>OX336398.1:176046298-177259110 GCA_946902985.2 Meconema thalassinum | reverse complement strand
TATGCTGGAAATTCGGCAAAAATCGCTCTTCACCAACAACTAGTCAACATCTGGATTACAGGAAAATTCCCTGAACATTGGAGATTAGCTATCATCCATCCACTACATAAAAAAGGGGATAAGACAGACTAACAATTACCGAGGGATTTCACTCCTGGATGTTACCTATAAAAAAAATTCTCGAATTCTTCTCAATAGAATTAAAGTACAACTTGAAAATGAATTAGGAGAATATCAAGGAGGTTTCAGGCCCTGGAGAAGTTGCCCAGATCAAATTCATTATCATTATCATTAACCGTCTCCAGCTTCCCGGGTGCGGTATAAGAGCGCTCTCCATGTTTGTCTATTCAGGTATATTTCCTCCTCCTCTACCTGGTGCCAATCGACACCTCTTCCCTGCAGGTCTTCTTTTATTTGGGAGATCCAGCGTGTCCGTGGTCTGCCTCTTGGTCTCTTGCCCTCCACATCTTGCTCAAGCCATACTCTTGCCGTTCTGCTTGGATTCATCCTCTTCACATGACCAAACCATTTCAACCTTGATGTTGCTATTGCTTCATGAAGTGGTTTCACTTGAATCTCTGCACGAATCTCCACATTTCGGATCTTGTCTCTTCTGGTCTTCTGAAGCATTGTTCTCAGGAACTTCATTTCTGTAGCCTGAAGTCTGCTACTATCCCTTCTGTTGATAGTACAAGTTTCAAGTCCATACGTCATTATAGGTAAGAAGTAGGCCCGATACATCATTTTCTTGGATGTCCAGATCAAATTATGAGCCTAAAATTGATAATGGATTATAATAGAAAAAGGAATAGAGATATGGTGATAACATTTATTGACTTCAAAAAAGCATATGATTGTATTCATAGAGAATCTTTATTAAAAATTCTAAGACACATGGGATTACACCCCAAATTGACACTCATAAAACTAACTCTTACAGGCACCAAATCAAAAGTTAAATTCAGAGGTGAATTCTCTGACCCATTTGAGGTCACAACCGGTTTACGACAGGGTGATGGCTTATCACCATTACTATTTAATTGTGCATTGGAAATGGTAATGCGAGAATGGTCTAAGAAATGCCCTCCAAATATAAAAATAGGGAGAAAAATTCAAACAAACTGTCTTGGTTTTGCAGACGACATGGCAATATTGGCAAAAGATTTAGAGGAAGCCAAAACACAGATATCAGAGCTTCAGACAATTGCAAATAAAATTGGCCTTAAGCTATCATTCGAAAAAACAGAAATCATGCCACAAAAACCAACACCATTAAAGGAAATACAAATTAATGATACAAAAATTAAAATTGTAACACGATTCAAATATCTAGGAGAGCTAATAACAAACAATTTAAATGAGAAAGCGTCAATTCAAATAAGAACCAACAAGTTATCTAGGGCACAAAAATTAACATGGGAAACTTACAAAAAGAAATGCTTATCAATTAATGCAAAAATTAAACATTACAATACAGTCATAAAACCGGAAGCCACATATGCAGCAGAAACATTATTCCATCTAAATGAACATTCTAAAACCGACAGATTACAGAAGATCGAAAGGCGAATTGGAAGAACTTGTATCAATAAAGGATATAAAAAAGATGGGCAATGGCGAATAATACCTAACAATATGGTATATAACAACCTAGAACCCATTACTGATACCATGCGAAAGAAAAGACTAGGATTCTTTGGGCACATCATGAGAATGCCAGATTCAAGTCTTCTAAAACAACTAGTGCAGTACAATCTTGCTTCAAAAAACACAACAACTGGATGCCGATGGTTAAAAGAAATCAGAGAGGACTTAAAAGAAATTGGCCTAACAACAGAAGATGCTGCAAATAAGAAAAGTTTAACTACAGCACTTAAAAATATGACGTTTCATTTTCCACTCACAAAGAAGAAAATTCCTACAAGAATATTTTCCGCCGAAGAACGGGCAAGACGATCAATACGCATGAAGAAGTACTGGGAGGACCGCAAGGCTCGTACAGTTCCTACAAGTCGACGAACTAATGGTTGGGTCAAGTGATCCTTTGTGGTCTCAAAAGAAGAAGAAGAAGAAATAGTGTATTTTGGTGAAGTCTGTATACTGTCTTTGGGATTCGTTTAGCGAGTATATCACCCCGGTACCCTGAGATGGCTAGCTCGGATATTATATTTTATTACAGAGTAAATACGATCATCATCATCATTTCCCCTTTTCCAGTTGACACTGGGTGGGGGCAAATATGGTTCCTCTCCACTTTGTTCTGTCGTTCCACCATTCCTCTTCCGACACGGTGTTCCAATCCAGGTTCCGTTTTCTAATGTTATTCTACACAGAGTCCATCCAACGCATTCTTGGTCTTCCTCGCCCTCTCTTCCCAGTCATCTGTCGTTCCAGTGCTTGTCTTGGTAGCCTTACTTCATTCATCCGTTTGACATGTCCAAACCATCTCAATCTGTTTTGCTCCAGTTTGTCATTTAGTTTCTGTACTCCCAGTTCTTTCCATATATCTTCATTTCTCACTCTGTCCCTCCTCATTTTCTGGACCATACTTCTCAGGAATCTCATCTCAGCTGCTTGTACTCTGCTCTCATCCCTCTTAGTCATTGTCCAAGTTTCTGCTGCATATGTCATTATAGGAACATAATATGCTTTGTACATAACTTCTTTAGCCTTAATTGGTATATCCTTGTTCCATACTAGTCCCTGTACCTGTTGGTAGATAGCACTCCTGAGTTGTATTCTTCTGCTAATTTCCAAATCTAGTCTTCCATCTTCAGTCAGTTCGCTTCCCAAGTATTTGAAGTGTTTCACCACTTCCAATTCCTTATCTCCTACTTTGAATACTCCTTCTTTCTTATCTCTACTCATCACCACTGTTTTACTCTTACCCCAGATCACAACGTCGTCTGCAAACAACATTACCTTCATCTTTGCCCTACTATATTCTTTCATTGCTGCCTTCATGATGTCATCCATCACCATTACGAACAATAATGGTGACAACACACTTCCTTGCTTTAGTCCAGTGTCAATTTTATACCATTCCGATGTCCCGACTAGTCTTCACACTACTGTAGCACTCCATGCACATTCCTTTTATCATGTCTCTCAGTTCCTTGCCTATCCCCCTATTTGTTAAGCTTTCCCAAACTTTTGTTCTAGGGATGCTATCATAGGCCTTTTCTAGATCAATAAAAGTCATTACCATATCCTTCCCATATTCCCAACTCTTATCAATGTTCTGTCTCAGAATGAAAATGGGTTCCACTGTTGACCTGCCCCCTCTAAATCCAAACTGCTCCTCCTCTATTTGGCTTTCTACCTTTACTCTAATTCTAATATGATATATCTGGTAAATGTAAATGTTGCATGCAGCTGGAAAATTACAGTATACGTACTTCAGAAGATGAAATCGACGAGGTGGTCTTCCTCTGGCGCACTCTCGAGTGTCCTGGTTCATCTGCAGCCAAATCTCCGTCACCGTCATCGTCCTCGTCTTCGTTTTCCTGACGACCCAACAGTTGAGCGAAGTCCAGGCCTGAACTGAGCAGCTTGGTGTAGCTGCCCTGTGCGCCGACCTCCCCCTGTACACCACGATAATACCTTGCAGATGTGCAGCAGTAGAACATTCGTGATGTGATATAAACACTTTTTAAATAGTGATGCACTGAATACATTCAAACACAAAAGTCAGTGATCAAATAATCTAACTTTTATAGTATGAAAATTCAAGTTGAAAACATTTATCTCAATTCCCAACAATGTACTGTACACTCAAACAAAACCTCGATAGTTGCACAAATCAACAAATGGATTTAGCCAAGGATGATGGAAGAATTACAATTTACCCAAATGAAAGCTTGCAATCAAAAGAAGCCACACAATCAATAGCATCTCTAGTTAGTGGAGGCAATCGCTCATATAATATAATGTTTTTATCATGAGAAAAAATCCTCAGAAAAGTGAACTTTTTTGTAAAAAAAACAAGGAAATATTTTGAACAGCAGTCACAAAATCATTTCTCAATCAATATTACAAATCAAACTGTAAACATGAGAAAACAATTGATTTTCAGGGAATCACATTTTTTTCAATTATACAGGATTTTGAATTGTTGTCTTGATTAATGGAGGTTTTAGGTAATGCAATGCTATATAAAACTATATAATTACTGTATATACCCGAATACCACCCACACATTTTTATACAAAATCGGCCAAAAATTGGGGTGCGGGTATTAATTGAGCCATGCAAATTTTAAAGATTTAAATTGCCCGCCACGCACGAGTTCTAGTGCTTGTTGGGGTGTACTTGTTTATTTCAGTCTAGTGGCTTGACCGGTCGCGCAAGCCTAGCACAAACGTCAGTTTAGTGAGTTACGCAATAGCATGGCATCAGTAATGGAAAACAAGTGTTCGAAATAGCTAACATTAAATCTCGTCATAGGTCGTACACTGCAAAGTACTTGATAAAAGTCTGTCGGTATTAGAAACAAATCTTTCGTATTTCAGGTAGTTGCCCCGTAACATTGCAACACTGCATAACCTTGAACTCGACGCGCACACTGCTGTGTTGCTGCAGTGCTGCCATAGTCCTGTGCCCAGTCAGCTGTGATGATGCGAGAGAGTGGCTATTTAAATGGGCTATTATCTCCCTCTTTGTAAATAAAGTATAGGTTAACTATTTTGTGTGTTGATTTAAGGACGCAATGTGGTTCTTTGTGTGCCTTTATACAGGGAGTACTTTTCAAGACTTCGCTTTTCAGGCAGCGTCCTGCGGGAACCACATTTGTGGTCCGTGCGATTCCTCATGCGAGACTATATGCCGTGTGTCGATAGCAGGCTGCTGAAGCAATTGCTCAGTAACATCCCCTCAGCTTTGCTGGCCCTTGCTGCCACTGTGCTCACTGTCTCTGCTTGCATGCGCTCCTAAACCTCGGTTACCACACCATCCTAACATATATCAAAAGGGAAATTTTCACCTATTATAACCTCCCCTATTTTTGAAGTCGAAAATTCGTGGGGAAAAGGGGGTGTTAAAGGCCGACCTTATTAAGTTATGTTTTATTTAATGATAATTATGTAGTACAGTATTCATCATCATCATCATCATCTTTGCATCTTCCCATTTATGTGGGGTCTGCCTTCCTGCAATGATTCCTGCACTTCAATCGATCCATAGCGTCCCAAGGGCGGAGTACAGTGAGCCGCATGTTATCTCTCACCCTATCCAGCCAGCGTGTTTGAGGTCGCCCTCGAGGTAGAAGACCCTCGACGTTCAGTTGAAGGGCAGTCTTTAAGTAGTACAGCATTAATAGTATACCTTTGTTGAAAATAAAATGTTTGCAAAAATTAAGAGAATGGAACCCATCCAATAAAGGAAGTCATTAAGTGTCATTATGGCGCCAATACCTACGAGGGACATCTTCATTTCCATGTCCCGTGCTGTTTCCTATTATTGAACTTGAGTCTGGTGGCCTTTGTAAACATTCCGTGAACTTTTCATGTAGGATTATAGGACGTTCTGTGAACGGCAGTTGCTTCAAAATGACAGTTCGGAAGATGCTGCAAGAGCTGTGGCACTATTGATGATGGACGCAGCTACCGTTATGTTGCAAATATACTGAGAAAATCACCCACAAGAACACAATACAGAGGCCGGGGTCAGTTCGTCCAAGATCTACATCAGCCAGGGATGAACAATTTTTAACCCTCGATGTTACCGCCGTACACGCCAGAGGACGTCAAGAGGTGAGCAACAGAATTCTTAATATACCAACTGGTTTTCGGTACAATGTTTGCGTCTGACCTCCTTGTGCCACGAAGAAAGAAATTGAACATTTTGGAAATGAAACCTGAAACTTGAACATGTGACGGAGTTCGTGAACTGGCTGAAATTGATTTTATAATTGGAAAAGACTATTATTTATTTATCATTTATTGTGTGGTTTGAAGCTATTTTTTCAGTGTTGCCTTAGTAAACAAGAGTTTAGTGCTTTTCAGTCTGTCAACACGAATGTACCCAAAAGAGTTGGGTTATGCCCTAATCCTGAAATAAATTACATGAGATTAATAAATACACTAGGATGACCAGTTTTGATCGTCAAGCGATCATCATCAGATCCAGGGGCGGATTTATGTATAGGCTGTATAGGCCGCAGCCTAGGACGGCAGATTTTAGGGGGCGGCAAATTTTGACTAAATGTTTTTTAAACGTTTAAAATTATACGCCAAATCAATGCATAAACAAATATATATATTTTATATATTGGTACATGTTTTGACCTACAATGGAGTTATCCTCAGCCTAAAAACAAAATCAATTAAGAATTGAAAACTAAAATAGCATATGTGACTTAAATCTAAATTAAAATGAAAAATTAATGATAATTGTAATAAATAAAATATAGTAATAAAATGGATATCCTTTAACGTAGTATTAATTAAATAAATATAAGATTGGTCTTTTAACAATAATTTTAAAAAAGTAGTTAGAAAATAAGAACTATTAACGGTGAGTTTAAAAATATTAAGCTTTAAAAAATTTATCAAAATATACACAAAATAATTTAGAAATCAATAAAATAATTCAGTTCGGCGCTTTAGTTAAATAAGTTGAATCCTCTTCAATACGGAGTTTAATAACAATTTGAATAGGTGCCAACCAGTATTACGATGACATGAATTAACCTCGTATGGGATGGAGAAATTCGGAAATGCGTACAAGAATTTGAGTTGAAATGCCCAATATGGATATGAGGCAATTCTAATAATTGTCCAAAACGTTCAGAAGAAAAAACGGGATTCTTGAAATGGAATTACGGTATCAGATGTTCCTCTTTAAATTTGCCAGGCAGTGTTAGGTCATGTATTTTCCGCTTTAATGCAACCGTCGTGTTGAAAATTCTCCCGTAGTATGTAATGCATACATTAAGTATTTATCAGATCAATGAAGTAAAGGTGCCATCTTTACGAATTCGCGGCAGTATTAAAGATGCCTGGACGTCCTCATAGACCGGACAGCGCTTAGTTTGAATGTCTTATGGTCCACGCGTGGCGGGGAATGTTCCGCGGTCTTTGATAGTTGTAGACCCACCTCATTCAATAACATACATCTTATCTAGGTTGGCAACACCCCACAAACACATAACATTGACTCCGCACAGCACATATGAACAGGGGGAAGAAAAGGGAAAAACTCGCGTCGTTGAGATAACTGACCATCTCAGTCGACCACACCTGGAGTTACAGTGAACACGAAAACTGCGTGCAGCTCCAGCAAGGAAGACTACCAGATAAGTAATAGCCTGTAATATTACATAGTTGATTTTTACAACCATATAATCACTCCAAATTACTAACTCCGGATATCTATCACCATTTAGCATTTCACCTAACATCATATATACTGCATTTAGCATACACAGACAGTTGCAGTACCAATACTGCAACTAAATAATTGTGAAAATGAAAATCCACACCCTGCTTCCAGTCTCCGACGGGGTCAGGAATGGAATGAATGAACCCCCATCAAGCGGCGAGGATATGAACTGTGCCGGCTGCCGAAGCCTGTCGCACTCCTCTGGGGCAATGATTAAATGAATGTCAGATGAAATGAAATGTTAGTGAAGAGTGTTGCTGGAATGAAATTGTGACAGGGAAAACCGGAGTACCCGGAGAAAAACCTGTCTGCCTCCGTTTTGTCCAGCACAGATCTCACATGGAGTGACCGGGATTTGAACCACGGACCCAGCGGTGAGAGGCCGGCGTGCTGCTGCCTAAGCCACGGAGGCTCTTAACTAAATAATTGTACATCTTGTAAATATTTTCACCTGTATTTTCAAACAGAGATTTTATAGCCTAAGTGTAATGGATCTGATGATCGCTTGACGATCGAAACTGGTCATCCTAGTGTATTTATTAATCTCGTGTAATTTATTTCAGAATTAGGGCATAACCCAGCTCTTTTGGGTACATTGGTGTTGACCGACAAAAAAGCACTAAACTCTTGTTTATCATTTATATAGTTTATGCACACATTGGAGCACTTAAATCAAACCACATACATTTAAGTAATCTGAAAATTTATTAATTATAAATTGGATCCTTGCCCCCATATTGGTGCTGGAGCGAGACCAAGAAACTTTTGTTGTTGAAACTAGCTGAAGATTACCTAAAACTAGCCGAACATGTCCTAAAACTAGCTGAATATAACAAAGCTAGCTGAACATGTCCTAAAACTAGCTGAATATGACAAAGCTAGCTGAAGATGACCTAAAGCTAGCTGAAGATGACCTAAAGCTAGCTGAAGATGACCTAAAGCTAGCTGAAGATGACCTAAAGCTAGCTGAAAAATTGCACCTTAATGTTGGTGAAATTGACGAGTGCACGTGTGTGATGCCTGGCCTTGAAATTTTCGTCTGGAGCCTTTCAAATCTATTTGTGTTTTTGTTTCGACTTTGACTGTCAGGAATTCCAGACTTGTTGCCAATGACATTTGGTTAAATTTTAATTTCAAATGCCCTGCTTCAATCCTGGGCAACTGAGAAGCGTGGTTGAAAGGACTTGTTCTGGCTTCCAATGTAATCTGACGCTAAATTTTGTGCCTCGTAAGTTTTGGGGAGGCTAAGTGCCTCAATGGGTCTCCCCAGCCTCATCATCATCGGCTTTAACTCGAATCCGAGTATAAATCTTCTTCCTTCAGTCCAGTTTGTGGATGTGTTTACGGTGACTAAAGAGTCCAATCCTGGCATGGAACAAGCGACCACACAAGTCACATAGTATTGCTGGAGGAGGACGTGGTTGGGCTGCTCGAAGTTTCCTAGCTTGACGCTTGGCCTCTTCATGTGTGCGTCGATCCCTTTCAAACGTCTTTACAGTATCAGAGATGGTACGGCGCCAAGTTGAGCGGTCTTCAGCCAGCATGTCCCAGGTTTGTGAATCAAGACCTGTCAATTTCAGGGTCTGCTTAAATTGGTCCTTGTAGCGCCTCTTAGGACCACCATGAGGTCTGGTGCCATAGCATAACTCACCATATAGCATTTGACGAGGTAATCTCACATCATCCATCCGATGGACATGACCAATCCATCTAAATTGGTGACCTATTATGGATGATTCTATGCTGTTGATTTGAGCCTTTTCCAGAACAGCAATATTGGTAATGCGGTCTTCCCATTTAATCCTCAGGATTGATCGAAATTTGTAGGTGGAAACGCTCAAGCTTCCTAAGATCACGTCGGTAAAGGGTCCACGTTTCACAACCATACAACAATGTAGAAATGACTACTGCTTTGTACACCATAAGCTTTGTACTCATAGACAGATCTTTATTCATGAAGACCCGGTGCACTAATCGTCCATACGCTGCGTGGGCTGCGCCAATTCTCTTATCCACATCCTGCTCACAGGTACAGCTCACAGAGATGGTACTGCCCAGGTACGAGAAGTGGTCAACCTGTTCTAATGGCAAATTTGAGATGGAGATATTGAACCGAGGAAGAGGAGTGCCTGGTGAAGGTTGTGCCAAGACTTTAGTCTTATTGACATTTATGGTAAGACCAAAGCGATCACAAGCACTTTTGTAACAATTAACTGACTCTTGCAGCTCTTCTGGTGTGAGAGTTGGTGACGCAGCATCATCTGCATACAACATGTTAGTAACCTTAGTAACCTGAGTTTTCCTCAAGGAGCGGAGACGAGTTAGGTTGAAAAGCCCTCCATCAAAACGATACTTGACCTCCACACCTGGGATGTTTGTGGGTGAATCATAAAGCATTGAGCCAAGTACAGCGCAAAAAGCGTTGGAGCCAGTACACATCCTTGTTTCAGTCCATGGGTAATGGGAAATTCATCGGACATCTTATTCTGATGGCAAACCTGACCTGTCATGCCATCATGAGCCTTGATTAGATCTACAAAACCCTGAGGGCAACCAAACCGCTTCAGCACTGCCCACATGGCTGGTCTTGGAACCGAATCAAATGCCTTTTCCAAGTCATAAAAGACTAAGAAGAGTGGATTCTGTTGTTCTCTACATTTTTCTTGTAGCTGTCTCACACAGAAAATCAAGTCAATTGTGCTTCTGGAAGTTCTAAATCCGCATTGTGACTCTGGGAGGATCTTCTCAGAGATAACCTTGAGGCGGTTAAGTAGAATTCTTGCAAGAATCTTCCCCACAATTGATAGCAGTGATATACCACGGTAGTTGCCACAAACACTGCGTTCACCCTTTTTAAAGATAGTGACGATAGTGGCATTCTTTAGGTCTCCAGGTACCTTTCTTGATTCCCATATTCTGAGGATAAGGATGAAAATTCTCGTTTTGAGGGAATGACCTCCGGCTTGAATTAGTTCCAGAGGGATGTTATCTGGGCCGGGTGCTTTTCTGGGTTTCAATTGGGTGAGAGCTGCACTGAATTCATGATAAGTAGGAGGTACTGCCAACCACATTTGTTCAGGTTGTTGCGGCACATCACAGAGGAAGTCTTCAGCAGCTTCTGATGGACGATTTAGGAGATTGGAGAAGTGCTCCTTCCAGCGTTCCAAGATTTCTTGACTATCAGTAAAGGTAGTAGAATTATCAGCGCTTTTCAGTGTACCTGATGATGAGCGAGATGGTCCATATATTTCCTTGAGTACGGCATAGAAGTTCCTCAAGTCTCGAGCATCCGATAGTCTCGGCAGTTCCTGAGCCTTCTGTTGCCACCAAGTATTTTTAATCTGCCTTATCTGCGTCTGGCATTTACCCTTGAGTTCCAGTAGTTTATCTCTCTTTGTGTTGGAAGTTGGGTCTTGTAGATGGGCAAGATAGGCATTCCTTTTGGCATTGATGAGAGACAGAATTTCCTCATTGTTGTCATGAAACCAGTCTTGTCTTTTCCGCACTATAAAACCAATGGTTTCCTCAGCTGACTGTGTGATAATCTTCTGTAATGTGGCCCATTCTTGCTGAATATAATTTGTTACTGGGTTTTCCGATAACTGGGTGACGATCCTGTTTCCAAAATGTTTGTACATGGATTCATCCTGAAGTTTGGATGTATTAAACTTCTTTCTTGGCAAATTTTTGATGTTCCTAGGTGGTTTAGGTCTGATGGATATCCTGAGCTTACATATGAGAAGTTTATGATCTGTCCAACAATCGTCTATATTCCTTGCTGTTCTGGTAATAAGAGTGTCCTTCTTATCACATTGCCGGGTAATGATATAATCAAGAATGTGCCAATGTTTGGAACGAGGATGCATCCACGTGGTTTTGAAGCGGTCAGGTAGCCGGAACTGCGTGTTGGTAATGAAAAGTTTGTGTTCTGCACAAAGACCAAGAAGCAACAGTCCATTGGGATTGCATTTTCAAGTCCCTGTTTGCCCATCACATTATTCCATAGCCTGTGATCTTTCCCAACTCTGGCATTGAAGTCACCGAGGAGCAAGAGTTTATCTGCAGATGGTACCTTGGAGATGATTTCACTTAGCTGATTATAGAACTGAGCCTTTACTTCATCATCAGAATCTAAGGTAGGAGCATAGGCAGAGATGAGTGTCATAAAGGAACCTCCTGAGAGTGGTATGCGGAGAGTTATGAGCCTTTCGCTGATTGCAATGGGCGTAAGTTGGTGATAATTTACCAGTTTGGTCTTCACAGCGAAGCCCACACCATGAATACGACATTCACCCTCCTCCTTTCCTTTCCAGAAGATGGTATAGCCTGTTCCAGATTCAGTAATCTTGCCTTCAGAAGACAGCCTAGTTTCACTGAGAGCAGCAATGTCAACGTTGAGTCTTGATAACTCATGGGTTACGAGAGCTGACCTTCTCTCAGGTCTAATGTTATTGTCCAAATCAAGCAAGGTTCTGATGTTCCATGATCCAATAATCAATTTGTGATTCTTTGCTGTTTTTGAGTTTCGACCGCATGAGGGGTGACCTGCTGAGTGCGGTTGCCCAGCCGGACCAAGATTGTGACTTCCGATGTTTAGCCCACCTTTTCTAGGGCCTTCCCCAGCCTACTAATGTTGCCAAGAGATGATGATGATGATGATGATGATGATGATGATGATGATGATGATGATGATGATGATGATGATGATGATGATGATGATGATGATGATGATGATGATGATGATGATGATGATGATGATGATGATGATGATGATGATGATGATGATGATGATGATGATGATGATGATGATGATGATGATGATGATGATGATGATGATGATGATGATGATGATGATGATGATGATGATGATGATGATGATGATGATGATGATGATGATGATGATGATGATGATGATGATGATGATGATGATGATGATGATGATGATGATGATGATGATGATGATGATGATGATGATGATGATGATGATGATGATGATGATGATGATGATGATGATGATGATGATGATGATGATGATGATGATGATGATGATGATGATGATGATGATGATGATGATGATGATGATGATGATGATGATGATGATGATGATGATGATGATGATGATGATGATGATGATGATGATGATGATGATGATGATGATGATGATGATGATGATGATGATGATGATGATGATGATGATGATGATGATGATGATGATGATGATGATGATGATGATGATGATGATGATGATGATGATGATGATGATGATGATGATGATGATGATGATGATGATGATGATGATGATGATGATGATGATGATGATGATGATGATGATGATGATGATGATGATGATGATGATGATGATGATGATGATGATGATGATGATGATGATGATGATGATGATGATGATGATGATGATGATGATGATGATGATGATGATGATGATGATGATGATGATGATGATGATGATGATGATGATGATGATGATGATGATGATGATGATGATGATGATGATGATGATGATGATGATGATGATGATGATGATGATGATGATGATGATGATGATGATGATGATGATGATGATGATGATGATGATGATGATGATGATGATGATGATGATGATGATGATGATGATGATGATGATGATGATGATGATGATGATGATGATGATGATGATGATGATGATGATGATGATGATGATGATGATGATGATGATGATGATGATGATGATGATGATGATGATGATGATGATGATGATGATGATGATGATGATGATGATGATGATGATGATGATGATGATGATGATGATGATGATGATGATGATGATGATGATGATGATGATGATGATGATGATGATGATGATGATGATGATGATGATGATGATGATGATGATGATGATGATGATGATGATGATGATGATGATGATGATGATGATGATGATGATGATGATGATGATGATGATGATGATGATGATGATTTGTTATTTTAAGGGGCCTTACATCTAGGTTAGTATGAGAGTGCGTTTATTTGGGTTTTGAAAATTATCAAGATGCTGGTTTGACATGTGCAAATAACTAACGTACCATAATTTAAAGAAAGGGGGAAAGTGCTAGGCACGTAGTTGCAAAGATTCGTGTTTCTGAATCTGACCAAGTGATGATGATGATGATGACTATCATCATCATCATCATCATCATCGGTTATCCACTCCAGTGTGGTAAAACAAGCACTCTCCATGTATGACTCCTCTTGTTCCTATACGCTCTTTCACTTGGTCCAGCCATCTCTTCCTAGGTCTTCCTACCGGTCTTTTTCCAACCACCATTGTCTGAAGCCAATGTTTTACTGTCCTACCATCATCCATTCGTTTGACATGGCCAAACCATTGCAAACGAGCCCGCGTCACTCTTTCATTCAAGGATGGGTACACACCTGCTTCAACCCTTATTCTTTCATTCCTTGCATGCAGTTTTCTAACTACTTGTTTAGTTGTTGCGTAGGTTTCTAAACCATATGTTGTTATGGGGGTTAAGTATGATTGAAAGAGGATGTGTTTTGATCGTATGGGACCTTGTTCGTTCCAGAGAAGATTCCGAACTTGATGATTTTTGAGTTTGGCTATTAATCTCATGATGTGTTCTGTTATCACTTAAAATGATGCACCCAAGATGTTTGTACTGGTCTACCTTTTCCAGCTGTGTACCTTCCTGCATTATTCTTCCTTTCTTCTTCTGCCTGTTGATAGACATAGCAACAGTTTTTGATTGTTAATCCATGTGCTTTTAAATGGTCATTCCAGGTGTTCAGCTTCTTTTGAACTTCTTTCGGCCCTAGATCGCGGGTTCAAACCCGGCCAAAGTCGTCGGATTTTTTAAGAGCGTTAAAAATCCCTCAGAATGCCGGGGGAAGTAAAGCTGGTGATCCCATGACCTAAATTTAAGGCATGATAAAGTACCTTCTACTAAATATACTTGTGTGAAGCTAAATTATAGGTTATATTTGACTAACGTTTTAGGTTCCAACGTTCGTCGCCAGGAGCCGGCTGCAGTGGCACCTAGTAACAAAGTTCAGAACTAGTTGGTCGTTGACGGTGGCGTTTGGTAGCAAAAGTTGGAGTTACTCGAAAATCGAATGTTTGCAGTACTTACTTGAATTAAAAACAGATATCACACACTAATACAGCCATCACAATTAACACCGGTTATCAGACAGATTCTACACACACCCAAGTACACGGGGCTACATGACCGCAGCCCCTAACTGAGGAACCAACCGAACTTCTTCCTCTGTATTTCCCCAAATTACTATATCATCCTCAAATGCAGATGTACTGAGATCCATATTGTTATTTTGCTTCATTTCTTCCATAACTTCATCCATAATGGTAATAAACAGCAAAGATGAAAGGGCACTGCCTTGAAGTACTCCTTCGGTTGTTTGGAACCAATCAGAATAACCACTTCCAATCTGTATGTAACTACAGCAGTTTTCGTAGAGATTCTAACCCTCATAGTGCCAAGCCATTACCTGAAATATTTGCCAAGAATACCAAGCCATTTTCAATGGTCATGCAGACTATTCGAAAAAAATCATAAATAACACATTTCCAACTATAGAATAATTATTTTTGCTTTGCATTATAACCAAAACCTCATTCTTTTATACATTATGTTCATAAAAGCAAATACGGCTTCCAAACATTTTTAATTGAGGTTATTCTGATAATTGTTCAATTTTTCCATTTGTTTTTGTAAAAAATCAGTTTTGGGCGTAAATTAAGGACATCTAAGAGTCATAATGGAAGAAACACTAAGATTCCAGCTGTAGAAAGTTATTAGATACATCTGTAGGCAGAAAACTTCAACCAGAAGAAAACAACAGCACGGCAATTTTGGCGGAAATGCGCGTGATTGTGGGAGCGCAAAGGGAGGGAGTAAATACAAACTCAATCCTATTGCGTAACGGACTTCGAAGGAAAAAAGCAAACACCGCACGGGCAAGTTTGGAACATCACCTTTCCAACAGTATGAAATAATCACGGACATATGCCTACAGAAATCAACAAATATTAGATAAACAGCGCGCCGATTGAATCGGCTTTGGCACTTTTGGGGCGAGCAGCGAGAGCTGATCTGATCGGCGCGTGGCACTGAGAGGGTTCACTCTTGACTATGTTGTAACTAGATTGTGGTTTTGCTTGGCTGCATATTGTAATCACATGGGTAGAGAGAGTGCTGCGCTGATCAAGAAAACGCCATCCCTATCCGCACGACTGTTATCCGCATCAACTGACGTTACAATAAGATTTTTAATTTATTAGATAAAGCATCAAGTATTAGAGCAACACATTTAGACATTTGAGGAGAAAGTCGTTCCCCTAGGCCAGTGGTTCTGAACCCGTAGAAGTCTGCGGACCACCCCTCCCCCCAATACACCCTATCAGTTGTAACCCTTCCTCAGCTTGCCACGGTGGGCGAGTGGTCAACGTGTCGGTCTACTAACCACAAACTTGCAGGTTCGCTCCTGGCCGTGGTAAGTGATTTTTGAAAGGCGGCAAAAATTACGACACCATGTCATACGATGTTGGCATGTCAAGGAACCCATTTGAATTCAGTAGGCCGTGTTCATAATGGAAAAATTAATCTCGTGAGTTTCCGCCAACACAAAGTTCCTCATTTCTCTACTAGAAAGCGCTATAGTGTTCAAGGAGCTTAGATATCTAACCTCCTTGACTTTCATAGTGTTTCAAGGAACAACGAAATTTGCCATGCAAGCTACCCTTTGGGTGTCATAACAAAGCTTGCACCTGGCACCCAAGGCCATACGATATTATTATTATTATTATTATTATTATTATTATTATTATTATTAACCCTTCCTCAATAACACTTATTTTAAAGAAATTCAATTCTCAACCTGATAGTCATCACCGCGAATACATTCGGACAATTCTCGTTCTACGCACATCGTTTTCGAAATCCCCATTTATTGGCCTCTTTTATATACTTGCTGGTGGACCCTTTTTCCCGCGGACCACTCCAAAAGCACTCACGGACCACCGGTTAAGAACCACTGCCCTAGGCTATGTGCGTCATGTGCCATGTTTAAAATGAACGATATACAGCCAGAATTGCAACCATTTTCAGTTCGGAGCATTAATTATGCTGAATGACATAATTTTAGGTTAGCTTAAATCATCTTACATTTGTCATGGGAAAAACATAACGGAAAAGATATGATCTGTCATAAGCATCCGGGTGCTAGTAACGATATTCAACAAGTTCGGATTGTATTCTAAAAACTATCCGCAAATTTACTCCAAACATTATCCGCAGCTTATCCGCTACCCGCACAGCCAAGCAAACTATATCCGCATTGCGAAAAATTTTGCGGATATCCGCAAGAGAGAATGCTCAGCAAATCGTCAGTCGCTGAGCATTCTCTCTTGCCCGGTCACGATGTACAATACGGAAACACGGAGATACTCTCCACGACCACACACTACCACGCCAGGCTGCAACGGGAAGCCATAGAAATCTTCAAACACCCCGACAATTTCAATCGGAAGAAAAAGGAAGCTTGTAGTTTAACGTGACCGTTAATCTTGAGATCATGAGCCACGGGACCTCCTTTTTACGTGGAATCCGAACCACAGGACATGGCATTTCACTTCGAAAATCTCACATGCATTGACCGAGAATCGAACCCGGACCGCCTTGGTGAGAGGCATACAGCTAGACCGCTGAGCCACCACGCCCCTCAATCGGAAGAAATTGAACGTGTGCGTAATACATGGATCCCGGCTCATAGGAACACCAAGGCAAAGAAATCACTCACGTCAACCTGAAGAACCTTCCCACTACAGCCTGGCAGTCGCCCAGGGAACACCTGACCCTCACAAGCTCGGTCGCCGAAGCCGGAGCACGCACCGCACCCCGCAACATGTACGTGAGATCAGACGATCCAGCCGGAATGCGAAGAGAACGCTCGGCTCACCATGCTAATTTGAAGATCCAAATCTACCTTCCAGCCGTTAGTTCATCGCCAAGATCCACCCTACCAATAGTCATATTCAAACAACAATACCCCACTACAAACCGTTACCCATTATTTCAAGCCTCTTCCTCATTCCACTGCTGACCAAGGAAAGAAGCGGAACCCTTGATAATGCCGGACGCAGTTTCCGGTGAAACGTCGGGATATATCCTGTCTGGACCACGGCCTACAAGCCCGAAAAAGTTGTACTTAATTATGCTATCGCGTGTTCTCACACACAGAAACAGGTAGCCTGAGGAAATTTCTTTCGTTAAAGATAGAGTGCTCACCCAAAACCGCAGCGGGAGTACGATTTAAGATGGAAAGATTTTTATTATTAATTAACAGTGGTTTTTTTCCAGGAGTTTTCAAATTTTTCGTCATTTTCCAGGAGTATTCCAGACCTTATAAAAATCCAGGAGTTTTCCAGGAGTAGTGGCCACCATGGAAATTATGTAGTTTTAATGCACTTACGTTTCCGAGGATGACAATGTGATCGGCCTCCATAAGATACTGCAGCTGATGAGTGACAAGAATGACTGTCTTGTTCCTCAGTAGACCAGTGATACAGTCTTCAAAGAGATGCTTGCCCACATGAGAGTCCACAGCAGAAAGAGGGTCATCCAGAAGGTACACATCTGCATCCTTGTACACAGTCCTAGAGAAACAGAAAGACTTGACTATAGTTTAAGCGACGAATCATTAAAGAGGAAGGACACTGAGCCAGTGTTTGAACTGCGCATACGTACTTGGAACATGGGTACATTGACTGGACGAAATGCCGAACTCAGCGCAGTTCTAGACAGATGCCGCATAAACATTTGTTGTGCACAGGAAACAAAGTGGAAAGGTGCCAAATCACGTCAAATTGGGAAAGTTTTTAAGCACGAGAACACCAGATGTGGCATTGGAATAATATTATATCATCACCTTAGAAACAACGTTGTCGAGATCAGCAGAATCAATGATTGCATCATGTCGGTAAAACTCGCCTTAGATAAACAACCATTTCTTAATGTTGTATCGGTCCACGTACCAGAAGTGAATTGCACAGTAATAGAAAAACAAGAATCTTGACTGGAATTGCAGACTCATCTTGCCATTATACCCCAAACGGAACAAAAAATTGTATGTGGGGGACATAAATGGTAATGTAGGAGTGGACAGGGGTGGCTTCGGATTTGGAAAACAAAATAAAGAAGGAGAGACGATTCTTGAATTTGCAGCCTCCCATAACCTTGCAGTAGTTAGTTAATTATTGTAGTTTTAAGGGGTGGAACTACAAGGTCATCTGCCCTTGAACCTTACAGTAGTGAACACGTTCTTTCAGAAGAAGGATGGACACCTTATAACTTATAAGAGTGGTGATTTCAAGATGCAGATAAGGCTATATCCTGATCGACATAAGAGATTTGGGGCAAATTAAGGACTGTGAGGTTATTCCGGGAGAACCACTTACTTCCCAAAATAGGCTTCTGCTAACTGCCCTAAAACTGAGAAAACATATAAGGGTAAAAAGACCTAACATTGAAAAGATTAAATGGTATGAATTGAATAGTGAAAAGGGTAGTGTTTTGAAAGATTGTATAGTGGAGTATTTATGCAAAACCCCATCTCAGGAAAACAGCCCAACAGTAATACGGTCAGGCTTTGAAACATTTTGTCGCTACAGCGAAACGTGAGTTAGGTATTAGCAAAGGTGCCCTACATAATGCAAAGGATTCCATATGGTGGAACAACCATGCAAAGAACAGCTGAAAAGTAATACTTGCTTAGAATTTGGCAGAATACTGGTGCTGAGGAAGATAAAGAGAATTACAACCAGGCAAAGAGAGCTGCAAGGAAAACCATTGCAATTGAATGAGAAAAAGCCAATTTTGATTTTTACCAGCGTTTAGAATTATCCAATAGCAATGATATATATAGCGTAGTCGAGCGCAAACATAATGAATGCAAAGACTTTAAAACCCCAAAATACATTAAAAATAAAGAAGGCAATTTATTAACAAACAACAAGGACAATTGTGAAAGATGGCATGAGTATTATTATGATTTAGTAAATTAAGAATTTCCCAGGCGACAAGAAGTGGAACTACCTATGACGCTAGGACCTATTAATGAAATCACAGAAGCGGAAGTTCGGAAAGCCATCTCGAAAATGAAGAATCATAAAGCAACGGGTCCAGGTGAGATACCTGCTGAACTCTGGAACTCTCTTTAAGCGGATGGAGCTGTATGGCTTTCAAGGTTATTCAATGACATCTTAGTTCACGAACAGATGCCTGGAGAAAGAGTATGTTGGTCCCGTTCTACAAAAACAAAGGAGATGTTTGAACTTGTGGAAACTTCCACGGTATAAAACTTACATCACACACACACACACACACACTCAAGATCTGGGAACGAGTCCTCTGTGAGCACCTTCAAAATTTGATACAGTTAACGGATAATCAGATTGGCTTCCCTGCTGGAAAAGGAACCATCGACGCAAACCATGCGATAAGGGTGGTAATTGAAAAAGCTCGTAAAAACCAGCAGAGTTTGTGTATGGTTTTTATAGATGTCGAGAAAGCCTTCGATCGTGTGCTAAGACTGTTAATATGGCAAGCATTAAGGTCGCAAAACGTTCCTGAACTGTACAGTAAACTCATAATGGATATGTATAACAATATACAGATGTGTCAGAAGTCCAGCTGGTTTATCCAAAAGCTTTGATATCAAAGTGGGGGTTCATCAGGGAAGTGCTCTAAGTTCACTGTTATTCAATATTATTATAAACTAGCTAACAAAACAAATTCAGAAATCCTTACTGTGGAATCTTTTGTATGCAGACGATGTGCCACTAATATCTGACAGTATTTATGACCTACAGGAGAGTTTAGACCAATGGAGAACAGCTCTCGAGTCAAATGGACTGCGCATTAGTAGAACTAAGACTGAATATATGGTATCCGACTTCCACTACAATAAACCCAGTATGACAAACATGGAACATAAACTAGATGGTGAAACCATATCAAAGAGTACCAAAATTTAAATATCTAGGTTCTGTCATTGCTGAAGATGCTTGCCACGGTGGGTGAGTGGTCAACCTGTTCGTCTACTAACCCCTAGCTTGCAGGTTCGCTCCTGGCCATGTAAAGTGATTTTTGAAAGGCGGCAAAAATTACGACACCATGTCATACGATGTTGGCATGTCAAATAACCCATTTGAATTCAGTAGGCCGTGTTCATAATGGCAAAATTAATCTCGGGAGTTTCCGGCAACTCAAAGTTCCTCATTTCTCTACTAGAAAGCGCATTTGCAGTACAATATGAGATGTGTCAACTTGAAAAGATGGCATTTTTGTTTTCTCAAAAGAAATTTTCTACCCAACCTTTGCTGGTAATCGTTCCAATTCCTCTACCTGAAATTTAGCTTCTTGGATCTTTCTTCTTCTCGCGGATGAGTCACTTACGACCACGCGGAATCAACGTATGTTTAGCCTTCCTCCCTGCCCAATAGCTCTTCATATGCATGGATTGTTGTAGTTTCTGTTCCTCCGACCATGCACGTCGTGTTGGTTTCTTCGGGTCTTCCTCAAATCCCCTTGTGTGAACAATATTCCTGATTACAATTCTATTCATCACATATGGCGATCCCATCTCCACTAGGTCCCTCTCCACCTGTTTGTACCACTTTGGTCTTGTACGTTTGATCTGCAGAAATTTGTGGATTCGGTAAGTAAGTCTCGTATGATTCATTCTTTCCAAATGGCCCAAAAATTGAATTCGTCTCATTATCATGGTAACGGTAAGTTTAGAAATTTTCCTATATATTTCAGAGTTGGGTTTGGGATAGTGTATGCCATTTTTAATTCTGGGCCCTAAGATCTTTCGCATAATATTTCTTTCCTTAATCTCTAATTGTTCCTTAAATGTTTTAAGTTGTAAATTGAGCGTTTCTGAAGCATAAAGAGCTTCCGGTTTAATCACTGTTAAGTAAAGGCGAATTTTACTGTTCCATGACAAGCATTGCTTGTTACAAACATTTTTTTGTGTAGTGAAACACAACCTCCATTTTCTGGATTCTTGATATTACAGATTTATTTTCATTGCCATTTTCTATAACCCATTCGCCAAAGTATCTAAATTCCTTTACAAGCCTCCGTGGCTTAGGCGGCAGCAGGCCGGCCTCTCACTGCTGGATCCGTGGTTCAAATCCCGGTCACTCCATGTGAGATTTGTGCTGGACAAAGCGGAGGCAGACAGGTTTTTCTCCGGGTACTCCGGTTTTCCCTGTCAAAATTTCATTCCAGCAACACTCTCCACTTTCATTTCATTTCATCTGTCATTCATTTAATCATTGCCCCAGGGGAGTGCGACAGGCTTCGGCAGCCGGCACAGTTCACATCCTCGCCGCTAGATGGGGGCTTCATCCATTCCATTCCCTGACCTGGTCAGTCAACTGGAAACAGGCTGTGGATTTTCATTTTCATACTCTAGCAATTTTGTTAGTGTTAATATCAATTTCATGTGGAGCATTTTTTATGTTAGTCATAAATTTAGTCTTTTCATAAGAGATATGAAGCCCTATTTTTGCTGCTTGTTCTTCCAAAATAGTGATCAGCTTCTGTGCATCAGAGACGTCTTCAGCAATTGGTGCCATATAATGAGCAAACGCTAGACAGTCTATTTGAATACCCTTAATCTTTGGCCCTAGTCGGTGGGATGGTGCACCTGCTTTTCACCATTCTCTAACAACCTTTTCCAGGGCACAATTTAAAAGTAATGGGGAAATTCCTTCACCTTGACAGGACGCCTGTATTTATTTCAAACTCTTTCACTTAATCCACCCATAAATTTTACTTTAGCCTTTGTCTCCGTTAAGTGTGTCTTTGATATTTCTTGTTTTTTGGTAGAGTCCAAATTCTGTTAATACATTAAAGAGCGATACGTGATCCATACTGTCATATGCTTTCCGGAAATCCACAAACGTTATGACATTTTTTGGTTAGTTGAGTTGCGAAAATATTGTATGATGTTTTTTAAATTCAACCGTCCCTTCCTGAATCCAGCTTGATATTCACCGATTTGATTATCCACTTGAAGCTCTGCACGGATTAGTATAACTTTAGAAAGAATTTTGTATGTGACCTGAAGAAGGGATACACCTCAATATTTGTTTGGGTCAGTTTTACTTCCTTTTTTTTTGTGTATGGGATGGATTATCGCCAACTTCCAATATGGGGGGGGGGGATTTTTTCCGTTTACCAAATGTCCAACATAATTTCGTGCAATTTTATGATACAATTTTCTCCTGCATTTTTCTAGAATTCTGCAGTTATTTGATCCTCCCCTGAGGCCTTGTTATTTTTTAGTGATCGAATGATTTCTTTAATCTCTTGTAAAGTCTTGATTAATTTTATAAGAATTGATGAACTTAACAGTGACTTACCACAAGAAAAGTTTAAGTAATTTAGAAAAGTATACTGCAAGGCTTAAAAGCCTCCGTGGCTTAGGCCGCAGCACGCCGGCCTCTCACCGCTGGGTCCGTGGTTCAAATCCCGGTCACTCCATGCGAGATTTGTGCTGGACAAAGCGGAGGCAGACAGGTTTTTCTCCGGGTACTCCGGTTTTCCCTGTCACAATTTCATTCCAGCAACACTCTCCACTATCATTTCATTTCAACTGTCATTCATTTAATCATTGCCCCAGGGGAGTGCAACAGGCTTCGGCAGCCGGCACAGTTCATATCCTCGCCGCTAGATGAGGGCTTCATTCATTCCATTCACTGACCCGGTCAGTCGACTGGAAGCAGGCTGTGGATTTTCATTCATTTTCATACTGCAAGGATTGTGCAGTTTGCTTCTTGGATACTAAATACAATTTTTTTAAAATTATGCATTCTTATGTGATAAGTTATTCTCCTTAAAAACAATTACTTATTTGTCACAACAAAAACAGATTCACAAGTGTGCGAGAGAGAATCTACAAAAATACATGATTTCCAGTTTTGAATATGCCAGATAATATGTGATACGTAAATGTGACAGTTGCAGTCACTAATTAGTTGCATTCATTAAAGACTCCACCCAGAATGATACGTTCTAAAAATCCCAATTGGAACATGCCATGCTCGACATGTCTCCTAAACCAGAACTCATCATCATCATCATCATCATCATTTCCCCTTATCCAGCTCCTGCCGGGTCGGGGTATTTATGGCACTTCTCCACTTTCCTCTTTCCTTCCACAATTCTTCTTCTACGATCTTGTCCCAGTCCAGATTCCTTTTTCTCACGCTTTTCTTCACTGAATCGATCCACCTTGTTCTAGGTCTTCCCCTTGCTCTCTTACCCTTGCACTTGGCCTCCAGCACCTGTCTTGGTATTCTATTTTCCTCCATCCTCTTTACATGTCCAAACCACCTTAGTTTATTCTTCTCAATTCTCTCATTTAGTTTTCCCATCCCAACTTCCTTCCTAACATCTTCATTCCTCACTCTGTCTTTCCTTGTCTTACCTGTCATACTTCTTAGGAATTTCATTTCACTGGCTTGGATTTTACTCTCTTGCCTGCTTGTCAGGGTCCAAGTCTCAGCTGCATAAGTTAATATAGGTACATAGTACATTTTATACATTACCTCCTTGCTTTTCCTTGGTACTTCCTTATCCCAAACAAGTTTTCTTACACTTTGATAGAATGCATTGCTCTGCTGTACCCTCCTGCCAATCTCCATGTCCAACCTACCAGTCTGCATCAATTCACTTCCTAGGTATTTGAACGTGTCCACAATTTCCAAACTCTGACTTCCAATTTTCACAGTGCCCTTTCCTTGTCTTTCCCCTCTTGTCATCAACATGGTCTTGCTTTTCTCTATACTGATTTTCAGGCCGTACTTCTGAATATTTTCGTTCAGTGCACCTAGTTGTTTTTGCACTTCTTCGGTGTTCCTTCCCCAGACCACAATATCGTCTGCAAATAATAGTAACTTCATTTCTTTATGTCCATATGCTTCCTTTGTTTCCTTTACAATTTCATCCATTACCATTATGAATAAAAGAGGTGACAGCACACTCCCCTGTCTTAGTCCAGTCTTGTTCCTAAACCAATCTGTCTTTCCAACTGGGGTCAGTACCCTGCTAACACAGTTGTACATTGCTTGCACCATTTCCAACATTTCTCTTCCCAGTCTCTTCTTAACCATGGTTTCCCATACCTTCTCTCTGGGGACACTATCATATGCCTTTTCTAGATCTATGAAAGTCATGATCAAATCCTCTCCATATTCCCAGTTCTTTTCCATCACCTGCCTCAAGCTAAAGATTCCACTCCTGAAGCCATACTGTTCCTCTTGCAACTCTCCTTCCACCTTTCTTCTCATTCATCTTTCTAATATCCTTCCCAGTATTTTTACTATCTGTGATATGAGGGTGATCCCTCTATAGTTATCACACACTTTCTTGTCCCCTTTCTTAAACACTGGTATTATTAGCCCTTTCTCCCAGTCTTCTGGTACACATTTCCGTTTCCACACACACTTTAGCAGTCGATACAGCCATTGCATACCAACAGGTCCAGCAGCCTTTATCATTTCTACACTGATTTCATCCACCCCCGTTGCTTTTCCCATCTTCAGTTTCTGTACTGCTAATTCCACCTCCAGCATTGTTATATCATCTTCTATTATAGAGTCGTCAGGCTGTGTCACTTCGATCTCACCAGTACAATTGCTCACATTCAATAGCTTATCGAAATACTCCTTCCATCGTCCCTTTATCTCTTCTGGGTGTGTTAACAACTCTCCATCTTCCTTTTTCACCAGCTTTGTAGTAACTCTTTCTTTCCTCTTACTTCTTAGAAGCCCATACAGCATCCTTTTACTGCCACTTACATCTGTTTCCATTCTTCGTGTAAATTCTTCCCAACTTTTCTTCTTTTCTTCTCCTACCACTTTCTTACACCTCCGTTTGCTGTCGTGGTACTTCCTTTTGCTTTCTTCTGTTTGATCTCGGTTCCATTCTTTCCATGCAGACTTCGTTTCTTTTACTGCTTTCCTCACTTCCTCATTCCACCACGGTGTCTCCTTCTCTTTCACTCTTGTTGACGTCCTACCACAAGCACTCTCTGCTGCACCAGCAAATGCCTTTTTAAAGTGGGACCATTCCTCTTCTACATTTTCCACTTCAGTAACTGGGATTTGTTGCTTCAATCTCTCCTGAAAATCTTCCTGTACAGCTTTGTCTTTCAATTTCCATACTTTTATTTTACTTTCTCTGATCTCCTTTAGGTTTTCCAATTTTTCCCATCTAAATTTTGCCACCACAGCTCTATGGTCCCCATCAAATGCTTCACCTGGTAAAGCTGTCACATCCATCAGCTTTCTGCGATTTGTCCTTTCCACCAGGAAGTAGTCAATTACTGATTTTGTTCTTCTATCACCCCACCCATATCTCGTAATTTTCCTGCTGTTTTTCTTCCGAAACCATGAATTACCCACTATCAGTCCATTCCTTTCACAAAAGTTTACAAGTTCCTCTCCTTCCCGGTTCTTTTTCCCATATCCATATGGTCCAACGACTTCTTCCTTTCCTTGTCTCTCAATTCCGACTTGCGCATTCATGTCTCCCATGATCACCACTTCTACATCTGAGATTACTCTTTCTACATCCTCCAGGAATACATCAATATCTTCTTCTCTGTTTCCAGTCTGTGGTGCATACACTTGTATGAAGTCCATCACGTCATTCTTCATCTTCATTCTAATTTTCATTATTCTGTCACTCACACACTCTACCACTTCAACATACTCCTCCAGTTGTTTCGAGGTTATCAGTCCCACGCCATTTTTTGCCTCTTGGCCACCACTCCAGTATAATGTATATCCTTTCCTCAATTTCTTCCTTCCTTTACCTTTCCATTTCACTTCACTTCCTAAACCAGAACTATATCTTCTAAAATCCCTCTTGGAACATGCTGTGTTAGGCATGTCTCCTTAGACTCATCTCAGATCTATGAAATTCTCTGTCCGTGTCTTTCGAGCTTGGAAACCTGGACAATATTTTCCTTACTAATATTCTGAAACCGTCATACTATGCAAACGAAACTACTACCAAAAAGTGCACGAGGATCGCTAGTCTGTCAGCCGGCGCGAAGAAAGAAGTTTCGGACTTCAGGTTGGCGGATGGCGATCCTCCTAGTGTCGGGAAGTTGGTATCGCAAGAGGAGTAATAATGAAAAATAATGAAAAACAAAAGAAGAAAGAAGACCTTGACGGTTGACAAAAAAACCACTTGGGGGGGAGCTTGGAATTACCTCCCGAGCCTGGCGGGCTTCGAGAGGTTTTAATTCTTAAAATGTAACGCCCGGTTCTGGAAATTGAATTTCATCATCCAAATTGCATAATGTTACGTCGTATACTACAATCTCGCCATCGCCACCTGTTAAAATACGCAATACCGTATTTGCTCGCGTATATCTCGCACCCCATTTTTTTATTTGAAATTTCAGAGGGAAAAAGTACTCGCATATATCTCGCATTTATTTCTGACGCCGTCATATAAATGACCGTAATAATCTTGAGGTAGAAACACGTTCGATTTAGCTCGCCACAACAGTCGTCATTGTCCAGGAACTTGTCCGATACGAGCCGATTAGGAAATGAGGCACCGCCTTGAGACACGTTCGAATTAGCGATTAGCGCGCCACGACGGTCATCAATACGCAATGTTATCGTTCATTTTGGCGGCAGAGGTTTCCTTTATTGCAGTCCGTCAGTTGCCTTGTAGACATCAGTACCGATACTCTGGTTTCGAAGATAAAGGAAATCTGTGCTATACCAGTCGAGCCAACATGCTCGTATGTTTCGAAGATTGCGCAAGTAGGCCTACTGTTACATCGCAGAGAAACGCAGTTCAGTCTTCTCGAATCTCAATGATTTCGACTTTACACATTGCGTCGCATCCGAAGTCGGCCGTGTGCAAGCATACGGCGCGGCGTGAGTGTTAGAACGCGGTACATCATTAGTCTTCGGCCGCGGTCGGCTAAATTCGAGCTCGCTCGTGCATGTAGCGAGAAATCAATATGGAAGATGATCGAGCGCATTGATCGCTAAGCGTCAGCGCTCTAAATTCCTATTCTGCCTTGAATCATCCTTAACAAGCGTCTGACGTCTTTTTCATAGGTTCTTAATGTCGCATAACCATAACAAATAGAAATAAATGGTGTCGATGGAGATTGTTGTGAAGAGCTTCTTGAAGACAGGCATCGCAAATGCATTGGACGGAAGTCAGAATGAAGCAATATGGGATGATGACCAGAATGATGCACGCGAGAGTATCTCCGAGATTGGCAGCAGTGACGGCAGTGACAATGAATAGGGCGAGTACCGTATGCCAGTTGCCTTGTTTTAATAATGCAAATTATGTGTTTTTTCGGGAATACGGTCATTTGCCGCGTATATCTCGCCCCGAAAATTTTCACACATATTTTCGGTCAAAAAAGGGGGAGATATACGCGAGCAAATACAGTATGTCACTCGCGTTGGTTAGGGACCGTGCATATGATAGGAAACGTTTCTGCGCCGTTCAGTAAGGAAAGGTTTGATAGTGTGTGTGTGTTTAATGTTATGTTGTTATGGCAACAGAAGGCTCAGGAATTGCAGAGACTATCGGATGCTCGAGACTTGAGGAACTTCTATGCCGTACTCAAGGGAATATATGGAACATCTCGCTCATCATCAGGTACACTGAAAAGCGCTGATAATTCTACTACCTTTACTGATAGTCAAGAAATCTTGGAACGCTGGAAGGAGCACTTCTCCAATCTCCTAAATCGTCCATCAGAAGCTGCTGAAGACTTCCTCTGTGATGTGCCGCAACAACCTGAACAACTGTGGTTGGCAGTACCTCCTACTTATCATGAATTCAGTGCAGCTCTCACCCAATTGAAACCCAGAAAAGCACCTGGCCCAGATAACATCCCTCTGGAACTAATTCAAGCCGGAGGTCATTCCCTCAAAACAAGAATTTTCATCCTTATCCTCAGAATTTGGGAATCAAGAAAGGTACCTGGAGACCTAAAGAATACCACTATCGTCACTATCTTTAAAAAGGGTGATCGCAGTGTTTGTGGCAACTACCGTGGTATATCACTGCTATCAATTGTGGGGAAGATTCTTGCAAGAATTCTACTTAACCGCCTCAAAGTTATCTCTGAGAGGATCCTCCCAGAGTCACAATGCGGATTGAGAACTTCCAGAAGCACAATTGACTTTATTTTCTGTGTGAGACAGCTACAAGAAAAATGTAGAGAACAACAGAATCCACTCTTCTTAGTCTTTTATGACTTGGAAAAGGCATTTGATTCGGTTCCAAGACCAGCCATGTGGGCAGTGCTGAAGCGGTTTGGTTGCCCTCAGCGTTTTGTAGATCTAATCAAAGCTCTCCATGATGGCATGACAGGTCAGGTTTGCCATCAGAATAAGATGTCCGATGAATTTCCCATTACCCATGGACTGAAACAAGGATGTGTACTGGCTCCAACGCTTTTTGCGCTGTACTTGGCTGCAATGCTTTATGATTCACCCACAAACATCCCAGGTGTGGAGATCAAGTATCGTTTTGATGGAGGGCTTTTCAACCTAACTCGTCTCCGCTCCTTGAGGAAAACTCAGGTTACTAAGGTTACTAACATGTTGTATGCAGATGATGCTGCGTCACCAACTCTCACACCAGAAGAGCTGCAAGAGTCAGTTAATTGTTACAAAAGTGCTTGTGATCGCTTTGGTCTTACCATAAATGTCAATAAGACTAAAGTCTTGGCACAACCTTCACCAGGCACTCCTCTTCCTCGGTTCAATATCTCCATCTCAAATTTGCCATTAAAACAGGTAGACCACTTCTCGTACCTGGACAGTACCATCTCTGTGAGCTGTACCTGTGAGCAGGATGTGGATAAGAGAATTGGCGCAGCCCATGCAGCATATGGACGATTAGCGCACCGGGTCTTCATGAATAAAGATCTATCCATGAGTACAAAGCTTATGGTGTACAAAGCAGTAGTCATTTCTACATTGTTGTATGGTTGTGAAACGTGGACCCTTTACCGACGTGATCTTAGGAAGCTTGAGCGTTTCCACCTACAAAAACTTCGATCAATCCTGAGGATTAAATGGGAAGACCGCATTACCAATATTGCTGTTCTGGAAAAGGCTCAAATCAACAGCATAGAATCATCCATAATAGGTCACCAATTTAGATGGATTGGTCATGTCCATAGGATGGATGATGTGAGATTATCTCGTCAAATGCTATATGGTGAGTTATGCTATGGCACCAGACCTCATGGTGGTCCTAAGAGGTGCTACAAGGACCAATTTAAGCAGACCCTGAAATTGACAGGTCTTTATTCACAAACCTGGGACATGCTGGCTGAAAACCGCTCAACTTGGGGCCGTACCATCTCGGATACTGTAAAGACGTTTGAAAGGGATCGACCCATACATGAAGAGGCCAAGCGTCAAGCTAGGAAACTTCGAGCAGCCCAACCACGTCCTCCTCTAGCAATACTATGCGACTTGTGTGGTCGCTTGTTCCATGCCAGGATTGGACTCTTTAGTCACCGTAAACACATCCACAAACTGGACTGAAGGAAGAAGATTTATACTCTGATTCGAGTTAAAGCCGATGATGATGATGATGTAAAGATTAGTAAACGTGTTATGGCTTTTCGTGTTTGGTTAACCCAAAGTGATTTGGATACAGTCGCCATGGCGCTAGATTTGTTGAAAAGATGGAGGCAATTGTTGTGTTCTGGAAAAAAGAATAGTAATAATGTATTGATTGAAATCGTAACGAATGTGTTTTAAGTCGTTCTTGCTATGAAATATGAATGAGTATTTTCTTGTTAATGAGATCGCGGCAGATCAGAAACCTTTCCTAACTATGCTTCATTAATATATTTATCGTCTCGATAAGTTGTAGATTAAACTTGATATTTGCCATTTTCATTGTGGTGATGGATGACATAATGACCCGAGTGGCACAAGCAATTGGGGACGGAAGGATGAAAGCAATGGTGTTTGCAGATGATTTGATGATTTGGGGAAACAAGGAGGAGGAGGTACAGGAACAGTTGGACGTGTGGGAAGGAATAATACAAGGATATGGGATGAAATTTAGCATAAATAAGAGTGAGATGGTGATCACAACAAGGAAGAAGAAAGAACCACAACGGGAATAACAATTGGTGGGAAACAGCTGAAGAAAGTGGAGAGTTTCAAGTATCTGGGAAGCCTGATACAAGATAATGGAAGAAACTATAGAGAAATAAATGAGCGGGGGAGGCAGGCAGAAGCATTTCGGAGGAGTGTGAGAAGCATGTTATGGAGCAAGGATGTCCCTCAGAACAGCAAAAAGATCATATATCGGACGTACTATGTCCCTATCCTGACGTATGCCTTGGAGACCTGGGTTATGAAAGGAAGGGAGAAGAGCAAAATACAGGCCAGTGAGATGAGGTTCTTGAGAAGCAGTATTGGAGCTACAAAGATGGACAGAATAAGAAATGAGAGGACCAGAGAATTAATGAAGGAGGAACCATTACAGGATGGTATAGAGAAATCTAAACTTAGATGGTATGGACATGTAAAACGAATGGAGGAGAAGAGGATACCCAGGAGAGTACACAAGACGAAGTGGGAAGGAAAGAGACCGAGGGGAAGACCGAGAGACAGGTGGCTGAAGGGGGTGGAAGAAAGCGTGAAGAAGAGAGGAGAAGACTGGACAAGGGTGGAGGCTGAGAGATGGTGGGAAGACAGAAGACGTTGGAGAGGCTTGTGTTCCAAACAGACCCGGCCAGTGGCTGGAAACTGTGCAAGATGATGATGATTTGCCATTTCGGTTACATTGACTAGGCGCCCGTTTGATTATCTCTTTTTATAAATATTGTAAATGCGAGCGAGTTAGATTGTGTTGTTTCAAGTTAAAATATTAAGTCCTGGAATTATTACATGTTCCGTATTATTATTCTAATCCCTGCAACTAATATGAAGTATACATAAGATACGCTAAAAAGGTACCCTATAGATAGGTTATATCCCATTTAACGTCGTGTTGACATTTACAACGCCCCGATCGCTTTATCGAGTGTGAGCAATTTCCCTACTTATATGAAACATACCTACGGTAGAAAATAAAATAAATATTAATTGTTACCACATTCGTGGTGAGTGTTGTTATACATACAATATTGGAAAGGAATACCGTATGTAATTACATACAGATTTAAACTGTTTTTGCATGTGTGTAGTAAATCTTTAGAAGCATGTGTATGGTAGTATTTAGCAAACATTTTAAGGTATCCTACATGTGTGGTTGAATTCTAACATTGTGTTTTCTGTATTGTAGACCAATTCTCGCTCCTATTAAATTATATATATATATATATATTACTGTATTAAATGTATTTGTTTACCAGGCAAATTATATTAGATATTCCGGACTTCTGGGCACAGGCTCCATTCCATTAACGGGCATGACCCGGATGCTTCCCTCCCTAACTTCATTAGATAGCAGTAGTAATAATTAGTTGGGTGGGGAGTGCAACAAATTTATCTTGATTTAAGGGGGTTCAGTAAAAACATGTTGATTTACGACTTTTGTCCTTATTTTGGTTTCTAAGAAACACACGTTTACGTGGAACATATGTATGGTCAAATGGGGGACATAGTCCCGGCTGCCGGCTGATTAGAGTAGTATCTGCATTTGGTTGTATTTAAGGCACAAACTTTGCTTGCCCATATTTTTTAAAGTGTTCCATTTTATTGTTTGTACAACGTCATTTTTAGATTTGTGTGTCGATGTTGGAGTAGTGATTGCTAGAGATACGGGAAAATCGCAATTGCGATAAATGCGAATTTTACTTTTTTCTCCTTGTTTCAACTACCTGGTAACTAATAATACTATGTATACCCAAAATTTGCAAAACTGAATGTGCGACAAAGTGCGATAACTAAGGGTTCTTGCAAATTATTCCCATAAATGCGATAAATGCGAAAAGTGCCGAATTTACCGATTAATGTTGAATATTATGTTTTATTACATTTTCGCGCCGCAACTTTGAAAGTTGCGAGTTCACAGCAATGAAAATATCGGCTATATAATCGATAGTTACGAGTAATAATCGATATGTACGAACATCGATTATTGTCGTGAAAACAATCGATTACGGTAAAAATTCATTTGAAAATGATGCTGTTATTATTGCCGCATAATATCCACTGTTTATCGCCAGTAAAACTATTATTTTGGAGAAATTATTTCGTAGTTTCAGTTGGTTGTGCTAATAAAAGGAATATTCCAATCTTTTGTGCCAATTCTTTTTAAAAATTAGAGCAATAATGTTATGCTTATATAGGTTTATATCGCTCCGGCCCTCATTTCTTGTATTTGAAATGAAAATGACAACTCTCAAGTACGTATCGTGATATGAATAGACAATTTTTGTTAGGCGTTCTCTTTGCTTTGGGAAATGTTGTATAATATGATGCAAGTATTCTCTACCATGTGTGAGTTATAGGTTATGTTACATGTCGTCCGGCGATTTCTCCGTGAATTCGGATGACGAAAGTATTCTCTACCATGTGTGAGTTATAGGTTATGTTACATGTTGTCCGGCGATTTCTCCGTGAATTCGGATACTGTTTTACAGATTGTCAGTCAAGAGTCGCAGTGTGGTCAGGAAACAATGAGGGACTAAACATACATTTTATTATTTAGTTAATTATCCATTGTGTGATATTTATACAAAGTTAAGTAAATGTATGATTCACATTATTACTTCCTTTTCAATGAGGGCCATGGATGAGGGGCATTGAATTTTTATTTGCCGGTGGTTTAATGGTCAAATGGCACTTCTTGAATCCTACCTCATAAGATAAGTTATTAAAAGAAATGAATGGAACTTGGCAAGGAGTTAGTAGGAAAACCACACAAAAGGATTTCATAGACATCGAGTTCAGGACAGCCTGGCATAGTCGTCATTCCACCTGCCACACAGTAAACTTCATAAGACAAGCATTGTTGCCTGACCACAGCTCGCTTTATTCTAAAAATTAATTGGCACCTTGGTACCAGTGAACTAATACAACTCTCCGCCGGCCCTCAATATTTGAGTTGCTGCACAACACCTGATATTGTTGATTGCATAATGTGGATCTTTTGAGCATAGCTTAGGTACCCTCGTCTCACGTCATACAACCAACCAACAGCACTTTAACTCAATCCTGCCAATTAGCCAAGCTGATGCCTTTATTTTCAGAGATCTCACATTTCTGAAAAATGTATGATGTCAAGTTTCTACATTTCTGTAATACTGATGTTAGGATTTTAGTACTTCTAACACTCCCTTAGTAAAAATAAAAACCACACACACAACAGGAGACTTATATTAAATTCCTATGCCGTTTATCAGAAACGGGCATATTTCCAATCCTGCACATGTTTGAATCAGTTTCCGTGCATATTATTTTGAACCTGTTTATTGTACCTGGTGACAAACTTTTAAATGCTACAAAATGCTAATTTTTAAATTTCAAAATGCTCCAAAATGCTATTTTTCAAAATGAAAGTGCTACAAAATCAATTTCAAAATGCTATTTTCTCGTATCTTTAGCGATTGCCTATGCAGATAGTTGGACCGAAGAAGGAACAATAAAACGTTCCGACATATGTACCCTGAACCTTGATAAGATTTGAATTACATACTCTGAAGTACTGACTAGGCGGAAGAAATCTCTTATTTGGATGACGTGTCAAACGTGAAGCGTTTATCTTCAGATCCTTCTCCTGTGATGTATGCTTACAATAGAGAAATCACCACCAGATAACTACAGAGATGAGCGTTCAACCGGTCATCGTTAGGCCACACTCTTGGGGGTATTGTGATATTATGACAACAGACAACCAAGTCCCTCATCACCATTATTGCCCGAGCTAAGTGTTTGGGTGACGAGTGTAAAGTGGACAAACACTGAAAAGCTAACCTGGCGAGATTGACTCGAGCCTTCTGCCCTCCACTGAGGACGACTCCCCGCTCGCCCACGAGGGTCTGGTCACCGTGCGGGAGCTGCTCAAAGTCGTGAGACAGGGCACAGGCGCGGATGATACGGTGGTACCTCTTAGCATCGTACGGCTCTCCAAACAGAATGTTCTGACGCACGGATCCTGAGAAGAGCCAAGGTTCTTGCGATGAGTATGCAACTCTTCCGTGAACCGCCAAGAGACCACCATCGTGTACCAGCGGGATCTCGCCCAGAATAGCATGCAGCAGAGAACTCTAGAAAAAGAATACTGGTGGTAAACTATCATGAATGGATCTGCATACAACAAGGTGGAGAGGGAAATTAGGATACAAACTTGGATAAAGAACAAATTATGTGCAAAACAGCGATGTCATCTCCCTCCTTGTAACATATTCTAACTACAAACTTGATCTTGATGAGCCTTGGAAAGAAAAACACTTGAGCAGCTGAAATGATACCAACTTAATATACATGGTGGCCACTCAAATCGGTCAACGATTTTCCAGGAGTTTTCCAAGAACTTTCCAGGAGTAATTCTCATTTTCCCAGACTGAATGCCGCCTGCAATTTTATTGCGGTGAAGTTGTCTATACTCAATATGTTCAACAAAAAAAAAAACTATCGCGTGTTGTCCCACACAGAAACAGGTAGCCTGAGGAAATTTATTTCGTTAACGATAGAGTGCTCACCCAAAACCGCAGCGGGAGTATGATTTAAGATGGAAAGATTTTAATAATTAATTAACAGTGGCTATTTTCCAGGAGTTTTCAAATGTTTCATCATTTTCCAGGAGTTTTCCAGGAGTTTTCTAGACCTAATAAAAATCCAGGAGTTTTCCAGGATTTCCAGGAGTAGTGGCCACCAAGAATATATCAAAACATGAACAAATGATTTTGGAAAAAGATGTATACAGTCGAACTTTGACAACTCGAATTCGTGGACAACTCGAATTCGTGGACAACTCGAATTCGTGGATAACTCGAATTCGTGGATAACTCAAAGTTTTTCTCCGGTCCCTTTAATTTCCTATACTGACAATGCAAAAAAATCGTGGATAACTCAAAGTTTTTGGATAACTCGAAGTTTTGGTTTGGAAATCATAAAGATTAGTTTGCCTGAAACAGGTTTTGTCGGTTTCGAGCCCAGTCCCAGTTTGATTTTCGGTTCCGCTCAAGGTCAGTAAGCGCGTCTCTCTTTCTCTCTCGCTTTATCACTCCCCCTCTGGCTTCGACAATGCCTCGGATGGGGGGGGGGCAGACTTCGTAGGTCAATTTCGGTGTTCGTGGACAATCGGCAAAGTTCGGATAGGATTTCTTCCCCCCGCCCTTGCTTCGTCAGTGTTCGGCCAGTCTTCGAGCCGGTAGCATCGTGTCTCAACAGCCAAGTGAGCATTTGGTTACAATCACAGCAAATGAGCTGAATTTAAATGCAAATTTCTTTGTTTATAGGTTACCATGTCTCTTTCCAAACCAAGTCGCTCAACATTGGGCTCAAAGCTGAAGACACTGACGCTAGCTGAGAAGATTAAAGTCATCGAGGAAGCTGAGCTGGGCCTGAACAAAAAGAATTTGATGTTTTAAGGGGAGGTTTTCCATTATTATACACCCTAGCCCATCCCAAGTGACCGTTTTGGATAACTTGAATTCATGGATAACTAAGTATTTTTCGGTACCTTGAGCTTAGAGTTATCGAAATTCGACTGTATTATTAAGAGATTACAAATGTTCATAACATTTCAACAACTCCAGTGTTTTTATCTTTCTTGAAGACTTTTAAGATGGTCTCCACCTATGAAGTGCTACCCATGCCTATCAGAGTGTTCTTTTTAGTTTGTTATTTCAATAATTTGCCAACCTGAAGAAGGGAAGAATGCCCTGCGGCGGGGAAAAGGAGCACAGTACATACCTTGCCAGCACCTACAGGCCCAATGACAGCCACCAGCTGACCTTGCTTGACAGTCAGGTTAATATTGGACAGTGTTACATCATCAGACTCGGGATTCCACTTGGCAGTGAGCCCATCAAACTTGACCACTACCTCCTCCTTGTCCACACTGCCGTTCTGTATCACCTCCTTCGCAGACTTGGTGTCTGTATTTCTGGACGGTTTGGGAGGCAATTCTTCGTACAGCAGGAATTGCTACACAACATAACATCACGGTTGGATCAGTTACTTTTCAAGTGTTACAGTTACCGTTACAATTGTCAAAGGGTTACTTTTCTACATAAAATATACTTGCTTAATAACATTTTCCCCGCTACTACGGAATAGTGGATATGGAAAAACAGAATAAACTACCATGCCTTCAGTTCAGTTCATGAACAGTGAAAGGTATGGAGTAAAACAACAACAATTTTGGACATTTAACCATGATGAATATGATAATTTATGTTTTAAGGGGCCTAACATGATATTTGATCAGGACACCAGAATCAGTAGGAGAATAATAGAAAAATTGTGGAATATTCAAATTACTAATATCCTACCTGCACAAGCCTCTTCAAGCACACTGTGAAAATCTGACTGCCCTGTATTTTATCCCACCTTGTGCACACTTTACATTTAATGTTGTCTTTCTTGTCATCCAATTTTAAGAAATTATATATACCGGTTTATGATGGCCAAGTCATCAATTTCACTTGTTTCTGCTACATAACAATGGTACAGTTCGCGATACAAACAGGTTATTTTATGTGTGGGAAGGAATAATACAGGGATAAGGGATGAAATTGAGCATAAATAAGAGTGAGATGGTGATCACAACAAGGAAGAAGGAAAGAACCACAGCGGGAATAACAATTGGTGGGGAACAGCTGAAGAAAGTGGAGAGTTTCAAGTATCTGGGAAACCTGATACAAGATAATGGAAGAAACGATAGAGAAATAAATGAGCGGGGGAGACAGGCAGAAGCATTTCGGAGGAGTGTGAGAAGCATGTTATGGAGCAAGGATGTCCCTCAGAACAGCAAAAAGATCATATATCGGACGTACTATGTCCCTATCCTGACGTATGCCTCGGAGACCTGGGTTATGAAAGGAAGGGAGAAGAGCAAAATACAGGCCAGTGAGATGAGGTTCATGAGAAGCAGTATTGGAGCTACAAAGATGGACAGAATAAGAAATGAGAGGACCAGAGAATTAATGAAGGAGGAACCATTACAGGATGGTATAGAGAAATCTAGACTTAGATGGTATGGACATGTAAAACGAATGGAAGAGAAGGGGATACCCAGGAGGATACACGAGATGAAGTGGGAAGGAAAGAGACCGAGAGGAAGACCGAGAGACAGGTGGCTGAAGAGGGTGGAAGAAAGAGTGAAGAAGAGAGGAGAAGACTGGACAAGGGTGGAGGCTGCGAGATGGTGGGATGACAGAAGACGTTGGAGAGGCTTGTGTTCCAAACAGACCCGGCCAGTGGCTGGAAACTGTGCAAGATGATGATGACCAGAGAAGTAATACCTCATGGATGATTTAAACAAGACATTTGGCATACATCATAAAAGTTGCAGAGGAGAGATGTTTCTGGCGACTACTAATGTGGTAGGACACATACCAAGACACTAAGGAATAGCGAACTTATTGAAGGAAGGGTCGAGGATGGAGAACAGTAGACAGAGGTTAGAATATGTTCAACAGATTGCCTCGGATGTAAGGTGTGGTAACTACGTAGTGATGAAACGATTAGCTCAGGACAGGGACACATGGAGAACTGCAGACAAAAGACTGGGGACTCAAATAACAACAGATTTATTTTGACTAATATGTAGGCTATCTTTCCTAGTTCACCATTGTTCAAATGTAACCTTGGATATGGCACATCATTCTTACATAATCTGAAAGTTTTCAACATCAACTGCTAACATAAAAGATCCTGGTTAGTTGGTTCCTTAGTTTAGGGGCTGCGACAATGCAGTCATGTAGCCCAATGTACTTTGGGAGTGTGTAGAATTTGTCTGATAACTGGTGTTGTGATGGCTGTATTAGTGTGTGTTATCTGTGATTTAAGTACAAGGACTGCAGACGATTCATTTTTTCAAGTAGTTCCTACTTTTGCTACCAAATGCTACCGTCCACTACACTTGAGCTGCGGACATGGCTACCAAATGCCATCGCAGTCAGCACCTGGCGGCGAACATTGGAACTAACATGGCGTTATCAAACTAATCTACAAATTTTAGCTTCCACAAGTTTAGTTAGTGGAAGGTTTCTTTTGCATGCCATAAATCTACGACATGGGACCACCGGCTTTATTTTCCCTCCAAAGGACGGCACACTGAGGGATTTTTAATGCTCTTAAAAAACCCGACGACTTCGGTCGGGTTTGAACCCGCGATCTTCAGCATAGAAGCTCAGCATTCTACCAACTACCCCACCGAAGCAGCCTATAAAAGTTCCTAAACATACAAGTGATTTGTGACTGTACATAGCTTTCTCTTTACATCGGAGAAGTCGTCGGAGCAGCTTGTAGACAGTCAACAATTTCAGATAAGTCTCCATATCAGATCTTTCACGAGACTATCAGTAGACAAACACTGTTTGTGTATGTTGTAGTTCTAGCTTTTTACTATCAACTTAGCTTAGCTGCATGGCGCAGCAGTACCTTTCTCGCCTGCTGTGCCCAAGGTTACGGTTCGAATCCTGGCACAGTCGGTTGGCATTTGAGGGTGCGCAAAATCAGTACATTTACTGGCACGTTAATGATCCCCCTTTGGACAAATTTTTGGCACCCCGGCATCTCTAAAAGCCGCAGTAATTAAAAGGGACATAACCCAATAATAATAACATTATTACTATCTCAGCATAGTACACGGTCATTTTTACAGTAGTTCAGGACGTATCACAGGAATAGTAGCTACAGTGGAGAAGATATTCTTAGGTACAGTGTTGATGGCGGAAGAGGCATCCTAGTGCTCGGGATAATTGAGTAAAAGGTATATGCACAAATTGGGGCATATATCAAATGCAGCGTCTGTTCTCCATGTTAGGAGTGGCTGCAAAAGGCGTCTGTTCTCCATGTTAGTGGCGGCCTCATGAATACCTGGCAGTAGGTATAAAATGCCCTTGACGACGGGCGTAGCGACACGTCGGTTGAGGAATTTTTGTCGTATCCAACATGCAGTTGACTCCTCTTCATTCAGATATAAATGCTAGGGCGTCCCCTCTAAGCGACGCGCACCGTTTTCGCCCGAACGATGAGGAAAATGGACGAGGGTTACCGACGCATCGTCGACGTCGGCTAAAGAAGCTAGACCAACATAAATCAAATCGTATCAGGCTAGCCACTGTCAACATTGGAACAATGACAGGCCGAAGCCGAGAACTGGCCGCCTCTTTGAAGCACCGAAATGTGGACATAGCTTGCGTTCAAGAAACCCGATGGGCAGGTGCAAAATCAAGAGATATCGGAGAAGGCTACAAGCTAATCTATAATGGTAAGAAAAGTGCAAATGGAGTCGGTGTCATTGTAAACCAGTGGATTCGCGACACCGTCTCTGAAGTAGCACGCATCAGCGACCGCCTGATGTCAATACAGATAACCTTGGGGACCAGTTTAATCCGAGTTGTGTCATGCTATGCTCCACAGACTGGTTGCCTTGAAGAAGAGAAAGACAAGTTTTGGAACGATCTAGAGGGACACATTCAAGCTGTTGATGATAGCGAAATTCTTTTCATTGGTGGAGACTTAAATGGACATGTTGGTCATGAAAGAGGTGGATTTCAACGAAATCATGGAGGCCATGGTTATGGTTGCCGTAACAATGATGGTATTCGAATCCTAGAATTTGCGGAAGCGTGGGATTTGTCTGTAACTAACACCTTTTTTAGAAAGCGGGATTCACACCTTATCACCTACTATAGTGGAAGTCATACATCCCAAATTGACTACTGGATGACGCGACGAAGAGACCTCGCAATGATCAAGGATACAAAAGTGATCCCATATGACAGCGTTGCTCCTCAACACCGAATACTTGTACTAGATGCCGCAGTCCATATAGATTATGTATCTGTGAGGCCAAGCACGAAGATTGAACGTATTAAATGGTGGAGACTATTAGAACATCAAGCTACCATCCAAGAAGCATTGATACCATCGCTTTCAAATTCTACGTCATCAGTAGAAGATGGCTGGAACACACTGTCCGAATCCATCAAGACATATGCCACATCCACTCTAGGTGTCACCAAACCAAATCGACGCCTTATTGACAAACAGACCTGGTGGTGGAATGATGATGTGCAGCAGGTAACCAGGGAGAAGAAAGCTGCTTACAAGACGTGGCACCAGACACGCAGCTTGGAGGATTTAGATAGGTACCGGGCTCTCAAGTCCAGTGCAAAACGAGCTGTTGCAATTGCAAAAGCAGCACATTACAAAACCATCTACGACGAACTGGATAAACCTGGTAGCACAAATAGAATCTACAAACTTGCGCGCGCTCGCGAGCGTGCCTCACACGATCTCGGTCATGTTATCAACATCAAAGACAGAAATGGGCTCCTCCTACAAAAGAGACATGACATACTATGTCGCTGGAAGGAGTATTTTGAGGATATATGCAATACGGAGTTCCCTCATCCACCTCTACCGACAGCTGACCCTATCCACGGCCCTGTGCCCATTATCACTACAGAAGAAGTGTCCACTGCCTTCAGCAAAATGAAGTCGGGGAAAGCGCCTGGTGCAGATGATATACCAGCCGAAGTATGGAATCTCCTGGAGGAACAAGGTGTAGTATGGCTTACTGACTTCTTCAACAAAATTATTATCGAAGACACAGTACCAGAGGCCTGGACAACCAGTATCACAATTCCTATTTGGAAAGGAAAAGGAGATATACTGGAATGCTCAAATTATAGGCCAATCCGCCTCCTATCCCATACTATGAAAATTTTTGAACGTGTTCTTGATGCGAGGTTACGAAACATCATCACTGTTTCATCTAACCAGTGTGGCTTTGTTAAAAACAGCGGAACAACAGATGCTCTCCATGCACTTCGTCTATTGATGGAACGACACCATGAGAAAAGGAAGACAGTTCACTTAGCCTTTCTTGATTTGGAAAAGGCGTTCGATAGAGTACCACATGATCTCATCTGGCTGGCACTGAGGCTACACGGTGTACCAGAAGCCTATGTAAACTGGGTGAAACTTCTGTACCGAAAGACAACAAGCTCAGTGCGGTTTGCAGCAGGAATGTCAGATACCTTCCAAATTACTGTTGGTGTCCATCAAGGATCAGCCTTGTCCCCCTTGCTCTTCATGCTCTGTATGAACGCCATCACAAATGACATCCAAACCAGGCATCCATGGACATTATTATATGCGGATGATGTCATGATAGCTAACGAGACCCGTGGGCACCTCGAACAGCAAGTACAAGAGTGGAAGATGCGTCTTGAAGAATTTGGGATGAAATTGAACCTGAAGAAAACGGAATACCTGGAATGCGGTGACCAAACTGATGGCACGATCACTGTTGGTGAGGTTCAACTTAATAAAGTGACCCAATTCAAATACCTAGGGTCATGCATCACCTCAGACTGCAGCACGATTCCTGATGTCAAAACAAGAGTCACTGCCGCATGGATGAAATGGCGCCCAAGTTACTGGAGTCCTATGTGATAAGAAAATTCCATTACATTTAAAATCTAAGGTATATCGCACAGTGATTAGACCGGTGGCCCTTTATGGATCTGAATGCTGGCCTACAACATCAAAGCACTAACAGGCACTTCATGTAATGGAAATGAAGATGTTGCGGTGGTCCAATGGTATGACTCGACTGGACCATATTAGGAATGATGCCGTGCAGAAGGATTTCAAGGTTGCCCCAATCACAGATAAAATGCGTGAATCATGTCTGCGGTGGTATGGACATGTGCTCCGTAGCAGTGAAACCTCAGTTGCTAAGACTGCCCTTCAACTAAAAGTGGAGGGTCGTCGACCTCGAGGGCGACCTCAAACACGCTGGTTGGATAGGGTGAGAGATGACATGCGGCTCACTAACCCCCCCCCGAGACGCTATGGATCGATTGAAGTGGAGGAAACATTGCAGGAAGGCAGACCCCATATAAGTCGGAAAATGCAAAGAAGATGATGATGAGTAGCTAATAATAATATAATGATATTGTATGGCCTCGGATGTCGGGTGCAAGCTTTGTTATTTTGACACCCAGAGAGTAGCTTGCAAGACGAATTTCTTGTTCCTTAAAGCACTATGAAAGTCAAGGAGATTAGATATCAAAGCTCCTTGAACACTATAGCGCTTTCTAGTAGAGAAATGAGGAACTTTGTGCTGGCGGAAACCACCGAGATTAATTTTGCCATTATGAACATGGCCTACTGAATTCAAATCGCCAACATCGTATGACAAGGTGTCGTAATTTTTGCCGCCTTTCAAAAAATCACTTACCACGGCCAGGAGCGAACCTGCAAGCTTGGGGTTAGTAGACCGGCACGATAACCACTCACCCACCGTGGCAAGCTGCAATAGTAGCAATACCTTCATGATGGAGCAAGACTGTTTGTTAATGGGATCGTCATTTCCCATTATATAAATACCGTATTTGCTCTAGTATATCTCGCCCCCGCGTATATTTCGCACGCCATTTTTTTAGTTGAAATTTCAGGGGGAAAAAAGTACTCTCATATATCTCGCATTTATTTTTGACGCTGTCAAATAAATGACCATAATAACCTTGAGGTAGAAACACGTTCGATTTAGCAGTCGTCATTGTCCAGGTACTTACCCAAAGCGGTACTTACCCAAAGCGATACTAACAAGAAGAGCGAGCAACAACGAGTCGATACGAGCCTTGTACACATTCGAATTAGTGATTAGTGCGCCACAACAGTCATCAATACGCAATATTATTGTTCGTTTTGGCGGCAGAGGTTTCCTTTATTGTCGTCTTGTCAGTTGCCTTGTAGACATCAGTACCGGTACTCTGACTCCAGTGTTGTTTTTCAGTTAAGTGTGCTTGTTTCCTTGTGTACATCGAAGTTATAGAGAAACGTGGAAGTTTTATGGCTGGGTTTAAACTCAAAGTGATAAACTACGCAGAACAACAAGGTAATAAGAGCTGCTGGACGAGAATTCAGTGTGACTGAGTTTAATGTTCGCTACTGGCGTAAACAGAAAGCTGCGCTAGAAACCACCAACCGAACACGTAGAGCATTCAGAGGGCCAAAAACTGGTAAGTTTCCTGAACTGGAAGACGAGTTGCTTAATTACGTCACGGAGTTGCGAAATGATAGCTATAGTATCTCGCACGAGATGTTATATTTCAAAGCGCGCGAACTAGCGAATAAACTCGGTATCAGCTGTTCGGATCTAAAAGCGAGCCGGGGTTGGATCCGTAGATTCATGAAAAGAAAGGGCTTGTGTCTGCGAAGGCGAACATCTCTCTGTCAGAGAATGCCAAGTGATTTTAATGACAAAATTATCGAGTTTCATCGCCATGTGATAGCAATGCAGAAGAGAAACAATTACCTGCTATCTCAAATCGGCAACGCAGATCAGACTCCGATCAACTTCGACATGCCATCCAACACTACTATAAACAAGAAGGGAGAATCTAGCGTCCTTGTACGTACCCATGGGTGTGAGAAAGAGCGCTGCACAGTCATGCTAGCAGTAACCGTGGACGGAAGAAAATTGCCACCTTATGTTATTTTTAAAAGAAAAACAATGCCTAAAGTGAAGTTTCCCAAAGGCATTCATGTTCGTGTGAAAGAGAAAGGATGGATGAATACAGCTCTTGTCCAGGACTGGGCCCGTACAGTGTGGGGAGCACGGCCAGGGGCATTGCTTCGACGCCCGGCAATGCTAGTGTGGGACAGTTTCCGCGGACACTTGGAAGACACGAAGAAACGTCTTCAAGAAATGAAAACGGATTTTGTTGTAATTCCTGGTGGACTCACGCATTGTCTACAGCCCTTAGATGTTTCAGTCAATAAACCCTTCAAGGACAACATGCGTAAATTGTATGCCGAATGGATGGCGGGAGGAGGCCACGACCTGACGCCAGCTAGCAAAATAAAGATGCCGTCAGTTGAACTCATGTGTGATTGGGTTATACGGGCGTGGGTTATGGTGTCGCCGGTTATTGTTGTGAAGAGCTTCTTGAAGACTGGCATCCCAAATGCATTGAACGGAGTCAGAATGAAGCCGTATGGGATGATGACCAAAATTATGCACGCGAGAGTACCTCGGAGATTGGTAGCAGTGACGGCAGTGACAATGAATAGGGCGAGTACCGTATGCCAGTTGCCTTGTTTCAATAATGCAAATTTTATGTTTTTTCGGGAATACGGATATTCCCCGCGTATATCTCGCACCGAAAAATTTCACACATATTTTCGGTCAAAACAAGTGCGAGATAGACGCGAGCAAAATGGAGTTCTTCCTACAGATGCTTATTGGATTAATATTTTGCCGGTTATAGTTGCCACACTTTACGAGTTTTTGATGGTTTCTTTGTTTTCGGAGGGCAGTTACTGTTATACCAAACTCAAAACAACGGTGAACATGGGCTCGCCCAGTAGCGCACGTTCAGCCGAGTGCTGTTGCCACAGTGAGACAGGGGGGAGTTGACAGCTCTACACTCGCAGTATACGCAAGACCTTCTCCGTGAACACAAAGCGCTCCGAATGTAAGTGCATGTACGAGATGGAGGGCCTACTATTCCTACGAATATCTATGCTCACAACGCAGTGTGCACATTTTTAGAATTGTGATATGAGGCAGATAGAAGATGTCGCACAAACGTAATTAGTGTACGTGACCACCACCTGGAGTAGCGACCAGCATTCTTGGTTGTGTGGCCCAGGAGGTTCGTGTTCGATTACCGGCTCTGTCAAGCAATTTAATTCTAGTCTGAGAACTGGAATGGGGTATGCTCAGCCTCATGAGGCAAAATTGGGAAGATGTGGGTTAGATTCCTACCTCAGCCATCCTGGAAGTGGTTTCTCATTTCTACTGCACGCAAATGCCGGGATGGTTCGTAACATAAGGCCACGGCCGCCTCCTTCCGAATCCTTACCAGAATACAAAAGCACGAAGATGTCCTAGCCATAATTGCCGACACCACAATAACACAGCTTATCAAATTTTGTGTTTTCACGTACTTCTGTATTCGAAAGCATCTTTAAAAGGCCATATTCTCTGAAAATGTTATTTCTTGCCTGGCTGTGCAATACAGTTCGCCTCCCACTCGGCTTGCTAAGGAGTATGGTTACGAATTCCAAGCTTCACCACTGTACACTGAATTGATACAGCGATACTGTCACTCTTCCTTTCCTTCCTTGGCAAACCTAAATAAATCAACAACCAAATCATTCTCTCGTTAATTATCCCTTTAGTTCAAAGGCAGAAGTTAACCCACGAACGGCTGGTTGTAGCGCCACACGGTTTGGACAGTCAGCTTCAACATTTTTAGCTCTGTAACATAGGGTCATCAAAATAATTGAACAATTAATTATTTTTGTGCGCGGAGAGAAATAATGATTTCGTACGGCACAGCAAGCCTAGCGAGTTGAGTTAACTAGGCAACGCCACGCTATGCTATTGGCTGGCATGGGTGAGCGAGTGAATCTGGCTCCTCCCTCATTAACACAGTTGTTTTGTGTTTGGTATAGTGATTGTCATTGTAGGTTTGGTAGTGTTTCGTAGAAATATTTTGTCTTGTAAAAATTTGGATTTGATGAAACATGTAATCCCTTAGTCTTTTCTCAGGTTATTTTTTGCATGTTCCAGTAATCGGGATTACATTGTGTTGACCGACTGAAAAGTTGTAATATCCTTACTATCATGGATAAGGAAAAATGTAAAAATAACCAACTGGAAATCAAGGGTACGGTATATCTAATCGATTCTAACTTCCAGACAGATCATACCCTAGATTTTCCATTAGTTTTTCTTACATTTCTCCTGCTTGTTTTCGAATCCTGGTTCACGGTTGCCTATATGGGCATGAGATTTTGATGTTCAGAAGACTGTATTAAATTTCCTTTTAGACAAGTTTTTAGTTTTATATGATATCTATTTTTTTAAGTAAATATTATAACAATTATAAGGTTAGTGTTGCTACATTTATTAGATCTAAAGTTCCTAGTTTCTTGTAAATTCTAATTTAAGTTTTATGAGATGAATTTTTCCTCCATTGATTTTTATACTCTGATTTACAAAAGAAGCTCGGTGAAAGCTGTCATCCGCTTGAAGGGTGAGGTGAGGAGACGAGAGGAGAGGGGTAACGGTCTCCATAGCAACAGCAAGCAATGTTGCAATGTATGCCCACACAGCACACAGCAGTAAGTACAAGGTTAGACTCAGTGTGTCTTCACTCGTCACGGTCATTAGAGCGCCAGGTAGTGGGCTAACTTCCCCAGTATTTGTGTCTTCCTGCAAGCCTCTTGGAATGTTATGAGTCATGATCTGCCTCAGTGGCAACTCAGCATTTCCCCACGTGCTAGCTTTGACAGCTGTCAGCGATCATTATTGGTAATTCAGAGTATAGTCATAATTTCAATCTTTCCTTATTTAATGTTTCGTGTTCCAATATGGATTTTAGCTTATTTTCAATTTTAGTTTGTTTTCTCAAGTTAGATTTTAATATTTCAGTCACAGATTTAATTTTTTTTTTTAGGTATGTTAATTGTTTAATACCCAATTTGCTGACGGAGGTCTCAACGAAAACCGAAATGTGTAAATTCTTTAATCCAATAATTAATATTTACGCTCATTATCCCGTATATAAACTAAATATAATCGGGGACGAGACCCAGCCTCAATGTTCCCCTCATCCGATCAACATTGAGCTTGATATTACCATGAAGCTTCACTACGGCTTTTAAACGTCAATCTAGGCTTTCAATGATACCTTCAACTCCAGAAGCTCATCGCGTTGCATACAAAATTTAACCAGTAATTTAAAGAAAAATTTTATTTGTTTCACGTCTCTTCTAACTACTGTGGCTTTTAGAGACGCTCATTTAAAGAAACAGGCGTCATCCTTTAGAAAGGAAGGAAGCTTGTAGTTTAACGTGACCGTTAATCTCGCGATCATCAGCCACGGGACCTCCTTTTTACGTGGAATCCGAACCACAGGCCATGGCATTTCACCTCTAAAATCTCACATGCATTGACCGGGAATCGAACCTTGGTGAGAGGCATACAGCTTGACTGCTGCGCCACCACGCCCCTGCGTCATCCTTTAGGACTATCCAACTTGCCTCACCTAGGATCATTAGCTAGAGCCACCAATTTTTGCTAATTCAGGTATATTGTCATTTTTTTTCATGGTCACAGCCCAGAACAGAGGCATAACTGCTTCAAAAGACAAATCAAAAAGGAAAAGTACACAATTTGAACGAATTATATTCCTGAAAGATCAGTAATCTGTTGTTCTTATAACCAACAGTTCTATCCAAATGATGTAAGAATAATCAAAAATGTTCATTCAGTAGAGAGAACACAAGTTCTATAACTATTTCGGCATTAGCCTATACTGCAGTAGAACTTATAAGTGTGAAAAACTCATAAATGAAAGTCGGTAAATAAAAACTGCCAAATGTATGTGACAATATGGGTTATAGTTAAGAAGTGAACCACAAGAAATAATAATACGATTATTTAACTATAATCGGCAATATGTAACAATACCAGATAAAGAAAAATGCACCCAGAGAAAGAAACAACAACAACAACAACAAAACAAAGAAAATTGAGTCACTTTACGAAGTAGTCTGTTATCTTGACTTGCTTTTTGTTGTCGCAGCCATGGCATGAACAGTATTTTCAAACCAATATAATTCGGCCATTATTTACTCAAAACGTTATGGCGCGTCACAAAATGTTTGATAGTCCATAGAGCATTGACAGCATCATTAAAATCCACTGTATTATGCTGCAGCTCTTCATCATCGTCATTAATAAAACACTGTAGTGTAAATTAATTTATGGATTTTCATTCGTCTGGAGATGCAAGATTATTATAACACAAAATCAATCGCGTATTTTTAATAGATTGACGGGAATTCCTAAAATAACATGAATAAAAATTATAAAGAAATTACATTTTTAATATATTGGCGATCGTAACCCACTTCCGCTTTCTTCCGCTCAACATAAGCTCCAGATGCTGTCTGTGTTCTAAGGCTGCTTCCTGTATTTTGAGAGATCAACATCTTGCCTAACACAAATAGTGCTCGCTACTAATTATTACACAACACTGACAAGCAAGTGTCGCTCAAGATCATCGTAACATAAATAGTGCGCGATGTGACGGAAGTACAAATGTTTGCATTCAATCATACGCAACACGCAAGGTATAAATGATGCTTTATATTGCAAGGGACTTAAAATATTATCATATAGGCGTGAAAAACGAATAAATGCAAAACTTATATCGGAAATAAATTAACATGGAAAGTATAGGGATATTGCCGGGACCAGGGGAAAAAAAAACGTACAAGTGTAGAAAACTTATAAGTGTGAAACGTATAAAAGACGCTTTTCTGTAGTTCTGTGGAAGCAGCATTACCGAACATCCACAATATTGACTTAAGAAACCTTCTATGAACAAAGTACATTATTTCGCATTCATTTTGAGAATATTATGAACATTTTGTTCCATTTAGTCTATTGTCAATCAAGTGACGTCCAATGTGTAGGCAAGTACCAACCACAATTATTTGAAGAAACTATACTCACTCGCACTCTTGTCAGAGATACCCAACCCTCAGACCAGAAGGCAATGGCCAGGGGGAAGGCATTGTTCATGGTGTCTTTGAGGATGTTGTAGTAACCCGTCACAACAAATACCTGCAAAAAACAAAACATCCCGCTTCTTGATCATAAAAACACAAACCATTAAAATAAAATACAGGATTATGAACTCAAAAAGGAACTATTTTTACGACGGAAAAATACTTTTCGTGTGAATTTGTTTTAGCAAAAATTCATTACATTAAAAATATTGGTTTATTTTGCAGAAAACTGATGATAATTGATAATAATTGTTGATTTAAGGGGCCTAACGTCTAGGTTTATCGGCCCCTTATGTTCTGGGTGATAGCAGAAATTACAATGAAATGGATACATGAACATTAAATGAGACTGAAAAATCTTATAAAATGGAACTCAGATTGAAACGGTGCACAAAACGTACAGTGGTAATACTTACAAGAGGAAATTTAGAAGGAAAATATTCACAAAAGGAATAGATTGAAAAATACGCAAAAAATATGTAATTTAGGTTCAAAATACGTACAACATGCAATGTTGAGTTGAAATACTTACAAAATGCTATTGAAATTCAAAATACTTACAAAATGCAATTGAAATTGAAGACACAATGCAAGTTAGATTGAAAAAGGCCGGTTCAGATTCAAAAGACTTACAAAGTTCAATTGAAATTCAAAAGACTTACAAAATGCAATTGAAATTGAAAATGCTGACAAAATGTATGGTAGATTTAAACTGCTCATTTGGATTGACAATACTTACAAAATGCAACTTAGATTGAAAATACTTACAAAATGCAACTTAGATTGAAAATACTTACAAAATGCAACTTAGATTGAAAATACTTACAAAATGCAATTGAAACTCAAAATACTCACAAAAGTTCCACATTGAAAGATTTACTAAAAAGCAATTTAGATTGTCAATCCTTACAAAATGAAATTGAGGTTAAAAATACATGCAAAGTGCAATTTAGATCGAAATACCGTATATACTCGAATACCACCCGCACATTTTTAAACAAAATCGGACGTGAAAAATTGGGGTGTGGGTCTTATTTGAGTCATCCTGATTTTAAAGATTTAAATTGCCCGCCACGCGCGATATCGGGTGTTGCGAGTATCCGCTAGATGGTGCTAGCCTTCTTCCGGCTATCACTTTGTTTTACCGTAGGCAGGTGGCGCAATACAGTCTCGCGCACGTTTTCCGAGTGTAAACATGAGTTCTACGAAGCGTTTGCGGTCGTTTACTGTGAGTGAGAAGCTGAAAGTTGTGAGGGAAGCTGAAATTATTGGAAATCGTGCCGCCGGTAGGAAATATGATATTGACGAGTCATGTATTCGAGATTGGAGAAAGAAAAAAAAACGTGTTGCATTATTACGACGAAAGAGCTTGCTTGTTCTGGACAGTTACCGCGACCATACAACAGACGCTGTGAAGAAATTCGTCAAGGATGGGAAAACCGACCTAGCAATCATCCCGGGTGGGATGACGTCTATGCTACAGCCACTGGATGTCTGCGTGAACCGCAGCCTTGAAACAGCTGTATACGGAGTGGATGGCGGCCGATAAGCACACACTGACCCCAACTGGTCATATTCAGCGCCCGGAAGTTCAGCTGCTCTGTTCGTGGATTTTGAAGGCATGGAATCGTATCTCGGGAGATCTCATACGGAAGAGCTTCAAGAAATGTAGTATTTCCAATGCTATGGATGGCAGTGATGACGACATTTTGTGGGAAAGTGATGGTGAAAAAAGTTCCAAAGTTGGTACTTCTGATGACGATGAATGAAGTGTTTGTGTTTTTTATTTGTATTTTTAATTGTTTCTGTGTGTTATTTTAGGACGACTTCAGAACTGTTGGAAACTATTTTGTTGAAATGCTATTCTGTTTATTTAGTAAAGATTGTAAATAGTTTTGAGTATTTTTTTTTTTTTAATTTTGTTCTTCAAAATCAGGGTGCGGGTCTTATTCAGGGGCGGGTCGTATTCGAGTAAATACGGTAACTTGCAAAATACAACTTAGATTGTGATAACACGAGGAGGAGTTCAAGGTTACACATTGTTGCAATGTTACGCGGCATCTTTTCGTGATTTATAGCGTGGCCATTGTTTCTTGTTTCTCAAACCTATTCCAGAACATTTATGTCCACATTTTCATACTTTCCTTTTATCACACCGCGGAAGGACTTAAGAAGTTTTCTTTGTTACTAATAATTTGTCCTTCTGGTTACGCCAATAACGAATTATACACAGCTGCACTACATATTTATGACTCGCCGCTTTCACTCCATTTTCTGCAGCAAATTTTAGCACTTTCAACTTGAAGGATGCCGTAAAAGTTGTTCTTTTGCTAGTTTTCAGTCCAGGTGTACTGCACGCTTCTTAATTACCGTATATACCCGAATGTAAGACTAGGTTTTTTTCCCACTTTTTGTGTTATAAAAATTTGGGGTCGCCTTATATTCAGGGTATTTAAAAAAAAAAATATTATTTGCAAAGTAGTATGTGGTGTTGGCATCTTGTAACTCGCAACAAATCATTGCGTTAATGAAGATTAAAATATGGTTTGTTATGTTGAATTACCATGCATATACGAATAGCGTACATTTTGAGGTTAGGATTTACGCATACACGTCATTTTAAGTGGATAAATTATATGTTCGAAAGCATTCGGAAATATGTTTTAAAACAACCTTTACAAGAACAACCAGTCAGTTTTACAAGCAGTAATTGAGTGATCAACGTATCTTAACTCTTAGAATACCAAGGAGCGCAAAAGCGTTCCTCGGCGTGTTAGCGAAAACAGCCAGGAACGCAATAGCGCTCCTCATGCAGGCAGTTTTATATATGCTTGTAGTTCTCAGTGTTCTAACAGATCGCAGCACAATGCAGATTATCCAGAATCGGCAAAGCGTGCAGTTCCTAAATTTACCACAACTATCGCGGTAATAGTTTTATTTACGGAGATATGATATTTTTGAAAGCGCTCACTGTTTTGTCCACCACGCACTATTGTTAGTACGAATATGGCCTCAGCGGCGCGGATGTGTTCGTAAACGATGATGATCTAGCCAAGTATATCAATAGAGTGTGTGCCGATACTGATTACATCGAGTCTGATGAAGATGTAGCAATATCAGGGTCGTGTAGTAATGATGTTGGTGATTTTATTTCTGCTACAGAAGTGAGAGCAGCGATGACATTCCGCAGTTCCATAAATCTCGTGGTATTGTCATTAGTGAAAGTGACAATTTTACTGATTTGGAGAGTGACGGTGACGCAAATGAAGACAGTGTAGGCGGTAATGACAATGATGCCTGTGTACCTAATACAGGGTTTAGTAAAGTTCCAATTGATAGTGACCGTCGGTTCGAACCCATTTGACATGAGGCTGTACACGCACTTCGATGAGCGACGAACACTGAAATATTGGAAGAAGGTGGTATTTTGCATTTTTGCTCGATTGGTGATGAATGCCTATTTGATATACAAAGAAAATACTTCGAGTAAAGTTATGACACGGCTCAAGTCCATATAATACGAATGGGTCCAGGAGAAAAACCTACAGACCAAAATGTTAGCTAAGCTTCATCCACCAAGGGAAGGGGAACTTTAGGTGAAATTTTGTGGTATATTATTAAAAAGATGCATTGTGTGCAGCAAAATAGATGGAGGTCCAGTAAAAAGGTCACGAACTGCGTGTTCTAAGTGTATGAAAGGTCTTCATGGTTTCTGCCTAGGGTATCACAAGTGCTAAAAGTGAACCAGCATAAAATGTCAAATATGTACATTGCATGGTGTATTAAAATATTTTTTAAATTAGAAACTATAGTACCTAAGATTATGAAACTTTCCAGAGAGTAAACCAACAACATGTGACTGCAGACAATAACAACCGTTTGTGTGTAATTTTTATTTTGAATTGTGTTTCTTTCTCTCAATTTTGACTTTTCTCTTTTTATTTTCACAGTTATAAAACTAATATTTTTTTGTATGTTGTAGTGTTATTGTAACATAGTATGTTACTTATTGGAATGGTAAAGCAACTCATTTTCAATGATCAGGAAAAATGATTTTAGTACAACATTGCAATTTCTTGAAAAGAAGCCTGGTATTCTTCACACATACCACCTATAATCGACTGGTACTAAAAGGGTTAATTTAATAACGTCTCCCATTCTTGAACAAAGAAATTATAGAGTATGTCTTGGAAAAGCGGGCAGAGGGATTTCCGATAACACGAGACGTTATAAAAATGAAAGCACGACCTTGAGGGCATATATTGTGCAAGTTATGAGTTAGTATTTTTTTGAAAAGATCTGTAAGAGGCAGTTGATAACTAGGCCTCGTCTTATATTCGGGGTCGTCTTACATTCGGGTATCTACGGTATACACTACACATGGCCATGCGGGACACGAGACACGGAACTCGTAAGCTGGGAGGTAGGGTGAGCGAGTAGCCAATGTCGAGGTCAACAATGCACAGGTGGTGCAGGCAGAAGCGCGGTTTTTGTTTCGTCAGTTGCGTGATAGCATGGGATCAGTAAACTTAAACATTTGTTTAAAATGTGACAAAAATAAAAAGAAAGTTTCTTTTTAAATTTCCATACAAAAATGAGCATGAGGGTATTATTCGGGGGGGGGTGTAATATTCGGGTATATACGGCATATTGTCATTACTCTGCAAGAGTTGAAGATCTTAGCAAAGGTTTTTATTGTGTTTTTGAGGATTGGCTGAATGTCTTAAGTTAAGAGGCTGTTACAGGAGACTAATAATAATTAATGTTATTGGTTTTACGTCCCTTTTAACTACACTGGCTTTTAGAGACGCCGGGGTGCCGGAATTTTGCCCCGAAGGGGATCTTTAACGTGCCAGTAAATCTACTGACACGGCTCCCTCGCTTTTGCGCACCCTCAAATGCCAGCTGACTGCGTCAGGTATAAGTACTTGTACAAAACATAATTTATTCTTTCTTACTTTTAATACACCATGCTTGGTCCAACAAGAGTGTCTATTCTCTAGAAACATGCACCTCTAATGTAATAAAAACATAAAAAGCAAGGTATTGACTGTAGAGTTAAAACCCTCAGAATAACCAATAGTCAACACTCATCCAAATTGAATCGCTTAATTTCTTAAATAATTATGGTGTGAGCATTTTCGGCCCCATTTTTGACCAGGAAACACAAAGATGGGTTCTCATATCAAATCATGAGCTGTACAAGTTAGCCAATCAACCCAGGGTAGTGGACGTCATGAAAGCGAAACGGCTGCAATGGGCAGGGCATGTTATCAGAATGGACGCTGCCAGAATAGTTCGCCAGGTGTACGAGAAGAAGATCGAAGGCTCGAGACCCCCTGGAAGACCTAGGAGTAGATGGCAAGATGAGGTGACCTCTTTGACTGCAGACAAAATCGGTATTACTGTCTGGGAGAATACTGCGCTGGATAGGAGGAAATGGAGGCAGATAGTGAGAGCGGCACAGGATCGTCACGTCCCAGAAAAGCCAACGGAGTGAGTGAGCATTATGGTATTTGAAGCCATTTTCAGTGTTGCCTTAGTAAACAAAAGTTTGATGCTTTTCAGTCGGTCAACAGGATTGTACCCAAATGACAAGGGTTATGCCCTAATCCTGAAAAAAATTCCAGGAGATTAATAAATACACTTGTATGACCAGTTTCGATCGTCAAGCGATCATCATCAGATCCATTACACTAAGGCTATAAATTCTATGTCTGAAAATATGGGTGAAAGTATCAACAATACGTACACTTATTTAGTTGCAGTATTAGTTTAGTTAATGCAACTCGTCAGTATTTGTTAGTTGTAGTCTATGTGATGTTCTGTTAAGATACTGGTAGTGGTGATTGACCTCCGGAATTTGCTTGTTTGAAGTGAATATGTGGTTGTTGTAAATCGTCAATTCAGATTGTATTGTACTTTTTTTTTTACATTTTTTTTTGTGAGCATAACTAGAAGAACGGTGCCTGAAGTACTGGTAGACTTCCCAAAGTCCTGCGGCGTAACTGTGCATCGCGACTGTGAGGGCAGCTGCAACAAGTACGGAGATTGTAGGTTTCAATGCGGTTATCCTAAGTGTGTTCTTTCCCCAAAATTTTCCACACTCCCGAGGCACCTACCTCATCACTATCAGTCATCACATAAATACAGGTTATCAGACACATAAAACACACACCCAACTACATGGGGCTGATGCCTTCCAATAAATTAACAACAACCCCCTCGGCACAAACAAGTGATAGCTACAGCTACGGGACCTCCAAAACGACGACACTTTAATAAAAAATTAAAAAATGTGACTTAAGAAACTGTAATCAAAAGGAGAGACACCCACTGAACATCGCACGTCTTGCCCGCGGTGTTATTCTTCATTTTGGCAGCGGTACCGTCTTTTCTTTCTTGATCAAAGCACGATTGATGACAGAGGACAAATCACTGGATCACGACAATGCAAAAGTGGCTTCCTTATCATAGAGCTAGGCTTGTGTGCGATAGAGACTTCCACGGCATGAATGACGTAAACCAACAAGCCAACAAGTTACTTTGCATTCTTTTCAAAACACTATCTTGTACTTAGAGAAATTGTGTGTAGTTTTATTTCACATGGAGCGCCCATAGATGCTATGAAGGTTTCCGAAGAAAGTGGTTTCAGGGATCGAGTGTTTAGAATTGCAATTAACAACTCAAGTGAAACATTATGCAAGGATCGTATCAGATATCCTCTTGATGAAAACCAAATTGTGTTAGTACCTAAACACTATTACAGTAACCAATTCTCTTTAGGTAATAGTTTATGAAGCAAGATTCAATCGCCATTTGCAGCTTCACAACAAGAAAGTACTGAAGCTCTAAGGCGTTTATGATATTCCGGTGATGAATGTCTTTTACAAACATATTCCGTGTTGATATAGCAATCTATATAGGGCAAGATGAGTCCCCTCTTCAACGCAATTTACTTTGTTTTGAGGCAACTTACCTCTTCCAGGACATGTTTCAGCTCTTCTATCGAGCCATCTTCAGCAAAATCTTGGTGTATGTACGTTCACACATGCCAGTGTACGTCGTTAAATTAATCATAGAATTATTAAAAATTATTTCAAAAATTACGAAACTAAAAACCCATCATGACTTGGAAGATGATTATGACACTGAGCTTGGGGATGATAGAAATAAAATCTAAAACTGTAAAAATATGAAGTGGCGTCTTTGCCGTATTTTATGCACACGGCCAGACTACAAACACTACACCCGTGTGCATAAAATACGGCAAAGACACGACTTCATATTTTTACAGTTTTAGATTTTATTTCTATCATCCCCAAAGCTCAGGGTCATAATCATTTCCATCATCATGCAAGTCATGATGGGTTTTTAGTTTCGTAAATTTTGAAATAATTTTTAATAATTTTATGATTAATTTTACGACATACACTGGCATGTGTGAACGTACATACACCAAGATTTTGCTGAAGATGGCTCGATAGAAGAGCTGAAACACATCCCGGAAGTGGTAAGTTGCCTCAAAACAAAGTAAATTGCGTTGATGAGTGGACACATCTTGCCCTATATAGATATTCCAGCGAGTTGTAGAATTGAATAATGGAATATGCATAAAAGGAGCTGGGGCATTATCTCATCTCAATAATTAATTCATATAGAGAACTCACATGGAGGTTGGCAGAGTGCTGAACTCAAGTGGTCCCCAGTCGCAGTGCAGCATCTCCCAGCCTTTTATTATAACTTCGGCAAACAAAGAACCAAGAAAGGATACTCACCTTCTGAGCCGTTATGGCGTTGCCAGTCAGCACGTACGTCAGGACGGTGAGGTATATGGACACCCGTGTAACGCAGATGTAGAAACAAGGGATGACAGAGTGAACATACGACATCTTTCTGATGACAGCCATTTCTTTCCTGGCAACAACAAAGACAACAGAATATGAATAACACCAAAGCAATAGCTGTCATTAACCCCTCAAGCCGGTTCACCGTACACTGTACGTCCGCTGGACTCGACTCGTTCAGCCGGTTGGACGTACAACGAACGGCCGGTGGATGCGGAAGTTAGAATGCTTATTACACATGAACCACTGCTGCTTCGCGGGATCTTTTTTCACGTTATGAACTGAGAAGTTATGTACTTTCATGCCATCTCTGTTTCATAATTAGAACTAATACGAAGTTGGTCGATATCCGTTGCTTTTGACGACTCATGTCGATCAGGGAAATAACATGAAACGTGCTCTATTGAGTTCCAAGTTAGTTGCTTTAGAAGGTACCACAGTCTCTCCTGCCATCTAGAGAATGTTTTGTGAACTATGTCCAACTTGATAATTTTTGCCACTTATGAAGGGGAAGCACCTAAAGCAAATAATACGTAGATAATTTTTTGCTTCGTAGGCTAGAGGCTACTCAGTCGAAGATAAATAATTGCCGGGCTGTCTCATTATCTTACGGGTGCGGAGATTATTCGTTTGATAGATGACAGTATTGGAAGTGATGTACAGGGAGGTGATATTTTCGGTAGTGATACGGACTATGCACACACAGCATGATGGTATTGGTGAAGTAGCCCACAGCGCTGATGAAGAAGAAATAGCTTCAGGTGTAATAACGACCGCTGTTCAGTGTTTGTGGCAAGAGGTTCACAGGTATGCCGCGAACAAGAAAGCATTTCACGTCTGTTTTAGATTCTTTTTCACTGTTTTTCGACGACGAAGTGATTGAACAAATTGTTTGAGAAATATAGTATAGTTGGCGCGCCCTTGAATCCAAGGTTGCGCATCAGGAAGTAGGAGTCAGTGACAGAGGGCAACATTTATGTGTTCTTGGGACTTGTAATGTTGATGGGGATAATGCAGAAACCTACCCTAAAGAGCTAATTCACCAGGGATGAATTTTTAGAGACTCCTATATTCCCTCAAACAATGCCAAGGGACAGGTTAGAACTAATATTGCGTTATTTACATTTTGTTGACAATTACACCCGGGATACATATACGGGGCCTAAAAAGCTTTTCAAAATTCAGCTTTTCCTGGAAATTTTACCCGAATATTATATATATTATGTAGATTGAACATTATCATGTAAATATCTTGCTTTCATTGTAAATATACCTGAAACTAAGATGCTCGTACAATGGGGTCCCCTGTTTGAAAATGGATCAACAAGAATGTGGCCCACGTTTCGAAATTTTGTACATTTTTAAATCTTTTTAATTCTTTAAGCATTTTATATTCATGTGTTTTAATCATCTTGACGATGTAAAAATGTTTTACAAATTTTTATGAGAGACCAAACATTAGACTGTTTTAGGAGAATTTTTTAGTGATTTTGACTGAAGAAGGCTCACAGGGCCGAAACATGTCTCAAAATGTATATTGACATCAAGTGATATATAAAAAGATAATTTTGTATTTTTAAGTGGACATTTGCATAACTTATCAAAATCAATACGGGAAAACTTGGAAAAATGACTAAAGTCATAGATATTCATACCTGAAACAAATACCAAAAGTGGAACTTATCAAATCACTATATTTTTGTAAATATTGCATGTGATCATGGACAACCCTGAAAAGGAGTCGTCACATATATTACTGAGAAACATTGGACATGATCTTGGTAAGTATTCCTAAAATTTTCATTAAGTTATATTTCGTAGATTTAACATTATTAATTGTTTACCTTGTTGGTGTCTAAACCTCTGCTGAGCTTCAATTTAAATACTGCCGGAGAAGTGAACACCACCGGATTAAATAGCCGGCCTGAGGGGTTAATTCGCAAAATACAGGCCAGTGAGATGAGGTTCTTGAGAAGCAGTATTGGAGCTACAAAGATGGACAGAATAAGAAATGAGAGGACCAGAGAATTAATGAAGGAGGAACCATTACAGGATGGTACAGAGAAATCTAGACTTAGATGGTATGGACATGTAAAACGAATGGAGGAGAAGAGGATACCCAGGAGAGTACACGAGACGAAGTGGGAAGGAAAGAGACCGAGAGACAGGTGGCTGAAGGGGGTGGAAGAAAGCGTGAAGAAGAGAGGAGAAGACTGGACAAGGGTGGAGGCTGAGAGATGGTGGGAAGACAGAAGACGGAGAGGCTTGTGTTCCAAACAGACCCGGCCAGTGGCTGGAAACTGTGCAAGATGATGATGATGATCTTGGATTCCTGAACCGTACACTACTCATTATAATGAATCAATAGGGGCTACAGTTTGGCTGTTTTAAAGTAAGTCTGGTTAATGCAAAATGACACCCACAGGGGTTTAGAGTGTATCACATAAAACACAGCCTTCAACATAGGTAGCATGACATAGCAGAGTCCTCGTGTTAATTTCAAATTATGTAACAAAGAAACTTGAAGTAAAGTTTACTTATTTTGTGTTGTGGCTTGTTAAATACTGTACTTGCTCGCATACAACATGCCATGAAGTATATCTTGCACCCCATTTTTTTAAATTTGAATTGCAGGATATAAAATCCTCGCACATAACTACAATTAATTTCAGACTCCGTAGTAGTAATTTTAAGTTAGAACCCCCACCCACTGGACATCTCACATCTTGACTGCGATGTTATTGTTCGTTTTGGCCCGCGGTGCTTTCCTTTCTTTCACGGTATTTGTTGTCCGTCTGTTGCCTTGTCGACAAGTACCCGTATTCTGTCTTCATGTTTTATTGTTGTTTCTCACCTGACTGCTTTCATGTGTAGGTTGATCTTTAAGTTATGGAGATTATGGAAGTTATACGGCTAGGTTGAAACTCAAAGTGATACAATATGCAGAAGAACATGGTAATATAGCGCCGACCCCAGAGTCTATTCCTGGCTCCATCAGGGATTTTAGAAACTGACGTGAGGGCTGGCACGGGGTACGTTCAGCCTCATGAGGACAATTGAGTAGCTGTCCGACAGTGAGGCAAAGCCCCGGTCACAGAGACTAAAATTAACAGCAGAGGAGACCCGACGGGCTGACCATGCGTCACCCCAACATCTGCAGGCCAAATGGCTGGGCAATGGTCACTTGGTAGTCCTAGGCCCTTCATGGGATGTAGTGCCATGGGGTTTGATATGCTAATATAGCTGTAGTCGAGAATTCAGTGCGATTGGATTCTATGTTCGCAACTGGCGTAAACGGAAAGCAGACCTAGAAACCACCAACCGAACACACAAGCCATTCAGAGGGTCTAAAGTTGGTAAGTTTCCTGAGCTGGAAGAAGAGTTACTTCATTTTTTATTTATTTAATGTCAATAGTGGCGAAGTTAGGGCTCTCTTACACTTAATTACGTTACAGAGTTGCAAAAAGATAGCTTTAGCATCTTGCACAAGCATGTGAACTAGCGATTAATCAAGGTATCAGCTGTTCAGATCTGAAAACGAGCCAGGGTTGGATCCGTAGATTCAAGACACGAAAGGGATTGTGTCTGCGAAGGTGAACATCTCTCAGTCAGTGAATGCCAAGCGATATCAACATCAAAATAGATTTTCATCGTCATGTGGTAGCAAATTGGCAATGCAGATCAAACTCCGATAAACTTCGACATGTCATGCATGGCCATCAACAAGAAGGGAGAATTTAGTGTGCTTGTACGTGCAAGCACGTTGCAGCATCATGCTAGCAATAACCATACCAAGTACGTTATTTTCAAAAGAAAAACAAAGCCTAAAGTAAAGTTTCCCTATGGTATTCATGTACAGGACCAAGAGAAAGGATTGATACAGTTCTTGTGGGTGTGGGGAGCACAGCCAGGGGCACTGCTTCAACACCCTCAGAAACTTGGTGAAGACACGAAGAAACAACTTAAGAAATTAAAACTGATCTCGTAATTCCTGATGGACTCACACATTGTCTACAGCCCTTAGATGTTTCCGTCAACAAGCCCTTCAAGAGGGGGGCACGAGCTGATACCAACAGGCAAAATAAAGATGCCATCTGTTGAAACTTTGTGAGATTAGGTTATGCAGGCATTGGACGGAAGTAAAGATGATGACCAGAATGATTCACGCAAGAGTAGCTTGGAGATTGGCAGCAGTGACGCCAGTGACAATGAATAGGGTAAGTATGCCAGTTGTCTTGTTTCAATAATGCAAATTTTACATGTTCTAGGGAATACGGCTTTTTGCACAAAAATCTCCGCATGTGTCATTGAGTATTCATTCACAAATTTCTCATAGTGTACTTTTTCTTTTTTTCTTTTGTGTACCTGTCAAACGCACATTGTTGAATACCCGTCACTGCTTCCGGTTGTTATCAAATACGGATGTCTATGTTTCTTCTGCCATCAATATAGAATTTAGGACTGTTAATAAACATTCTTGCTAAATATTTATGACATATCATGCACCAAAAATCTTCACATTTTGGTCAAAAAATTTTGTTATATGCGAACAAATACGGTAATAATGATGTTACAGTAATGAAGCCCAATCTTTGGCCACAGCGGTGCATATAAGTATCTTGATCAGAAATATTCTGTTGCATGAAATATTAGGCATGTCGACAAAGTAAGTTCCATCTTTATATGTCGCCCCTGCAAAGCTTCAATCGTAGTTTGGCACATTCACGGTAGTTGCTAAGAGTCAAGGAGCTGACACCATTTTGAGATAGCTGTCGTTGCTTGGTTAGAATGGCGAAGTCAATTGAAAATCCTGCTGCTTGTGAGATTAGATCTGTTATTAGTTTTCTGAATGCAAAGAATACTAAATCAGTGGACATCATTGACAGATATGTACGAAGTGGGCTTCCATCATTGGTTAATGAAGGCTTGGTTCGTGAACGCGTCAAGGGAAACCGTAGTTTACACTATCTAGTCTTTCTACCAACGTTCCGCAAATTTCAAGATCACTTCTTCATGAACACAGGTGGCAATTTTTTATATTAGAAGTGCCTCCAAAATGGTGGGAGCTATGTGGAAAGATATTTTTTAATTTGCAGTTTGTGATCTACCTTTCATCTCTGTGATGGATGAGGTAGTGGTGGAAGTGGCAGCACAACTAGGAGAAGAACATAAGAGAGCAATGATGTTTGCAGACGATCTAATGATATGGGGCAATGGAGAGGCAGAGGTACAAGAAAGGTTGAATGTATGGGTTGAGACAGTAAAACAGTATGGTTTGAAATTTAATGCAAAGAGGTGTGAAACGATGGTGACAACGAGAAATAGGGGAAAAGCAACAACAGATATAATGATAGGAGGAGTACTAAATAAGATGGATAGTTTCAAGTATTTAGGGAGTGTATTAGAAGTAAGTGGTAGAAATGACAAAGAGATCAGTGAGAGAGGAAGGCGTGAGAGGTCTGGTATGGAGCAGGGACATACAACAGAAGAGTCAACGGGTATTGTATCGAACGTATGTCCCAATACTCCCCTACGCATCAGAAACGTGGGTTATGAGGAAGAGACAGGTGAGCAGGATCCAGGCTTGCGAAATAAAATTTCAAAGAAGCAGATTAAGAATAACAAGAAGGGATAGATAATGAGAGTGAGAGAGATTGTGGAAGAGAATCCCTCACAAGAGATCATAGAGAAGTCGAGAATGAGTTGGTACGGACATGTTAGGAGAATGCAGGAGGGCAGGATAACAAGGAGGATGCACGAGATGGAAATGGAGGGTGAGAGACCGAGAGGAAGGTCAAGAGAAAGGCGGATTGTGGGTGTGAAGGAAGGAGTGCAGAAAAGACATGAGGAGTGGGGCAGAGTGAGGAGTGAAAGGTGGTGGGAGGATAGAAAACAATGGAGAGGCTATGTTCCAAGCAGACCCAGCCAGGGGCTGGAAACTGTAGAAGATGATGAGTTTGTATCTGTACTAGTTTTGTTTGTATTAACAAACGGAACTTACTTTCTGGACGTAAATGAAAAACAAAATTGTGTCTGCTCTTTACGTACATTCGGCCTCTAGTGACCTTTTCTTGGCATCAGCATCTCAATAAGTTGATGGGTTTTAATCCCACTGTAGTGGAGAATTCTTTCCCCAATTATTAATTTATAACTTATAATTAATTTCTTCTCATTCGGGCAGCAAATATTTAATGAATTTCACTTCTAGCTACAGAGGGGGGGGGGGGGAGGAGGGGGGGGGGGGGGGCTTTGAGTATTTCTGCATTGCTATCTAAATTAGTCAAGGAACTACCAAATTCGACATGCAAGCTACCCTCTGGGTGTCAAATAGCAAAGCTTGCACCAGGCACCCGAGGCCATACGATATTATTATTATTATCTAAATTAGATCTAGGGAACAGTGCCACCCACAACCAGTCTTATCCAACATTCATACCCTGGTCAATGGAAGTCTGGCAGGAAATTATAAGGAACATATTACCAGTTGGCAAACAAACAATGTAATCTTAAAGAGTCTTACTTGCGGGCCCGAGCAACCATGTCTGCGAAGGGCTTCTCCCACGTGTACATTTTGATCACCTGAATACCGGCAATGATCTCATTCATCAGCCTCACCCTCTCGTCCGTGAGGATAGCGGTTCGTAACCTAAACACTGACGACATCTTGCCCAAGTATCCTGAAACATTTACCACATAAATGCAGCACTCACTAGACAACTTGTTGAGCCATTGATCTCAGAACTTTAAGAGACAACGAAAATATACAGTTTTGGCCGGTCAGCCTCGGTTGTGCAGCCGTATAGAGGACAATCGGCAAGCCTCAGGAACATGCAATTAATACAAGAGTTGCTTTCTACACAACTGACAACTCACGAATCACTTGCACGTCTGAGGCACACGGACTGCGCAACCGGGGCTGACCGGCCAAGAAAATGTACCTTCAATCAATAAAATTACTGTACGGTATTAATGTTTTATAGAGTACCAGTTTCGGTCACATTAGCAAGTATGAAGTTGCAAGTTCGTGAAATAATACGATAGAGGTAAAACAATAAGTTGTTGTCGAGAGAAATACTTCCACAAGAAACAATTTATAAAAGAGGAGAGATTCAATAATATTTCTAAAACGTTTCTGTCTAAACTATTTAAAAATAATAAATGGCGGCTTCGTTGGCGTGGTTGGTAGCATGCTGAGCTTGTATACTTCATACCCGTCCGAAGTCGTCGAGATATTTTAAGAGCTTTAAAAATCCCTTAGTATGCCTTCCTTCGGAGAGGAAATAAAGCCGGCAGTCCCATGTCATAGAATTATGGCATGAAAAAGAACCTTCCACTAACTAAACTTGTGTGAAGCCAAAATTTGTAGGTTAGATTTGATAACACATCTATTAGTTCCAACATTCACAGACAGGTGCTGAATGCAATGCCATCTAGTAGCCAAGTCCGCAAGCTAGGAGTCATGGACGATATATTTGGTAGCAAAAGTAGGAACTCCTTGAAATTATTGTCTGCAGTCCTTACTTGAATTAAAAACAGATAACACACACTAATACAGCCATCACAATTAACACCGGTTATCAGACAGATTCTACACACCCCCAAAGTACACGGGGCTACATGACCGCATTGTGGCAGCCCCTAAACTGAGCAACCAACCAAAAATAATAAAATCGGATCTGTTATAAATTTTGATCCATATGAAAAATATTTCTCCAAAAGCAGCTCGATTTAGGAATGCCGTTGTATACATACTGTGTTAGTTTATCAATTTGAAAGTTGGAAGAATGTACGGTATATTTTAATGTGTACTGTATATGCTTTTGACATGGAAACATCACTGTATATTCACGTTGCTGGGGAATTGCTAATAATATCTCATCGTGGAAGAATGTGTTATTTGTTATTTTCCTGCCTCTACAGTCTCAGAAATTACTTCGGTTCTACATTTAAAAATGAAGGACAAATTTTAATCCTTTATGGGATAGTAGTCTCTATATTAACCACCTGTCATAAGGAGGTTATGCTTTCAAAGATAAACAAAATAGTTGAATCTTTCAGCTAAATTTCGGAAAAGTATCTACTTGACGTAATATGTTGGATAACATTTTAAACTAATAAAAACATTAAGAAGTAAAGTGTAAAAATGAAATATAAATCTAGAAATAAAAATTATAAAATTTCGTCGGTATGTATATAATTATTGAGAATCTAATTTCGCCAAATAACCGACAAACTCACCTAGTTTATCCAAACTTTATTAGCAGCGACGTTTCGATCGGCAGATCATTATCAAGCTACAACACATATCACAGAGATGATGTTTACAACCTTGGTCAATTACACTTGTATCAAACATAACCTAAAAACATATACAGTCTCTTTGGCACGTTAGTCAATCTGCAGCCTAAGACAAGTACTGGATTGTACGTGCCGTGCAACCTTTCGGTGTCTGTCTGTGCGTTAACACAATTTGAATTGCTCTTTATGTACGACATTTCAGCTAACAATCGTTTATTCAAACCCATCTCCTTATCTATAATTTTCACACCATCCCAATTAAAGTAGTGTTTGTTGGCAATTTTATGCTGTCTCAATACATTGTTTCCTTCCAATTCCTTTTCGCTTCTCTTTTTATTGTCTACTAGAATAAAAGAGCAAAAAAAGAGAAGTGAAAAGGACACTGAAGAAAACAATGTATTGAGACAGCATAAAATTGCCAACAAACACTACTTTAATTGGGATGGTGTGAAAATTATAGATAAGGAGATGGGTTTGAATAAACGATTGATAGCTGAAATGTCGTACATAAAGAGCAATTCAAATTGTGTTAACGCACAGACAGACACCGAAAGGTTGCACGGCACGTACAATCCAGTACTTGTCTTAGGCTGCAGATTGACTAACGTGCCAAAGAGACTGTATATGTTTTTAGGTTATGTTTGATAAAAGTGTAATTGACCAAGGTTGTAAACATCATCTCTGTGATATGTGTTGTAGCTTGATAATGATCTGCCGATCGAAACGTCGCTGCTAATAAAGTTTGGATAAACAAGGTGAGTTTGTCGCTTACTTCGCGAAATTAGATTCTCAATAATAAAAATTATAAAAATAAAATTACAATAATAAAAGAAACAAACATTTAAATAATAAACATAACTATAAAAAATATATAAAAATAATTGTAAAAATCAATTTGAAATTAGTTAATTAAATAATTCAATACAAAATATCACAATTAAATCTATAAGAACAAATTAAAAATAAATACATAAACATTAAAATTAGTGAAACAAAAATAACATAATAAATAATTATAATTAAACTAAATTAAAATGAAAAAACACATAAAAGTAATTTTAAAAAACTGTGGTTTTGCCCTATAAAGGGTTAATGCAATTGATATGAAACTTTATAACTGATTTCACCTATTTACATTTACACAATATAGAGTAATAATAATAATAATAATAATAATATAATATCGTATGACCTCGGTGGCCGGGTGCAAGTTTTGTTATTTGACACCCAAAGGGTAGCTTGCATGTCGAATTTCGTTGTTCCTTGAAGCACTATGAAAGTTAAGGAGGTTAGATATCCAAGCTCCTTGAACACTATAGCGCTTTCTAGTAGAGAATGGAGGAACTTTGTGTTGGCGGAAACTCCCGAGATTAATTTTGCCATTATGAACTCTGCCAACTGAATTCAAATGGGTTCTTTGACATGCCAACATCGTATGACATGGTGTCGTAATTTTTGCTGCCCTTCAAAAATCACTTACCACGGCCAGGAGCGAACCTGCAAGCTTGGGGGTTAGTAGACCGACACGTTGACCACTCACCCACCGTGGCAAGCTAATATAGAGTAACTTATTAAAAAATCTATTTGTATTTATGAAGAAAAAAAATGCTGCAGTTCTCGTCAGTTGGTACGGTACACCTTGCCAAGACACTGGTTAGTACTAGGTTCAGTACCAATGTACGAGGAGAACTGCCTGGAAGATCAATTGAAATAAACTGTTTCCCGAAGACTCCACGATAGTTTTGTACTTCGATTGAGAATAAATCTCAAAAGAAAATTTAAAATTTCATCCAGTCATAGCAATTCTGTATGGCCCCTGTGTGCCATTTGGCTCGTCAGTTGGCATGGAGAAGTCTCTTGCGCCAATGAGCAATTCTATCCTCACTCAAAAGGTTGTGTGTTAGTTACGTAAATATATACAGTAGAACCTAGTTAACTCGTTCCTCGTTAGTATGTTTTATCGCATATCAGGGCATAATTTTCAAGTCCCGATTCTTATCCAATGAAAATAATGTAAAAGTACCTCATTTAACACATTGCATATTTTGCCACTTATCGCTTAGAACGATCGCATTTCCGTCAGCCCTGAAAGCATTCTTTGTTCACCCCTAGAGCAGTTTGAGCCGATCCGCTTAGAGGTAACATTCTGGCCAACAGACAGGCGAGGGTTGGGACATAACAGGTGCAACTTCCCTTGTCAAGCTGGTAAATACCCCATCCCATTGTGCCTATTTACGGATTTGTGTATTCAGCAGGTGTCAGTAGGAACTAGCATTACGTATCAAGCTAACCGTACTGGTACGGAATGTTTACATGAGAGAGTACTGTATTTATGCAAATAACTATTACACTACCGGTACTGAAGAAGTTGTGTAACCTAGTGATAATTTTGTTCCGTCGTATTGAAATAATGGAGAAAGTACCGTATTTGCTCGCAATTTTTTGACACCTTACGTGTTTGGTTAGTGGTTTATAGCGCATGTTCCTGTTGACGCCAGTAGCGAATATCAATTACCATTGTCGTCTGCATATTTTATCACCTTGAGTTTTAAATCCAGCCGTATAACTTCCGCGTTTTTACGTATCTAAAAGATTGATTTCCAGAAGAAAAAACAACACACTTAACTGAGAAACAACAATAGATCGTGAAAACAATACTGGTAGCTGGTAGACCTACTTGTCGACAATGCAACAAACGGACAACAAATACCGTGAAAACACCGCGGACAAATAGAATAATAACATTGTGGGCAAGACGTGTCTTAAAATTACGATCATCTTTATGTCATTAGTATTTGGTTCATACATGGTTCCGTATTGATTGGCATCTTTACGACGGCGTCAGAATATACTGAGAGATATGCGGGAATATTTTTTCCTGCAATTTCAAATTTTAAAATGGGGCGCAAGCTATATGCGAGCAAATACAAAGTGATAAGTAAATGAAAATTCTTGAACAAGTAGCCTAGACATAAATCATGAACAAACTGTCGAAATTAGATGCTACATTGTAGGCTAATCACTTGGACAGAGAAGTCGTAAGCAAACAACAATGGATATGTCTTTTAAACGGCAGTGATTGGTATTATTGCGTTTAAATATGTGTATATATGTTAATAATATTAATTTATTACATGCAAATAAATGTGGCCTACATTTGTTTGAAATTCAAATCTTCTTTGTGTGTGTTTTTTTTTAAATACCATATATCAGGTGGCCCGATACTGTTTGCAACTACAAAGCTACAAGTTTATAAAATAGGCAATTGTAATGCAACATCCATAACCAATTTCAGAGATTTGGTACCTAATTGATGTTTGTTTCTGACATTTATAAATAATTTTCAGTGTCATCAGGAGGATGTGGACAGGTTCTAATCATTGCTGTGTTTCGTCACGTTCTGAAATCGCATGTTGGCGGAAGATGTTTTTACTCGCGCGAGCATGTCTGGTTCGGCCACTGTCTTGGCAAACCAGTTTTTGTGTTTCCCTATTTGTTTCCACTCTGTGTGGTTGTACATATCTGTATTATTTGTCTTCATTGCATTTATTCATTGTCAGGTTGGTTTTGTTTATGTTGATTGGTTGTCGTGATTTATTTGTTTTGATTGCATGTAGTATTCCCACTGCCGTGTTTCCAGTAGGATATTTTGGCTTAGAAGGTAATTTTGTATTCTTAAGTTGGCCACATTGATTCATCTTTTACTTGTTTTTGAACTCTTTACTGTGATTGGCTGCTTTCGGCCTATCAGAGGCCTCTTACTTGTTTTTAAACTCTCTACTGTGATTGGCTGCTTCCAGCCTATCAGAGGCCTCCTTGCTGCTTGTAGCGACCAATCACGTGTTTCTTCTTCGTTGTTCTCTAAGTGTGTAGCCATGACAATGCTGTGCTTCAACGCTGGTTGTGATATCAACAAGTATCCAGCTAATCTTTTCTATAATTGGTGCTATCTTCATAGTAACCGTGCTTAGCAATCATGTCCTATGCACATGATTCATATTTTGTTTGGGCAGTGACATTACGGTGATTTTCGATCTCATCATCACCATGCTTGATGTTGATACGCGTCATGTCGACGAATTCTTCAATCCGCGGCGTCGGATAGTTTGTTGTAATGTGTTTACTTCTATCTTCATTTACTGCCTAACAATTTGTCTTCACGCGTATGAATAATGATGATGCTTCGTGTGATAAGTAATTCATCGTGTCTGGAAGCATGTTACAAGGCCAGGCATCATCACTAAATGGAGGTTAACGCTAGGCTAAACTGCTTTACTATTGTGACAATACCGTGCGATTGGCATATCCCGGTATTTGTATGATAGCAACTACTTTGACTTCCTGCAACATCACTGGAATGGAGGTTGACGCTGGGCTTAACTACCTTACTATTGTGACAATACCGCGCGATTGGCATATCCCGGTATTTGTATGATAGCAACTACTTTGACTTCCTGCAACATCACTGGAATGGAGGTTGACGCTGGGCTTAACTACCTTACTATTGTGACAATACCGTGCGATTGGCATATCCCGGTATTTGTATGACAGCAACTACTTTGACTTCCTGCGTTTCACACATAATTTGTTTTATTAACAATTCATTTTTTGGGCTTACAGTATCGGCGCATCACTGTAAGTCAGTCCTGGTTCGACGACACATTCTCGTTCCATGCGACCTGTTTTTTCATTATATGTTGCAACTCCACTTGTGTTGCATATTTAAATTATATCATTCTTTGGAACCGCCGTGTATTGCATGCCGTTCTATGATGTACTGATCTGCAGCTACGTTCAAGACAATGTGTGTGTTTTAGGCTCAAGACGTAACGTGTGTTAATTCTTTATGAGTGTTTCTTCAATTGTGTAAATTTGTGCTAGTGTTTCTCATATGTTTATGTGCCACCTTTGAATATTTGTTTTATGTGTCACCTTTGAATATTTGTTTTATGTGCCACCTATTTGATAATATATCTTATTATTAGTTAGTGGTGGTGTCGTGTCCTTTATGCCTTCCTGGACTTCCTTATTTAGTGACAATAATATTGTCTGGTCCTCCACATGTTTGCTAAATTGTCAAGCGACCTTTGTAAAGTCAACTCTTTGTATTATCACATCATTATCTAATGCTTTGGCCAACAAATCTTTATACATTGTCCACTATTACCAGAATACTCTTGGTGGGTTGTTGACTTCCCGCGTTGGCCATTACAATGTCTAACCTCAAAAGAACTTCAAAAAGGTACTCTGTCGGAAGTATTAGGATTGAAAATATTTCAACTTGTATAGCAGTATTGGAATTCAGAGTATAGTACAATTTTCCTTTTTTTTTTCATTGCTCTTGTTTCTCCATGCTGTGTGAACTAGTTCTGTAATACAGTAATTCTGTAGGTTGTTTAAAATTGTATATTCGATAGAACGTACTTCCGATTAATGCATTTTATACTTTTCCCTTACTGAAACAAGTTCATCATCATCATCATCTTGCACAGTTTCCAGCCACTGGCCGGGTCTGTTTGGAACACAAGCCTCTCCAACGTCTTCTGTCTTCCCACCATCTCTCAGCCTCCACCCTTGTCCAGTCTTCTCCTCTCTTCTTCACGCTTTCTTCCACCCCCTTCAGCCACCTGTCTCTCGGACTTCCTCTCGGTCTCTTTCCTTCCCACTTCGTTTCGTGTACAAGTTAATGAGGTTTAATCATTTTTCAGTAGTACGTTTTCCCACTTTTTACGTTCAAATTTTTCAGTCCCTTGAAAAACGTACTAACGAGGTTCCACTATATTAAGAAAATTTCCATCAATACATGACAAGACATAGGCTTGGTGAATCAATTGCTATCGCTAATCAGATAAGACTGTCCCTGTAGGAGATCTGGCAACATTGTGGATGAGAGTAAATTTAAAATACGCGCGTGGAACTACGACTTGGGGAGTGCTACGTCCCACCAGAGAACAGAAGTGGGGATGTGTGCGATGTTAACGCCAGCTTTGTTACATTACGATATCACCAAAGTAAGAAAATTGATCTATTTGAGGTGTGGACATCATCTGGCAGACATAGGAACTAAATTCTTAACTTCAAAAGTCAAATTGGACACCGATGTTACTTTATTACATCAGCTTGTAATATATTATAAAACTTACCCCTAGTTGGGCTACCATTAACCATTATGATGCTTTAAATAATACCACACAAAGACTAGGACACCAACTTCTATATCTTCACACACTATTTATTTATTAATTATCTATCCACATGTGAGCATTGCATTCATTGCCTGGAAAAAAAAAAAATACACCAACTGGCCTCCACCTTGCCTCGAATCATCCTCTAACAAGCCCATCCCCATGGCAACGTCCACATGCCAGGGAACCTTTGACCTCATCTGCCAAGTCCACCTGCTCCAAACACCGGCCAACCACCATAAGAGAATCTCAAGGTAGGGCACACAAGATTCTCCATGGGGGCCGACCAACATGTGTCCATGGCTGACAACCCGATAAAAATAAAAATAACATAAAATACCAAAAACAGTCTCTGTAACCTACAATTGTTAGGTTACAAGCTCACTCTAGTCTTAGAGAAAATACAACAAACGAAAGTCATAGATGATGTAACAAGTGTCAATCCACGACAATCTGATTGATGTATATTATTTATTTATCGTATGGCTTTTATGCCGGGAGTGTCCGAGGACATGTTCGGCTCACCAGAGGCTGTAGCTGCTTCAAGCGGACACCCATACGGTGAGCTACAGGTTGCGTTCAATTTTAAGTAGTTCCAACTTTCCCCACCAGATGTCACTGATACCTAGTGGTGAACGTTGGAACTTTGATAGAGCATTCAAACTAAATATAACCTAGAAATTTAGCTTCACACAAGTTTAGTCTGTGGAAGGATCTTTTACATGCCATAAATCTATGACATGGGTCCGCCGGCTTTACTTCCCCTCCGAAGGAAGGCATACTGAAGGATTTTAACACTCTTAAAATATCCAACGACTTCAGCAGGGTTTGAACCCGCTAGCTTGGGCACAGCAATTCAGCATGTTATGAACTACTCCACCGAAGCCGCTATAGATGTATAGAAACCAGGTGTTTGTGGTGGAAATGGTGGAACATGAGGTCATCTGTTCCCTGCCAGTGTCCGAAACCTACGCAGTTATAAACATTTGCTTTCTCCGAGGCCTGATGTAGGACACAGTCGACATTGGAAAATGGGTTATCTCATGGTATCCTACCTTGAAGAGGAATGACTAGTAGAAGAACAAGGAAGCCTCCGAGCCCAGCGGCTCCCAGCTCGGAGCCAACGTAGTACATAACTATGGCGGACTGCACGGGACCGATCCACACGTAATGCACAAAGATCAGCATGATGTCGAAACGCTGGACATCGTTGGACATGAGGTTAGTGATCTGGCCCACTGTAGTGCCTGCAAGAGCAGCCTTACTCAGCTTCAATGCCTGCAGAGAGTACAACCTACTGGATCACACTTTGATTGATCTAGGCAGACATAGGAGCTTCTAGCCTCCATTCAACAAGACCTTCTGTCTAATGAAAACTGGACACACAGGACAGACATGGAAGGAGAAAGACTATCTCTCAAAACTTACAATCTATGATTGGATAGAAGAGCAATATTGACCACAGGTGCAGGTGGACGGAGAAAGAACTGGTATACTAACCTTCCTGTACATGAGGGAGCAGAGTCCTATCCTTATCTTGAGTCCTAGATGGAACATACCCATCATGTAAGGATGACTCACAAACGTGTTAACCATGGAACACATCAGCACACCACCAGCGTACCAGTAGGCATGTTCCTTGGAGACGTTACCATCATGTGCAAAGTAGTTCAGGAGGTACCCCAGCATTACAGGCTGGGCCATCCTGAAACAGACATGGTAACGTTAATTCGTTGTCCTACTGCTAAGGATGCTGCACTGAACGTCAAAAAATTAAATATCTTTGCATCCAAGGAAACAAATTTTATGCCCTGATTGAGCTGATCAAAATCAAAAAATTGTGAAATCTGGACAATTTTAGATTTCTTTCAAATACAAATTGATAAGTCTACTTTTATAGAGAGCTTAGAAGCCATTTTCAATGTTGCAATAATGTTTTCTTTGAATAAAAATAATGGAATGCAGCTGACAAAAATCACTAATCCCTCTTCTTCCTCTTTATCATCCGACACTACAGCTCGGTATGAGCTTTAGCCTCCCCAACCACAGATTTCCATCAATCTCTATCTTGAACAGCTGTTCTCCAGGGTTGTACGTTCATTGTTTGCAAGTCCACCTCCACTTCATCTTATCGATTCCTTGGTCTACCAGGGCATCATCTTCTTTCCATTCTGGCTTTATATACTGTATAATCTTTGGTGTTCTTTTGTCTTCCATCCTTTCAATGTGGCCCAGCCATTGTAGTCTTTGTGCTTTTATATATCAAACAATGCCTTCGCTTTTGAGGATTTCATCTATTTCCCTTTAATTCGTATCCTCCATTCTCCTCTATCCAATACAGCACCATAAATTCTCCGTCTTATTTTCCTCTCAAACACCCTAAGTTTATTGCAATCCTGAACCGACATATTCCATGTTTCTGGGCCATAAGTTGACACTGGTCTGATCAAGGTCTTGTAAATTTTGAGTTTTAATCAGAAATCTATATCAAAGTCAAATCGTCATCATTATCTATTGGCTAAGCCTCGTCGCTGGAGCCACAGCCCACGATCTTGAGCAGTTCTCTTTATCGTGACGTAGGAAACAAAACCCAGCTGAGTGATTTTTGTTTCTAAGGTATCAGAGACGCGTCTTCCTCTCTTATTTCTTCCCTAGGATCTTGCCTTCGAAGACAATCTGAAGAAAGGGGTCATGCCGTAAGAAGTGTCTAAGAAATTTAATTTTCCTCTGTTCTAATGAATAAAGTAAGGTCCATTTCTCTTTTAACGTCGCCCAAGATTTGTTCATTAGTCTTTTCCTTCGAACTCATCCTTGTCAGTCTTCTCCAGAACCACATTGCAGCAGCTTCTAGTCTTGGTTGTGTTTGTTTTCCCAAAGTTCAGGTCTCACAGGTCTCAAATACCTGAAATATGTGACAAAAAAGTGAAAATATTTAATTATAATTCAGTTTATTAATGTGAATATAAACAATATGCAGTACTCACGAATGCTATGCCTCAGTGACTACAAAGAATTACAATACACAACGAGATACATCTTCAGGTTGTACATCACAAATGGCCGACTATTATCGCTAAACACTTCTGCAGCAATATGTTTCTTGCCCTTGATGTGTGGTGTAACTTGAGATCGCTATTCAGCCTGGATTGCTTTACCACATGGTTGGCAGAACAGAACGCCCCCATCAGAAGTAAAATTATCTTTAAATTCTACAACAGACGATAACTTGTAGTTGTTTTTACTTCAGGCGTCGTAGAACTGCCTTACGCTTCACCGTGCCAGAAATGAACTGCATGTGAGTACACTGGTTCCAGGTAGCTGGAGTAGGGGAAGGTCTAGCACGTGGTGCAATGTGGCTATGGACAAGGAAATCACCGGCTTCCACAGTGAGTGGGATGGGGTGACAAGTTATTCTTAACACAGTTGCAAGCTGACATATGCTCTGCGTGAAGATTAGATAGCTCACAGTTTCTTCCCTGTTGAAGTAACACAGAACAAAAATGCAAGAAACTGAAAGATATAGCATACTGATTTAAAAATGTAAATGTTTATGTATTTTATGTGCTAATAAGTGAGAAGCAGGAATGTATGTATTTATAGAAAAATTGCTTAAAATATGTATTTACATAAAAACATATTTATTTACCTAAAAATCCTAGCCCTAGTAATGACACTATCCAGATAAGAAAATTCTGTAACCTGATCATATTTTTGTACAGCCTAACTTAAGTTTGTTTTCAATTCGGTCTTCTTCTTTTGAACGACCATGAGTTTAGATTCCTTTGTGTTTATTTTTAGCAAATTGGCAGGTGAAAAGCTAAAGGAAGTAGGAGACTTGCTATTAGGAAGAAAAATAACCCGTGATGGACGAGGCATCATCTGCCTAATGATAAGTTTACTCATGGTCTTTCTCTCCGTCACATTCGGTCTTCTGCATAACGTTTCATTAGTTCATAAGTAGGGACCGTATTTTTTGGTAATAGCATAACGAATAGAATAAGAAGTGATATCACTGGCCTAGTACGCCTGGTCCGCCGCAGCGCAGTGCTGGCTCCGATCTGTGATGAAAGTTAGCATTGGCGCTTACGAGACTTTTAAAACCTTCAGACCCGTTTTACATGATAAAACACCGCAAGATATCCTCATAGGCGCTAATAAGTTCGACATCTCCACTTACTTTACTGTGCCCAATTATAATTTAATAAGTCGTCTCCTGTAATAGTCCAGTTTTGACAATAAGCGAAGACAGAGAGCAAGTTCAAAATGCAATTAGTTTTGCCAGCTATCGGTAAATAAAAATAAAAGAATGGAAAAATTAACCTCGCTATCAGAAAGGATTTCTTCATGTTGTTACACATTTTACATTCCCTTAACAGACTTGCAACACAGAAAAAAAAAACGTACGAACGCAACTTTCAACTTTACCGTAGATTACTATAAAATTCAATAATAACCATAAATTTCACTCCACAAACACCAAAATCAGTAAACTACCATCATTTCAGAAGAACTTAACATTAAACAGACATAGAAGGCACAGTCATGACCCCTTCTTAGAGTAGGCTACTGCCTAAAACTGATCACGCCTCCTTCAGCATTACGGTAGAAACATGTTTTTAAACTCATTGTCGTTTTATTCTGATCCCTTTCTTCACAGAAGTACTGGTAGTCTTTAATGGCATCAAGAGCATTCTTATTTACACCCTACTGGACAAATAGTTAGGCAAATTAGGAAATATAGGTGGAACAGAATAGTCTTTCAATCGCCAGTTGGTTCTTGGGAGAGAAGTACTACTTCCTTTCAATCGCCAGTTGGTTCTTGGGAGAGAAGTACTACTTCCTATCACAAATTTGTCAAATTTAACAATTAAATCTTCTGAAAAGTGAGCATCACAGATGTAGGACTTTTCAGTAAGTTCCCTATCCTTCCCTGGTATGGCCCCTTTGCACTTGATAAAACATTCCTTATCTTTAGGAGGTTTGAAAAACCATCTGACCTCTTTACAGTCCCCATAGCCAGATTTGCATCCTGGTACAAAATAGCAAGGCATCTTCACTACTCACATTAAGCACTCATGAAAATGTAAGGGCTAAACTGCTGTTTACTTACATTAAATAACAATAAAATTAACACACGAAGATAACGTCAAGACAAGAAATTAAATTCCATTTCAGTTAATGCTTCCTACAATAGCATTTGAGGTATTAATACTATGAAGTAATAGTGTAAGCACTTTTATATCAATAAACGTTTGCACAGAATACCACTAAAACACTCCGACCGATTCAATACTTAATATATCGCAAATAAACACATAAACATATGTGGAAATTAACCATCTCAAGTCGATTGTAGTGCTGTGTAGTGGCGAGTGCCAACCCGATCCGTATTCATTACATGTTATTGAGGGAGAAGAGATCACACTTTTTATTCTATTCGTTATGGTAATAGCGATATGCGCAAAGTTTTTTTCATATCTTCTTTCTTACCTATAGAGCGCGGCGCCGTAATATTAAGTTTGAAGTTAACTTCTTAAAACTGCGGCGAACGTAGCACTCGCGTGTGGGTGCCAGTAAGCAAGAGTTGCACATACTATCGCTAGATAGCACCACGTCACTGCTCAGCGGAAGAATATCGATCTGTTCGAAGGCAAGCGATGCAAGTTCAGGTAGATCAAATCTGTTTTCCTTTCCTTTGTTTTTATTCTTTGTGGACAGATTTTTCACTCACAAAAAATTTGGAGTTTATTCTATGACTAGTATATTTGGGGTTCTAATTCGCATTACAGATTCTGAATCTGACGCAACCGAAGAGACCGTTCTCCCTTCTACTTCTGCCACGCCCGCTCGTTCTAGGAAGGGAGCGTGCATAAACAGCTGTTTAGGGCATTTTTTTTTTTTTTTACAATATAGTTTCTTTTTCAATCGTGTCGGATTTTTATTAAATTTGTAGTGTAAGGATTCGGAAATCGAACGGACTTTTCAATTTATTTGTAACTCAAACCACATTCAGTTTGTGCCATTCTGAACATAGCCATAAATCCTGGAAATCAGCCAGTGCACGGGAGAGGAGCAACATTTAAGGCATCAGCAGCGTAAGTGTTAAAGTACCGTATTTTAGCAAAATGAACTCTCGAAATATCACGAAATCTGATTTATTGCACGAATTGCGCAAATAATCACGAAATATACTCCACGTGGTACGAAAAAAGATCGAAAATAGCTCTCCAATAAACGTTCCAATGCTTCTGAGGAATTGGCCGTCGTGGTATCCTTCTCATTTGATTGATAGTGCTGTATATTCTCTACACAAATGCCCACAAAGCCGGAAGTATGTGAATTCAGTTCCGCGATCTCTAAGGCTATCAATGAAGATCAATAGCTGCTATCGATTACATCAAATGACGTTGTGGTCGTAAATACAGCTGTGCGAGTTTGCGACTGATAACATTTTGTATATTTGGTTGTTCTATGATTTAATAACAAGTATACATTAATGGAGTGCTCTTTAAAAACCCATATCACATACTTTGTTAGATTTACCCCATACTGTAAGAAGATTTCAGAAGAAACATTGATCATTAACACAATTTATTTAGCAAAATACCCACCGAAATAGTGTCAGTTTTAGTCATTCGACGAGATTTCCATTGTCCTTGAGGTCGGGCACAAGAAAATATAGCATTATTACGCAATCGGAGCCACTTGCTCAAGAATACAGTTGTCCTCGTCATTGAATGCGGAGAAATATCGCGATGTATCGCAATCGCTGCCGCTCTCGGCCGTTTTACGTTGTCCTCGAGGTATTATGCAATCGTCGCCGCACCCGGCCGTTCAACGATTGTCTGCCTGTATATCTGTCCTGACAGAATGGCGTAGGCAAGCTCATGGTTGGGCATGGTTAAAATTCACGAGTAGTTATGAACATGTTGTTCGGTCGGCGCCGTGATTCCCTTTGTCCCTATGCTGTGGTTGGGAGTTCATCAGTTCAGGGTGGATCACGAGGAGGAATTACCCAGTAGTATTTCGAAGCTACGTAGGCTGTCATTTTTAAGTGGGTTGATGCACTTCTCGCTCCCCGCACGCTTTTAAGTATACGGTCATGGGAAAAGTGGCAAGTAGGTTTCGTGATGGGTGCCCCGTGAAGGGTGCCCAATCACCTTTGACAGGATTCCCGCAGTCCTCGTTGTCACAAGTTCACGATAAGGGACGGGCTTTATGATTTTACGCAACTGACGTCGATCTCGATCCGTTTGACGAGATTCCCGCAGGCAAGTCGTGCGGTCAGCCGGCCGTCTTGAGGATGCGATTTTGGAGGATGAACGTTCGAAGTAGGTACGGTATCGAATATTACGAATTATTCTGAGAGGATTGCACGAATAATACGACAAGAGCGCAAGTTTTATTTCGACTGAGAACCACGAATTATCTACAAGTTATCGAAATAATCGGTTAGATTTTATATCCGATGGATCGAAAGTTCGAAGGAAATATCGACTTAACGGAATTTCGAATTAACCATACTGGATGTCGCAAATTTACTAGACATATTTTTTAAATAAGTTATATGTATTTCGAAGATTTTTCGCAATTCTTTTTCGAAACGGTAACATTTAGCAAGGTTACGACTTTAAATTGTTTCGCGTTATTTCTGGACTTCAATTTGACAGTTTCCAAATAACAGAAATAAGAGATTTCTTTTTAGTTTCGGAAGTATTCGCGAATAAACGTCTCGCGAAAAGTCAGGTTTCCTAATACAGTAACACAGAAAAATATTTCACACGAAACTTAAGTCTTCTTGATGCCGAAAATATACGTTGAACCGATGTATACCACTCAAGGTATCCTCAATATGTATTTTCTTGAGGTCGGGCACGGGGAAATATAGCTTACGTTAGTACTATGCAATAGGCGCGGCGCCGCTTGCGTGAAACTCGCTCCATCGCAATCTCGGAGCCTAGCGGCGCGAGTTTAAATGATTCAACCCGCTTTCAGAAAATTTTCGTTACCCGTTTGTAAAATTCGTTACTTTTTCGTTACTTTCGTTACTTTCGTTACCAGTAGACACCCTGAAAGAGTAGGTTGGCTCAGGTAAGGAAAGAATTTGTACAGAAGAGAAATTTGTTGACATCAAATATATATTTAGGTATTGATGATGATCAGGTACCATCAAGTCGGTTTAAACTCTTAGCGACTGCATGGATGGACTGTCTCCATATGGTTCGGTCTTCAGCCATAGACTTCAGGTCCTTCAATGACATATTCATATTGGATTTGATGGAGTCGATCCATCTCAATGCTGGCCGCCCTAGTCTACGAGACCCTTCCACCTTTCCAAGCATAATTGTCTTTTCCAACGAATCAGAACACCTCATAATTGTGTCCAAACTATGATAGCTGTAAACTTGTTATCATTGCTTCAAGAGACAGATCTGGTTTGATTTTTTTAATTAACCATACATTTATCTTCTTTGCTGTCGAAGGGATATGAAGTATCCTTCAACACCAGAGCTCAAAAGCATCGATATACTTCCTATCTTGTTTCCTAATGGTCTAGTTCACACAACCATATGTAGCTGTGGGAAAGACTAGTACCTTTACCTTTAGTTATTAGGAAGTCATTTTTCAAAGTTGTCTAAAGGGTGGTGCTATATGGAAGTGAAACTTGCAACTGTTGGTGCAGCAGAGAAGAGTAGAATAGAAGCATTTGAAATGCACAGGAGAATGGTGATGATTAGATGGGTAGATAAAGTAACAAAGACGAGTGGGGGAGGAGAGATGTTTCTGGTGACTGCTAATGAAGAGAAGAGATAGGTTGGTACAACACTTACTAAGACACCCAAGAAAAGCAAACTTAGTTATGGAAGGAAGGGTCGAGGACAAGAACTGTAGGGGTAGACCAAGGTTAGAATATGTAACAGATTGCCTCTGATGTAGGATGCAATAGCAATGTAGAGATAAAACAATTAGCTCAGGACAGGGAGACATGAGCTGCATCAAACCAGTCAAAAGACTAAAGACTCCAACAAGAGTACACATTTGGCAAAAAAATGTTAGTAACATGGAACAATTTTGCTGTGATAGAGCAGGGAAGAAACCTGGGAGCAATTAGATGGTCTCCACAACTTCAACGTTCCCACCATTTATACGAGGGGCATACTGAAAGTTATAAGCATCACTTATTTTTACAGTAATATGTTTATTAACTGCGATACACTGAAATAATCTCAAACTATAAACCTTTGTTTATTTTTCAACAGTCTCCATTGTGTAAGTTTTAAAATCCCTTGATGGTAGAAGTCTGTTTCGCCACGCCAAAAGCACTGACACACTGCTCTCTTCACGTCCTCATTCGTCTACCTGCTCCTTCACAAGATGGTAGTCGGAGGGTGCTAAGTCCAGACCACAGGGAGGATGCGGCATAACTTCCCGTCCAAATTGAATGTTCTTGCTGGTGAAATGAGCACTGTAGGGGCATGCGCCATTGTGTTTTGGGATAATGTTCTTTCCAGGACGTTTATCACGCAATGCACTGCTAAGCTTGTGAAGCGTTTAAATGTAAAGGACAGCATTTATGATTTGCCCAAGTTACAGCCAGAATGACACCCTCTGCATCCCAGAAGACCGTGCCCATAACTTTCCCAGCAGTCTTTGCTTTTCTTTTAGGCTGCAAATCCAAAGAGTGCCATTCCATGCTTTGTTTAGTCTTACGACGTGCCTGTTGTGGTGACAACTTCCAGCTCATCACATACTCTTCTCTTTCTTCATATTGGTTTCCACACACAGAGACAAGATCACGTCTACAACAGGACAGCATTTGTCTCTTGTTGAATGATGAACACTTCCTTTACTGTTCAAGAAGTTTTTGAAGGATCACGTAAAGATGATCAGCACAATAATAAATTTTAAGATTTCTGATCCGATAATGACTCAAGGTCACGCCAACCTTTTCATTAATGATAAAATCATTAATCATTTAACAGAACCAAGAAAATTCAAGTTTCAGCAACGTCATACTTTTAACCACTAACATGCAAGAAATATTATGTTAACAAGAATTGTTCATATCGGACTCTAAATTAATTATAAGTCTTATCCTAGTTCATTAACACAAAACAGTGTTTCCACAATCATTGATGTACGAACAATGTTCAATGTTTTTAATATTTTAAGTTATTTTAAGGGTGTCATTCACAATAATGTTTCATAATTCATACTCATACCGGCATTTTAAATGCTCACATAGGCATTGTTTTTTAGTGTTACCATCTCCATCACATTTCACAGTATTTTAACCAATGTCTCAAATTATTCCTGGTCAATGAGATTGTTACAAGGCTGATGAAGGGGCCATTTAAAGTCAGAGGACCCGAAACATGCACCTGAGAATTAATATGTGGTTAGCAAGTGGAGTGAAAACTTGTACACAACTCCTTAGGACTTCCTCGCCTAACGAGTTTAAACCAGAGCACATCCCTGCTCGCAGGAGGCCTTTGCCCTTATGGGATTATCTAGGCTATATTTATTTATTTATAATACAACCACTCATTAAAAGTATTGACTACACAGAAACTTTGTCTTTTAAACTATAACTAATTATTGTGTCAATACGGATCCATTGTGAATGTTATCATTCCCAAATACAAGATTATACAACGTAAGAAATCATGGTATATGTATCTATCTTTGAAAAGTCTTTTAAAATGATCCATTAAGAGAGAGGAACATTAGTGGACATTAATATGGGGTGAGTGCACCCTTCGTCTGCTTGGAACACTTTCAATGTGATGTCGGAATGTCTGCGGAGAAATGACTGCCTATTCTTCCCGAGGAGCCAAAACCAGAATATGTAGTGATGTTGGACGCTGGGGTCTAGAGCAAAGTCTACGTTCTAAATCATCCCAAAGGTGCTCTAGGCAGGCCAGTCCATTTCACGAATGGTATTGTCCACAAACCATTGCCTTACAGATGCAACTTAGTGACAGGGTGCATTGTAACGCTGATTCAATCAATCATCACTTCCGAACTGATCTTCTACCATGTGCAACACAATGGTTTAAAATGTGTTCATATCCTTCCGCATTTAGAATTTTCGTAAGCGCAATAAGAGGACCAAACCCTAACCATGAAAAATACCATAACACCACCTCACTGTTGGCTGGTGATGTTCTCCAAACCATTTTATCGGGTATAGCGTGATTCATCACTCCAATCGCTCATTTCCAGTCATCTACTGTCCAGTGGCATTGCTCTTTGCATCGTTAGCCACGACTACAGAAATGTTTGGCTTATGAGCAGCTGCTTGACCATTGTACCCCACTCTTTTTAACTTCCAACACACAGTTGTGCTGGCTTACTGAGCTGCTAGTAGAACTTTGGAATTCACGAGCGATTCCATCCGCTGATTTCTTGTGATTATTTTACAACCATTCTCCGCAATGCTCAACGGTCTCTGTCCCACATTAAATGATGTCTCGTCTGTCTGGTCGTGGTTTATCTGCGACTGTTCCTTCGCATTTCCACTACACAATCATATCACCAACAGTCGACTTTAGAGTTGCAATGTCTCTCTTAGACTTGTTACTCAGGTGTCACAGCTCGCCTGAACAACCCATTCTTAAGTGATAGTTATTATTGTTTTAAGGGGCGGAACTGCGAGGTCATCTGCCACTCTTAACACTGATTAAATTAAGGAAATTTGGAATGGAATTTAACATTTGAAAAGACCGAAAATTAATAAACAAAAAATTCAATAAAACTAAGAATTATAAAAATAGACGAAAATTACGGGGAAAAAATTCATAATTCAAAAACAAACAAGTTGTAGAGTCTATGTTCACTGGAAAATTTAGACTGCTGGCCCTTACCCACTCTCACTTATAAAGCTGTTACTGCTTCTCAACACAATACTGGCGGGTCCGCCTCTCGGGTATCCACTAGTGTATTGACAAGTCTGGAAGGTTTGTTCAACGGGCCAATACCATTGTTCCCAACCCATAACAAACATGCACAACTTACATTCCTACTCACTTGCCCAATCACTCAGTCTCACCTGATGAAGATCTCGTCGAGACCTCGTATCAGACCATACGCCAAGATAGGTCCTCCAAATATTTTCGTAGTTACTCTTAAAAGACTGGGCTCCTTTTTTAGTTTCTGGGCCCATTCTACTTCTTTCTCCCATTTCCTGGAAAATAAAACAAGTCAAGATCAGTACAAATTCCCTAACGTGCATGTAATTGACGAAACAGAGCAATCAGACAACAAATACATTAGTTTTGTGTTGTTTTGAGTCTCAGGTTTAACTTAGTACAATTCCTTGCTATCAACCAGCTTCCCACTTTGGGTCGCATGCCATGGGAATAAGCAGCTGGCAACTATTGGACTTCAAAAGGTGTGTTGTAGAGTTTATCATCACAATGGTTAGAATATTTTAGGTTGACTTCTTTGCACAAGAAGAAGTCACCACACAAAAGGTGCCTTAGAAAATTACATACACCTTTTCCTGGTTTGACGATATGTGCAACTTATTCACAAGCGACTCCATACATTAGGCCCCGGGCTAAGGTGATAGACGCCCTGGGCAAATGGTCTACTGGCGCCCTTTTTCTCAATTATTTGTTATAAAAATAGCATAATAGTTTTTTTTTTTTCAAACAACTACGTTACTAATATCGTATCACAGGAAATAATAAGAAAAGTAAGTTGTTCATAAATGTTGTAGCCATTTATTGATACATTAATCACACTAAACCCCAAGATTACAAATTCAAAAGTTAAATTTTAAAAGTACAATATACAGAAACATTTCAAATCAAAGGTTTTTTCTGGCTTTTAAATTTGCAAATTTATTTCAGAAAAGTCTGTGCTAAGGGTTAAGTCTCTTTCAAAACACAATAACAATAGGGAATTTAGTTTACTGTGTTATAATATAGGCCTAATCATGATTAAACATAAATACTACGAATGTATGTGATATTTAATATTACTTTTATTTTATATTCACGTAAATTATAGTTATTTTATCCTACTTTTTAAAGATTTCCATGTCATACTTATTTTTAATGTTGGGATTGTTGGATCAACCTTTTGCTGCGTTCAGCATCACCTAAATTTCGGCGCCCCCTACAATTTGGCGCCCTGGGCAAATGCCCAGTATGCCCATTTATAGCCCAGGGCCAGCCATACATAAGAAGAAACAGCTCTCACATAATATACAGACAGTCACTTCGGAGAGGAGCTCACGAAAATGCTCATAACGTAAAAAAATTATTACATTTACATACAGCCTCCAGGTTTCATTGTAAGAATAAGATTTTGCAATTGATTTTGTCCACGATGGTATTGTGGTTCCATTTGAGTGAATATGTCAATTAATAAAACGATAGGATCTGCAATAGAGATATATCCAAAACCTCCGAACAATGTGAAGGTGGGTGTATGGTGCGCAGTTATCAGTCCGATAATTTTGAGGACAAGATTACTTCCGACCGACATATTCACAACATTTTGGAATCAATTTTTGGTAAACTGACTGAAGAAAAACAGTACAGCTATTTCCAGTAGGATAGTGAGACGGCACATACAGCCTGTTTGATAGTGACCCCCTCGTTTCTCTGAAATGCCTGTCACTTTTATCTAAGGGGAAGTGCACGGGAATAATCCTCAATCTGTAGATGAATTAGTGCCAAGCCATTTCCTGAAATACTTGCCAAGAATGCCAAGCCATTTTCAATGGTCATGCAGACTATTCGGAAAAAACATCATAAATACCACTTTTCCAATGATAGAATCATTATTTTTACTTTGCATTTTAACCAATACCTCATTCGTTCATACATTATGTTCATAAAAGTACATACTGTATCTAAACCGTTTTAATTGAGGTTATTCTGATAATTGTTCAATTTTTCAAGTTCCTTTATGTAAAGAATCAGTTTTGAGCCTAAATTAAGGACATCAAAAAAAAGTCAACCCCTGGCACTATCCAGCCCATGACGGGCTAAGGCCGACCGAGCGACCGCTGCCCAGCCATTTGGCCTGCAGATATTGGGGTGACGCGTGATCAGCGCGACGGGTCCCCTTGGCCGTTAATCTTGGTATTCGTGATCGGGGCGCTGTCTCACTGTCAGACAGCTACTCAATTGTCCTCACGAGGCTGAGTGCACCCCGTTCCAACCCTCACGTCAGTTTTAAAATCCCTGACGGAGCCGGGGATCGAACCTGGGGCCTCCGGGTGAGAGGCAGGCGCGCTACCCCAACACCACGGGGCCGGCAAATTAAGGACATCTAAGAGTCATATTTGAAGAAACACTACGTTTCCAGCTGTAGAAAGTTATTAGATACTTCTGTAGGCAGAAAACTTCAACAAGAAGAGAACAACTGCACCGCAATTTTGGAGGGAACACGCGTGATTGGGGGAGCGCAAAGGGAGAGCGTGAATACAAACTCAAACCTGTCGCATAACTGACTTCAAAGGAAAAAAGTAAAGACCGCACAGGCAAGCTTGAAACCTCACCTTTCCAACAGTATGAAATAATCACGGACATATGCCTAGAGAAATCTACAAATATAAGATAAACAGCGCGCTGATTGAATCGGCTTTGGCACTTTTGGCGCGAGTAGCGAGAGCCGATCTGATCGGGGCGTAGCACTGAGAGGGTTAAGAATTGACATCAGGAACACTGTGCATGAACCGCGAAGAGTATTTTGTAATCTCACTGCAGGACTTGAAGCTTGCTTCTTTCCTAGTATTTCCCGCATTGGCACAGGGTCCGCTTGCTTGGTTGTTGTTCGCCACTTCTTCTTGTCGAGGGCATCTTCAAGTTTAAGGCCGCATGACAGGTCTTAGCTGATTCTAGCGATCCATCGTATCTTTGGGCGCTCACAGGGTCGATGCCTTCCTGGATCATATCGGGAGACTATGTTTACCATAGAGTTCTCATCACTTCTAGTGAAGCTTTAGTTGAAGCTGGCCATAGAGAGCCACTAGCCTTGTAAACTTTTCCTTTTAGGTGGATAGGTATTTTCTTATCACACTCGGCGCCAATTCAGCCAGGCAGCATTTACTCGTGCTCGGACTTCGAGAATGGTTTCGCCATCCGAAGTGATGAGAGAACCAAGGTACTTAAATTTAGTGGTTTCATTGAGTTGATGGTACCATTGGTCTGCGTGCCACATTGCAGTTATTTGGTTTTTCCTATATTGAGTTTTAAACCATTTTTGCCCAGACAATTCTCGAGATTTTCAAGAGTTTGATCGGCGAGAAATACATCAGCATATAAGATTGTCCATGGGTGAGGTGTTTGTATGACGGCTGTTACTATATCCATGCACAAAATGAACAGAACCTTGATGAACTCCAACAGTATGGGGAAAGTGCAGGGTGGGCGGGAAGTAACTATGTATTATTAAATGGCTGGTAAGTTTTTAATTTTGTTGGAATAATATTGGAAATAGCGCAAACATACAGAACATTAAATAGGATAGTGATTTTTAATGCCGCATAGTACCGACATTGGCCGCAAGAGGCAGTACACTCAACAATAACACAGATGGTCGATCGCCTGGCAGTAAAAGAACGAGCACAGATTGCTTCGCGCTATGAGGTGTGGAATTCGATCGTTCTTGTGCAGAGATGGTGACATACGGTTCTCCTGGAGAGATGAAAGTGCTACAACGTGCGTGTGACATCTACCACAAAATAAGATAAGTACATTGTTCTTAACCTTCCAGTGTCAGAAGTTTTCACATAGCCTGAAACTAACTTGTCATATTTTTTCTTTCTGGGTTTATGCATTGGCCGCTCAAATTATGCGAAGGCTCTTTAGCCTCACTAGTGCTATTCCAATTTCTATACTTACTGGAAATTCTTCCTAGCTCTTTTGGAACTAGTTCTTTAAATACTTGTAAATTTCTGCTTTTCACTAAGGCTTCTGCCCATCTGGCTTTAAGCATTTCTTTTTCATTGTCATTAACCCTTAGCTACACGCATCTCTTTCACTAACATTCGTACACGCTAGCGGCATTCCATGCCGCAATATATTTTTTCATTCTTTTTCGTAATTTAGTGACTTGCTAAACGGCTAAAATTGATTTGTATGGAGAATTATACAGAACCCATGAGAATACATTGAAAAAATCTTATCAGTATGTATGAAATTCTTATTAAAATATATTATTGTGAGGGATGGGATAAGGACATATTTACTAATGTAATAAAAAATTCTAATCAATATTTATTGGACAACGGAGGAAAGATAATAATTTTCGCACTCAAAAGAGATATTGAGAATTATTGGATTGAGATTGCCCATTTTTCAGGCTCATATTACAAGACATTGTACCTGATGCTCAACAAGCTCAAGAAATACACTAGAGTAAAAGAAAAACTGTTTGTCGGAATCATGTAGGCCTATACACTTAGAATCTTGGCTAGGAAAAGGACACTTTCTTCTAATTTACAGTACGAAATAATATACAGTGCCTAAATACACAAAATAACTCTGCTCTAGGACTAAAAAATCGAATAGATCCTCTTCATCCAGTGAACCTTCTTGCGCATCAAGTTCTGGGAGCAACCTCTCAATCTCCTGTTGTTGACGGCCATGTCGAGACCTATAAACAGAAAGCAAGCGTGCAGACTATTTGCTGACATCGATAATAATGATAGAAGCATAGAAAGAAAGAAACAACAAAGGTAAAATAAGTTAAATACTTACATTATTTCACAACGCCGATTCGAGCCAGTTGTTACACGCTAGCGGTACGGAATGCCGCATTCGCGCACTTCGCAACTTTGACAACCTGTCTCAGACTAACTGGGAACCAGACAGGCTCCGAACCTACTCCCATCCCTGCAGCACATGTCGAACAAAGGATATAGCGGGCGATCTCACAGAACTCGTAAGTGTTTACCACGTCAAACAAAATTTAGCAAAAAAGCGGCACTCAGTGCCGCTTAGCGTGTATCGAAGGGTTAAGCATTGAAAATTAATGCTTTTCTTGTTTCTTGGGATTTGGCCCCCAAGTGCAAGCAAATTGAAACTTTCTTTGTTTGCTTGTTCACTAGAATATGTTATACAAGCACTTGCCAAGAATTAATGTTAATTATTCATAAATTGTTGTTAATGGTTTTTGGGACATTTTCCCCGCTTGTTAAAGTGGGCTTGCATCCCTCTTCATCGTTACCTACTATTCCTATCAGGAACATCACTCATCACCTTTATTTCCCCTTTTCCAGCTGACACCGGGTGGAGGCAAATATGGTTCCTCTCCACTTTGTTCTGTCGTTCCACCATTCCACTCCCGACACGGTGTTCCAATCCAGGTTCTGTTTTCTAATGCTATTCTTCACCGAGTCCATCCAACGTATTCATGGTCTTCCTCGTCCTCTCTTCCCTGTCATCCGTCGTTCCAGTGCTAGTAGCCTTACTTCATTCATCCGTTTGACATGTCCAAACCATCTCAATCAGTTTTACTCCAGTTTGTCATTTAGTTTCTGTACTCCCAGTTCTTTTCGTATATCTTCATTTCTCACTCTGTCTCTCCTCGTTTTCTGGACCATACTTCTCAGGAATCTCATCTCAGCTGCCTGTACTCTGCTCTCATCTCTCTTAGTCATTGTCCAAGTTTCTGCTGCATTATAGGAACATAATATGCTTTGTACATAACTTCTTTAGCCTTAATTGGTATATCCTTGTTCCATACTATTTATTTAAATTACGAGAATTTATCTTTTTGTTGAACAAAAGCTAAACTCCACTGTTGTTCTTCTCTACATTGTGAGAACTTATTATGAAAATTCTTTTTTGTTTGGTAATGGTTGTTAATAAATGCAATGCATCCAAGCAACTTGTTCTTCCTCTCCGTTCTCGTAACCTACAATCGTCTTATTCCTTTTAACGGTCACCTTTGTTCAACTTGAGGTTCTCCTCTAGTTCAGTCTGATAAAATAAGTCTAGAGCTTGCCACGGTGGGTGAGTGGATATTGTGTCGGTCTACTAACCCCAAGATTGCAGGTTCGCTTCTAGCCGTGGTAAGTGACTTTTGAAAGGCGGCAAAAATATGATACGCATGTCATACGATGTTGGCATGTCAAAGAACCCATTTGAATTCAGTAGGCCGAGTTCATAATGGCAAAATTAATCTCGGGAGTTTCCACCAACACAAAGTTCCTCATTTCTCTACTAGAAAGCGCTATAGTGTTCAAGGAGCTTAGATATCTAACCTCCTTGACTTTCATAGTCAAGGAACAACAAAATTCGACATGCAAGCTACCCTCTGGGTGTCAAATAACAAAGCTTGCATCCAGCTCCCGAGGCCATACGATATTATTATTATTATTAAGGAAGTCTATCACTGACTGATCCGTACCACATGGTATCTGGATGGGAAAATACCGCCGACATTATCTTCATGCAAGAAGTAGATTAAGATTTATTTAAGATTTAATTTTATTCATTTAACATATTTGTTGATATTCTGCACTTGTTATTACAAAATTATTTGATTTTCTATCCGCATTTTTGGAATTTTAAATGTGAAGTCCAATATTATATTTTATTTACATTTAATTACATGCACCTCGCCATTCTTAAATTACGCCCGACAAGAATTCGTTGCACATGCTATCTCCGTGATAATATAATTAATAGTCCAGTCAGTGATTTTAACCCATCATGCCGATGGGTTTGATTTTTTTAATTATAACTAGCAACTAGCTTTGCCCAACACCTTCAACAGTTTGCCCAGTGTAACCTTAAAAGGCGTATTTTTATTCGATATCAATGAACTACGACCTACCATGTGTCCTTTTTCAGTCTCGGCATGATGGGTTAAAATCACTGACTGGACTATTAATTATATTATCACGGAGATAGCATGTGCAACGAATTCTTGTCGGGCGTAATTTAAGAATGGCGAGGTGCATGAAACACAAATGTTCCTTCCGTCCAATCAAAACTTGACTGTGTATTCTGAGGAACGATGGCTGAAACTGGGGTGATAAGCTCGCTCGCTAGCCAGGAAGCTAGTAATTGAATGGAGATTGCTGGAAAAAATGAAAACGTAAAAACACACAGTAGGCGATGTATTAAAGATAGAGATATGCCGTCACGGCTTTTTAGTAAAACTTTTCATGCTGAACAATTCTTACACTCATAGTATATAGATATTTTTAATGGTTTACCCAGCGTAAGCTTAAAAGACACACAGATAATAGGTTTTTCTTTACTTGATTCACTGAAATAGTTACTCCTTGGCTTCCTTTGGCCATGAACAAATTATTTTCTACAGAAACCTCCCGCAAGTAATCCGTTACAGAACGGTGAAATCCGCATCAAAATCCATTCCATGGTTCTCGAGATTACCCGGAACATCCAAAAATCGGGGACTTAGTTTTATACTAAGTAGAGATTTATCTCTTCCCCCCCCCCCCCCACATCAAACATTTATCATTTGACTTAAGTACATAATTAGCGTTTAATTGATGATGATGATAATTGTTTTTTAAGGGGCCTAACATCTAGGTTATCGGCCCCTGATGGTTTGGGTGATCGTGAAGATGAAAATGAAATACAAACTTAAAACTAAAACTAACTACTGACCTATATACTAGAAGAAATAAAAAACTAAAGGAGAATAAGGCAAATAAAGGACAGGAGGAAAAGAAATGCTACCAACCCTCGAAGAATGCGGATTGAGGGACTTGGAAGGAAGGAGAGCAATGAAAGGCAGATAGGAAAGTGAAAGAGGAGAGGGTCCGCCCCAAAGGTAAGGGACAAAAGGGGGAAACGGACCCAGCTCAGGAATCCCTCGGGGTCACCAACTCCCGAACTCACCAGCCGTGAGCCCCCGAGGGTGTAGCATTATCTAGGGTGCACCTAAAGTGGTGGGGCTACATACACCCGGCCTCCTTGAGGGCCTTGAGCAGAAGGCAGGAGATAACATGAAATAAAAAAGAAGGCTGACCCCTCGCAGAAGGAGGGTATCAGAAAAGATGAGTCAAGGGCCAATTAAGGCGGGAAAGGAAGAGACTACCTAGGCCTCTGATACCCTAATACCGAGTACTTTAATTCTTAATTGGGCTGAGGAAGACCTCAATGTCAGGTCGAAATGTGTACTATAATATAAAGGGTGGGGCAGAATGGACTCCCTAGTTTCAAACACTCACTGTAGAGCGCGCAGGTGCGTTAGCGGAGTGGGGATAGTGGCGTTAGGTCGGAGAAACGATGCCATTTTCAGTAGTCGCCATGCAGTGGTCTGGTGAGCATAGAGGCTTTGTCGTTGAAACGTTCTTTAAAAACAATGATAGTGTGGTGGCGACACAGAGGGCTTTTCGTAGGCGGTTTGGTTTGGCTCGTCATGATAAGGTTCCTGATGCTAAAACCATTAGGAAATGGATTAATAGTGTACGGGCGACAGGATCTGCACTTCCTAAAAAAACAGCTGGGCGACCTAAAAGTGTGAGGACACCTGAAAACATCGTGGCAGTGAGAGCGTCCATTGAACAGTCTCCATCGCGCTCTGCGCGGAAACATGCTGCTGCCCTTGGAATATCGTCCAGAACGGTAAGGCGAATTTTACACACTGACCTTAATTTACACCCCTACAACATGATGGTCGTTCAAGAATTGAGTCCACAAGACTGGGTGAAACGTACAGATGCTTGTAATGCAATTTTAACCTCTGTGCAACCTGACGCTATTCTGTGGTCCAGCGAAGAAGCGCATTTTCACCTCTCCGGCACAGTAAATAAGCAAAATTTTCGTTACTGGGCGACTGAAAATCCTCGTCAACTCCACCAAAGACCTCTTCATAGCCCCAAAGTGACAGTTTGGTGCGCCGTGTCCTCCATAGGCATAATTGGGCCTTACTTTTTTGAATCTCAAGGTCTAACTGTTACTGTTACCTCTGAGCGTTATTGTGACATGCTAGAGAACTTTTTTCAACCTAAATTGGAAGAGTATGGTCAGCAATATGACACACAAGCCTTTTGGTTTCAACAGGGCGGTGCTACGGCTCATACCTCCCTTCGTTCACGGCAAATCCTGCAAAGACTGTTTGCCGGCCGCCTGATCTCCTTACGTGGCGATGTTCCATGGCCCCCTCGCTCCCCGGATTTGAGCCCATGCGATTTTTTTCTTTGGGGTTATCTCAAAGCTGAGGTTTACAAAGTTCGACCAAGGACCTTGGAAGCCCTTAAGGAGGCAATTACAGATGTCGTCGCTGGAATATCAGAAGATATGCTGAGAAGAGTTTTCGGAAACTTTTTTGAACGACTCAACATGTGCATCGCTCGCCAAGGTCGTCACCTGGATGAACTAATTTTCACAACCAAACGAGAATAAAATGGCATTGAATGTAGTTTTGGGAAATAAAAACGTTTTGAGATTATCTTTATTTGTTCTTTCACAATTCATCCTTCAAATCAGGGAGTCCATTCTGCCCCACCCTGTATAATAGATATATCTTAATTCAAGTATTGAATGGCATATCTTTTAAACTTTAGAATTTATCTATCAATACGGATATCAACAAACATTTTGCTGCCAATGGCAAATGTATTTGCATTCGGCAAGTAGAATGAAATGAATTAGTATGGAGTGAAATTTGCTGCGCTGCAGGAAGTGAGATGCAGTCATTCCTCTTCAGGCTGTCGATTATAGCAGAACCAGGATTCACAAATTTACGGGGATATTTGTCACCCTTTGAAATTTTGCAGTTAAATGTCATCCGCGGGCTGCCCCATTGAAAACGTGTTTCGATACATTTTAAAAAATGGCACAAAGTGGCAATATTAACATCCTCTTGTATGGCAAGGAATTGCCACGGTGGGTGAGTGGATAGCATGTCGGTCTACTAACTCCAAGATTGCAGGTTCGCTCCTGGCCGTGGTAAGTGATTTTTTTTTTTGAAAGGCGGCAAAAATTGCGACACCATGTCATACGATTTTGGCATGTCAAAGAACCCATTTGAATTCAGTAGGACGTGTTCATAATGGAAAAATTAATCTCGGGAGTTTCCGCCAACACAAAGTTCCTCATTTCTCTACTAGCAAGCGCTATGGTGTTCAAGGAGCTTAGATATCTAACCTCCATGACTTTCATAGTGATTCAAGGAACAACTTAATTCGACATGCAAGCTACCCTCTGGGTGTCAAATTACAAAGCTTGCACCCGGCACCCGAGGCCATACGATATTAATATTATTATGGCAAGGAATGTGGAATCTTATGTGGAAAAAAAAAATGAATAAAAAGACCATTTGTTCAGATTTCAGTGAAATTTCACTCATGGCTATTCTTAATGTGCCTCGGCTGATAATTTAAAATCCTTTCTTATACCATCACCATAAATCGGTCCGTCACGTCATTAAGAAACATGTCAGATAGTGGAACTATCCCTTTTTAAGTCATATGCCGGATTTCACTGATGACATGTTTGCAGTAGTGGGAGACAAACGGTACAGGCCGGTCGTTTGATTTAGACAAGTAAAAAATCATGATGGAAACCTGGAGGCGAGTTACTACAGTACCCGTGTTGTTGTCTCCTGCCTCATGCGGTCAGATGATGGACAAAACTACCTGACGCTACTACTGAAGTACAGTCATTGTCAAATATAATGATGTTCTGTTCATAACTATGTTACGTGTACTTCGGCGTCACAATACTTCGTTGTGGACTGTACTTATCAGCACAGTGGTGTCGTCACATGCTCGAAGTCTGGAATTCCATTACGTCAAACCAGTGGTGACAACTGTGAAGGGACAGGGCGAGAGAGTGGCAGTGTACAGGCTTGCCCGCAAGCTTCAAGGTCAAGGGCAATAGTCTAAAACAAACGTCCGGCTTGTGCAGTTACTCGGTTAGTAACTTAGTTAAGGTGCCACGAACTACTGTATGTAACACCATTTTTTTTTAGTGATAGGGGGACAGATGATGATGACTTCTCCTATGTGCCCTGCCCAGTCTCCCGGACGTTGGCGATCAATGTGGATAGTGTTTGTCTATCTCAGAAGAGCGGTAGAGCTCCTTGTTCCAGTCCAATCTTGAAGGTTCCAAAGACAAGACGTCCTTCTCCTTCCCGTTCTTCGTTGCCCATCAACAGTACTACTGTATTACTTTGTTAGTAACGTATTTAAGGTCTTATGGACTATGTTCATGTTTGTAGTGATGGGGACAAATGGAATGGTAACAATGTTAGTAACTTATTTAATGTGACATGGACTCTATCAGACAAACTCTAAACAATTCCAAATATATGGAGATAACCATTAACAAACGAAAGCAAGACAGCTAAAATCCTCTATCTTTAAACAATACAAAGAAAGTTATTTATTTTTTTAATAAAATTGGTCAACTAAGATAATGCTGCTAACAGACTATAGATGTGAGAGCACAATCACAAAGTTATGAACAGTTTGGCGACTCTAGTGAGATGTGGGACAACTAGTACTGCTTAGTTCACTTCTTAGAACACAGCCCATATAGTGAGAGGTCATGCCACATGGAGAATCACCTTGAGGATTCCAAGAACTCCAAGGCTGGAATCATGTTGTCACTTCCTCCTAGCCACTACAAGTACTGTCTCAGTTATCACTGGTGTTTTAAATTATCATCCCCATGTACGAGGAGGATCATCCAGAAATTAGGTTTCCCATTTTTTTTTTTAATGAAACATAAACGTGAATAACTTTATCGGCAACAGATCCAGCAATGTTTGAGATATATTTTGACATACTCTCTATCTTGAAGATTGTTAGGAATGTTTTCCATTTTTGAGGTCCGTATTGACGCGTACAATATTAAGTATAATGGGTAAAATTTTCGCTCAAGTATTGATTGGACGAACATTTTACCCATTATACTTAATACTGTCACCCCTTCTCTTTATTGTGGTTATGGACGAGGTAATGACACGGATAGCAGGAAAGATAGGAGAAGATAAGATGAAAGCAATGGTGTTTGCAGATGATCTCATGGTCTGGGGAAACAAGGAGGGGGAAATTCAGGAGCAACTGAAGGCTTGGGAAGAAACAGTGGGAGAGTACGGATGGAAGTTCAACATCAGTAAATGTGAGATCCTGTTAACAACCAGGAAAAAGGACAGACCAATGAGTGGGATAACACTTGGAGGTGGACAGCTGAAGAAGGTGGAAAGTCTCAAGTACTTGGGAAGTATAGTGGAGGAAAATGCGAGAAATGACAAAGAGATTACGGAACGTGACAGACAGGCAGAAGCATTTCTGAGAAGCATTAGGAGCTTAGTGTGGAATAAAGATGTCCCACAAAAAAGCAAGGAAGTGTTATACAGAAGCTACTATATCCCGATACTGACCTATGCTTCAGAAACGTGGACAATGAAGAAAAGAGACATAAGCAGAATACAGGCAGGTGAAATGAAGTTCCTGCGAAGTAGGATCGGAGTAACAAGAAGAGACAGGATGAGGAATGAAAAGGTCAGGGAAATGGTGAAAGAGGAGCCCTTGCAAGGTAGGATTGAGACATCAAGACTGAGGTGGTATGGACACTTAAAGAGAATGGATGAGAAGAAGATTCCCAAGAAGATACATGAGATGCAGATGCAGAAGAAACGACCAAGGGGAAGACCAAGAGATAGATGGCTGAAAGGAGTGGAGGAATGTGTCAAGAAGAGAGGCGAGGACTGGACCAGAGTGACAGCGGAGAGGTGGTGGGAAGAAAGAACTAAGTGGCGAGGCTTATGTTCCAAACAGACCCAGCCTGGGGCTGGAAACTGTACAAGATGATGATGATGACTATCAGAATTCAGACACCTGTCATATCGTGGGATCATATTCCTGTGTCGAAGTCTGCCGCCTGGGAACGGAACCAGCGTGTCACATTTGTCTTCAGCTCTTCGTCAGTGTGAAAATGCTGACAGGAGGACAGGAATTTCTACACTCTACGGTTTTCCCAGACAATTCATAATGTCAGTAATTGAGGTCCGTATTGACTAACTATAAATTAGAAAGAAAATAAAGGTATTCTGCCTTTCCAATACTTTTATACAAGTATACAATGGTACTACTGTATTACTTTGTTAGTAACGTATTTAAGGTCATATGGACTATGTTCCACTTGTATACAAGTATTGGAAAGGCAGAATCCCTTTATTTTCTTTCTAATTTCCCAGACAAACAAAAGCTAAAGGAAGTAGAAGACTTCTGCTACTTAGGAAGCAAAATAATCAGTGATGGACGAAGCAAAGAGGATATTAAAAGTAGGTTGGCTCAGGCAAGGAAAGCATTTCTACAGAGAAGAAATTTGTTGACATCAAGTAACTTATAGATTTAGATATTAGAAAGTCATTTTTTAAAGCCTTTGTCTGGAGTATACAATTTTCATAAGAAAATATGCCTGGAGTGCCACGCTCTATGGGAGTGAAACTTTGATTGTTGGTGCAGAAGAAAAGAGGAAAATAGAAGTATTAGAAATGTGGAGTTACAGGAAAATTATGAAGATCAGATGGATAGATAGAGTAACAAGAAAAGTTATTAAGACGAGTGGGAAAGGAAAGAAGTTTCTGCTAATAAAGGGAAGAGAGAGGGTCGAGACAAAAACTGTAGGGATAGATCAAAGTTAGAATATGTTAACAGATTGCCTTGGATGTAGGGTGTGGTAACAATGTAGCTCAGGACAGGGAGGCATGGGCAGCTGCAGCAAACCAGTCAAAAGACTGAGGACTCAAACAACGACTGCCTTTTAAAAGCAATAACGCATCCAATGTTTAAAAATCGTTCAGCAAATGAGCTGGTCATCACTGACTAATTCACTGTCTTAGGTTTGCTTGGCTCTACTCGAGGGTATGTGCAATTCCTGGTCAAACAGGACCCTCTACCTTCTTGGTTCCTCGTACAAATACCTTTTAACAGTTTGCAAGATGTCCTCGGCCAGTCGTCTCTATAGGATCTTGCTTTGCTTTTCGTCAATGGGTTTGAAATAATAATAATAATAAAAATAATCATAACAATGATGATAAATAATCTTCTACCAGGTGTGAGATGGAGCCATTCGGACATTCTACTTCCCAATTTCAAGGCCATATGGCAGCAAAGCCACAACTGTTGGCCGATGTGATTGAATTCATTTTGGCCTGTAATCATTAAATTTGGTACAAGAGCTGACAGTGCCGTCGATTATTGCTGCCCTTCTTTAGCGAGGAATCGAAACAGCAATCTTGGAAACATGAAGCAGACATTCTACCTCTGATTCACTAAGAAAGTAATCCTAGTTGTGTCTTGGTACACCATGTCCGGTTAATTAGTTAGTTATTGTTGTTTTAAGGGGCGGAACTAAGAGGTCATCTGCCCCTCTTAACACAGATTAAAGAATACAAATTTTGAATTGAATTTAAAATTTTGAGGTGGACATCTAAATTTAAAAAGACCAAAAATTAATAAAACAAAAACAAACAATTAAATAAAAAATTATAAAAATAAACAAAAATTACGGAAAAAACAAAACATTATCATTCAAAAACGAACAAGTCGTTGAGTCAAAGTTCACTGGAAAATTTAGATTGCTGGCCCTAACCCACTCTCACTTATAAAGCGGATAACGCGATCACCAGCCACCGCGTCATCGGCTAATATAAGTTTGAGTGTCGTCTGCAAACCAAGGTTTCTTCGTAAGTCAGCAAGATCCACACACTCGGTGAAAATGTGGGCCACGGTGAATACGGCTCCACAGGTCCAAGTGGGGGGGTCTTCCCTTCTCATTAGGTACGTGGACCGTCCTTTCTGGAATCAGACCACTACCTAACTGATATCTATACTAGGCGACTGGCCGCGCAGAGAGAAAGCGATGTTACGAAATACAGCGTTGCCTCATACGGGCAGAAGTTGCCGCCGCAACATCAAATATCATGTGCGCTCGGGCAAAGTTTTAGTAGTAGGGGGATTTTCAAGCAGTTAGGATGAAGAAATAATAATTCTGAATATTTAGAAATAAAAATTACATTTCTACGCCAACTGGTTCGAGTTTTATGCCCAGTTAATGAATTTGATGTTAGAAGATAGAATAATCTCTTTATCCCTTGTTCCATTCTCTTGGCCGGGGTGAAAATACAGCTACACTATTACAACTATCACAAAAACTCAAGTTATATCAGACAAGTACACAGGGCTGATGACCAAGATGTCTCAAGCGCATAATATGAATATTAACAATAACAGTTTATTTATTTCACTGTGGCATACTGTTTCAAGGATGCCCCCTCCCCCCTGTGTAGAGGTTATTGAAGTATGAAATGACAAGCATGATAAAGGTGCAATTATGGAATAATAATGCCCGAGTACTGTCCACCGTCCACTTTGTCCAGCACAGAACCCACATTGAGCTGTCGGGAATCAATTCTGTGGCTGAGGAGTGAGAAGCCGGTGTTAATCCACCCATTTAAAACGTCAAAACACTGGAAAACAACACATGCTATTTCATTTTATACAATATACATTTACACTACCGGGTGTCTCACGATAAACCGTCCTTGCTTTCCCCGACCCTACACACAACAAAGGTCAAGAAATGAAGTGTTATTGCAACATCTCTCAGTACAAGGAAGTGAATTGGGAGACAGCGCTGCAGGTTTTTTGGCGAGCAACCCCGTATACATACTAAAAACCAAAACAAATACAAGTGAAATAAACTTACCATACATGTCTGGTTGCTCAGAACTGTCAGAATTTTCTTTAAATGGAGTCTCTTAGAAAAGCTCTTACTATATATAGCCTACCTGTATGTGGGCTACAGTTAACTGTCGCAGACCCTAAATAATCAACAACAACTATTAAAATCCTGGAAGAAGATTTATATTCATTGCATTATTTTCTTTAATCTTATTCAATAACAATAATAGTTATCACGACTATAAAAATTTCCTCCCTCATTACACTTTACATACTTGAACATTGTCTGCATAAACCGAGTGCTCCCGTTAAAACCAGTGTATTAATGCATTACATGAACTAACTTCTTTGCTGTAGGGAACTCGCATCTTATCATAAAACTAATACCTTACGGCTTAAAACATCCTGATCAAAGTAGTCAATTTCAGTGACTTTTCGGTACCACATGATTTTTACCTGGCGATCTAAAGTAAACAATTCCACTTGCCTGCACTGATAACTTCGCTTCAAGAACAATTTTTTTCACACTCCATAGACCTATATCACCACAGGCAATCGCTGTGCGCACCTGCGCTGTGGTAACGTCGCACAATGGAGTCCCTGCATCTGCCACCCACTTGAAGGTTCTTACAGCTATTAACGACTGAGTACGACTGCCGCTGATTGGCTGAGACGTGACCGGGCTATTGCGCATCCCAAACCCATGGGTCATCAACACTGTCGCCGAGCATAGTACCGATGGATTCCGAATAGGAATAGTCCACGGACTAATATAACAATGGGAAACATAAGAATAGATAGAGATATGCTCAGACGCAATTCAGACAAGTACAAAGAAGGGATTCAGACAAAGAATAGATGAGAAGATATGAAGATAGACATAAGAAAACAGGTGGAATTATGGTGGAAAGAAGATAAGAAGAAGAAACGTTGGTAGTGGAATTACGAATGTGACAAAGTAGTGGAAAATAGGAGAAAAGCCTGGAGAGACTGGAGTAGTGAAGAACCATGATAAATGGGAAGTCTTTGTGGAAGCGAGGAAGGAAGCAGCCAGAATAATACGATGGACTAGAAGACTTGGCCATTGGTATCTTCACTGGTAATATCATGTGATTGAACTAGGAAGTGACTGCAGTAACCTATGCTATCAACAAATTGTACTTACGCTTGAAATACATCACCTAAATACTGTGACTTATGTTCTTCAAGTGGGTCGAAGAGATCGTCCACATTGATGTCCCTTTTGTACCCCATTCGGAAGACTTTCAGCATCCACCTGTAGCAAAAATAAAGTAAACACTGACAGTATTTCCAATTCTAGCAATAAGTATACATTCATCAGTTAGTTAGCTTGCCACGGTGGGCGAGTGGTCAACGTGTCGGTCTACTATCCCCAAGCTTACGGGTTCGCTCCTGGCCGTGGTACGTAATTTTTGAAAGGCGGCAAAAATTGCGACACCATGTCATACGATGTTGGCATGTCAAAGAACCCATTTGAATTCAGTAGGCCGTGTTCATAATGCCAAAATTAATCTTGGGAGTTTCCGCCAACACAAAGTTCCTCATTTCTCTACTAGAAAGTGGTTCAAGGAGCTTAGAAATCTAACCTCCTTGACTTTCATAGTGCTTCAAGGAACAACGAAATTCGACACGAAAGCTACCCTTTGGGTGTCAAATAACAAAGCTTGCACCCGGCACCCGAGGCCATACGATATTATTCGTTAGTTAGTTATTGTTTTAAGGGGCAGAACCACGAGGTCATCTGCCCCTCTTAACACAGATAAAAGTGTACAAATTTGGAACAGAATTTAAAATTTACAGGTGACACCTAAATTTGAAGAGACCGAAAATTAATAAAACTAATAGTAATAATATAAACAAAAAATTCAGCATTCAAAAAAGAACAAGTCTTTGAGTCAATGTGGGCTACACTGGAAAATTTAGATTGCAGGCCCCAACCCACTCTCACTTATAAAGCGGATGACGAGATCAGCAGCCACCGCGTCATCTGCTAATATAAGTTTGAGTGTCGTCTGCAAACCAAGGTTTCTTCGTAAGTCAGCAAGATCCACACACTCTGTTAAAATGTGGGCCACTGTGAAAACAGCTCCACAGGTACAAAGTGGGGGGTCTTCCCTTCTCATAGGTACGTGTGGGTGGATCTTCTTTAACCTATCCTTAGGCTACACAAAATGACGGACTCCCTCCGTGACCGGAAAGAGCTCCGCCACACGCGATTAGTTCCCACGATCGCTCTCAGTTTACTGGGCGTTGGGTCAGCTAGCCACTGACTCTCCCAAAAAGCCAGTACTTGTCGGCGTAACTGAGAACGAATGTCCCTAGCGGGCACCTCCGCCTGTTTTGCAGCTTGATCCGCTAACTCAATGCTTACTTTTCAAAAACCAGGAGTCATTAAGTGTCTCAATATGCAAACTGATAAAAATTAATCTTAATCAGTTAATAGATTTGACAGAAAATATTGTTTTTAAGTACAGTACTATAATCTTGTTTCTGTGGGTTTTGACAGTGGCACTCTTTGGCCAGCACCGGTATCCTGATCTCAAACCCAATGACCATGTTTGAGAAATATTTGTCGAGGTGTTCATGAGAACCTCGCAGCACTTCGAGACATGTTAAGAGTGTAGTGCATGTGCCACCATCCAGAGAAGGTAGCACGTACAACAACTATATTTACACAGTGCAGCTGCCATATTTCTCCTAACAAGACCATTAGCGACTTCTATCCAAGTCCAGGAACAAAAAGCAATGACGTTTTAAAAATATATTGAACATGAAACACAATGTCAATAATAATGAAGTATTAATCACAGTCATGCAGTGAATAACATAAGGGGGTAGGGTTTTGTTTTTTCCAGGTATATCTAGTGCTACTCCACTCTGGTTGGGTAGCATGGATGTTTCTCTTCAACATCTGGCTCAAGTTCCAGTTCAATTTCAGGTGGGTCACAGTTCAGTAGGTCATGAAAGTACTGTGCTAATATTTCACTGTTCTTCGTTCCACTTACGGCAAGGTTTCCTTCCTTATCTCTTATGAACAGTTCTCTGCTCTTGTATCCTGTCAGCCTTTTTTTTTAAATCCCTGGTGCTATTCATCCGTAAGTTATTCTCTTATCTCCTCCAGGTCTTGTTTCATCCTTTGTCTTCTAGTCCATCGTATTATTCTGGCTGCTTCCTTCCTCGCTTCCACGAAGACTTCCCATTTATCATGGTTCTACACTACTCCAGTCTCTCCAGGCTTTTCTCCTATTATCCACTACTTTGTCACATTCGTAATTCCATCACCAATGTTTCTTCTTCTTCTTATCTTCTTTCCCCCATAATTCCACCTGTTTCTCATGTCTAGCTTCATTTCTTCCTATCTATTCTGTGTCCGAATCCCTTCTTTGTACTTGTCTGAATTGCATCCCAACATATCTCGATCTATTCTTTTGTTTCCCCATTGTTATATTAGTCCATGGCTGACTATTGTTATTCGGAATCCATCGGCACTAGATCTCATTCCATTCTTGTGTTCTTCCTAAACTTAGTATTCATAATCGCTTTAGTATTCGACCGACTTATTGCCACGTGATCAAGTTGAAGTTCTCCTAGCCGTATACTCCGACAAGCCCATGTCCTTTTCTTGTTGGGTTTGGCACTGAAGTGTGTTGCCATCAGTCTCAGTTTTTGTTCTTGGCATAATTCAATTGAATCGGTCGGAGCTGAAAAGCATTAAGTCAGTTTTCACTACTTTTCAGCAGTCAGATGAAACGTTATTGATAGAACAGAACATAACGAACACACTATATTAGTCATCTATGTTGTGAAGAAACTATTCAGGTTATATTTGTGTTAGCGGAATATCAATTTTAATTTAATACACATATTTTTCTAATCAATTTTGCAAACGTGACTTAATGCCTTTCAGCTCCATGGTAAGCTTACTGTGGCATAAAGCCATCAAGAATGAATATTTCACATGATATTTTATTTTAAAACGGATTTGTAACATAAAAACCACCTCAACCCTGTACAAATGTAATTTACAATAGCACTGTAACACGCGTGAATGTTGCAGTGCGGCCAACATTAAGTACGGAATACGGCACTGAAAGGCAGCAAGTCACTGACTTGATGCTTTTCTCCTCGCATCGCACTACATGTTGCAGTGGTTTCTGGCTTAAACCCACAAAACAAATTGCTTTGTGATGGATTTTGCCTGGCCAGTGAGCTTCCGTGCTTTTTCTCCTGATCATCATCATCATCATCATCATCATCATCATCATCATCATCATTTTGCACAGTTTCCAGCCACTGGCCAGGTCTGTTTGGAACACAAGCCTCTCCAACGTCTTCTGTCTTCCCACCATCTCTCAGCCTCCACCCTTGTCCAGTCTTCTCCTCTCTTCTTCACGCTTTCTTCCACCCCCTTCAGCCACCTGTCTCTCGGTCTCTTTCCTTCCCACTTCGTCTCATGTACTCTCCTGGGTATCCTCTTCTCCATTCGTTTTATATGTCCATACCATCTAAGTCTAGATTTCTCTGTACCATCCTGTAGTGGTTCCTCCTTCATTAATTATCTGGTCCTCTCATTTCTTATTCTGTCCATCTTTGTAGCTCCAATACTGCTTCTCAAGAACCTCATCTCACTGGCCTGTATTTTGCTCTTCTCCCTTCCTTTCATAACCCAGGTCTCCGAGGCATACGTCTCCTGATGAAAATGTTAAATAGTGAGTAGCTTAAACAGAAGGCTAACTTAATTCTTTCCTATGCCGTTCCAAGGCCCTTGGGTCAATACTTCAGAATACTAATTCTTTAAAAAATGACCATTTTTGACTTAATGCTTTTCAGCTCCGACCGATTCAATTAATCTATCACCATTTCTATTTGACCTTATATGAGCCGGGTAGTCCCTTACTACTCCCTTATGTTGTTTCTCTTCACCTATTTGTGCACTGTAATCACCTACTAATATATTTACTTCTCAGGTATTCTTCTCTGGAGCTTCAGATAAGACGTCTTTCCACAACTTCAAACTGATCCGCCTGGAAGGTAATGGCACGATCATCCGCATAAATAAAGCTTAGAGTACCTACTGGTATTGGCTGGTCATTTAAAGAGGATAGGAGCCAGAACACTACCTTGAGGCAGTCCATTTCTTTGATTCCTCCAACAGCTGTGCTGCCCTTGAAAGTCTACAGTCTACGATTTTGAAGAAGACACCTGACTATTTCAGTTAATTTTTAGTCCTTTGTCATCAAGTAGAATGTGGTGAAGAACAGACTATGGGTCACCTGCTTCAGTGCAGTCTGTGTCCTGTACTGTGCACCATGGAGGATCTGGTGAAGGCTACACCAAATGGATGTGACATGGCAAAATATTGGTTATGCGTTATTTAGAACCTTAAATGTTCAAGTTTTGTAATTTTTGTTGCCCATTTTATACATAATTTCTTATGTAATATTTTTGTTCCTGACACGAGTAAATAAAGGTATTCTTCTTAAGGAATCATCAATTTCTTCCCAGAAGGTATTCACTGCTTCTGGATCCTTTCTGTTTTTGTCATTGGTCGGTGCATGCCCATTGTTATTGTATAACTTGCCTCTTATAACCTGCTCTAAATGTTAAAGTCGATATCTTATCTGACTTGCTCGTTACTCCATCCTCATATCTCTTGTCCACTACAAATCCTGTGCCGAACACATAGGTGTAAGCTGCCCTTTCCCTGTTTACCGTCCAGGTTTTCCTTTCAGCACCAAGAAACCTTCCGACTCCATTAATTCTTCATCCTTGTATCTTGTTTCTTGCACCGCTAATATTCTGATATTCCTTTCCTTCATTTCATCTATTATCTGTTTCAGTTTACCAGTCTGTATTACAAGAAAAATATTTATTCTGCCTATTCAATACAATTGTGATGAATAGGCAGAATAAATATTTTTCTTCTAATAATTTAAGTCAATAGGGACCATAATGAGGAACATAGCGAAGTTTACCAGACTGTACGTTAATGGTCCCATTCTAAAAACTCTTTTTGTCCTAATCTTTGTCAAGGTTCCGGGAAACTCCAACTCCCAACTCTTCCCCCTTGCACTTCTCTACAGGTCCCCCAGAATCTGAATGCCTGCATGCGTCAGTATGAACCAACAGGGGATTGTCCCACAGGGGTAATTTAGTTTTGATTGTGCAATCCATTCCTTGAACTGAAAAATAAGTAGTGGGATGGCTCGTGTCCGTCCGGTTTTACGACTAAGGTTGTTAGAATTCGTACAATCATTCCCTTTATATTTAAGGTTGTTAGACCCAGAAGTTTTATTTAGGCCGCCCCTAACATGGGAAGCAGACCCCTTTGGTAGCCACCCCTAACCTGGGATACAGACTCTTCCAGTGAGGATGTTACCTTTAACCCAATTAATCCCGGGCTCTGAGCTGACCCTTCTGCAATCTACATTGTAACTGCCGTGGGGGTCTTCACCGTAACCCTGGCAAGGGACCCTTACAAGGTACTACCAGCCGGATCAGCTGGTTTAAGCACAGAAAATAGTGACAATCCTATGTTTCGAAACACTTTCAAACCAAACAATGAAGCCTTCTTTACTGATGCGTCACCAAAATACTAAGCACTCTCATTTTGTTGGTAAGCTCATTGAATTTTTTTTAAGAAAATCTAAGTTACTTTATTTAAAAAAGAAAATCAATGTATGACAAAGTTTGTCAATACTGATAACTTACTAACTTGATAAAGGCTAGTTATAGCATTGCAAAAGATGGAAGCCTCACACGATGGGTGAGACACTTTAACTGCCGGCCGCTATGGATATGGTCCAAGCGTGTTAGGAGAAAAGGCAGCCAAAGAAATTCAAAAAATACCAGTCAAATACTACAGTAAGGAGGCGAATTGTCGATATGTCTTCTAATATTGAAGAACAACTGCCTTTACAATTCCAAGAATGCACTTCTAGGAGACGAAAGCACCAATGTCACAAACTTGTTGCAGCTACTTGTATTCGTACGATTTGATTATCATGGAGAGGTGATAGAAGAGTTTTTGTTCTGCAAACCACTTGAATCAAACATTACATAGGAACCAATCTTTAACATCATTGAGGGGGCGTGGGCTTGGCAGAAACAGGATGGAAAGGAGAAGGTCGCAGAGAACTGAGGAAAGGGTACCGGTTGTACTGGAGTGGGAACAGTGAAGGAAGGAGCAGCGGAGTAGGAGTAGTTGTGAGAGATGGAATGAAGGAAGAGGTAAAGAGAATAAGTGACAGGATCATGAAGATCAGAGTAAATGTAAAGGGAAGAAGCCTGGAGATAGCCCAGGTGTATGCCCCTCAAGTTGGATGTACAGCTCAAGAGAAGGAAGACTTTGAGGAGGAGCTACAACAGCAGTTGAATGGGCAGAGCATCATTGTCATGGGAGATTTGAATGCACATGTAGGAAGTGAAAGGCAAGGATATGAAAATGTATTGGGAGCAGAAGGATGGGGTAGCAGGAATGAGGAAGGGAGAAAGTTGCTGGATTTTTGCAAGAGAAACGGTTTAGTGGTAGGCAACTCCTGGTTCCGGAAGAAAGGAAGCCACAAGGTAACGTGGTACAGCAGTGATTTAACAAAGAAATCTTTGGTAGATTACATGCTGTACGACTGGGAAATGAAGAGAAGTGTCAGAGATATAAAGGTAATATCATCAGAGGCCTTAGATAGCGACCACAGAATACTTGTAATGAACTTGGGAGTTGTTAAGGATAGCAAGAGGACAGAGTACCAGGAAAGGAGAATCAAAGTATGGAAACTCAAGGAAAAGGAAGTCAAGGAAGAATTCCAGAAGATAATAAGGGAAAGGATGCCAACAGACAATCCTAAAACAGGGGAAGAGGAATGGAAGCAATTCAAAAACACAATGGTGGAAGCTGCAGTGGCAGTATGTGGAAGAACAAGCAACAGAAAGAGGTGTAAAGAGACACCATGGTGGAATGAGAGAGTAAAAGAAGCTGTGGGAAGGAAGAACAAGGCTTTCAGAGTGTGGTTCCAGGAAAGAACTGATCTGACAAGGGAAGATTATAAGATAAAGAAGAAAGAAGCAAACAAGATTGTCGCAGAGGAGAGGAAGAAGTGGATGGTAAAGTGGACAGAGATGATGGAGGAAGACAGCAGAGGAAATAAGAAAGTACTTTATGGGATGGTCAAAAGTAAGAGAAGAGGTCTGCGAGAGGATGTGGTAATGATGGACAAAAGCGGAAATGAGGTACACAACCAAGAGGCACTCAAGACAGTGTGGAAAGAGTACTTTGAGGATTTGCTGAATCCAAATGGTCATAGGGAGGAAGACAATGTATTGGAAGATGGAGAAGACAACACAGGAATGGAAAAGGACCTGACTTGGAGAGAACTTGAAATGGCTATAGACAAGATGAAAGGAGGAAGGGCACCAGGTGTGGATGAAGTGAGTGTTGAAATGGTGAAGGCAGCAGGGGAGGTTGGGAAACAGTGGCTGTACCGTGTGATGAGGGTGATATGGAAGGAGAAAAAGACCCCAGAAGATTGGAAGAAAGGATTAATTGTCCCAATATTTAAGAAAGGAAGCAGAAAGGAGTGCAGAAATTACAGGGGAGTCACACTCATACCTCACTGTGCCAAGATATATGAAAAGATATTAGAAAGTAGAATACGAGCCAAAGTGGAGAGAAAATTGAGAGAGGAGCAGTATGGATTCAGACCTGGGAGATCAACAGTGGATCTCATATTTTCAGTGAGACAGCTCCAGGAACACCACTACGAATTTGGAGAGGATGGCCTTCCTGGACATCGAAAAGGCCTATGATAGTGTGTGTAGGGAGAAGGTTTGGAAAGCAATGGAAAACATGGGAGTGGAAAAAGAGACTGTAGGCAGAGTGAAGGAGATGTATTGTGGAAGTGTGAGTTGTGTGAAAGTTGGAGGGGAAAGAACAGACTGGTTCAGACAAATGAGTGGCCTGAAACAGGGTAGTGCACTGTCACCCCTTCTCTTTATTGTGGTTATGGACGAGGTAATGACACGGAGAGCAGGAAAGATAGGAGAAGATAAGATGAAAACGATGGTGTTTGCAGATGATCTCATGGTCTGGGGAAACAAGGAGGAGGAAATTCAGGAGCAACTGAAGGCTTGGGAAGAAACAGTGGGAGAGTACGGATGGAAGTTCAACATCAGTAAATGTGAGATCCTGTTAACGACCAGGAAAAAGGACAGACCAATGAGTGGGATAACACTTGGAGGTGGACAGCTGAAGAAGGTGGAAAGTCTCAAGTACTTGGGAAGTATAGTGGAGGAAAATGCGAGAAATGACAAAGAGATTACGGAACGTGACAGACAGGCAGAAGCATTTCTGAGAAGCATTAGGAGCTTAGTGTGGAATAAAGATGTCCCACAAAAAAGCAAGGAAGTGTTATACAGAAGCTACTATATCCCGATACTGACCTATGCTTCAGAAACGTGGACAATGAAGAAAAGAGACATAAGCAGAATACAGGCAGGTGAAATGAAGTTCCTGCGAAGTAGGATCGGAGTAACAAGAAGAGACAGGGTGAGGAATGAAAAGGTCAGGGAAATGGTGAAAGAGGAGCCCTTACAAGGTAGGATTGAGATATCAACACTGAGGTGGTATGGACACTTAAAGAGAATGGATAAGAAGAAGATTCCCAAGAGGATACATGAGATGCAGATACAGAAGAAACGACCAAGGGGAAGACCAAGAGATAGATGGCTGAAAGGAGTGGAGGAATGTGTCAAGAAGAGAGGCGAGGACTGGACCAGAGTGACAGCGGAGAGATGGTGGGAAGAAAGAACTAAGTGGCGAGGCTTATGTTCCAAACAGACCCAGCCTGGGGCTGGAAACTGTACAAGATGATGAAGGGGGCGTGGTGGCTCAGCGGTCTAGCTGTATGCCTCTCACCAAGGCGGTCCGGGTTCGATTCCCGGTCAATGCATGTGAGATTTTCGAAGTGAAATGCCATGTCCTGTGGTTCGGATTCCACGTAAAAAGGAGGTCCCGTGACTCATGATCTCGAGATTAACGGTCACGTTAAACTACAAGCTTGCTTTGCTTAACATCATTGAGGAGTATGTGCTCCGAGTAGGCAATCCCTGGTCCAAGTGTATTGGTTGTGTACAGATGGGACAAAAGCTATGTCAGGAAATTTGACAGGGGCTGCTTCAGTGGCGTAGTTCGTAGCATGCTGAGCTTCTATGCCCAAGATTGAAGGTTCAAACCTGGCCAAAGTCGTCAGACTTTTAAGAATGTTAAAAATCCCTCAGTATGCCTTCCTACGGAGGGGAAGTAAAGGCCCGGCGGGCCCATGTCATAGATTTATGGCATGTAAAAGAACGCTCCACTAACTACAATTGTATGAAGCCAAATTTGTACGTTAGATTTGATTTATGTGCATTATGTTCCAATGTTCACTGCCAGATGCTGGTTGCGGTGGCATCTAGTAGCCAAGTTCACAGCTAGGCATCGATGGTAGCATTTGGTAGCAAAAGTAGGAACTACTTGAAATTGATCGTCCGCAGTCCTTACCTGAACTACAGATAACACACACTAATACAGCCACCACAATTAACACTGGTCAACAGACAGATTCTACACACACCCAAAGTACACGGAGGCTAAATGAGTGCGTTGTTGCAGACCCTAAACCAGATGCTGTGAAAGTTATTAACGCTTCATAAAGGCTAGGGCTCTTAACTCAAGATTATTCTCCTTGATGTGTGAAGATATCCGGGTGGCAAGTTATACTCCTACATACAGAAGCGAGATGGTTATCTCGAGGGAAAATTTTGAGCCGTCTCCTCGAACTGAGGTCAGAAGTTCTTATGTTACTAAGTGAAAGTAAAATGAAAAACTTGTTTAGTGAAGAAAAATGGTTGTCAAGATTGGCATATCTAGCTGACATTTTTGACAGACTCAACACGCCGAGCATGGAACTTCAGGGACCAAACACAACGGCCTTCACTGCCAATGACAAAATTAACTCCTTTCTGTTTTATTCACAAATAGAGGAGAATTTGTCTGCATTTCTGACTGTCATTTTTTATGGCAAAATTGATGTTGAAAAAATTATCTGTGTGAACTTGTTGATTAGCATAGTATGCCATCCCTACATAAAAATATCTGTGCATAATTACTCCATAATCTCTGGGGTAGGCTGAATACACTACCTGGGGTGAACAGGGAACCTTAGGTATCTAATAAAATATCCACTACACCTAAACTAATATCAATTGAAGAATACGAGTGTAAAGACAACCTTATAGCGGTTTTACAAGGTTCCATAAGGTTCACATGCTCCAGAAATCTGCCAGTAGTTGAAACTAATGAAATTTGTTTTTATTACCCCCAACTGCCCCCAAAGAGTCTTTCGTTTTTATATTTCTATTATTTTAAAGGTTTTATAAAATATTTTCTAATGCCTTAAGTTTTCAACACTTTTGGCACTTGCAGTATTAATATAGGCTAATGTTCAGGTTTATGGAAATACAAATTAACAACATATTATTTAATTTTTGCTCCATACTTTGGAGCATTCAGTAGCCTACTGTACTGCACTTGATATGCCACCACATGTAGCATTATTTCCTATTTTAACTGCAGTACTGTAAACAGTACCGTATAAGATTGCTATTTAACAGCACATTCCACTCTCGTATATCATTTCTCACGGCTAATAACTTGGTGAAGGAAGCTAACGCAATTCATAAGGGGGGCGGAATATCCAGTTTTAATGAATATCCTACCATTCCTAAGCCAGTTTTAATGAATATCCTACCATTCCTAACGTATACGGTAAGTTATCCGGGACAATAAAAGATCATGTTTGATTAGTGACCTAAGGAAGGAATCAATATACCCAGTATACATCCTGTCAATGACAGTTACGCGCGGGCTCAGAGCAATAAATTATAGCAAAGTTATCAGTAATTTACACCACGTGAAAACACTCGCTGACACACTACACAACGTATGAAAGAATATAACCTCTAAAGAAGATAAATATAATTTAATGAGTGCAGCTAATGGCCAAAATTTACAGTAATATAAACATATATGTTCTTTTAGCAGTTGACACATGGTATCTTTCAGAAGATATGTCACAGAGATAAAGAGGTTAAGTTACTCACCAAAATGTAACGGCTGACAGTGGATTTGCAGTTGCACGAGGATGGGGTCGCGAAGTTTTCTTTCCAATACCGCTGTCCATAGTTGTTGACTACCAATGATCAACTGAAATGCACTGCTTCTGTCGTCTATCAGTCTTATTTCACCTCCCATCCACAGACATTACACCGGCTTGTGTGACGTTACGCAATCATAAGCATAACCGCAAATACCTCAAATCTCGGGCAGAAGAAGCTTTGGTCACGTGATGTTTGTGCTCTGCAAAAAACAGAAGAATTTCTCTATTTCTATGTTCACTGGAATGGAGTCAGGTGTGCAGTTTACAAGAACACAACTCGGTTGCCATGGCAACAGGAATAACATGGCAGTCATTTAATATTTTAATGCTAAATCCATCAAGCTATAGAGGGATAAATTTGTCGACGAGTCAGAAAAATGATCACAATGACCACAGAATACCTGCAGTCAATAGTAATTTGCGTGTAAATGTCTCAATCGCAGGCCACGTGTTGATGCTTGTAACGTCACGAGGTCAAAGGCACGATCAGCTGTACGAGCGTATTCGGTTTCCTTGATCAGCTGGCGAATGGATTTCACAAGCTTTATTTTTTTTTTATAAGAATGAACACAAGTGACGTAATGTAGGAGAAGTCAATTATGTAAATCAGCTGGAGAATGGCTTGCACCCGGCTCTATCGAGAAATCAGTGGCGTATGCTGGACGTTATGTATGGGTGTGCTGTGAAAAATATACAGTTGGTCTCACAGTACACTTACAAGAGAAATATCGTGTCTACGTTTCATGAATTTAGAAAAAAATCGCGTACGGTCATACCACTTTCATTTAATTATAAACTACATTATTATGTCTTGAGAAGCGAATTTCTCAAACACAGCATTATAAAAAAAACGAGCCTTTGTCCTTCACTTGGTGTACGGTAACTCCTTTTCGATTGATATCAAACTTAAGTACGGTACCGTAACGGAGGCTTTATTGTGTATGATTTCTTTTTTTTTATCATTTCAAATGATCTTGTCGACTTCGTCGTTATGCTTTGGGTCTAACGTTACGCGGGACGGAGACTGTGACGTCATGCAGCCGCGCGGGAAGCCTAAGATAATGGGTAAAGGACGGCGAGTGCGTGACGTCATGCAGCCACGCGGTAAGCCTAAGTTAATGGTTAATGGAGTCTGTTGAAAGAGTCCTGGGGGCGTCGAGCGACCTGGGGCTTCGAGCGAAGCGAAAATAATAAAGGGTGACTCCTAAATAGGTGTACAAGATGCCAGATAAGAATACAGGGTGACTCCTAAAGAGATATACAAGACGCCAGCTAAGAATACAAGGTGACTCTTAAAGAGGTGTACAAGATGGCAGAGAAGAATACAGGGTGTCTCTTAATGAGGTGCACAAGATGTCAGACAAGAATACAGGGTGACTCCTAAAGAGGTGTACAAGATGTCACACAAGAATACAGGGTGACTTCTAAAGAGATATAGGCTACAAGATGCCAGATAAGAATACAGGGTGCCTCCTAAAGAGGTATGCAGGATGTCAGAGCAAAATACAGGGTGACACTTAACGAGGTGTACAGTATGTTAGATTCAATCAAATACAGGGTGACCCTTAAAGAGATGAATGAATATCCACAGCCTGCTTCCAGTCTCCGACCGGGTCAGGAATGGAATGAATGAAACCCCCATCTAGCGGCGAGGATAGGAACTGTGCCGGCTGCCGAGGCCTGACGCACTCCTCTGGGGCAATGATTACATGAATGACAAATGAAATGTTAGTGGAGAGTGTTGCTGGAATGAAATTTTGACAGGGAAAACCGGAGTACCCGGAGAAAAACCTGTCAGCCTCCGTTGTGTCCAGCACAGATCTCACATGGAGTGACCGGGATTTGAACCACGGACCCAGCGGTGAGAGGCCAGCGTGCTGCCGCCTAAGCCACGGAGGCTACAGGTTTGCAAGATATCAGATTCAAATAATGGGTGACCCTTAAAGAGTTGTGATAGATGTCAGACTCAAATATAGGGTGACCCTTAAAGACCAAAGTTAATGGGTAATGGAGTCTGTTGTAAGAGTCCTGGGGCTTCGAGCGAAGCGAGAATCCCTCCTGAGCCTTTCTAACATTTGTAGCATGCGTCATTTGAAATGATATAACGTCTAGTCTTTCAGACTGACATTTTTTTTTTCTTACCGTCGACTTGAGCCTCTATGGACTGCGTATTAACAACCACTCTCATTTCAGTGTCTGCGTCTTATTCGTTTGCCGGCTTTGATATCTTGCCAGTATCTCTTGAGCCCATATATCAGCTTATTCTTCTGCTTCTCTGTTAAAAGGCATCTCCGTCTTTTGAGTTCTGCCTAGTTCGTAAGTCTTGATTCTTCTTAATGCAGAAAATGAACGTTCCACATACCTTGTAATACAAGGTTTATAGGCCTGGCCCCGTGGTGTTTGGGTAGTCCGGAGGCCCCGGGTTCGATTCCCGGCTCCGTCAGGGAATTTAGGAACTGACGTGAGGGCTGGAATGGGGTGCTCTCAGCCTCATGAGGACAATTGAGTAGCTGTTTGCGCTGACCACGCGTCATACCATAATCTGCAGGCCAAATGGCTGGGCAGCGGTCTCTTGGAAGGCCTGCAGTGCCACGGGATTTGGTTTGGTATTTTATATGCCTACATTTCACCAATCCCAGAAGCAAGCTTATTTTCCTGCATAAAACTAACAAGTCCATTAACATCTCTCCCATTAAATTCAGAACACTTAGGTAATTCATTCTTCAATCCAATGCGGTCAAATAAAAGATGTCCTCATTTTATCAGGACAGTTCAGTGTTTTAAAGTAAAATGTTCCCATTTTATCAGAACAGTTCAATGTTTTATGTAAAATGTCGCTGTTAGGGGGCGTGGTGGCTCAGCGGTCAAGCTGTTGGTCTCTCACCAAGGTGGACCGGGTTCGATTCCACGTAAAAAGGAGGTCAGTGTTTTAAAGTTAAATGTTCCCATTTTATCAGTTCAGTGTTTTAAAGCACATGGTATTAACTTACATGATGTCTGTATGGGGCCCAGTGCTGTTCTTGTTTCAAACGGACTGAATCTAGGTTATCGGTCTCTATGTGAATGATCACCTCCACTAAGAAATATATTAAATATGGTACTAAAATTAATAACAAGGGGGAAAATAAAAGTTAGATAGTAATGAAATGCTCTCAGCCCTGGAAGGACGGAGATTGAGTGACTTGGAAGGAAGTAGGGCCATGAAATGCAGACAAAAGTCAATGAAAAAGAAAGGGAATTATGGATCCAGTTGATGATTACCTCAGGTAAGCCGTGAGCCCTTCAGGAAGGGGTATTGCTAGTTGGCACAAGCTAGAGCAGCATGTGGCTTTTGGGGCAGATGACCTCGCTGTTAGGGGCGTGGTGGCGCAGCGCTCAAGTTGTTGGCATTTCACCAAGGTGGACCGGGTTCGATTCCCGGTCAATGCATGTCCTGTGGTTCGGATTCCACGTAAAAAGGAGGTTCCGTGGCGCATGATCGCATGATTAACGGCCACGTAAAACAAAACAAAAATAGCAAGAAAACCTCGCTGTTCCGCCTTTTAAAACAACAACTAACTAATATGCGGCTTTGTCTCATGAGGCTGTAATTATATGGAAGCTGCTGACCACAGATTACCTACTACTAGCTGCTGACCGTGAGTGCAAAGAATAGAGGAGGATGAGTGTATTCAGCTGCTGGTGCTACTCATAGCGAACAGCCTCACTGCATTTCCTCAAACAGTGCGTATGCGTGGTGGGGAGAGGGTGGCCGTTTACGAGTAATTTTGTGATTTTTCAGCCAAGCAGCCTTATTGATATTAATTTTTAAAAATATTCTCAAGGGGTCTTAATCATAGAGCGTACAGTCACTCGTCCTTATAGAAGGACCTTCCGGAAGTACTATAGTACACAGCGGCGCGTCCTCCCAGCAGGGCTCAGGACCCTTATGGCATATGTTTGAACTGGCCTTCCAGCAGGACGCGTCCTTCGGGCAGTACTTTGGGTTATCGGAGCGTAATAATACTGCAGATCGGGTACTGGGCAAACAATAAAACTCTGTAAATATTATAAAACAGTGTAATATGACTCATATTGACTAATACAATAACTGTCTCGTAATCACTTATTGACTATAAACTGTACATACGTATAAAATATAAATGTGTTTTCTTACAGTACAGAGACTATATAAATGGAAGTATAAAAAAGTTGTAAAAATTTTAAGTTCTAAAATAAGCTATATAAAAATGTATTAAAAATGGGATTTATTTCCCTGCAACTTTAGCCATTTCAAAGAAGTAATATCTAAAATATCTAAAATTAACATCTAAAATATACCCGGTACATGAAAAAATGTTCGATTTCTTGCTTTTCGACTGTAGTCATTTCAGTACACACCTACGAAAGTACCATGACATTTAGTGGTATCATAATTACTAGCAAATAACGAGCGACTCCATGCATTTCCGCTGTTTGGAGCATCGAAATAGGTAGCAAAAACATAAACACGGAGGTAGGTATTACCTAGAGTTCAATTGGTCACCCTTACGTATAATCGCCGCCATTACTGAACTGTCAGAGCTACCAACTTCAAACTTGCATGCGCTGATACGTTAAATTTCCCTCTTTAAAATGGAAGAGAGAACTGTCTTGCCAGCAGGACGCTTCGTCCTCATATAAGCAATTGAATTACGCACTCAAATGAGGACGTAACGTCCTGCCGGCAGTGCCTTGTACGTTCTATCATTAACACTTCAGTTTTGTTTATAGTAGCTGTACCTGTACGGTATTAGCCGTATTTTTTTAAGATTCTGTCGATCTTATGAGGGTTGGTTTTTGAGCACCGTTTTCCCGTTTCATTATTGACATTGCGGGATGATGTAGAGTTAATTTGGCTTGTAGGTTTGAACTTTCAGATAATGATGATGCTCACTTGTCGAGCGAAACATGCCATCCTATAATTATCTCCCTCTTCTTTAATCTGTAACGAATGTTTTTTAATCACATGTATTTTTTTTAATTTATTATTTACTAGCAACCCGCCTCGGTTTCGCCCGGGAACAGATAAACCGGAATGCATTACGTGATAAGCGCTTTTTTGATGTGTAACATCTTTCCGCTCGGTTGCTGGATAGTTTTGTGGGAGTGATTTTGAAAATTGGGGATGGAAGTGGATCGGAACGATCGAGCTGGCAGTGGTGGATCAAACGGAAGTATGCACTGCCCGCTCGATCGATCAAACTGAAGTGTACTAGCTGGCAGTGGTGGACAACGGAAGTATGCACTGCCCGCTCGATCGATCAAACGGAAGTGTACTAGCTGGCAGTGGTGGACAACGGAAGTAAGCATCTGCCCGCTCGATCGATGGAATGGAAGTGTGCCCTAGCTGGCAGTGGTGGATCGAACGGAAGTGTAAGACGCACTGCCAACTCGATCGATCGATCCAGTTGGCACTGGTAAGAGAAACAATCAGCGCGCGGTGTCGAAAATTGATACCATGGCGCACTCTCGGCCATGTGGAATATATATGACATACTGAATGGAAAACGCTCATGCGAACTCTGGTGTCAAGTGATTTAAACAAATGACATGGTACATGTTCGAAGTCCTCGTATCAGTATTTTAAATGGTAAAATGCCTTAATATCAAACATTGTAAGTAGTCGGCATTGCATTGGCATAAGGCATTTTTAACTCAATGTCACTCAGGAACATTATCGAAACAAGCAAATTATAAATGAAACTTAATTCCGTAATGCAGTATTATTGGAACGTGGAATTAAGTCACCATCTTGTGCACAATATTTGCGTAGTCGAAATAGCCGTGGGGTTATTGCGTATGACTGTGAATCTAGAGATCTTGGGTTCGAATCCTGGGCGGGGTAGATATTTTTGCTACAAGATTATCATTTTAAACGATATTTATCATATCAATATGACTCATTTTAACAGAATCCATATGAAATTACGTGTTGGTCTGTGAATCAAGAGGACCTGTTTATAAGGAATTTAAGGTTATGAGCGGTGTCGCGTCTATTAATCTAGTTGATCCATATCGTATTCTTTATTTAGGCTAGTGCTGGTGGAAGCTACAAATCATTTAATAAAATGAGTTGCGTATTATAAACTACAATATCTGTAAAACACTCCCTTTAACAATAGATTAATATCTGTGCCAATAATACTATAAAATACCGGTGTATCAACAATTTCACGTGAGTTTTCTTCTATGTCAGATGTTACACATCATATGCGACTACTGTAAGGCTCGTTTTTTTTGTGTGTTTTTTTTTTTCCGATATCCATGAACTACGATCTAAAGACTATCCGTTTTACGTCTCGGCATGATGGGTTAAAATCACTGACTGGACTATTCATTATATTATCATGGAGATGCATGTGCAACGAATTCTTATCAGACGTAATTTAAGAATGGCGAGGTGCATGAAACACAAATCCCTCTTCCGTCCAATCTTAACTTGACTGTGTATTTTTCGGAACAAAAAGTTCACAGGCGAAATGAAGAAAAGCCGAGTTGCACTCCAAGGAAACTCCAAACACAACCACTCTTCTCTGAAGTCTTAACTCAACACGACTCGACAGTTTGCTGCTGGCTGTATCTGGGGTAATAGGCTCGACTGCTTGCTAGGCTCTAACTGGGGTGATAGGCTCGCCCCTAGCTAGCTCGTAAACTGTTGCCTCAGTAATTGAATGGAAATTGTTGGAAGAAATGAAAATATAAAAACACTTATAGTGGGCGATGTATTGAAGATAGAGATATGCTCTCCCGGACTTTTTTGTAGAAATTTTCATGCTGAACAATTCTTACACTCATAGTATATTGATATTTTTAACAGTTTGCCCAGCGTAAGCTTAAAAAGCGCACGGACGCCAGGTTGTTTTTTTCGACTTTTTCACTGAAATCGTTACTGCTTGGCTTCGGTGGCGTAGTTCGTAGCATGCTGAACTCTTGTGCCCAAGATAGCGGGTTCAAACCCGACCGAAGTCGTCGGATTTTTAAGAGCGTTAAAATCCTTCAGTATGCCTTCCTTCGGAGGGGAAGTAAAGCCGGCGGTCCCATGTCATAGATTTATAGCATGTAAAAGATCCTTCCACAGACTAAACTTGTGTGAAGCTAATTTTTTTAGGTTAGTTTGATAACGCTCTATCAAAGTTCCAACGTTCACCACTAGGTATCAGTGACATCTGGTAGCGAAAGTTGGAACTACTTGAAATTGAACGGAACTTGTAGCTCACCCTATGGGTGTTCGCTTGAAGCAGCTACAGCCTCTGGCGAGAGCCGAACATGTCCTCGGACACTCCCGGCTCTAAAAGCCATACGATAAAGAAAGAAAGAAAGAAAGAAAGAAAGAAAGAAAGAAAATGTGATCATAAATATATTATTTTCAACAGAAACCTTCCTCGAGATATTATTTACAGAAAGGTGAAAACTACATCAAAATACATCCAGTGGTTCTCGAGATTACTCGTGACATCCAAGAATCGGGGACTTGGTATAAAATATATACTACGTAGAGATTTATTGGTGCCTTTATTGTGACGAAGTTATGGCTCTAGGCCCTCTCTTACACTTAACCACACATAATGCAACTTACGTCAATACTTATATAATATATGTTATTCTTAATCTATCAAACTTAAATATAGTATTAGGAAAAATTAAATACTAGAGTTAAATTGGCAATTGCGTGATATTAACTAAGCTTTACAAATTACATACAATAATAACAATAAATGGAGTTTTAACAAAGTTTTACAATGGTCATTCACTCACAGTCATACACACATTGTTCCAGTTGGCCTACGCCTACGAATTGAAGATGAAATCGTTACATGCACGTTTGAAAGTTGTTAGGGATGTACAACTTCTAACGTCACGAGGACAATTATTCCAAATTCTAGTTCCCGACACGAGGAAAGAGTTACTGAAGGCAGATGAATGATGTAGAAGAATTGTTATTATAGATCCAGATGACGTGTGACGATCATGAAAGGAAGAAAGAAAACGAAAATTACAAGAGAGATAGTGAGGAGTACTTTCATTGAGAAGTCGATAGATGAGTGCACATATGGTCTCTTTGTTCTACTTTTAACCAGGAAAGTAGAGCATAAAAAGGAGACTCTTGTGACGAAAATTTAATGAGAAAATAAGCCCAATGCAGGAATTTAAAGCTTTCTGAAGTTTTTGGTTCTGTTCTCCGGTAGCATCTACTAATACAACATCGCAGTAGTTAAATATAGGGAGTATCAAGGTTTGGACGAGTCTTATTTTCAAGTTACAGGGTAGAACGGACTGGTGAATCTTAAGTGGATGAAGTGATGAGTCGACATTCCTGCGTATATTAGTAACGTGCTCATCCCAATTCAATGTTTCATTTAGTATGGCTCCAAGACTTTTTGCCGATTTAGAGAATGGGATAGCAACACCATTAAGTTGAATTAAGGAAAGCGGTCTACTGTGTAAATGGAAAAGCAATGTAGTCTGTCCTATTACGATAGCTTGTGTTTTAATTGGGTCGATGGCAAGAGAATTTCCAGCTGCATAGTGGCTGATCCGCTTTAAATTTAGATTCATATTTTCAATTGGCGCATCTATGTCATTTACTTTTGTGTGACAATTATCTGAAGATCGTCTGCATATGGATGGTAGTTGCAGTTTTCCAGTTTCGATGAGATGTCGTTTAGATATAAAATGAATATAAAGGGGGCCGAGAATCGAACCCTGAGCTACTCCATTTATTTCGAACTTCCACTCAGTTCTGTTTTCATTAAGGAGTACACGTTGTCTTCGGGTTGGTTTTTTTGAAGCTGTTTTTCGCTTTTTCCGGATTATATTGTGTTGACCGACAGAAAAGTTGCAATATCTGTAAATAAGGCAACACTGATAAATAGCCTTAAAGCTCTGTATAAAAACGGGGAAAAGGAGAAGGAAATAGAGAGAGAGAGAGATTTATAAGAGAAAAGCTGTAATACATGGGGTCGAAGAAGATGACGTATACCGGCCTCAGAGAATGTTGGCGCCTACAGTCTCTTGTATTCCTGACATCAATACTACAGTGCTGCCTGTGTAATATATTACATGAATTACTAGCAACCCGGCCCGGCTTCGCCCGGGAACAGTTATGAATGCAATACGCGATAAGCGGTTTTTTTTTTCGATGTCAATGAACTACGACCTATATCCGTTTTACGTCTCGGCATGGTGGGTTAAAATCACTGACTGAACTGTTCATTATATCATCATCGAGATGCATGTGCAACGAATTCTTGTCAGACGTAATTTAAGAATGGCGAGGTGCATGAAACACAAATCCCTCTTCCGTCCAATCTTTACTTTACTGTGTATTTTGCGGAACGAAAAGTTCACAGGCTAAATGAAGAAAAGCCGATTTGCACTTCCAGGGAAAATCCAAACACAACCACTCTTCTCTGAAGTCTTAACATGACTCAAAAGTTTGCTGCTGGCTGCATCTGGGGTAATAGGCTCACCCGCTAACTAGGCAGAAACTGGGGTGATAGGCTCGCCCCTAGCTAGCTCGTTAACTGTAGCCTCAGTAATTGAATGGAGATTGTTTGAAGAAATGGAAACGCAAAAACACTTATAGTGGGCGATGTATTGAAAATAGAGATGTGCTCTCGAGGACTTTTTTGTAGAACTGTTATTGCTGAACAATTCTTACACTCATACAGTGTCATTATCTTTGTGCGCCCAGATAAACACGGCCGGCCTTGACTGGCGCAGATCGCGGGCGCGCGTACACAGTTCAGCCGGTTCAATAATGTGTACTTACAGTGGTCATAGCCGACGCTGAAAATGTCCTCATCTCTTGTAATACTCACCTGACATCTTCTGATGAAACAATCTCATCTAATTTTTGTTGTCTGATAACTTTTTTATTATTTACGGAGCCAGTTTTCTTGAATCATTTAGCGAGCCTCCTAATTGTACTGGCATTAGGCGTAGGTCTTCCTGGAAACATGATTCGAAATCTTCGTCTCGTTTCAGACAACTCACTAAATGATATGAGTCAATGGAGTGCGGTATTGCGAGGTCCGCACCTGGCCAGCCAATAGTTTGCCACGGTTCACTCAGCCGGCGCCAGGTAATTGAAGGAGGATTTGGTTAGGATGCGGCCGTGATCTTAAATTAGGTAGCATCACGGCTTTTGCCTGGAATAGAAGCGGGAAACCACGGAAAACCACTTCCAGGATGGCTGAGGTAGGAATCGAACCCGCCTCTTCTCAGTTTTGCCTCACGAGGCTGAGTGTACCTCGTTCCTACCCTCAGACTAGAATTAAATTTCTTAGCAGAGCCGGGAATCGAACCTGGGCCTCCGCGGTGACAGCCAAGAATGCAAACCACTACGCAAGATCATAATAATAAGACATTACCAACTGTGCTATAATGAGATCGGAAGCACTTTTTGTCCAACTTTAAACTACGAATCAGCTTAGAAATCTTCGCACATACTGAAATGATCTGCAGGACAATTCTTTTATACTGACATCTGCAGAATACCAGGCTTTAATGTGTGATATCCTACTTCAGAACCTGGAAGTTGACAAGGACCGACAAGGCCGAACTTAGGCATAGAAGCTCAGCATGCTACCAACTACGCCACAAGAAAATAGTTAATCTAGGAACTTGTTGCTGAAGTTGGCAACACTGCCATATATTAAACGAAGAGGTCGAAGGTCGGTCTCGAAATTTCTTCGCCAGCTGGGGAGACCGTGACTTCCTATTGTTGGGGCAAGTGATGGCACGGCGATTGCATCACTCGCTGTGTGTCCACAGACCAATATCGCATACCGTAGTCTAGAAAACGACCTGCATTATGTTTAATTGTTGACAAATCTTCATTCTGCCTGCGGAATTTTATGCTAGGTGTGAAACAATCTGATAAATTGGAGGAATCTTACCCTTTCATTTGCCCTAACATTGTATGATTTCTTTTCTGTGTCAATGTACGGTATATTTTAAACTTTGCAAATCGAAGTTTCAGTGCTAATTTAATCACTTGTCTATAATGGAGCAGGCCTACGGTAAGTTGATATGGAAATGCGACTTTATACTCAGGCCAGGGCTCCACTGGCAGTTATTTGCTGATTTTACGAGCAGTATTGTGCTGTCTAAAAATAAGAAGCATACTTTTCTCTGGATGCGGCTACATGTGCAGTATTTTACTGTGTCAGTATGAATGGTGGCGGCAGGTTCAAGGTCGTACTACTGAGAGTAGGTCGTGTTCTATTTTCTTGCAGTACCGTAGTTTACTACGGATGTATCCACCATTATCTCTGACGCAATCTTTTATGTCGATGAGCAACAATACAAACAACATAACAGTTATAAGTAAGGATAGTCTTTTGTCATTTTCACGATATGCAATAAACCGTGAATAAAATATTAATTACACTACCAAACAGTCACAGTCATCCGTCCAGAGGCTTTGTATGCTGCAGTGCCTTGCAATGCATCGCAAGGGACTAACATAGAAGCTGGAAGAGAAAGAAAGAAAAATTCTATGAAAAATCTTGGGTCCGGTAAAAGAAAATGGGGAATATAGGAGACGCCACAACCACGAACTTAACACCCACGTGGAAAAAATAACTGATGCCATGAGGAAACTGAGAGTTGCCTTTTACTGTCATATAACAAGAATGAACCCAGCACGATTGACAAATAGAATTTTCACCTACTTCCTCAAAAAGAAAACCAAGGGAGCTTGGTTCATTGAGGTGGACAAAGATTTACAAGAATTGGGAATTACAGGCAACGATATTTGGGAACGTGCCACACTTAAACAAAAACTAACAGCACACCGATGTTTCCAAGAAAAGCCAAAGCTTCCAACTGGCAAGAAGTGGACTGCAGAAAGCAAACAACAGCATCGAGAAATAATGCGAAAGTACTGAGGGGATGTTAAAGCTCGATGCAGCAAGAAGCAGTTGAAATGACGTGGTCCTTAGATGGCCTAATCGAAAGAAGAAAAGAAGAAGAACTACCGGTACATCTCGTTTTGATCGGCTTCCACTACACTGCACACTGCCCCTCACTGCAGTGTAACCAAAACATTTGTTTTGGTAGTTTAAAAAAAATGTAGTAAATATAGTCACTCTGTTCTACATTTTTTTTTTTTTTTCGATTTTACCCTCCAGGTTGGTGTTTCCCACGGACTCAGCGAGGGAACTCACCACTACCGCCACTACGGGCAGTGTCCTACAGCTGGTCGGAGTGGATACAACTGAGGAGGTGTGATCAGCACCTCGCCCAGGCGGCCTCACCTGCAAAGTGAACAGGGGCCTCATGAGGGAAGGGAGGGAAAGACTGGTATGGATAGGCAAGGAAGCGGGAAGGAGGCCGCCATGGCCTTATAGGAGGTATCATCCCGGCATTTGCCCGAAGACGAAGTGGGAAACCACGGAAAACCACTTCGAGGATAGCGACTTCACTCTGTTCCACTGCAGAATATAATGCAGTACAATAGCCTACTGCTCGTAAACGCAGCAAATAAATGCCAGTGGAGCCCTGGCCTTAGGCAAAGCAAAATATTGTACCGTATCGTATCTCCACGACCATATTGTGTGTTTAAAAATTTAATCGGTATTCTGCCCGAAGGCAGGTCCGAGCCTCCGAAGAGGCTACCCCCAGCCGGAGTTTACGTGGCCAGGGCCTTTCCACTCCTCCTTATGTTGGCCAACAGCGCGCAGTGCCTAGAACCGGCACACCATCCAAGTTCCGACTACGCCCAATGTTGCTTAACTGCGGAGTTCTCATGGGATCCGGTGTTTCAACACGGCTAGGCCGTTGGCCATATTGTGCATAGAGTTAATTAATCTTATATTGGCTTATTTTGTGGGGGAGCGAGATGGCGCAGTGGCTTAGCTGCTCATCTTTCACCCGGATGGCCGAGGTTCGAATCCCGGTGACAGCGGGGTGGAATTTTCAACTGAAAAATTATGTGGCGTCAGGAAGGGCATCCGGCCTTGAATCCCCGGCCAAAACCAACATGAGCCTGTTTGGCCTCGGCGACCCCAATCAATTGGGAAAAGCCGAAGAAGTTATTGGCTTATTTTCTGTAACAAACAAATTAATACTGTAGTAGGCCTGCCCTAATTAGAAATGTTGGCAAGCTGTGATTCTTGGCCCACAAAGAAATAATTTGCAATAGGCTTTACCGTAGCTGGCAGGTGTGTGCAAAAGGATGTAAGAATTAGGTCTGATTGTCTGTGTGCCTGCATTATTAGGCGATTGTGCCCATAAAAAAATCGGATGTTTCACTGATCAGAATGTAATGACTATTTATGGGCAGATGACCTCGCTGTTCCGCCCCTATGGTTATATCTCGACTTAGTATAAAACAAAGTCCCCGATTCTTGGATGTTACGGGTAATCTTGAGAACCTCTGAATGGATTTTGATGCGGTTTTCACCATTCTGTAAAGTATATCTCGAGGAAGGTTTCTGTACAAAATTATTTATTTATGATCAAAGGAAGCCAAGCAGTAACGATTTCAGTGAAAAAGTCGGAAAAACAGCTGGCGTCCGTGCGCTTTTTAAGCTTACACTGGGCAAACCGTTAAAAATATCAATATACTATGAGTGTAAGAATTGTCCAGCATGAAAAGTTCTACAGAAAAGTACGCGACAGCATATCTCTCTCTCTCTCTCTCTCTCTCTCTCTCTCTCTCTCTTCAATACATCGGCCACTACAAGTGTTTTTACGTTTTCATTTCTTTCAACTATCCCCATTCAATTACTGGCTTCGAGACAGTTGACGAGCTAGCTGGCTGGCAAGCGAGCCTATCACCCCCAGGCACAGCGAGTCGTGTTGAGTTAAGACCTCAGAGAAGAGTGGTTGTGTTTGGAGTTTCCCTGGCAGTGCAACTCGGCTTTTCTTTACTTCACCTGTGAACTTTCCGTTCCGCAGAATGCACATTGAAGTTTAGATTGGACGGATGGGAGATTTGGGCTTCATGCACCTCGCCATTCTTAAATTACGTCTGACAAGAATTCGTTGCACATGATAATATAATTATTAGTCCAGTCAGTGATTTTAACCCATCATGCCGAGAGGGAAAAAGGATATAGGTCATAGTTCATTGAAATCGAAAAAAAAACGCTTATCATGTAACAATGAAACTGAGCAACAAATAATTTGTCGATTGTCACAATAGAGAGAGAGAAAAATATCACAAAGACAAAGGGAGTCATCCCCAAAGTTCCTATGACACAGGGAAGAAATGTTCATGGTTTGTGTTCCGATGAAGAGAATTTTGCTATGAATTATGATTCCTTCATAAATTATATAAAATGATGATTCAGTTACCGGTTGGGTTGCTAGTACTGTATAAATACATGAGTCACAAGGGCTCATACTCTGGCGAGAGACAAGTGAGGCAAGGTAAGGATCCTAACAAGTGACACTAGGCGCTCGGCTACGCTGACCCCCTCACGTATGTAATATGTCCGATATTTCGCGAACCAATGATCGGAGATGGGCGTGTGGGGTGTCATATGACTCGGAATGAACCCTCCTTTCCTATGGACCACTTATTTCCACCCCCAAGATAAAAACTACCCTTACCCGGGGGTGAAATAATATTTTTTTGTATGCATGCACACTAGCGGCTCTTGTAAGATGGCGGGCTTTTTAAATGATTATTTATTGGTTATTGACTTAACTTTGGCGGGTCCTGTCTCACCCGTAGCCGTGAGCGTTAAAGCTCGCACAGCGATAGCATTTTGCAGCTCGACTTTACTTGCCACGGTGGGTGAGTGGTTATCGTGTCGGACTGCCAACCCCAAGCTTGGAGGCTCGCTCCTGGCTGTGGTTAAGTGATTTTTGAAAGGTGAAAAAAAATCACGACACGCATGTCATGCGATGTTGGCAACCCATTTTAATTCAGTAGGCCGTGCTCATAATGACAAAATTAATCTCGGGATTTTCCACCAACACAAGTTCCTCATTTCTCTACTAGAAAGCGCTATAGTGTCAAGGACTTTCAAGGAGCGATAAAAGTTGACATGCAAGTTGCCCTCTGGGCGCCAATTAACAAAGCTTGTACCCGGCAGCCGAGGCCATACGTTAAAAAAAAGGTTGACTTTAATTGATATTTCTCGAACCAATAATCGTAGAGACTCGTTTAAGGGGTTGTATTTATCGGAATTACGCCCTCTTTTCCATGGACCACCAACGAGACTGGGAAATACCAACTTCGAAAAGAGCCGTCTGAAGGTCCTATCTCTAGTCTTGGGAGGCGAGTACAAGCTGTCCGAACCTGTGGCTGGTATGCGGGAGTAGATAGCGCCACAGGTCTAGTATAGTCTCCCCCCCCCCCCCTTTCGCTGTATGACGCAAGGGCGGCCATACCTAAGGCAACTTCTTTAAACTTTTTTTCGTAGCTTCAGGGATAGCTGAGAGCTCTTTTTCACCAGGTCACGCCTTGTCACTACACCAATCGTCACAACTGGGAACCTGTGGTGACTGACTGAACTAGAGACTCCGGTTGCTGTCTTAAAATTAATTTAGCATCCGCCTTCGGGCGTTTGAATCCCTCCTGATACAGATTGCCACCGCTCCCCCCACAGCATCGATTTGCGGTCCAAAAGCCGCTCTTTATCTGCTGAATGCCAATAGGAAGTCGCAATGAGTCGAGATTCCCCCGAAATCCCCTCCACGGAGACATCTTCCACCTCATCTACTCCGGTTGTCTGAGTATATGGTATGAGGCAGTCCCCTCCATCCGACAAACCGTTCAAGTCCCATTAGGAAACGGTCAGTGGATAAGTCCGTAGTAAGTTCAAGGTGGAGTGCTCGCGTGGTCGAACAAGTGAATAGAAGAATGCAAGCCTTCTTGGTAGTAGCGTGAAAATTAATGTAGAGGGGTCCGACGAAGTAGTATATCGCCGTCATGCCCAAAACCGGTAATACCAACCTCCTATATCACAGTCGTGCCCAAAACTGGTAATACCAATCTCCTATATCGCCGTCTTGCCCAAAACTGGTAATACCAATCACCTATAACGCCGTCTTGCCCAAAACTGGTACTACCAACCTCCTATATCACAGTCATGCCCAAAACTGGTAATGCCAACCTCCTGTATCACAGCCATGCCCAAAACTGGTAATACCAACCTCCTGTATCGTAATCATGCCCAAAACTGGTAATACCAACCTACTGTATCGTAATCATGCCCAAAACTGGTAATACCAACCTCCTATATCGCAGTCATGCCCAAAACTGGTAATACCAACCTCCTGTATCGTCATCATGCATAAAGCTGGTAATACTAACCTCCTATATCGCAGTCATGCCCAAAACTGGTAATACCAACCTCCTGTATCGTCATCATGCATAAAGCTGGTAATACCAACCTCCTATATCGCAGTCATGCCCAAAACTGGTAATACCAACCTCCTATAACGTCGACACGCCCAAAACTTGTAATACCAACCTCCTGTGGCATAATTGCGCCCGTCCTCATCAAGAGTAATTAGTAATGACCTAGTATTATTATTATTACTGGTCTAAGTAGTGAAACCACTCTTCAGTGCAAGTTACTGCTACTATGAAGCAAGGCTGATAGTCATGTCGCTCGAGGCAAACATATGTACTTAGAACAGGAAGCCTTGGCTAATATTGTGCCGCTTCAGAAACAGGAACTTTCCTAAGAGGTATTCATCTCCGGTTCATATTTAACTAACCTTATTATGGCCAGCTAGATGTTTGGCACTGGTTTACAATAACAAGTAATTTCTAAGTAATCGAGGTCAGGAAGTGCCCTGTAGACTTTACTGTAATCAACAAGAGTAGTATATAAGATACTAGAATATTATGCTCAATGTCTTTTGTGAATAACATCGCTACTACACACAACTGTACCATCTTTGAAGGCTTGACATCTACTTGTGGAAATAAACCTATCATCTTTACTCTTCGACTTCTAATTCTTTCAACGTCTCTTGGTAGGATCTTGCTAAGGCAGAGCCCTTACCCAACTACTCTTTCGAAAACTCATAACAACCAAAATTAAATCGAGTGTCTCGGCTGGCTACGCGACACTCCGCTTATATGCGGACGACACCGTCATCTTCACCACTTCCTGGAGAGGACAATTTATGGAATGTGATCTACAAAACGCCTTGAACTTAATTGAAAAATGGCGTATTAAAACTGACATAAGTAAGTGCTCTGCCATCTGTTCACAAAGAAGGAAGTCAAATTTACAGCTGTTACCGATTTTGTGACGTGTTCAGATTGCAGTCTTTAACTAAATTCCTGGGTATCTCGCTAGATCGTAAACTAGCATTCGCTCAGGAAGTTACAAATCGCGCTAACCAAGCGAAACGATCGTAGCGCAGCTCCGGCCCATACTGAATATCGATAACAAACTCCTATCATAGTGCCCCTCTGGGCAGTCAAGTATAACAGGTAAATCACCCAACCCATTAAATAAAATAATGCTGTCAGGTCCAACTCGTCTGTAGAGCACTGAAGGTCTTCGGGCTGAAAGGCTTAAAAATAAATACAACTCAACCACCTTCGATGGCTTCGCTGTTTGGGTCGGTCAGGTCAGGCTACGTGTATTTGTAGCAGCGTGGCCGGCTTCTGTCCCAAGACAGGACTTGCTCTGTAGTGGAGGAGGAATCAAGCATCTGGTAATGCATATTCTTTAGCACTGATAATTACCCTTGCCTGTTTTATCTCCTTTTCTAAAACGTTCAAATTATTTTCTTGTACTGTATCACAAAGTTAAACTGTCTGTAATAATAATTACCGACTTGCGCGATATGGCCTGCAGTACATGACAATAGATCCACAAGAAGTTGGCACCATCAACGTTGACGAAGAAGATCTGCCAAGAGTAATAAAGTGTAAGTACTGTATCTTATTTCTACTATCTCCAGCGATGGCCGACTTACATACGAGGTCAATGCAAGAACACAAGCAGCCTGGATGAAGTGGCGAATGACGACAGGAGTCACCTGCGATCGTCGGATGAAATGCCATCTGAAGTCAAAGATTTACCAGACTGTCATCCTCCCCGTCGCTCTCTACGGCACCGAGTTTTGGCCTGCTACAAAAGAGTCAGAACGACGACTGGGAGTCATGGAGACGAAGATGCTTAGATGGACAGGTGGCATCACTAGACTGGATCACGATCCAAACAATACCATCAGGAAACGCATTGGGGTTAAACCAATCCAGAAGAAGCAAGCATGCAGTCTGCGGTGGTTTGGACGTGTGCTGCGCGCAGAGGACAATACAATCGCAAAAGCAACCTACACAATGGAAGTCACAGGAAGGAGACCCCAAGGACGACCTAGACAGCGATGGGCCGATACTTTGCACAACGACCTGCAGGCTGTAAATCTTCATCTCGACATGGCGCACGACCGAACAAAATGGAGACAGCGAATCCACTCAGCGGACCCTGCCCCCATGGGGGACAAACGCTAAAGAAGAAGAAGAAGAGGAAGAGGAAGAAGAAGAAGAAGAAGAAGAAGAAGTAATAATTACGAGTGTAAAATTCCCGTTCACTTTAATTCTTCCTGTGCTATTGGACCATAAAACATCTTTCTGACAAATGTGAGCATGGCATGGAAACCAGTTGCGTATCGATAAGAGGAACAGATTATGCTGTGCCTTCATCGTACTAATATTGAGGGGGAGGTTAATACAGACACTTTTGCTTAGGATATTATTGTCTTTTGACTGGTTTGATGCAGCCCTCTATGCCTCCCTGTCCCGAGTTAATCGTTTCATCTCTACATTGCCACCACACCTCTGAATAGGATACGTACCAACTACCAACCATGGGAGATGTGGTGATCTTTTCACAAATGGGTAAAGATCGCCTCCCCTGAGTGCACCTGTGGATACTCACGTCAGACAATCATACATATAGTCGAAGAGTACCCTCAGAATTTGCTTTGTGGAAACCAATTGGACTGTTTGCATGCTACAGCAAATGCGATTGACTATGTAAATAATTTATCTGTAAATTTTTAAATCTTGTGTAGGCTATATTTTTCTTTTTGATCCAAAAGTCATGTGTAAATGCCATACGATTAATAATAATAATAATAATAATAATAATAATAATAATAATAATAATATTAATACACCTTACAACCGAGGCAATCTGTGTAAGATATTCTAACCCTGGTCTACCCCTACAGTTCTCGTCCTCGACCCTTCCTTCTATAAGGTGCGTTCAAAAAGTAACGAGCCGGTGGCTGGAATGCGCAAACCGGTGACGACATCGGCTAATCGTGGCGTGTGTAACGAGGTGTGGTTCCGACCAGAGCGTGGAAGGTCACAACCCGTAGCTAGAGGGCACGCGTGCACGTCACGTGACGATACAAAGTGAGCAGCAGCATGCATCAATCATCCAACGCTGCCAGTCGCATTGCAAACAGTGACATGGAGGCGTCAACCGAAGAGCAAAGAGGTGTTGTTCGGTTTCTGAGAGCGGAAGGAGTAGGGGGAACGGACATTCATCGCCAAATGTCACAAGTGTACGGCGAAAACTGCATGTCCCTTTCAAGGGTCAAGGCGTGGCACAAATGCTTCAGGGAAGGACGGGTGTCGTTAACCGATGATGACCGGTCTGGGGCAGTCCCCCTGCATTACCGATGCCAACGTCCAGCTGGTTGATGCACTCATTACCCAGGACCGCCGAGTGACAGTGAACGCCATAGCCGCCGTGGTCGCTCCACGACAATGCACGACCTCATACAGCCAAGACAGTCGCGGCACTCCTGCAGAAATTCAAATGGGAGGTTCTCGGCCATCCTCCATACAGTCCACACCTCTCTCCCTATGATTACGCCTTGTTTGGTCCCCTTAAAAGGGCTTTGTGGGGCCAACGATTCACTTCGGACGTCGACGTCCAGCTGTACGTGCGGAACTGGTTCACATCGCAGCCCAGGGAATTTTATGAGACAGCCATTCACCGCCTCGTGTCACAGTGGGACAAGTGCGTCAACAGCCAGGGCCAATACTTCTAACATACAGGTACTGGTTTCTGTAATTATGCCTCTGGCTCGTTACTTTTTGAACGCACGTTTTATAACTAACAATAAGTTTGCTAATCCTGGGTGTCTTAGTATGTGTCCTGCCAACCTATATCTTCTCTTCGTTAACAGTAGCCAGAAATATTTCTCCTCTCCCACTCATCTTAATACATCTTCATTTCTTACTTCATCATTCTCCTGTAACACCACATTTCAAACGCTTCTATTCTCCCCATTACTGCTGCGCCAATAGTCCTAGTTTCACTTCCATAGAGCGCCGCGCTCCAGACAATGGCTTTCAAAAATGACTCCCTAATACCCAAATGTATATTAAATTGGATGTCAACAGATTTCTTTTCTGTAGAAATGCTTTAATTGGCTGAGCCAACCTACTTATTAGATCCTCTTTGCTTCGTCCATCACTGATTATTTTGTTTCCTTTATTAGCTTTTCACCTGCCAATTTGACGCCAATAGGGGTTTCTGATTTATTTCGGGTTCTCGCCTGCTGCGCCCAAGGTTGCAGGATCGAATCCTAGCTTAGTCAGCTGGCGTTTGAGGGTGCGCAAATGCGAGGGAGCTGTGTAAGTATACAGGGTCACCGAAAAATAATGCCAACATTTCAAAAAATTATAGCACCGAAACCCTTTATGTTAAACGTGTAATTCTTTCACTGAACGCCAGCTGGTTAAAGTGAGTTTTGTTTTGGAGGCGACGTGACATTGCTATGCGCACATTAGATGCGCAGTAGCCAAGGTCGGCCGGGGGTACGCGCGCCAATGAAGTCCTGACCTCACCCCTTTGGATTTTTTTTCTGGGGGTACATTAAAAACATTGAGTATGCAGAAAAAAATCGGGATTTGGAGCACCTGCGGGAGCAAATTTCTGCCGCCAACTTGACAGTTACTCCTGAAATGATTGCACGTACCAATCCAGCCATTGGGAAAGCGGGCGTTCAATGCTGATGTTGGTGGTCGGCCTGGCCTGGATTTTTTCTCTACAGCCCCTGTTTCCTTAAACTGATTAAACCATCGAATGACTGCTTTGTAATTAGGTGCAGTTTGTCGGGCGGTGTAGTCATTGGTGCGCGCGCCCCCGGCCGACCTCGGCTACTGCGCATCTAGTGTGCGCATAGCAATGTCACGTCCCATCCAAAACAAAACTTACTTTAACCAAGCTGGCGTTCAGCGAAAGAATCACACGATTAGCATAAAGGGTTTCGGTGCTATAATTTTTTGAAAAGTTAGCATTATTTTTCGGTGACCCTGTATTTACTGGCACATTAACAATTTTGCCCCGCCCCCCTCCTCGGCGTCTCTAACAGCCACAGTAGTTAAAAGAGACGTAAACCCAATAACATTTCTATTATTATTATTGATTTCTTTCAGCTGCATTCTATTATTTTTGTTTTATTGATTTTCATCATGAATTCTTTCCTCAAGACGGAGTCCATACCATTTAACCCGCGAGGATTGGCGCTTGGGTATTTTTCACCCGAGGTTTAAATAATACTCTATATTTTCGTTTTGGTCAGCCCTTATTTCCTGTTGCTTACAGAACCTTCCTTCCTGGCCTTGAACTTCACCCTGCAAAAGAAACCTGACCATAGCTTTTAGAACACTCAAGTTATTTCTATAAGAGTTTTTTTTTTTAAATTAAAAACGTCAGTTGTCCAAAATACTGAATTGCGAGCAACGCGAAAAAACTGTACAGCATCAACAGTTATTGGTATTCAGTTTTGGTAATTTTTATGAACATTAGCCTTAGTTATTAGATTATGTACAGCATGTTGTTTGCCCAAAGTGCATACTATTTGCATGAAATATCCACAGCCTGCTTCCAGTCTCCGACCGGGTCAGGAATGGAATGAATGAAGCCCTCCATCTAGCGGCGAGGATATGAACTGTGCCGGCTGCCGAAGCCTGTCGCACTCTTCTGGGGCAATGATTAAATGAATGACAGATGAAATGAAATGATAGTGGAGAGTGTTGCTGGAATGAAATTTTGACATGAAAAACCGGAGTGCCCGGAGAAAACCCTGTCTGCCTCCATTTTGTCCAGCACACATCTCACATGGAGTGACCGGGATTTGAACCAAGGACCCAGCGGTGAGAGGCCGGCGTGCTGCCGCCTAAGCCACGGAGGCTCTGCATACTATTTGCATAATGGGGCAAAAATTCATTTGGACATCTGATCTGTATGAAAGAAACCAGCTAGCGTTTTCGTGCAAATTTCTGGAATCATGTACAGTATAATATCATTATTACTCCGCTATACAATGAACAAAATGTTTTGCGTTGCTAGCATCTGCCAAATAAATATTATTATTATTATTATTATTATTATGAAGAAGAAAGTAATTGAACAAACCATGTTATTTACACTTATAACGCCAACAAAACATGTGGTAGCCTAACACTTGACTCAATCTTCACATCCACTGCTGTTATCATCAACACATGGACCACTATCATCAGCATCTTCATCCCCATTCGTCCTATCAACATCCACATGGACAACGGACCTTCTTACTGGAAAGGCTGTGGACTACTGCCGTTTTCACAGAAACACAATGTTTTCAGTAGCCATTTGACAAGGGACTATTGACGTTGTTAAGAACCAAATGCATGGGCTGGTGCATGTTCTTGAGGAACACAGGATGGCAGCTCTAACTAAAATTACCCGATTTTGGACAACTGACGTTTTTACTAAATAAATAAAAACTCTTATTATTTACGGTCGGGTCAGATTTACCCATGGCACCAGTCCTCGTGTGACAATTATCGGCTTACGTTAGTCGGGACAATCTGTAAAAAATAAGGAGGAAATCCACCTCTTTTGGTGCACCACAATCACATAGCTCACGTTCTTGTTGATCCATGTTTAGGGTCTAAGGAGACCTTGGTTATCAGTTCATTTGTTCAAAAAAATTAACATGGCTGCTTTTCGCCACTATCAAGGCCAATGATACCGTTTCGAAAATTATTGCCATTTTTCTGCATGTTAAATTTGAAGAGCTACACATTCAGCTGTTATTAACCACCACAGATGCGTACAATGAGGCAATCAAGGAACTTCGTATGAAGAAAGAAGAAATATGGGACGAATTCTATTCCACCGACGCAAGTGTCACGACAGAATGGAAACAGGCCGACTACGACCTTCGACACATGATGACAAGGTTCGCTGTACACGGATTTCACTTCAAATGCTGCAGCAACAAGAAGCACCATGACCCAGGAGAACAGTGTGTTTGTGAACTAAGCAACATGCACTGTGATCGTTACCACATAAAGGTGTGCGAGAAAAGACAAGTATCCCTTACAGAGTACTGTACCAGAGAGTAATTTGCTCGGTGGAGCAAAGAAATTGAATAATTTATGTACATTGTACGATCTTTTATATATACACCGCGGACAAGCCAACAAGGACCATGCAAATATCACTTGTTTATACTGTAGGTCTAGTTTCCTTCTTTCTCTTCCAGAAGTCTTTCGTCCTGATCGACTGCGCAGCTCTTCTTTCAGCAGTCCATTCTCCTCTGTTGAGATTCTTCTTCTCCCCGACCAGAATTTTGAGGCCAATTTTTGTTTCTGTACTCTATTCGATTTAGATAACCTTCTTCAGTAATTTTAAATTGTTGAAGTTCTGCTTTCATTTGTTTTACATAGCCTCCTTGCCCTTTATAGTTCCAGATTGTATCAAAAATGTGTTTGTTTAACCTTGAGCAATCCATGCGAACCATATGTCCGTAGAACTGAAGTCGACATTTTCTGATCATCACTTCAAGGTTGTCGATTTTACTATAAATTTCTGCATTGGATCTCAGTCTATAACCTTCCTGTGTTTTCCTAGGACCATAAATCCTTCTTAAAATTCTTCTTTCTATCTTGAGCAAATTCTCCATTCGGGTTATATTTGTAGTTTCCATGCCGTACATGATGACTGGTCTAACAACTGTATTAAAATGTCGTAATTTTGCATTGATAGACAGGTTCTTTTTCTTGTAGGCTATACGGTATATTTTTTGTACAAAAATTTAATCTTTCCAATTTCCCTTTTTTGTTCTCAATTGCCAATTTAACCATCCAATTGCTACTAATTATTTCTCCAAGATATTTAAATCGGCCAGTGACCCTGATGCTCCCATAATTTGTTTTTATCATTTTCTTAGTGTATTTCTGATCACTTATCATCTCTTATAAAAAATTAAATAAAATTTGAAAAAAATATAAATAAACCTCGTTTTATATTGGGAATAGTTCATAGTAAGACACCAGTTGTAAAATTACTTCATTAAAATCCATACGACTACGACAAAAAGGGAAAGACACAGTATGGTTCAAAATGACCCGGCGTCAGTTCTCAAGGGTTAAAAACTCATTCAAATCCTCGGGTGAATCGGCCAAGATGACTATGTCATCGGCAAATCTCAGAGTAGAAATTGTTTCTCCTTGAATCTTTACTCCTACTTAAAATGTGTCTCTGTTAACACTACACAACTCAAGAAATACCTAATGTCAAGGAATACGGAACACCTCAGTTGTTGAATTCGTAAACCACGTAATATACTGTAAATACAGTAGTTCATACAAATTTTTTTGAAATATATCCGTGCCATACAGCTTTTTATAATGTTTTTAGTACCCAAGATGCAACTTCCGTGGAATTGATGAGCCAGCTTGGTGTTCCTAGGCGAAACCCCACACAAGACACGGCATAAACCTAGAAAAATTGCTGAGTTTTAATTATCAAAAGCATTTCCTAAGTATATAAATGCCATGAACGTTCTCTTATTCGAAACAGTGAGTGATTCCCGGTCAATCTGTATAGGACGGGGAACCCCGAACCATAAACGAACCGTGGATTTGAACTTGTTCTCTTAACGTAATTGGTGCCAACCATGACATTTACTTGGAGCCTGAGAATAGATAACTTCCGACAATCTTTAGTGATACACATCCGGTTTATCCAAAAGCTGTTTAGGTCCGACCCTCACTCAGGGTTTATGAACCATTCTCTGTATAAATCGTGATAAATAGTTCCCGAAACACATTCTCAGGGAAAACAAAATTAAAATTGAAAATATAATTAGTTGAGCCTACAAGTTTATACACACGCATATTCAATTTTCTTTCTTATCCATTAATTTTAAGTATATAAAGCATATTCATAGAACGTGTTATACGACTAAACCATTAGGCCTGTACATTTTCAAGAAATCGAAATAAATTAAATGAATACCTAAAACACAGGGTTACCACAAAATGATGCGATTTCATGTGCATGTAATATTGAAAGTATATAGCCTACAGCATCGAAACACGGATATACCAATGAAAAAAGGAACTCTCCATGTTTTGTCTGAAGGTTACTGCAGAAAGGCTTAGTACACTGGTCGGTCGCTAGGCGGTGTTATCTGCCCGGCGGCAGGCAAGGAGTGTGCTTATTGTGTTCTTGAATTTCACTCAACTGTTCAAAGACAATTCCACACACGATTTCACAAGGAACCTCCAAATAAAAAACTGCCTCCGACAAAACTGTTGGTCCCTTCCACATTTCCACCTTGCTTCACTATCTTAATGAACAACTCCAACTCCCACGTTGGATTGGATGGGCTCGATCACAGATTGGTGTCTTATGCCCTTGCCTCCCCAGTCGCCTGATCTGATCTGGGGGTTTATCAAAGATGAAGGTTATGTATCACCCATGCCAGTTAATCTTGTTGAACTGAGGAATCGGATCCATGTGGCTGTAGCTAAAATTGACCAGGACATGCTCCAGCATGTGTGATCGGAGTCAGGGGCGTATGTACAATTATTTTTGGGGGGAGGGGGGGGGGGTGGAGGAGGCTGACTATCCTGGAAAATTGTGAGTTTTCTCAGGTGATTGTCACCGCAAAATACCCAGAAATATCAACCAATATCTTAGAGCATATAACTTTGTGTAATTATTTTAGATAAGAGTTAATTGAAAAATTCTACAATACAAAAAAGTTGTAAAATACAACACAACACACAAATAATGTTACACTTGATGCATTTTCTATTATGGCCAATGGAGTATGATATCTAAATAGTTGTCAATTCATTAAGCAGAAAGGTAAACAGCTTTTTTTTTACAAATTCATATAATTTATTTCTCATAAGTACCATACTGTTGAATTCTCACAAGGCTGAGTGTACACCATTCCAGCCCTCAGACCAGAATTAAAATTTCTTGGCAGTGCCGGGAATCTAAGTCAGACCTCCAGAGTGGCAGCCAAGAATGCTAGCCACTATACCACGAAGTAGTCTAATTTCAATATTAATATTGTCTATGAAAATGAAAATCCACAGCCTACTTCCAGTCGACCGACCGGGTCAGGAATGGAATGAATGGAGCCCCCATCTGGCGAGGATATGAACTGTGCCGGCTGCCGAAGCCTGTCGAACTCCTCTGGGGCAATGATTAAATGAATGACAGATGAAATGAAATGAAAGTGAAGAGTGTTGCTGGAATGAAATATTGACAGGGAAAACTGGAGTACCCGGAGAAAAACCTGTCTGCCTCCGCTTTGTCCAGCACAAATCTCACATGGAGTGACCGGGACTTGAACCACGGACCCAGTGGTGAGAGGCCGGTGTGCTGCCGCCTAAGCCACGGAGGCTTCATTAATATTGTTTATAACTTAACCAATAAGTTAAGATTAAGGTACATCCAAGTTTACAATTATTTTATGCTTTTAGTGGCTTTTTTCGGGGAAGGGGTCTGGAGCCCCCCCGCCCCCACCCTTATATACGCCCCTGGTCGGAGTTGGACTACAGTATCGATATTTGCGTTGTGACGTGAAGAGCATTTGTAGCAAGCAGACTCAAGAAAACTTGACGAGTTTCTCTTTTAATTGGTAGGCTATAACTTGTGTGGCAATGCTCTAGGCTTCAATAATACATGTACATGAAATCGCTTAAATCATTTGTGCTAACCCTGCATATAAAATAATGTATTAACATCATTACTATTATTATTATGCTGACCACGGTGGGTGAGTGGTCAACGTGTCGGTCTACTAACCCCAGCTTTCAGGTTCGCTCCTGGCCGTGGTAAGTAATTTTCAAAGGCGGCAAAAATTACGACACCATGTCATACGATGTTGGCATGTCAAAGAACCCATTTGAATTCAGTAGGCCGTGTTCATAATGGCAAAATTAATCTCGGGAATTTCCGCCAACACAAAGTTCCTCATTTCTCTACTAGAAAGCGCTATAGTGTTCAAGGAGCTTAGATATCTAATCTCCTTGCTTTTCCTAGTGCTTCAAGGAACAACGAAATTCGACATGCAAGCTACCCTTTGCGTGTCAAATAACAAAGCTTGCACCCCGGCAACCGAGGCCATACGATATTATTATTATTATTATACCGACAGCAGTGGCTCAGCTGGCTAAAGCGCAGCGTTAGGTCATGGGACCAAGCTCTCAGCTGACTCGGTAGACGCGTGGGTTCGAGCCCCACCGTCGGCCGTCCTTGAAATGGTTTTCCGTGGTTTCCCATTTTCAACACCAGGAAAATGCTGGGACAGTACCTTCTGATAGGCCACGGCCGATTCCTTCCACATCCTTGCCCAGTTTCATTCACCTTCATCCGTTCCATCTCTCATCCCGACGCGTAGGTCGCCCACGGGCGTCGAAGGAAGCTTGTAGTTTAACGTGACCGTTAATCTCGCGATCATAAGCCACGGGACCTCCGTTTTACGTGGAATCCGAACCACAGGACATGGCATTTCACATCGAAAATCTCACATGCATTGACCGGGAATCGAACCCGGTCCGCCTTGGTGAGAGGCATACAGCTTGACCGCTGCGCCACCACGCCCCCTCCACGGGCGTCGAATAGAAAGACCTGCACTCGGCCTCTGAGGAGGCCACACGAAAAAAAATATTATCATCATCATCATCATCACCCATTCGCGCCTATAAACGAGTGGTCGTCATTGGACTGTGTCATCCACCGCCGACTTGAGAATGTGCCCAGTCTAGCGTGAAGCTTATCGAGGCGAGCCGTGAGCCGCCCGTGATAATGGGACAGTTCCACCTTTTGCATCACACTTCCAAGGCCAGCTGCAGTTAATGACAGTTGGTGGTGAAACCCGCTTATTCACGTATCGTTTCCGGGTATCGTTTAAGTCGACGTTGACTAGGAAAGGAAGCTATCAGTAACACAAAATGAAATAGTTTAAGATTCCGAGTAATGTCAGATGGAGCGTGACAAAGACAGGTTTGGAACAGCGTTGTCAAATGTTGAAGTAAAATTGGCTCTATACTTATCACACATTAACAAGGATAGACCATGTTCTTAGGGCTGGGGGCTATTTGTGCTTAGCGTGGACAATTTGTTACCATGGCAACAAATGTTACCATGGTAACAAGTGTTCACCATCTAGGCTTCGTACATGGTTACCATGGCAACAAGTATTCATTATCTAAACCTCCTATATGGCTACCATGGCAACAAGTATTCATTACCTAAACTTCCTATATGGTTACCATGACCACAAGTAATCATCATCTAGGCCTCTTACATGTATTCATCATCTAGACCTCCTATATTGTTACCATGACAACAAGTATTCATCATGTAGACCTCATATAGCCTATGGCTACCAAGGCAACAAGTATTCATCATCTAAGCCTCCTATATGTATCATGGCAACAGGTAATCATCATCTAGTTCTAGAACTCCTATGTGGTTATCAAGGCGACAAGTATTCATCATCCATGATAAAATGAATAGCTGAAACTTAGGATTTGTTTTGTACAGAGACAGTAGAACTTTAATATCTGATGACAAACCTATGAACTCATCTTATAGTTAAACCTCATTCTGACTGGCTGCGTGGCTCAGCGGTACCGTTCTCGCAGACTGAGCCCAATATAGCGGGATCGAATCCCGGTGCAGTCAGTTGGCATTTGAGGGTGCTTAAATGTGAGGGAGCCGTGTCAGTAGATCTCTTGACACGTTAAAGATCCCCTTCGGGGCAATATTCCGGCACCCCAGTCTCTCAAAGAGCCGCAGTAGTTAAAGGGGACGTAAAACCAATAACATTATTATTATTATTATTATAGCTTGCCACGGTGGGTGAGTGGATAGCGTGTCAGGTTCGCCCCTGGCCGTAGTAAGTGATTTTTGAAAGGCGGCAAAAATACGATACGCATGTCATACGATGTTGGCATGTCAATGAACCCATTTGAATTCAGTAGGCCGAGTTCATAATGGCAAAATTAATCTCGGGAGTTTCCGCCAACACAAAGTTCCTCATTTCTCTACTAGAAAGCGCTATAGTGTTCAAGGAGCTTAATTATCTATTATCTAACCTCCTTGGCTTCCATAGTGATTCAAGGAACAACGAAATTCGACATGCAAGCTAGCCTCTGGGTGTCAAATTACAAAGCTTGCACCGGGCACCCGAGGCCATACGATATTATTGAAAATGAAAATCCACAGCCTGCTTCCAGTCTCCGACCGGGTCAGGGAATGGAATGAATGAAGCCCCTATCTAGCGGCGAGGATGTAAACTGTGCCGGCTGCCGAAGCCTGACGCACTCCTCTGGGGCAATGACTAAATGAATGACAGTTGAAATGAAATGATAGCGGAGAGTGTTGCTGGAATGAAATTTTGACAGGGAAAACCGGAGTACCCGGAGAAAAACCTGTCTGCCTCCGTTTTGTCCAGCACAGATCTCACATGGAGTGACCGGGATTTGAACCACGGATCCAGCGGTGAGAGGCCGGCGTGCTGCCGCCTAAGCCACGGAGGCTCACGATATTATTATTATTATATATTATTGTTATTATTATTAGACTATTATTATTATTATTATTATTATTATCAACCTCATTCTCAATTGCACTGCCAGCTGGATCGCATACCGGCTCGTTGCTAAAAATGGCTGCCCATTCAAAAATCAGAGGCGTACATCATATACCGGTACTACCGTATATTAATTTACCACTGGGTTGTAACACCAACCAACTGTGAACGCAGCGGCTTTCCAAAGGGGAAGATACGTTTGGAGGCTTAATAACGAGATTAACGGACGTGAAATCAGTATAAGAAGTTAGTATTTTGTTATTCAATCATATTAAAGTATATACCGGTAATATTAATTCAGACACACGATACCCAAATCAGCACTGTTGTGGAAATCAACGGAAGGATACCGAAGTAGATGAAGACCCTGTAACACCAGGAAACGAACTTTTGCAAAAGATCTTGAACGCATGGATATGAACTGGTAGGAAGCTGAAAACCTGGCAGCTGATTAAGAGTTCGCTGGCGCAGATCACGGGCGCGCGTACACGGTTCAGCCGGTGGTGGCGCGCACTTTTACACTCTTACCAAACATGTTCAATAAAGTGTACTTACAGTGCTCATAGTCGATGCTGAAAGTGTCCTCCCTCTCTTGTAACACACACCTGACATCTTCTGATTAAAGAATGGACAACGATCTCATATATTTTTTGTTGTATGTTAACTTCTTTATTATTTACGGAGCCGGTTTTCTTGAATCGTTTAGCGAGCCTCCTAATTGTACTGGCATTGGGCATAGGTCTAACTGGAAACATGATTCGAAATGTTCGTCTTGTTCAGACAACTCACTAAACTATATGATTCAGTGGAGTGGGGTATTGCTAGGTTCGCACCTGGCCTGCCAAATGACGCAATAGTTTGCCGCGGTCCACTCATTTGGCTGGCCAGGTGCGTAGCGAATGGACCTCGCAATACCCCGCTCCGCTGACTCATATTGTTAGTTGACACGTGTTTTGTCATTCATATGGACGTGTATCTGCATAGCTTAGACGTTAGTGTTGCACGTTTAGTGAGTATTGTGATTACTGTGAACTGAACTTAAACAGTACATAAGAGATGAAATCGAAGCCATCACTGCTGTGGAACTTTAGAATGCTCTCCATTCTTTCATCAGAAGATGTCAGGTGTGTGTTACAAGAGAGGGAGAACATTTTCACCATCGGCTATGAGCACTGTAAGTACAGTGTAAAAGTGCGTGCCAACCACCGGCTGAACCATGTACGCGCACCGCGATCTGCACCAGTCAAAGCTGGCTTAGCTTGCCGTGTTTATCTGGGCACACATAGATAATGACACTGTATAAGAACACCATTGGACGGAATGTTCAGGAGTGAACAGGCTGGTTTTAGGGAAAGCAGCTCATGCACGGACCAAATCAAGACCTTGAGGATCATTATTCGCTCAGCTACGACCAGTGTGAAAGTCCCGGGAATTGTTGCTGAAGACGAAGCTCCAACGTGAAGTCTGTCCTCATCTACGGGTGTGAGACGTGGAAGGTGACAAAAGAGATTACACGGAAGGTCCAGATTTTCATCAATAAATGTTTGAGAACTATACTACTGGGAGTATGGTGGCCAAAGGTTATATCCAATGAAGAATTCTGGCAGAAAACCCAACAACGGAAGGCCGAGGTGGTTATAAAGGAGCGGAAATGGAGATGGATTGGCCATACGCTTAGAAGAGGTCCACAGCACATCCCAAAGCAGGAGCTGGACAAGAACCCACAAAAAAAAGTAGTTCCGTGAAGAACTAAAGCCTATTTTCATATATCCTACTTATGTTAATTGCCTCTATCAGCATACACAATTTCAGTTTGATTGCTGTAATCGATTCGTAGATAATGAGAACCGTCTAAAATTACGCATGGTCGCCATGTAGGATTTTTAAATATGTAGGTCTTAAGAGTTATGTGTTATTACATGAAGATTATTGTGTACGTGTAGTATTCAAACTTCAATCGCATGATTAGGACACAAGACGTAAAAACGAGATGTTAAAATTTCGCACAGCTGCCATCTTGTGGTTATGAAAACAATTGAAATAAATTAGATGCCAGTGGATTAACATTTGTAAAGCATTTACCGTACCAAGTTTCACTGTACTCGGATAGTTAAAACGCGAGAAACGTCCATTTAAATATATATATACTTCGCGTCACCGCCATGTTGGATTTGTGCCCACCAGGTTATTGAAAGTCCTATAAGTGAACGTATGTTCATAGCCTCTATGAACACAAAAGTTTCAGTTTGATTGCTGTAAAAGATTCGTAGATATTGAGAACCGTCTAAATATTTCGGATGGTCGCCATTCTGTATTGTTATATGTATAGGCCGTAGAGTTATGTACCATTAAAGGAAAATGATTGCGTAGCTTCATTATGCAAACTTTCACTTCGATCGCATGATTACGACACAAGAAATAAAAACTTAATTTTAAAATTTCGCACAGCCTCCATCTTGAGTTTATGTAAACAATTAAACTAAATTAGATGGCAGTGCATTACAATATGTATAATCATATACTTTATCATATTTCACTGGTTAAATCGCGAGAAAAATCTATTAAAACGTTTCACCTTCGCTTGGCCACCATGTTCGTTTTGTACTTTACAGGTTTTGAAAGTTACATAGATAAACGTGCAGTAGTGCCCTTCATCATCGTGCAAAATTTCAAGGTGATATCAGTAATAGTTTTGGAGATATAGAATGCCAGTGAAATATTTCGCACAGCCGCCATCTTGAGGTTATGTAAGCAATTGAACTAAATTAATTGCCAGTGCATTACAATGTGTATATACAATGTGTTTGGATGGTTACATCGCGAGAAAAGTCTATTTAAAAGTCGCAACTTCGCTTGGCCGCCATGTTGGTTGAGTAGTTACCAGGCTTTTGAAAGTTCCATAGGTAAACTTCTATTAGTGTTCTTATCACCGTACAAAATTTCAGGGTGAAATCGGAAATAGTTTCGGAGATATTGAATGCTGGTCAAATAATTCGCACAGCCGCCACTTTGAATTGGTGATCCGTAGTGAAATTTGAAGGGCACGGTCGGGGTCGGCCGAAATGGTGCTATGACCTTACCGAGTTTCATTGAAATCGCTCCAGCCGCGTAGAAGTTATTAGGGGAGGACATACACGCGAATCACACACGCACACACAGATACGCGGACAAAAGGTGATCTCATAAGCCTATTGAACCATTGAATCCGAGGTGGGGAGGTGCTGGACAAACATGAAGGGAACAGTAGCAACCAGGGTCTAGTGTGTGCCCTATGCTCCACAACGGAGGAACAGGAATTAAGTCAATGTAAGTGAAAATCCACAGCCTGCTTCCAGTCGACCGACCGGGTCAGGGAATGGAATGAAGCCCCCATCTAGCGGCGAGGATATGAACTGTGCCGGCTGTCGAAGCCTGTCGCACTCCCCTGGGGCAATGATTAAATGAATGACAGATGAAATGAAATTATAGTGGAGAGTGTTGCTGGAATGAAATATTGACAGGGAAAACCGGAGTACCCGGAGGAAAACCTGTCTGCCTCCGTTTTGTCCAGCACAGATCTCACATGGAGTGACCGGGATTTGAACCACGGACCCAGTGGTGAGAGGCCGGCGTGCTGCCGCCTAAGCCACGGAGGCACTGCCATAGAATAGAAGATTTATAAAATTAATTTTCCGTGTTTTTAGTAAATACTATTTTGAAATTATTGAATTACGTATATTCGAATATACTAACTTTTAACATTCCAAAATCACTTTTACATTTTTTGTGCAGTTTTTGGCAAAGATGTTATAAGTCCCTGAACGTGTGTTGCGTGGGAGTTACGGTTCTTTTTTAAATTATAGAGCGTGATGTGTGTTTTGTATGGTAGGCCTACTATATCATGTTAAACAAACCTAATTATTGAGTGATAAACACAGTATCATCATAATTTGGAGGTGGGAAATTTTTACCCTATTGCTCATTTAAGAAAACATACTGTCGGGTGTGGGCAGTGGGATAATAATTTCCCACCCCATATTTCATAAAATAGAATCCACACCCAAAAAATTGTTGCATATTCCTACTCATCTATCACCCCCAACTACAAATGTTCAAAAAATAATAATAATATATACCCCCAGTCTTTTGCCCTTAAAGGGTTAAATACAGTAACACTATTTTGGATAAAACTTAAAGATCGGAGGTCTAATTACCGTAGCACTATTGGATATTGAATGAAGGTCGGGGGATAAAATAAAGCATTATATTTGGACATTAATTAGTAAATGATCAAAGAATGGTGCTGACAGACATCAGACTCAGCTTGTGGTCACCAACAACACCCATGTGCCTCTGGATGCCAGAAACCGGTTTGTTGTACTTCCCCGTGACTTTGTAAGACAAGTAATCCACACCGTGTAGCCCTTTCCTGTGTGCAACTTGAACATTCGTCGGAGAAAGGAAGGAAGGAATATTGTAGTTTTACGTGACCGTGAATCGTGTGATTATGAGCCTCGGGACCTCCTCTTTTTTTTGGAACCCGAACCACAGGACATGGCATTTCACTTCGAAAATCTCACATGCATTGACCGGGAATTTGTCGGAGATGACCAAGCGATTTCTCTCAGAACGAAATATTCCCTGACCATCACCGGAGATCAGGGTTCGAATTTGGTCTGAGGGCTGTAACGGGGTACACTAAGTCTCGTGAGGCGAGCTGGGTTCGATTCCCACCTCAGCCATCCTGGAAGTGGTTTTCCGTGGGTTTCCCCATCCACTCCAGGCAAATACCGGGATGGTTCCTAGCTTAAGAACACGGCCGCCTCCTTCCCAATCCTTAAATGAATTACAATTACACACACTAATCACAATAGCACAGGTTTTCACACACACATACCCAAATACACGGGGCTAAATGACCACGATGTCCAACCCACTCTTCCTTGGCACAGAAAGTCACTGTCACTTACCTTACAACAGGTGTTGGGACTCGACCCGGGCACTCACACGATCCGAACACTAACGAGGAAATGCGACTGACCGCGCGGCTCGCCAAAGGAATTCGCGGTATTATTACTGCCACCTAGTGGCCGTACTAAGTACAATGAGATGTTGAGCGATCACAGCGCGATGCGGCAGTAGCAGTAAAACGAAGTATTTCAAGACGACAATAATATCGCGCCTGTGAATCGACAATCGATTATAGTCTTTCCGTTTGGCCATGATACCCAGAGGATTAAGGGACTTCTCGGAACTCAACTGACATCACTCGCTCACTCTCTGGATCCTGTCGCCGGACCGACTGCGGCGAACAATGACTCACCTACTCAAAGAATATAGGAGCACCTACTGGCGCTGTCACACAGCACTAAAACTTTTCTTACCGTATTTCAAGTTTAAATTTACAATTTTCAAGTTTTTTTGAGTTCTACATAAAATTCTAAATAAATTGAGTCCAAACGCGACTGAAATGCTTCAAATCCGCGGTCTGATAGTCAATTACGGCACGAAATACGTCAGAAGTTTTGACCGACTATCATACCGTGGATATGAAGCATTTCAGTCACGGCTGGACTAATTTTCTTTAGAATTTTATGTTGAATTCAAAAAACTTGGAAATTGTAAATTTAAACTTGAAATAAGAAAAGTTTTAGTGCTGTATGACAGCGCCAGTAGGTGAGTTATTATTCGCCGTGACCGGGTCCAGAGAGTGAGCGAGTGACGTCACTTGAGTTCCGAGAAGTCCCTTAATCCTCTGGGTATTACCCATTTAAGATTTGATTGCCGCTGAGCGTGGTTGCGCCACCATTTGTTTATTATTGTAGCAGGAGCCCCGTGGGGTTAAGAGGAGGACACAGTGCAGTCTGCACTTAAGTCAAGCAGCATTGCGCGCGCTACCTGTCGTAAGAAGCGCAGATAAGTGTCACAGGAGCTCATGTCACCGCGGACAGCTACTGGAGCTGAGTCATATCCTACTCGCGCAACTGTACCTGTGAACGAAGCAGAGTGACGTGTAACACAAGTAAACAGAGAATAGTTCCCATCTCGACCGACGGCAATCAATTCGTGAAAGGGTAATATCATGGAAAGACTATTGGCAACTCCAGCTATCTGATATTACATCTAGCGGTAAAAATGAGAAACTTACCAAGTAGGGTACATTTGTCACGTGGTGACTGTTTGTATATGGTTTCTTGTATTCGTAAATAGATCGTGGTAAATTGTTCGTGTCTTTATACATCAGTAATAAGTTTTACTCGTTGATAGAGTGAAAAATGAGTAAAAGCAAATTGTATTGCTCAGTTTACGGCTGTAAGTCGATGTATAAGAGGGCTGCGGATATACGTTTTCATCACTTTCCAAAAGATGCAAATAGCAATAGCCGAAAAGTGATGATACCTAATAATACCTAATACCTAATAATAATACCTTTCCACCCCGGGAAGAATCTAACACTTGTCGAGGTAGACAGACAGAAGACCTGCGACGTAAAGCCAGCGAAGTTTATTCAGTTTAAAAACAGCTGTTACGATGGGCGCGCTGGTAAGATTGAAGTTACTTGAATAATTAATTAAATAATTAATTATTGGCTGCTTGGTAGGGAGAATGGATGAGTTTAACTTGTATTAAAACTCGGGGGGCGACAGGAATTGCTTGATTTGGATGGTTAAAAGGTGGGTTTGGTGTTGAATATTTGAATGGTAGCGGAATCACTCATTCTACAGTGCTCACGGGGAGGCAAATTAGGCCTATATGACTCGTAGTGGAATAGCTCGAATATCGAAGAACTTAGCGATTACGAGGTGTAGGTTTGGCGGAAAGGCTGGCGGATCATCAGTTTGACATCAATTCACGATATAAGTCGGAGCTTGGAACAGTGGCGTCTGGTTTGCGTGGATGCTAGTCTCGGAATGATAAAAGTAGCACAGCTTCGGTGTGTTATTTATTTGTTTATGTACCGTATTTCTCTATTTGAATGTCCTCGGCGTTGACTCAGGATCGACATTTACATTATATTGCGCATAATAGTACCGAAATAATGTCCGAAGTGTAGCCCTATGTAAATTTGAATCAGCTGATCTACATCAACCATAAAAACTGATGCTTGATAATATGCAAATGACACCAAAAAATTCAGTGGAACACACAAATTAGATCACGTGTATCGCACAGTTATACATATATACAATTAAAAATAACACTGTCATTACTTTAGAGACCACATTTACTGATTATAACCGAAAAATAAAAAGTGTTCCATATCAAACGCGTGTTATTGAGTATTTTAAACCCTACTTATCCAGACCGACCGCAGCGCCCCAAGTGTTAGTTTGAGTTGCCAATAGTGTAGCTATGTCTGGCGGGCAGCATAAGTAGTGTCCAAAATGTTGATCCGACAATAGAAAGATAATAGCATCTAATAAACAACCGGGTGAGTTAGCCGTGGTCGTTACGGCATGACTGCTGGCAGTCGCTCACATCCGGGAGGCGAGGAGGTTCGAATCCCCCCGCGGGCAACCTTGAAGATGGTCTTCTGTGGTTTCCCATCTTCCTTCCAGGCAAATGCCAGGGGTGGTCCCTAACTATAGGCCACAGCCGCTACCTTCCAACTCATCGACCTTCCATTCCAACTTTCCTCCCCAACGGTACTTGTAGCTCACCCATTAGGTGTTCGTCTGGAAGCAGCTACAAAACAGGCGAGCCGAACATGTCCTCGGATACTCCCGGCACTAAAAGCAATACGCTTAAAAAAAATCTAATGAACATACACTACGAGGCCCATCTAGAAATTAGGTTTCCCTGTTCTTTTTAATAATAAGACACCACAGTTATATTTAAAAATCCTTCTCTGGCACCAGAACAGCAATGTTTGGGATCAACTTTTGTATTCGTGTGTCCTGGGAATGGAACCAGTGTTTTCAGCTCTTCGCTATTTACCGCACATAAATCGATCATTCCAGCAAGAAATTGTCACTAAAATTTAAAGCACTTGCAGCCCACAAAATGCAGCGCTTAGGAGTTCGGCTGCGAGCTGTTTGATCATCCAACATTTTCACACTGACAAAAGGCTCAACACGAAACTCACAGGCTGAAATTTAGAATTACTTTCGAATAATCCAATGATCCTAGATTTGACCATCAGCCCTAAACGGCAGGTGGAATCTCCCCGACATTGCGCTACAATGCAGCAGCCGGGCAGCTGAGGAGGACGCTACAAGTATGGTGTTATACAGTGTGTCACAAAAATGTACGGCACAAATTGCAGGACATATTCCTCACACGTAGACTAAGAAATTATGTTATATGAACATGGGCCCGGAAACGCTTTGTTTCCACGTTACACCTCATTGTCTTCAACTCATTAATCATGAGAAGCACACAAGAACAGAACGTTCGAATCATGGGAAACATGCACTGTTGGTTACGTCTGGTTACGTTGTCATAATCGAAGGAGCACCGCCAGTGTTTTGTTTTACATGGCCCTGTTGCCATGCGACTTACGCCATTACTTGTTTACAGCTGTGCGACAAAACATGTACAATGGAGCACCTCCTCATTTTAGTATTAATGTCCGTCGGCTTCTAAGTTACAGATTCGGTGACAGATGGATAGGTAGAGGTGGACCAATTGCCTGGCGTCCACGCTCTCCGGACCTAAACCCATTGGACTTTAATTTTTTGGGTCATTTGAAAGCTCGTGTGTATCGAACCCCAGTACAAGATGTTCAGAGTATCAGTGCCCGTATTATGGAAGACCGAGAAACAATACGCAATACTCCAGGGATAGGCTACATCAGCGCATCCGAAATTAAATACGACGGCGGGTTGTTGCATGTATTAATGCGCACGGAGGGCATATTGAACATCTGTGAGTGGTATGCTGGTACGTTCCGTTCTTGTGTGTTTTCCATGAGTTGGAGACAATGAGGTATGGAAACAAAGCGTTTCCGGACCCATGTTCATATAACATAATTGCTTCGTCTACGTGTGAGGAATGTGTCCTGCAATTTGTGCCGTATATTTCTGTGACACCCTGTACAGCCCATGTCACCTTAATAAGGTACCGGTACTTTTATTTAGGCTATCACTCGTGATACGAATATGATTGTCTTCCAAGTTACATTTATGTAAATCTTCGCTGTAATCCAACATTAGGCCTAATCATATTGCGTGAGTTCTTTGGTGACTGTACAGTCCGATCCGAGAACCACAGACTCTTCCACAATATTGGCACACAAGGTCTTGAGCAGCCAATGGATCTTGGGGGTTGATCATTCTGCGAATCATGCGCTCTTTCCTGGCATTTCTTTTTTCAGCCAGAAGCCTTCTTCTCTCTTGTTCGAAGTACAAGTGGCCTTGATGGACGTTGCGGCGCCACTCTGATCGGTCGGATGCGACAGCTTCCCAGTTACCTGTATCAATTTGACATTTCTTCAAGTTGGTCTTCAGAACATCTTTGTAGCGTTTTTGTTGCCCACCCTGCTTTCTCTGACCGACATTCAGCTGGCAATATAAGATTTGTTTTGGGAGGCGGGACTCAGGCATGCGAACTACATGTCCTGTCCATCGAAGTTGGTGTTTTATAATGAGAGCCTCTATACTAATAGTGCTAGCTTCCTCTAAAACACTTGTGTTAGTGCGCCGGTCTTGCCATTTAATACCAAGAATTCTCCTAAGGCATCGTTGATGGTATTTTTCTAAAGATACGAGGTGCCTTCTGTAAGTAACCCAGGTTTCGCAGCCATAAAGCAGAGTGGGAACTACAACAGCTTGATAAACGTATAATTTTGTTAGAATGCTAATGTCGTGGTTGTCAAACACGCGAACGAGCAAACGACCAAAGGCTGCACTGGCACATTGGAGGCGGTGTTGAATCTCAGCGTCAATGTTCGCATTTGTTGATAGGTGACTACCCAAATAGGGAAAATGATCTATATTCTTTAGTTTATGTCCATCAATCATGATAGCAGGAGCAGTAGCCCTGTCATGTGATGTAGGCTGATGAAGAACCTGTGTTTTATTGGTGTTTATGTCCAGACCAATGCTTCTGTATGCCTCATTGAACACATTCAGGGTGGTTTGAAGATCTTCATCTGAATTTGCTAAGATGACATTGTCATCAGCATATTGGAGATCAAGAACGGATGTAGCTGATACTTTAGTTTTTGCACGTAATCTGTTGAGATTGAATAAACCTCCATCTGTCCTGGATATAATTTCTACACCCTTTGGAATCTTTTCTTGGACCAAATTTAGTACAACACTAACATATATTGAAAAGAGTGTGGGGGCAATCACACATCCCTGTTTGACACCCGTTGTAATCTTGAATGGCTCTCCAGGGCCATTGCTGTTAAGGACCGTGCCATGCATATCATCATGTAGTAATCGAAGAATTTGAATGAATTTTGGGGGGCAGCCAAGTGTGGCAAGAATCCTCCATAGCATTTCTCGATTGACCGAATCAAATGCTTTAACAATATCTATGAAAGCCATATATAGAGGGCGTCCTTGCTCTCTGGATTTCTCCTGCATCTGCCTAGCACAGAAGATCATATCAGTTGTGCTTCGATTAGGTCGAAAGCCACACTGAGTTTCAGGCAGTATTTCTTCGGCCAACGGCTTCAAACGGTTGGATAAAACGTTGGCCAGGATTTTACCAGCAACAGAAAGCAACGATATACCTCGATAATTACCACATTGTGCCCTATCACCTTTCTTAAAGATGGTTATTATCAAGGCATCCCTTAGGTCTTTAGGTATGGTAATGGTAGTCCATATTTTAAGTATGAGTTGGTGTATGTGATGAACTAGAGTAGTATTCCCTACTTTAAAGAGCTCAGCAGGAATCCCATCCATGCCTGATGCTTTATTGTTTTTGAGCTGATCGATGGCAGATTCAATTTCTGATAGAGGCGGAGGATCATCAAGGTGGTCTTTAGGAGGTCTCTGATGAAGTCGGGTGAAAATGTTATTATCAACCTGTGTGTCCCTGTTGAGTAGCTCTTCAAAATGTTCTTTCCAACGGGAATTAATGGAGGTTGTGTCTCTAAGAAGTTCCGTGCTATCTTTAGACTCCAGAGGATTCAAACCATGATAATGTGGCCCATATATAGTTCTTGTTGCTTTGAAGAAAGCATGAGTATTATTCGTTTCGGCTAGATGCTGCATTTCACGGGATTTGGAGATCCACCATTGATTTTTCAAGACCCGAGTTTTCCTTTGCACTTCAGCCTTTGCATCTTTATACAGTTGCTGTTTAGAGATAGAAGTTGGATTGGCTTGCCATGCATGGAATGCTTTCCTCTTCTTATCAATAAGATTCTGGATTTCTGCATCATTCTCATCAAACCAGTCAGCATGCCTCATCTTGACGAAACCAATCGATTCTTCACACGCTGAGAGTATAGCAGACTTGACTGTTTGCCAATGTTCCTCAACCTTTTCAGGGTAATTATCTGGTAACTTTTCATTCAGAAGTTCATGAAACTTCCTTTTAGCAGTAACGTTTTGTAAACGTTCGGTGTTCACCCTGCGCCTGATGTGCTTTCTCTGATTTCTGTGCTTTTGGAGAATTTGTAGAGTCATTACAGATCTTATTAATCGATGATCCGTCCAGCAGTCATCAGCACTTGTCAGAGCCCTTGTGAGTAGTACGTCACGCTTGTCTCTTGCTCGCACAATCACGTAATCAAGTAGGTGCCAGTGTTTTGATCTAGGATGCTGCCATGAAGTCTTAAATTTGTCCTTCTGTCGGAATAGTGTGTTTGTGATTACGAGGCTATGTTCAGAACACTTGGATAGAAGGAGTGTCCCATTAGAATTGCATTTCCCAACACCATCTTTTCCAATAACATCAGCCCATAATGCTGCGTCTCTTCCAACGCGAGCATTGAAGTCTCCTAGGAGGAGGATTTTATCAGATTGCGGTATATCCTTCAAGATCACATCAAGTTGAGAGTAAAATACTTCCTTCTGTTCATCATCAGAGGTGAGAGTTGGAGCATATGCACTAATTACAGTCGCTCGTCGGCTGTTTTTTAACTTTAGTCGTAGTGTCATAAGCCTTTCATTTATACCATGTGGAAGTTCATCGAGAAGGTTGACAAGCTCGTTCTTAATGGCAAAGCCAACTCCATGAATACGTTGATCTTCAGTGTCTTTCCCTTTCCAGAAGAAAGTGTAGCCACCTCCATGTTCCTTCAGTTGTCCTTCATTGGCTAACCTTGTTTCGCTGAGTGCGGCAATATGAATGTTGAATCTTTCCAGCTCACGGGCAACAATTGCCGTTCGCCTTTGTGGTCGATTATGTGTGTCATTGTCCATCAAAGTACGGACATTCCATGTAGCAAAATTAATTTTCATTGTGGTTCGACCACTTGTGGTGTACCCTCTGAACGCGGTTATCCAGTCGGGTGATATTAGGCTGACTATTTTTAGGGCACCTTTTTTAGCCCCCTCCCCATTCAGGGTAAGCAGAGTGGATCCTAAACAGGCCTGCTTAGTCACGAATGCAGCATACGAATTGCTCTACAGCCCATCCTCAAGCAAAGCGAAGATCACACATTCGTCGCCTACGTGCCGGTTCATCACTAGGAGCTCCCAGACAACACAATCCTGCTCCCGTCACAACTCCCCGATCGCCGCAGGACTTGTGATTAATTGGCGAATAGATTTTGTATCCTTCCTTCGTTGTTTAGAAGACGCCTGTGCGTGACATCTTTTAATGTGGGCATGTTGTTGCACATCAACAGACACACAGTACTTGACAGATACAGGGCCTTTATCCAGTGGCATAGAAGCTATGACGACTGGTGGTCCTGGACTGTTGCAGCCTTCATCCGCCTTCCCAACCGTTCGGGCAATACTAGTTGCTCATGCGCTTGGTCCACCGTTGAGGTCTTCTATGCCGTTGACCATTATTGGTTCATCCGCCTTAAGAGATAGTTTCCCATCTCAAGGGCAAGAGAGTGCCCTAACCTCAATCTGCTCATCCGCCTTACATAAGCCGTTGGCAGGAGAGAGGGGAACTCCTTATCCCGGGAGTTATTCGGTCGTCAGAGCCTCGTCAGTATGGAGCAGGGTGTACCACGTGCAGGTGAGGATGACGTTTGGATAGAGAGAATCTACCCCTTGTACCGGTACTAACAATGTACTAACCAGTTGGCCTCTATCACTACAAAAATGTTGGTTTATCTTGCCTTCGTTTGAATCAGGGTTTCCAGTCATGTTTCAAATTCGCCATGTTTGAAGACTGTTTGAGTCTTCAGTCTGGTTTGATGCAGCCCTCCATTCCTCCCTGTCCTGAGATAATCGTTTCATCTCCACATAGCTACCACACCCCGTATCCAAGGCAATCTGTTTAACATATTCTAACCTTGGTCTACCCCTGCCGTTCTTGTCCTCGAGCCTTTCGTCCATAACTAAGCTTGCTATTCCTGGGTGTCTTAGTATGTGTCCTACCAACCTATCTCTTCTCTTCAATAGAGTCGCCAGAAACATCTCTCCTCTCCCACTCGCCTTAATATCTCTTCATTTGTTACCCTATCTACCGTACCCATCTGATCTTCACCATTCTCCTGTAACACCACATTTCAAACGCTTCAATTCTCCTCTTTTCTGCTGCACCACTAGTCCAAGTTTCACTTCCATAGAGTGCCACGCTCCAGACGAAGGCTTTCAAAAATGACTTCCTAATACCTAAATCTACAGTATATTCGATGTCAGCAGATTCCTTTTCTGTAGAAATGCTTTCCTAGCATGAGCCAACCTACTTTTTATATCCTCTTTGCTTCGTCCATCACTGGTTACTTTGCTTCCTAAGCAACAGAAGTCTCCTACTTCTTTTAGCTTTTCACCTGCCAATTTGATGTCCATAGAGGTTTCTGATTTATTTCGACTGCATTCCAATATTTTTGTTTTACGTTTATTAATTTTCATCATGAATTCTTTCGGCCAAGATGACGATGCCATTCAGCAAATCTCAGACTACTTGCAAACATTCACGTGTATTGTACTTGTATTAGTAACTTGAATGTTCGTAGCTGTGGTGATAATCGTTTGTCTTTCTGTTACGTCATTCAGGGTCTCCAAACTTAACATCGTTAGCGAAAACAACGAAATACCGTAAACTATGATTTAAAACCTATTGAAGATCAACGTTACAATTTCACTTCCCCGCAAGAATATGCCAACCTACTGTACTGTTATGTTATAGCAGCGTCTATGTTGACGGACTTCAAGGAGTGTTCAAGCTACTCCATGTTGTAACGAAGTTTGATATTCCATTCTCTTTATGACCTGTTACCGACCCTTTCCGTACATGATGTTTAGTAACATGTTTAGTAAATTATTCCACGGAAATGTGCTTTAGTTGTTACGTGGACACCAGGGGGGGGATTCATTTGCCGGCTCCGTCAGGAACGGGGAGCACTCAGCCTCGTGAGGACTATTGAGCAGCTGCCCGTTGACCAAATATTTGAGCAGAGGGCTCTCTGTAGGCCAAGATCCTTAATGGGCCACTGAAAATACCCTGAACTGATAAGGTGTAAATATTGTCTCTGCATTTGCCTGGGGAAACCTCAACGAACCACTTGTAGGATGGCTGAGGTGGGAATCGAACTGAGTTATGTTCCACGAGGATAACGTTATATTTCCAAGTCCTCCTGCACACAACATGAATGGAAAAATGTATCCTATTGTTGGCACATCCGATTCTGGCAGCCTTGCATGGCCTTCTAATTGAAATGACAATGCTTTAGTAGTGTTTCAGGAGACCGTGGTGGTCTGGCTTTCTCACGCAGCCGCATCATAACGCGAGGAGGCCACGGCACTGGTAATTATGTACTTTTTGATGGGTAGTGTAATTTAATTTTTTTTCATACACTATGACAAAAATATCTTGTGCAACTTCTCTACACAGGCTGAAGGAAGTTGTGGTGTCACAAGCTACACGTTTCATTCCATAGGGCCCTTACACACGAGCGTTTTTCTGTCGACTGAAAAATACGCTTCTTTGTCGCCGTCCCGACCACCTCTGTAGTTCAGTATGGCCACATTTTGTGGCTAGACCAGCGTCAAAATGTGGTCCGGCCAGCTTCAGCGCGGATGGAGTAATATAATGGGGTTTAATAATGTCGTTCGGCAAGTGGAACTTCGGTCATTCACAGTTTGGATTCTGAAGAGGAGCCTGTACTTCTTTTTCTCATGTGAAGACGCAAAAAAAAAAAAAAAAAAAGAAGGAAAACGCGAAGAATGTGGATACATCCAATTGTAGAAGTCCGGCAACAGTGTGGGCAGTTTCATTCTTTATAACACGAACTTTGCAAATTGCCCGGATAAGTTTTTCCAGTTCTTCAGAATGTCTAAATATTTTTCAATGAGCTACTAGAGGAAATTATTTCAAGGACAGATACTGTGATGAGGAAGGCCATATCGACAGAAGAAAGACGGCTCCATCATGATAACTGCGCGCGGGAACTTGCCATGATGTGGCTAACCGTGTGAAAAGGAAAGCACTGCAGTCGGGATGAGGTCAGTGGACGGGATCTGTAGCCTGGTGATTGCGCAGTCTTGATGGTATTTCGGCTTGTGAGGTTCGAAATTGCTAATGCATGACGTGTTTTACATGATTCTTACCGCTTTCCGATGATGGTACAGTTAACCTTTCGTCGCCTGGTCAACAATTGCGTTTGAAGTAGCAGTTGATAGAAGCGTCGCAAGATGTCCATACAGACAAGCTATTGTTTCTTAGAATCTTGCCATTTTGTAATTAAACTGTAAACTAACATCTTTATCATTCCACAAAATCTCATTTTTTTTTATAAAACCCGTGTTATTTCCACATAAACTGTTAAACGTAGCGAGTTTTGCAGCCATTTTATGGAGATAATGGTTTTTGCCGCAGCGTATGGAATAGTGTGAAAATTTAAGATACAGTTATTTTATTTGCTGTATCTAAGAATTATTACACAAGATACAGTGGAATTTGATAATTCGAACCTCAAGGGACCAGTAAGAAATTTCTATTTATCCAAAAATTCGAATTATGAAAGTTCTTTGAAAACATATTGTACTGTATTACGTTTACATTATGATTGACGTTCAACAAAGCAGATTAACAGACAACGGCACTGTATAATGACTGAATCGTGAATAACCTCAACAGTTTCAAATGATAAAATAAAACCAAAATGTACTATTCACCTATTTAACGACAGTAGTAATCCAGGCATCTAGATAAGTCTTCGAGGAATGTAGCCTACTGTTTTTCAAGAAAGTATGAAATTTTTACCTGTTTCCTACAATTAAGTCTCTCGGCCATCACAAAAGAGTCTAACAAATTTAAGAAACAGAAAAAAGAATCACTTACGTCATTTCTACTAAAAAAACGCCGAAGTTCTGTGATGTGGTTTGTTGCTTGGGCTGCACTCGGAACAGCTTTTTCGGGAACCATCTTGTTTTTCGGAGTTTTTACGCCTAAAAACTTCGAATTATCCAAAATATAATTCGAATTAACCACGATTTTTTTAGCATTGATTCTATATAAAATGCTAGGGAACAAGAGAAAAATTCGAATTAAAGAAGATTTCGAATTATAGAAGTTCGAATTAGCCACGTTCCACTGTAATAGCATACATTTTAATATATAATCTGTTTTGACATTTAAACCTGAGTCTTTGATTTTAGGATTACATCAAGAAACCAATGGTTCATAGAGTAGTCACGTCCTAGTTCGTAAACCATGGGCAAAGTCTGAGACCATTTATAAAGGAACTCGACATCAGAATAAAGGAACTGCTTCTTATAAAAAGTAAGGCACCTTCCTGCTGGCTGTAAAATAATGTAGGATAGCTTTTAGCAATAGCTAAACATGAGTTCCACTATTCTAGAGTTATTTATTATCTATGTGCGCCCCGAAAAACACGGCAAGCTAAGCCGACTGTGACTGGCACAGATCGCGGGTGCGCGTACCCGGTTCAGCCAGTGGTAGGTGCGCTCCGCTGACTCATATCGTTAGTTCACACGTGTTTTGTCATTCATATAGACGTGTATCTGCAAAGCTTAGACGTTAGTGTTGCACGTTTAGTGAGTATTGTGATTACTGTGACTGTTGGTCATGCCTAGACACTAATTCACATTGCGCGAACGTGTATATAGGCTATCCATAATTTGTACATGAAAAGCAGAAAATCTTGTTCTGAAACGATACGAAAATTTCGAATCAAGTTTCCAGGAAGACCTGTGACTAATGCCGGTACAATTAGGAGGCTCGCTAAACGATTCAAGGAAACAGGCTCCGTAAATAATAGACTAAAAGAGTTGACCGACATTCTTTCATCAGAAGATGTCAGGTGTGTGTTACAAGAGAGGGAGGACATTTTCAGCATCGCCTATGAGCACTGTAAGTACACATTACTGAACATGTTTGGTAAAAGTGTGAAAGTGAGCGCCAATCACCGGCGGAACTGGGTACGCGCACCCGCGATCTGCGCCAGTCACGGCCGGCTTAGCTTGCCGTGTTTGTCGGGGTCACCAGGATAATGACCCTGTAGTTTAAGGTACCTAAAATTGTAACATATTAAACAGTGCCGGTAGTCAAATGGTTATAATTTAAGATATATTATATTTTCAGATATATTTTAAGTTTATAGGTCTACAAATAATTTACCTGCGTTTCACTGCCCACATCCATTAATATGTGCCCATCGAAGTCCTCCTCCTCGGTGTCGGCTGAAATAATAATGTTACAAATTAGATTATGGTTTTCCAAAATGCATAAAATAATAATAAGCATCGGTCAAAATTCTTATTTATTAAAAAAATATGCAGTTACCTTGGAGATTGGCGTCCGAATCAAATTCGGAAGGCATGCCTGTAACACTCAAGGCAATTAACGGTTTCAGCCTCTCCTCAGCCTCATTCGTCGGAGGTTCTTGCGGAGGTGAACCTCCACCAGTCTTGGTTTCTTTCCTCCGCAGACGCGCAGCATCCTTCCTAACTCCTACTTACACCGCAGCAGTACCACTACGGCGGTGCGATGAGGCCCTGATGTACCGGCGTTGAACTCGTAAGCTATTTTGTTCCAGCCTGTTTCTTTCTCTTTCCATGTTACTGCATCGGACCGCATGTTCTCGATCACGTCTTTATATTTTTCGGCCAAACGCACCAATTCACTCACTTCGGAGTTACTGAAATTGGTCGACCTTACACATTTATTCGCCGCCATTATTAAACAAAAGTACACTACCACGTGCGAGATGCTTTAATTTGTGTAGTTCTCTCTCTTGACACCAGAGTTCTGTTATAGTTTTGACCAATCACATAACCCGGAACAAATATTTCAGCGTGCAGTTTTGCCGTTGGGTTAGCAGTAACTCGGCGAGTAAACTGCATTGAAAAAAGTTTCAAGCTGCCGAGGGAATAAAAGTGGTAGGCAAAGTTACCCGAGGAGTAGTTGTCCAACACTTTTATCCAGAGATTGAAAAACAGACCCTTACCAAAAATGGCTCCAAATAAAGAATCCGGCTGAGTCCAAAAGAATATCCGTGAGGGAGTTTGGAGATAAATTAGTAAAGTTAGGTCCAGCGGCTGGAAAATCTTTCTGGAGTGTTATAAAGAATCTTAGAAATGGAGGAAAAACAGAAATGGGTAATGTTCAGGATAATTCAGGGAAACTCATTGTAGATGCCAAGGAAGCACTGGGAAGATGGCAGGAATACTTCGAAAACTTGTTAAATATAAATGGAGATTTATGTGGCAATGTGGCAGATTTTGAGATTATGCAGGAGGAGAGCGAGGACGGGAACAGGGTCACGGTTGAGGAAGTAGATAGGGTGGTAAATAAACTAGAATGTCACAAAGCGGCAGGAGTTGATGACATTTGGCCAGAAATGGTAAAGTATAGTGGGAAAGCAGGACTGAAACGGTCGAATTGGCATGCGATTTAGAAAAGGTGTCATCTGACTGAATAAATGCAGTGATTTCCCCAATTTCTAAGCAAGGTAACAGAAAAGATTGCAACAATTATAGAGTTATTTCTTTGATAAGTGTTCCGGTAAAGTGTACTCAGATATTGTCACAACGAAGATGTCTGGATCTATTTTTTAGTATGGACCATGTTACTGAGAAATACTGCGAGAGGAATAGACATTTGTGTTTCGTAGATCCAAAGAAGGCGTGCGATAGAGAAGATGCTGAGCATCCTGATGGATTATGATACCGAGGGAAGGCTTCTACAGGCAATGAAAAGTATTTTATGTTGATAATCACACTGCAGTGAGAGTTGATGGTAGGATGAGTTCGTGGTATAGTGAGGCAAGGCTGTAACCTCTCACCACAACTGTTTATTTTATGTAGGCCTATGTACCAAGCATAAACTGGCTGGGTGGGATTCAATTAGGTGGAAACCAGGTAAACACTCTAGCCTATGCTAATAATAATAATAATAATAATAATAATAATATCGTATGGCCTCGGATGCCGGGTGCAAGCTTTGTTGATTGACACCCAGAGGGCAGCTTGCATGTCGAATTTCGTCGTTCCATTGAACGCTATGAAAGTCAAGGAGGTTAGATATCTAAGCTCCCTGACACTACAGCGCTTTTTAGTAGAGAATGGAGGAACTTTGTGTTGGCGGAAAATCCCGAGATTAATTTTGCCATTGAACACGGCCTACTGAATTCAAATGGGTTCTTTAACATGCCAACAACGTATGACATCCATGTCGTGATTTTTGTCGCCTTTCAAAAATCACTTACCACGGCCAGGGGCGAACCTGCAATCTTGGGGTTGGTAATCCGACACGTTAACCACTCACCCACCGTGGCAAGCAACCTGTGCTAATCAGTGGCGCCGAATCTTTTTTTTTCAGGTCTAGCAGACACCCACCCCTCTCGTTCTGTGGGACCCCCCCCCCCGTGTTAAACCGGACCCCTACCCCAATAATTACGTTTTTACTGCTTATTTCGCACAGTTCTCCCCTTCTCTTCTCTCTCCCTTCTTTCCTTTCCTCTTTTCCTTCTCCTTCCCTTTCCTCCTCTATCCGTAACCCCCCAACGGATCCCACCCCCAAAGGGGACGGGGAGACCCACCCCCTCGTCAGGTCTAGCGGTCGCTAGACCTCGACCATGGATTCGGCGCCCCTGGTGCTAATGACCTGGTTGTAAAGGCGGACTCCGTCAAAAGCTTGCAAACCAACATGTTTGAATTTGAACAGAAATTAAGGGAACATGATATGAAAATCAGCATTTTAAATACGAAGGTTATGTCGGTAGGGAAAAAACGTAAGAAAATAGAATACCAGATACGAGGAACTTAATTGGAGCAGGTGGGTCAGGCTGTGTATTCTCTCAGGATGGTCACAGTAAGGGGAAAGACGTAGAATCGAGATGCAGAAAAGCCAATGCAGTGAGTTCTCAGTGGCGATCTATAGAGCATCCAGCGTTGAGAATAGACTATGGGTCTTACGGGCTTTTACTTTAACGAAAACCCCCCCTACACTGGTTTTGTTACCTCAACTTTTGTCATGAAGGAACTATGAACATATATTTTTCGTCAAAATTGCTTCCTACAATTATTTGCCAATTGATTACCTTTGTTATTGCATACAAGTATCGTTTATAATACGTCTTAGTAATTTAAAAATTTTCGAGGTTAGCACGCTGGAAAGAAGAGCCTCGTCCTGTGCTGCATGCTCGCCCGGAGTGGAGCGCGTGCTCAGTTCCGCCGACAACATAAGTTCTGAAGCACTATCCGTCATTGGTGTTACTGTTGTGTGTCTGTTTTATTTTCTGTTCGATCGAATCATGGCTGCCGACAGTTCGGTTCCAACCCACTATCTCCCGAATGCAAGCTCACAGCTGCGCGCCCCTAACCGCACGGCTAACTCACTACAATATTACAAATATTAATCTAAACAAAACAACAAGAATAAACTTGAAAGAAACTAAATTACAGACTAACTAATAACTAAAGAGGTGATGATCAACAGTATTGCTGACATAAAAATTGTTAACATCGTCTGCATACATCCGATAAGGAAGGAAGGGTTGTGCTCTCGACATCTGTCAATCAGTAATGCGTCATATCACAACGAAATGAATGTCGTTATTGGTTCTCTTCGCATACAGTACCCTTAATACTGGTCCAATCCGTTAACACCTGCAAAATTGCTCCTTCCTAGGCGTGTTCTATTTCAGGTAGCTGCTGGGGTTGTGGTTGTCTCGCTAACTTATGAAAGCGCAGTACTCGAAGCGTGTGAACATAACGTATGACGTCAGCGCTACCTCTGGCTAGAGTTAGCAACACTGTCGCCATAAGGCTCCACAGTCTTGTCTCAACGCTGGATGCTCTATAGTATAGAGTATTCTGCAAGAAAGAAGTTACAGTAATGTAGCGACGAAACTCTCCCTACATCGCTCTATATTTAGACCAACCTTGTTGTATGGAAGTGAGAGCTGGGTAAATTCAGGATATCTGATAAGCTGGGGGTAACTAATATGAGGGTAGCACGAATTATTTCTGGGACAAATAGATGGGAGCAATGGCAGGAGGGTACTCGTAATGAAGAGATGAAGGCTAAGCCAGAAATGAACACGCTAGATAAAGCTGTTCGCATAAGCCGACTCAGACAGAGAATAAGGGAGGAGAGATTACCTACGAGGTTAATGAGTTCGGTTGTAGAAGTAGACCTAGGAGGCGATGGTTTGATTCAGTGTTAAATGATTTCAAAGTAAGAGGTGTAGAAGCAGCTAATAGGGGATCATGGATGCGACATGTTCTCAAACAGAGCCTTACAGTTACAGACTAGACTGCACGCTGAAAGGCCTGACATACATACGGCCTCAACAAACCATCATTCAATGAAGAGCTATTATAAGTTGTTTGACATTTAGCACACTTTTATGATTGAAAGGGATATAACGCAACTGGGTGCCTTCACGAGGCTAAGATTGGCATGGAGGTAGTCACGGTCTGAATTCATTTTGGGAAATTATGGCCGACAATGTCCTCTAGAGGCTTTCCAAACGTATACTAGGACTAGCAGCAGTGCCCGGCTTGGCCCGGTGTATTTATTTGTTTTATGGATGATAATGAATACTACTACAGAACTAGAGCGCTCAGGGATAAGGATCAGAAAGCACCAATGCATATTGCAGCTGATAACCTCAGTATACTGCACCAACACCATCGCCCTTATACAGAGGCATACTATTGTCATGATGATAACTGTTTTAAGGGGCCTAATAAATCTTTTTGCACTAATTACTCCCCGTGACTGCAATTTATAAGCAGCTCGCAATTCTGCACCAGAGCACTGGTAGGGGCGACGTCATGCAGCCCGCATTGCCAGGAAACAATAGACTGAGGTATTATTGAAGCTCTTCGGGAGCGCTTGTTCTTCCGACTTACTGAACAAAAATCAATCTTTAAGGTTACCTGAGGGGTGTAGCCTAATGCTACATAGCCTAAACTATTTCTCTTTAATCTGGCTATCATTTACAAAAATAATTTTTAGAATCCGACTGATAGTTCCAGAGATTAGCGCGTTTAAACACACAAACACACAAACAAACTCTTCAGCTTTATTATATTAGTATAGATTACAATTCAAGACAGAACCAGGAATCAAATCCAGGCCATCTTCGTGGAAATCTGTTAGCCTTTGTCAATTCATTGTGTTTTATTTTATTTTACTGCAATCCACGATTGCGTTCAAATGAAGCGTCGGCTATTCTGTGTCCTTTGGGGAACAATAAGCAGGTATACAAAAGTAACGATGCGTTACCTGTAACAGTAACGTCGTTATTAAGTAACACCTCTGCCGCGGTCTTGAGTTTGATACGAACACACAACTTACTTTCTTAAGTTGCACGATCCAACAACAGATGGCGTTAATATCGCCCAGTAGAGTTCAGATAGCGCTAACAACCAACCAACAAGTAGGAACGATGGGTATAGATGCGCCAGTGAAGTGGACTCCCATACAAGAACAGCCGAAAATCAGCTAAGTCTACAAAACCACATTGTCAACTCACTTCATTACAACCAATTGTAATGGTCCCAATTTGTGACCAGAATGAAATAATTTTATATATTTTATTATTATTATTACCTCCGTGGCTTAGGCGGCAGCACGCCGGCCTCTCACCGCTGGGACCGTGGTTCAAATCCCGGTCACTCCATGTGAGATCTGTGCTGGACAAAACGGAGGCAGACAGGTTTTTCTCCGGGTACTCCGGTTTTCCCTGTCAAAATTTCATTCCAGCAACACTCTCCACTATCATTTCATTTCATCTGTCATTCATTTAATCATTGCCCTAGAGGAGTGCGTCAGGCCTCGGCAGCCGGCACAGTTCATATCCTCGCCGCTAGATGGGGGCTTCATTCATTCCATTCCTGACCCGGTCGGAGACTGGAAGCAGGCTGTGGATTTTTCATTATTATTATTATTATTATTATCAATACTTTTTAAGTTTACATTTTACCTTTTATTAGTTACTAGCTGAAGTACCCGTGCTTCGCTACGCGTCATAAATAAATTAAAATGTGAAGGTAACAGTTAAAACAGGGGATAGGCGAGGTGCTGCGCACAGGGAGATTAAGGATGGAACATTTTGTCCAACTTCACCGCTCGGCGTTATCCGTGTTTTATAGCACAAATTTAGGTTTTACTCGCTAACCGTTGGAGATACCTTTCGGATAGAAAATGTTATTTTAAACCTCGTATATGCCATCAAAAGTTTGCTATTTCTTAGCGTTCTCTTATTATTTGAAATGGAAATATGAAAGTTTGAAACCAAAGGGTGTAGTGACGTCACTAAAATGGTCCCATCTTTAAATAGTGCAAAGTATTGAAATCAAAAGTAACGTATATGTCAACCAGGTAAATCAGCTACTTCCATGTAAAATTCATGTAAATCGGACCAGTGGTACTTGCATGATTGAGTAATACACAGACACACACCATCTCATTTTTAGCCTCGCTTCGCTCGCGTCATAGTCGTGTCATATTGTTATTCAATGAAATGCAGGCTTAACCCCGTTAACACCCCTTTAGAACCTGAATATCCAAAAATCCCTCCTTAGTAGACGTTTTCGACACACAACAAACATATCCCCAAAATATAATTCTTCTAACTTTAAATTTTTGGTTGGTCAATGAGAGTGAACATCCAAAAATCCTTCCTTAGCGGACGTTTTTCTTCCAGAATGTCACCCCTCCCCATAGGCCCTTAAATTGCATTTATGAAAAAAAAAACTGTCGAACACCTATTTATTTTAATTATTTATTCATTTATTTATTTTTAAGCTGATTGAAACTCGGAGAAAATCAAACTCCTCGCCTATGTCGTTTAAGAGATACACGCTCCGTTAGGAATCTTTCAACCCCCACTTTTCATCCCTTTCACCTCATAATATACACTACATCGAAAAAACATTAGACATGTGTCAGCTTATTTTTAATGATTAGTATATATGCCAAGTATCACATCCCCAAATGAAACCACTCGTGAGATATTGTTATTCAATGGAATGCACGTTTACCCCCTTAACACCTCTTTAGAACCTGAATATCCAAAACTCTTTCCTTAGTGGACGTTTTCGACATACAACGAACATATCCCCAAAATTTCATGTTTCTAACTTCAATAATTTTGGCTGAGCGATGATGAGTGAGTGAGTCAGTCAGGACATTTTCTTTCACTTATTTTTGATAATTTCACCCCTCCCCATGAACCCCTTAAATTGGATTTATGAAACAAACGGTCGAACACCTATTTACTTATTTAAAGATGTTTTCCACCTGAGTTTGATGAGTGAGTAAGTGAGTCAGTCAATTAGGACACTTTCTCTCCTGTTTTTCCCCCCAGAATTTCACCCCTCCCCAAGGGCCCCTTAAATTGGATTTATGAATAAACGGTCAAACACATATTTACTTAATGTTTATGCTGATTTTTTTCCGCTGAGTTTCAAACTCCTCGTCTATGTCGTTTAAGAGATACACGCTCCGTTAGGAATCTTTCAATCCCCAATTTTCACCCCTTTCACCTCATAATATACACCACATCGAAAAACCCTCAGACATGTGTCTTCTTACTTTTTAATGATGAGTTTATATGCCGTGTATCACATCCCCCAATGAAACCAATCAGGAGATATTGTTATTCAATGAAATGCAGGTTTAACCCCCTTAAGACCCCTTTAGAACCTGAATATCCGAAAATCCTCCCTTAGTAGACGGTTTTGACACACAAACTGCCATGTTTCTAACTTCTATAATTTTGGCTGGGCGATGACGAGTGAGTGAATGAGTGAGTGAGTGAGTCAGGACATTTTCTTTCAATTTTCTTTTTTCAGAATTTCACCCTCCCCATAAACCCCTTAAATTTGATTTATGAAAAAAAACTGTCGAACAGCTATTTACTTACTTTAAAGCGGTTTTCCCCCCTGAGTTTGATGAGTGAGTGAGTCAATCAGTTAGGACACTTTCTTTCCTCTCTCCCCCCCCCCCCAGAATTATTTCACCCCTCCCCATGGGCCCCTTAAATTGGATTTATGAAAAAACGGTCAAACATATATTTACTTCTTTTCTATGTTGATTTTTTTTCGCTGAGTTTCAAACTCCTCGCCTATGTCGTTCAAGAGATACACGCTCCGTTAGGAATCTTTCAATCCCCACTTTTCACCCCTTTCACCTCATAATATACACCACATCGAAAACCCCTCAGACACGTTTCTTCTTATTTTTAATGATGAGCTTATATGCCGAGTATCACATTCCCCAATGAAACCAATCGGGAGATAGTGCTATTCAATGAAATGCAGGTCTACCCCCTTAACAGCCCTTTAGAACCTGAATATCCAAAAATCCTCTCTTAGTGGGCATTTACGGTCCTTAAGGAAGCTGCATACCAAATTTCATTCCAATCCGTTCGGTGGTTTCTGAGATTTCGTGATGAATGAATGAGTGAGTGAGTGAGTGGTATTTGACAAATATGTAGTAGATAGTGTCAAGTCTGTGTTATGCTAAACCCGGTTGACAGTGCTGTGTGAGCAGTTGAGTAACTAACGGGATTTCAAGTAAAGATCCTCATTTTCTATACCGGTAGTGCAGAGCGCAACTGGCATCCAGTCGGCCGTGTCCATGTTGCCATGGAAACTATCTGCCTTGCCATTCTTTCGTGAGTATATTTTATGATTTGATTAGCCTGTGCTTGAGTGCAAAAGGGCCGAAATCAGAAGAATGAGAAAGACTATCGAAAATGCATGTAGCCAGCGGTTCCTTCTGGGTCCTAAACTATGTGTATGCAAAATTTTGTTGAGATTGGTGGAACGGTGTAGATTTGTATACGGAACAGATCCACATATCCACATACAGACTTTCACTTTTATATATAAGATTATGTTAACTAATATGTTTATATCTATTATTATGCGGTAATGTAGAATATTATGGCAATTGAAAGGACTTGGAGCGATACACATTATATTTGAAATAAGTTAGACGCTTTACTGAATATTATTTCTGAAGAAAATACGAACAAGAGAAGAAGAGGGTGTTCGCGGGAAGGCCGGCTTATCCACCGCTTCCTGGTAACGACATGAATAGACACTTATGTCTTTCACATCAAGTATTCTACCAGTATACAAATCCTACTAAGAAGGGATTCTATGGAGAATCGCCATTAACAATACCTGGCAGGCAAGGTAAAGAATGGGGCTTGTGTACGTGGAAAGTACAGTAGGCGAGGAGTCCTTTGCAACTTTATACAAAAGGTGGGCTGGACCTCCCGAGAAATGCTACAAAGAAGTATTGTCATTATTGATATGTGAAAGGCGTGCAAATTGCCTAGTGACTTCAGAAGTGGGGGTGGGCACGTGCCTTACCTGGGAACGTTATATATATGACGGCCGACCAACTGAAAGGTGATTATTATTATTGAATTGCTGGAGGAGAGGGAATGGCGCTGTGTGGAAGAGAAGAGTGGAACTTGTAGCGAGATGGAGTCTGTAACGCAGTGCTAAACTAGACAGTTGACTATTTAAGTATGTGAATTTGATAAGACATTCTGTCTTATCAAACTGTGACATGGTTGTGTACGAGGCTATTGTCACAGGGATGATTTATGGAATTTATTCCGTCATCCACATATAAATTCATTACTTTGAGGAAGATCAGGGCCATCAGGAACTCTCTACGCAACCATCCAACTACAATGATCTTCAATGCGGTGAGCGTTTTAAAACAGTTTTACTCCAGTCAAATCAGAAGGCTCTCATGCTTATTAAATTCAATCTATATTTTATTCAATTAACTCAGTATACTCCAATTTCCAATCAAGACCCATAATACAAGTAAATTCAGTAGATTCTTTCATTTAAATTTATTATTATTATTATTATTATCTTTAGTATTTTATTCTTTTTGCACTTGTTGTTTTTATATATTAAATACATTTTTAAATTCAAATGTTTGACTGGTTTCCTTTAGTAGCTAGAAATTACTATAAGGCAACACCATACTCCTGAACTAATTATCGTAAGGTTAGATTACGTAAGTTTCACTACGGCTGGAGATAGGAATTTCGATGTTCTACCTCTGTTTAACCGAGGTTTAATATATTATTTTGATCATGATATATGAATGGTCTGGCGCCCTTGGCTACATATAATACTACACATTATGTACTTTTTTAGTGAAGCTGACAACAATACAGATACACTATTAGATTAATACACAATTAAATGTTTCATTTTGATCACCCAAAAGTGGGCGACTATTTAAATAATTAGCTTTGCATATTAACATTTTTCTTATTATTATAATAAACCATTACAAATAACGCCCAACAGAGGAGATTTCTTATTAGCAAGATTCAGTTCTCTCTAATCCATTACACACCTACAAAAGCTCATCAACTAAATAAGAAATTTGAAAAATAAGGCTTAACGCAATCACTTCAATAGCTCGTTAACGACTTCAGTCCAGTTTGTGTTTACTCAACCTACTTTTATGGACACATATTTTAACGAAGGTTTCATATTATTTAGTAATATTCTGTATTTTCTCATATTTTAGAGCTTTTCCTACATTTTTTATGTTCAGTAAACACGTAATGGATACGGTCAGACTGTTCCACGATGACTGTCTGTCTGTAGGCCTACGCTTATAATATTTAGAAAACGGCTGGATGAATCATGAACCATGGTAAATGTCGATATCTGTATTCATCACAGCTATGGCACTAATCACAGTACCACTCATTTCAGGAAAACTACCAAGACTTGACAAAGTTGTGCTTAATCTGTCCGGTGTGAAACACAAATGTCCAGAAAACCGCAAGGCCGCAAATCCACTTTCGATATCATTCGTTATGGCATTGCTCTTACCTAGTCGATGACAGGGACGGAGATTTATCATCCCGACGAAGCTGGGTACCATTGATAGCTAGTTGTTACTATAAGTTGTTTCTTTTAGTTTACCACGTGGGTCAAGAGCAGGGGCGGATTTAAGCGCAGCGGAGGGGGTGACCGAAACACGAAGCTCATGAAATATTAATATTTACAGACCTTTAAAAGTGTAACTACCTTTTAATGACAAGTAGGATCCATTTACTGTTATGCTCTTGAAGAACGGCTGGTCCAAGAAGCCTCTTTACCAGTATAACAATTCAAAATTCTCTCATAGAATGTGTGGTGAGGAGATTTTGAAGACAATAGTGGCTCGTGCAAACAAAGCCAAGGAATTCAGCTGTATGATGAAACAGTGGATGTGTCCCCTATTTCTCAAATGTCACTTATTCTGAGACAGGCGCGGATTCAAGGGGGGGGGGGGGGGGGGGGTCACGGGGGTCTTGACCCCCCCCCCCCCAAACGGAGACCAAATTTTTTTGCAAACTCAAAAAAGGAAAACACAATTACCAGACAAATAAAACTTAACGAATTTTAACTGATAAAACAGGTTTTTTTTTTCATTTTATTCAATACTGAATTATCTTTATTGGAATTATTATGTTCTGTTACAACTGTACATATTTACAACTTCAAACCTCTTGTATAAAAACTATACAACAAAATCAACTCGTCTATTTTGTTTAGCAAACCTTGTGATTACCGAATCGATGTTTATAGTGATGTCACGATGAATATGCAGCAATGCACGGATAGGAAACTGGGGCTTTTTTCGCACCAAAATTTTTTGCCGACGCCCAAACTGCAAGCTTGGTTGGCAATTTAAACTGTGACTTTCTCCCTTGGTCGGTATCAACTCGACTTGCCGAAACTGTAACGTACCTTGATCATTTTCTCGAAGCTCGATGAAAAAGTCGCAAAACACGCCGTTGCAATTTGTACGAATATTTTTGGTGCGCTAAACGCATCAAATTTATATCCATGAAGCTTGCAAAAAAATTGGTCTGGTTTTGTACGTTTGGTTATTTTGTGATTGCGTTTTTAGTGATACCATTTTTCTTAACAATTTCGATTATCTGACCCCTCCCCCCCCCCAAGCCAAACTCTAGATCGAATCTCTGACCCCCCCCCCCCCCCCGAAACCAAACTCTAGATCCGCGCCTGTTCTGAGATACGTTTGCACTGAAGCAGGTTAAAGAAGATTTTGTGGGATTTCTCGATATTAGAAAAGCTGTTTTGGACCTTGAAAAAGATTCATCATCAGCCTCAGAGATAGAAGGTGGCAATCATGAAAACCATTCGAGCAATGACACTGAACTGACGCTGACAGGTTTGTGACTCGGTGTGGTAGTGATTAGGGAGTTAAGGGCTCTTGGTTTCAACTTTAATGACTGTGTTGGCATAGGAACCGATGGATTTTCCGTGATTATTTGCGAAACTGTTGGAGCAGAACAAGAGATTCAGAAAGTTGCCGTTAATGCAGTAAGATGTCCTTGCTACAACCACCAACTAAACTTGACTATATCCAAAACAGCAAAGGTCCAGTCTGTAAGAAATACATTCGGTAATTTGACAGAAATTATATCATTCTTCAATGCTTCTTCAAAACGAAAATAATATGGTTCTGAAAATTATTCTTTATGGCCAACCGATTGACCTTTGTGAGACATGATGGTTGGAACGACACAACGCTATTTTGAAATTTTAGCCAACATTGAAAAAGTCATTGCTGCATTCGAAATTGTATCCAGTTGGTCAGACGTTCAAGAGGATGCGTCACTACCTAAGGCACAATGTTTGTTGTCCAGCATGACCGATAAGGAATTTATTGTATCTTTGTGCTGTCTTAACGAAGTTCTAGCCATATCTCATTAACTTACTTGAGCGTACGGTACTTTTTCAAACTGAAAACCTAGATGTCAAGTCAGCATCTGATGCAGTATTCAGCATGATATCCATCTTTGCCAGTAAAAGGAATAATATAGAAGAAGACTTCAGCAGCGAGTATGAAAAGTGTAATATAATTGCAAGTGTGTTGGCTGCAGGGATAAAGCTTTCGAGAATCGTAGAGAGACAAAAAATACCGACAAAATGCACCATTCACTATTGCTGAAGGATAGTTTAGGAGGAATATCTATATCCCCTTGCTGGACTGGATGATCAACGATATAAACACCAGATTTTCTGATGAAGTCCTTGACATCCACAAGTTAAATATTTTTGTACCTCAAAATGTTGTTAAAACTGTATTACTAATATTGATACTCCAGACCAAAATGAAGTCTTGAAGACGGTGACTGAGAAATCTGCCACTTTGTTTCAAATACAAGAATAAGTGTTGTATACGAAACTAAGAGCTGAATATGTCCATTGGTCAACAAAATGGAATATGGAAATGGACAATGGGGGCATCATCCCATCAACTGTAGTTAGTACGTTCGAGGCTTGCCACCCAGTTGTATATCCATTGGTGAAGACGATGCTCAAAGTAATACTGACACATCCTGTAAGCATCGCAAGTGCCAAACGGTCATTTTCGACACTCCGTCTCCTGAAAACATACTTGAGATCGAGTATTACAGAAACCAGACTCAACAGATTGGCTCTAATGTTCATCCATAGGGATATTCCTATTGATCGCAATAAAATCATTGATAGGTTTGGACAAAAGAGCAAAAGAAGTTCCACAAGCTTATTGTAAGATGAACTTAAATGAGTGAGCAGTCTGTATATATGTTAAATATAAATATAATAATTTTGATTAAATGATGTATGTCAAGAAAATTTGTGTTTTGTTGTTGTAAATCCTCAGATTTCAAAACATCAAAGCTATAAACTTTTAAATAATTTGATTCATCTTGCTGTTATGCATTAAAACATACTTAAGCTCCCAAGGAAAACATTAGCTTCACACAATTTCTTTCACACTTAAATACTGTATAATACCAAAATGTAAAGTTTACAGTATAATAGCCTAATATTTCGAACATTGTGTTTGAAAGAATACTACAAATTTTAAAACCTCTCTAAAAATAGTTTTAAACCATTCGTATTAGAGCTATGACAGTAAATAGTAGGACTTAAAAACTGAGAAAATTTAGAATACCGGTACAATAAATATTTCAATTAAAATGGCTAATATCACGCAAATATTCCAAATTCACGAGATAGTTTCATATAATTTTTGATTGCTTATTTTAAATTGTGAACATTTATTTTTACCCAAAAATATCATAAAATAATCACTAACTTGGGCCTAAATTTTGCAAAATTTTCTGGGGGAGTTTCCTCACACTCCCAGTGTGTCCGCCCCCACCTCCTTCCATAATCGTGCCTTAAATCCGCCACTGGTTAAGAGTTCCAGTCTAGCGTACCGGTACACAAATACAATGATGATCCAAAGAAGCAGAATGTTTGGTGCTATTTGAAGATACATTCGGTTAATAATAGTCTACTGTATTTTCATCTTGTTCATTCCTTTCACAAATGTTACTGTGCAAATACTACATAGCCAAGTTGTAAAACACATTCTAGGCCTACTTCTGCTGATTAATATTGCATAACAATGACAAGATAAGTAATGGCGCCGCCAGTGAAGGCACACAACACATTCAAATCAAGCTTGAAGAACCCAAACGCAGTGAACTTCAATCTCGTGTGCAGCAACTGTGTTGAAAATGAATTCAACTCCTCTATGAATCTTGTGCCAAAACGCTGTTGGAGGATAATTTTAGTGACAATGTCGGCAGATCTGTTAGCTTCTTGGCTGGTTACAAAACACGACGCCATGATTGTTAGAAGTTGAACTACATGAACAACGTCAAATGACACTAGAGCCAACATGTCGTATACACTATCGGCTGTTTTGCTAAATAGCATGTCTTTCATTTGATACACATCGTAAAGAATGCACATGAAAACATATAACAGACGCAAGAACGTGTCAAGACCGTAAATGGAATTCACTTGAGATGCTATATCATACAGATCATTATGAAGCAGTCTTATTGTTCTTAGATGAATTAATTTCGTGTCTTTGTCATCGTCTATTCGATACACACGAGTCGATATGCTATTAATATCATCGATTAATGAAACTTTACACATTTCATTAAAAGTTATCTCACCAGGAATTTGCCTCATTTTTATATGCGACATGAGATGTTCGTTGATATTTTTAAAACGTCTTCGCAAAAACAGAATAAGATTTACAAACTGAATGTGCAATATACAGGTTAAAATATGAGCACAATCGTAAGCAATGAAATAGAATCTTCCCCCCTCCATGTCGATCACAATGGCATTCAGTACGTACAAATACACCAGATAAGAGAAAGACAAAACAATTTGGATAATAAGCGTCTTTTTAATTTTATCATAACCTCTGTCTGATTTCCCAAACAATTCCTTATCCACTACTTCAATCTTCTGGAAAACAGTCTCCATTCTCTGGACATTTATTGTTGCCTGCGTGGCTATGGAAACGAGAGCTATTGTAAACAATTGAAATACGAGAAGCGCTCGAATACATTTTGTTAACACGCCTTTCACATATGGAAACCCATGCTCTATTTCCCAAGCCATGTTGTACACTAGGCCTCCAAGTAAGAAACAAAACACTATTATAGATCTTAATATTCCTAATCGGGTTCTTTGAAGCCGTGGTATTACTTCTGCTCCCCATCTTTCTTCAGAATACCTCACAGGCGCCAAACCAAAGAGTTTAGATATGGAAAACATTGGATTCATGGCGGAATAAAGATCATTATTCATGAAATATTCACGTGCCATGTTTGTTGTTTCAAATTCCGGACTTCATTACCATGTATACAATCGTCGTGGAGTTTTTATGCCTTTCCGCAGACAAATTTCAAGGAATGAAATGTCTTTATACACTCGAGAAGATTTGTTCGATCATCAACTTATCAATTTGGTGATTGGATGCATAAGAACTGCCTACAATGCGGTCCACCGAGATATCGCCAGCCTTCCACACGTTTGCGATACTTATTATTTCAAAGACTTCTTGTCAACGTTGGGCAGCGCTACTTGACAGTCGTCTTCAGTCATTTTTTCTAGTTAACATTCTCCTCAGAATGTCTTCACTAACTCCCTGCACTTTGCTTTTGAACTAATCTCCCAACCTTCTCAAAAGTGGTATAGAGCTATGGTATTTTAAAAATAAATGTTGTTCTCAAAGTTGCAAAGCACGAGATCATCTAGTCGTTGGCTCTACCACGTCAGTACCGGAATTGCTGCCTGATTTTAACGACTCAAACTTTATATTCATTAATTCCTCTTTATTCAGTTTCCAATTCCTATTTCTAAGTTGTACTGTATGTTGCGAAGATACAGCGCTGAACAACGAACCCATTATTTACCTCAACGTAGCGGTAAACACGTTATTAGCTTACTGTCTCCAGGCAGCACTGATAAATAAACAAGTTCTAATTACCCGACATATTCCCTGATCGCGCTCTCGCGTGATTCAATTGAGAATGTAATTGTTAGGCGCAGCTTGGCATTTCCTCGCAGTCTCATGAATCATCACTTTATCAATGTACTGTAAACATGGTATTTCATAGAAGTTGACCAAGGGGTCAGGTTGTGTATTGTACAAAGAAGATATAGAAGGAAGATAATTATGGCTGACGGATACAGAAGCCGAACCTATGTCGGCCACTGATCTACCATTACTATAGCTTTTTGGGGGAAAATTACCTCGCTGTTCCACCCCAAAATCGAAATAAGGAGGACATATTCAACTCATAAGAGTTGAAAATGAAAATGTACCCAATCTCAAGCATTCCGGACAGGAGCGTTTTCTTTCTTCGCGACCAACAGTCTACACCTCACAACAACAGCGCGTGGAACATTCTGGCAGTTCTGCCAACAAATGAAGAGTCAACTCTTAGCAATTAATTTTGTCAGGTGGCACAGACTGTCGGGAGTGTTTGCGTTCTTTGAATTGTGTTCGCGGCCTCGTGGTTTCATTCAAAACACATTTCATTTGTTACAAGAACTGTGACCCGTTATTGTTATATTGCGGTTCAGATCGGCAAAATGGTGTAGATTTGTGCCAAAGGGCCTAAATGTAAGGAATGGAGAGGGCTGTCCGAAATTACAAGGACAGTGTTACCCGCAGGGTTCCAAAGGGTAAGTACGTAAAATTTTGTTTCGATCGGTGAATCGGTGTAGATTTGAATAAATAACAGACAGACAAACATTGAGCTTTATAGATACCTCCCCTCAACACCCGTAGACTAACCGAGATATTAATTTCCTTGTGCCGAACTAGTCTTTGAGGGTGGCTCCCAGTACTTCGGACCAAACGAGCTCATTGTAACTATAATAAATAGTTGATTGTCGATATTCATGTTTTATATATTCAAGATACGGCCCATAGTCTTATGATTAATGCAAGTGAGGTTTCTCCCCTCTTACAACGTTTCCTGTTAATTGCGCCATTGGATCCTGAGTTATTGATTTTGAAGTTTTAATAGTACGCTCAGCCACCATCTTAAATAGGCGAGGTTGCTATTTTTAGCCTATTTTAATTTATGAAAAAAAAGGGCTAATGAGATCACCTTTTGTCCGTGCGTATGTGTGTGTGTGTCCCCACAATAACTTCTAAATGGCTCCAGCGATTTCAATAAAACTCAGTAAAGTCATAGTACTATTTCGGCCGAACCGACCGTGCCCTTCAAATGTAATTACGTCCCACCAATCCAACATGGCGGCTGTGCGAAATATTTCACCGGCATTATATATCTCTGAAACTATTACTCTTATCACCCTGAAATATTTTACGGTGATAAAGGGCACTACTAGAAGTTCACCTATGTGACTTTAAAAAATTTGTTAACTACAAAACAAACATGGCGGCCAAGCGAAGTTGAGACTTTTCTCGCGATTTAACCATCCAAACGCAATGAAACTAGGTACAGCAAGTGTTTATACCCATTGCAATGCACCGGTAACTAATTTAGTTCAATTGTTTACATTAACTCAAGATGGCGGCTGTGCGAAATATTTCACCGGCATTCTATATCTCCGAAACTATTACTGATATCACCATAAAATTTTGTACGGTGATAAAGATCACTACTAGAAGTTTACCTATGAGACTTTCAAAAACCTAACTACCAAACGAACATGGCGGCCAAGCGAAATTGAAACAATTAAATAGACTTTTCTTGCGATTTAACCATCCAAACGCAATGAAACTTGGTGCAGAAAAAGTTTATACACATTGTAATGCACTGGCATCTAATTTAGTTCAATTGTTTATATAACCTCAAAATGGCGGTTGTTCGAATTTTAAAATTAAGTTTTTATTTCTTGTGTCGTAATCATGCGATCGAAATGAATGTTTGAAGAATGAACCTACGCAAAAATCGTCACCTAATAGTGCATAACTCTATGGCCTACATATATAAAAATCCAACATGTTCCATCCGAAATATTTAGACGGTACCGGTACTCAATATCTATTAATCTATGATAGCACTCAAACTGAAATTTGTATGGTGATAGAGGCAATGCACATAAGTTCACCTATGGGACTTTGGATAACCTGATGAGCACAAGTCCAACATGGGGGTGAAGTGAAATATAAATATTTAAATGGACGTTTCTCGCGATTTAACCATCCGAGCGCAGTAAAATTTGATGCGGTAAATGCTTATAATAATTTCAATCCACTGGCATCTAATTTATTTCAATTGTTTTCATAGCCACAAGATGGCAGCTGTACGAAATTTTAAAATCTTGTTTTGATTTCTTATGTCCTAATACTACACCTTCACAATAATCATCATGTAATAGTACAAAACTCTAAGACCTACATATATACAAATCCAACATGGCGACCATCCGAAATATTTATACGGTTCTCAATTGTTACATAGGCTATGTATTACAGCAATCAAACTGAAAATTTGTATGTTGATAGAGGCAATTTTAACATAAGTAGGATGTATGAAAATTGTCTGTATAGTTCTTCACGGAACTACTTGTTGCCTTTGGGATATAAAGCACAACGGTTCTACTTTAATACTAATTTTACATATTGTATCTCTGAAATAATTGAGACATTGATTTTTATATTCCATAATTCGGCTTCGGTGGCGTAGTCGGTTGCATGCAGAACTAATATGCCTAAGATCACGGGTTCAAACCCGGCCGAAGTCGTTGGATTTGTAAGTGTTAAAAATCCCTCAGTATGCCTTCCTTCGGAGGGAAAGTAAAGCCGATGGGCCCATGTCAAAGATTTATGGCATGTAAAAGAACCTACTACTACAATTGGTAGTTATTTGTTTAGAAAGGCTCTATCAAGTTGCAACGTTCGCCACTGGGTGTCAGTGACAGTGGCGTCTGGTAGCCAAATATGGAACTACTTGAAATTGAACATGTTGGGGAGCCTGCGGGCGTTCAATTGAAATGTCCATTGACTGCAATTCAAATATAATAATAATAATAATACATAAGATCTTCAGGAAATAGGCATCACAGATGACATTGCAGTGAGTCCGGGAATGTTCTCAGCAGCGCCTACATGCGTCTGCGAGAGCTAGCTACAGCAGTTACGTTGGCAGCACGGCTGCCGCTTGCATCATAACAAATAAACAGTAAACGTTGTACTCATCACTGCCATTCATAACAGATGCTGGAACCATTCACAGTACATCACTCTTTTTTCTGTAATCAGTTTGTTTTAATTCATGAACCACGGTAACTTTATAAGGGAACAACTGAAGCTTGTCTCTTACAGCTTTATGTGCTGTCGACTTAGAGATTCCTGTTTATTGAGCTAATTTTCGTGTTGATTTACTTGGACTACGCAGCATTATATCGGAGATTTCATCAAGTTTTTCGTCCGTTAAAAGCGTAGGCCTGCCTGTTCCCGGTACATCGTGAACTGAGCCAGTCACACGTAATTTACTTACCAAATCCCGAACGGTATCACGGTTTTGACACTTTGAATTAGGAATCCGCGCCTGAAATCTTAATTTTATATTTTCTGTAAACCGATCGCATTCGCGAAAAACGTATTCCACCAAAAGAACTCTCTCTTCAGTAGTAAACATTACCGCCTGTATACTGTTTACTCTTCCAATAATCTTCTGAACGCTCGCTTACTGTAATACACACTGAAGACATGCAGGCTCGCTCGCTTACCGCAATTCACACTGACAGCCCACCCGGGAGAGTCCCGCTTTGAAGGACACAGTGCAGTGCAGCCAACTAAACTCATGACTCAACCACTCACAGCTGCACGTACCCACTGCGGAGAACATTCTCGGGCACCCTGTACTAGACAGAGCTAAGTTCAGAGAATTAGTCGATAATCACCGCTTTGCAGACCATCCAAGCACTATCACTAACAAAACCGGTCAGAAGATCGCAAGAGAAGCCACAGCGAGGAGATGAAGAGATTTTGGGAGAAGAGAACGGTAATGACATCAGCTAAATGAGTTCAATCGCGCTCTTTAGTCGGGCATGACGAAGAAAGAAAGAAAGAAAGAAAGAAAGAAAGAAAGAAAGAATATTCCATAATTTCAAGACAGCCACTGCGCGGTGTATTCAGTACGATAATATTTTTATGTTCGACCCTGACTATATGTAAGAAAACTGTATCATAATGATGGTCATTATAACACTATTTTTCATTATGAAACAGTTTCTCCCGCCAATCACAGCTCAAGAAACAGTTGTTTGACCAATTAGATAGCGATAGCATCGCACCTGCGCTGAGTTCCAAGGCCTTCTATATTTAAATTTCACTGCCTGGCCTAGTGTCATCGTGGCGTAATCGAGGAGGCCATGGACAAATACAAGGCATTCTCTGCGTCCCATGCGCTCTGTTCAGTACATAAAACTGGCAAAATCTCGACAGATATTGATGAATATTTATGTTCGAACATAAAATAGTTATAATAATTATCGTCGAACATAAACAGTCGGATGCAACTCACCTAAAATGGTAATTAAGACACTCGTATGGAAATTATAAAACTCGCATACGCTGGTTTTATAAACATACTCGTGTCTTAATTATTGCCATTATAGGCTATACTATACTTCCCTCTAACCAAATTTCACGTCAATTATGCTACTATCGTGAGATAATGATATTCAAGTTTTAAGAGCACCCCAGCCGCCGTTGTGAATGTATGGAGGTATCGTTCTTGTAACTTGGTTATAGTAAGCCATACTTCGGTGGCGTAGTTGGTAGCATGCTGAATTGCTGTTCCCAAGATCGCTTCAAACCCGGCCGAAGTCGTCAGATCCTTTTGAGAGCGTTAAAATACTTCAGCATGCCTTCCTTCGGAGGGGAAGTAAAGCCGGTGATCCCATGTCATAGATTTATGGCATGTAAAAGATCCTTCCACTTACTAAACTTGTGTGAAGCTAAATTTCTTGGTTGGATTTCGTTGAAACGCTCTATCAAATTTGGAACTACTTGAAATTGAACGGAACTTGTAGCTCACCCCATGGGTGTCCGCTTGAAGCAGCTAAAGCCTCTGGCGAGCCGAACATGACCTCGGACACTCCTGGCACTAAAATCCATACTCTAAATAATTAAATAGGAAGCCATATACGAGGTTCTACTTTTGTTATAGTAGCTTCAAAATACTTCGAACTGTCATTATCATACTTAATAATTTCAAAAGCCGCCGCGCGTTGTATTTAGTGTGCTATTATTATGGCTTATTTCAATAACGTCCCTTATATGATACTTCTTTCTTACTTAGTTTAGTTTTCATTGCGCAATTGCTTACTGAATGATCCATTATTACGTTTTAATAGTAAGTTACGAATTACAGAAGAGGGAGAATCTGCAATCTGACGACATATGCACAAAATAGATGAATCCACCGATACCCAGATGATGGTCGGATCGTCAGGGAGACGTCAGGGGCGGTATTTCATTCCCAAATCCACTAGGGGCATCCCAAAGGGGAAAAGTCAGCGTTTGCCTTTAATGCAGTGCTAGCAGGGGGCGGGGGGAAGAGCTAGTAGCTGTGCAATTGGCTGATCCATAAGTAGGTTGGTTGGTTCCTCAGTTTAAGGGCTGCGACAACGCGGGCATGTAGCCCCGTGTACTTTGGGTGTGTGTAGAATCTGTCTGATAACCGCTGTTAATTGTGATGACTGTATTAGTATGTGTTATCTGTAATTCAGGTAAGGACTGTAGACGATCCATTTCAAGTAGTTCCTACTTTAGCTACCAAATACTACCGTCAACAACACCTAGCCACAAACTTGGCTACAAGATGCCACCGCAACCGGCACCTTGCAGTGAACGTTGGAACTTAGAGCGTTAATCAAATCGAACCCACAAATTTAGCTTCACACAATTATTGTACTGTACTTAGTGGAAGGTAATTTTACACGCCATAAATCTATGACATGGGTCCGCCGGCTTTACTTCCTTTCCAAAGGAAGGCATACTGGGGGATTTTTAACACTCTTAAAAAATCCGGCAACTTCGACCGGGTTTGAACCCGCGATCTCGTGCATAGAATCTCAGCATGCCCCCGACTACGCTACCGAAACCGTTGATCCCTAAGTATCACGCGCATTTTAATTTGGGGACTTAACACCATAGACAGACGTACCGTAACCTCCAGTCATCATTGTCCAATTGAACAAAAAGTACCTCCACACTAGTCTCTAGAATATGTGCCGTTCAGAAAGTTGACAGTATCTCAACTAGATAAAAAAAATATATTTGGCAGCAAAATACGAGTGACCTTCATTCTGTTAATGGAGTTTACTGTAATATGCTAAGTTCTGTCAGAAATGTTCAATATTAGGCCATTCTACTTTCATTATCCACTAGCAACGTTCTGATAGACAAGTATAATCTGCAATTCACAATTGCGGTAGAAGGCAATCAAATCATAATATTATGAAATTTCAAGATATGTTTCTCATCACTAAATATCTCCATTTTGTTCGAAACATTAACACGCGGAAGTTAGGGACAGATGACCACGCTGATCCACCCCTTAAAACAGCAATAACTAACAAGTGAAGGTGTGAGGTCAAGTGTTATATTCTTCCCTGTTATTAAAACACTAGCATCACTGACTAATTTCTTGTTGTAGTTCGAGTCTTCAGTCTTTTGACTGATTCGATACTGCCTTCAATGCCACCCTGTCCTGAGCTAATCGTTTAATCTCTACATAGCTACCACATCTTACATCCGAGGCAATTTGTTTAACACATTCTAACTTTGGTCTACCCCTACAGTTCTTATCCTCGACTCTTCCATCCATAAGTTTGCTATTCCTGGGTGTCTTAGTATGTGTCCTACCAACCTATCTCTTCTCTTCATTAGCAGTCTCCAGAAACATCTCTCCTCTCCCACTCGTCTTAACACCTCTTCATTTGTAACCCTATCTACCCGTCTGATCTTCAATCTCCTGTAACACCACATCTCAAATGCTTCTAATCTCCTCTTTTTTCTTGCGCCATTAGTCCAAGTTTCACTCCATAGAGCGCCACGCTCCAGACAAAGGCTTTCAAAAATGACCTTCTAATATCCAAATCTATATTTGATGTCAACAGAAAACTTTTCTGCAGAAATGCTTTCCTTGCCTGTGCTAACCTACTTTTTATATCCTCTTTGCTTCGTCCATCACTGGTTATTTTGCTTCCTAAGTAACATAAGTCTCCTATTTCCTTTAGCCTTTCGTTTGCCAATTTGACGTCCATAGGGATTTCTGCTTTATTTCGGCTGCATGCCAATATTTTTGCTTTATTTTTATTGATTTTCACCATTATTTCCATACCATTTAAAAACTCAATTTCCAGTAGACCAAGTTTAAAAATGAATAATATTGAAATATGTTATGAAAGCTGTGGATCGAATAACGATAGTTTAGGTTAAATTGGCACCTGGAATTCGTGCGTGTTATGTTCCTCATGACTTCAGCAAAATTTTTCCGAGCACAACAAAACAACCCTAAATTAGGCTCCCGGGCAACAGCAGAAGGCTATTATAGTTACATCGACCAAAAATTATAAAGAAAGTAATTAACTTCATAAGCAAAGAAACAAAGATCTAAATCACTAAATCACCCGAGGTGGAGTATTCTTTGGAATACACGGTCAGTCAGAGTTAGCCTTTGCTGATCTTTGATTTATCTATTTTATTTAATTTCTTTCTTTGCAGACACCAACAGCGATCCCTTATTTATTTCTTCTTTCCATTAAACAGGGATTCATTTTGTCTTTGAGTCTGTTCTAGATGTATATCTTCTATGGAAACCCTAGCGGCATCTTGCATTAAACCACTGAAGTTCCTCAATATTTCTAAGCTCAAGAGGACTTCCTCACCAATCCACCAGGCGTCGTCCTCGTCGTCAGCTAACATCTCTATGAAGACTGCTCCATGAAGAAAATGTACATTTGTAAAGGGTTTTTATTTTTTGTACGTTGTACATTCTGTTATAAACTCCTTTGTTTCCCTCCCCTCTCCCCTTGCCTACCTACCTCTGTTGTGTGCGGAATCGCTCATCCTCACTTCTCCTAGTTCAGTCGTCAAGTACAGTTCGGAGCCCTCCCACGGGCCAGTCTCCTGTTTTCATGAGACATTTTTAAATCGACGCCATGTTGTGGATGTAAGCTAACGGTCGCCAGGATCATCTACTTTCTTCAGCCATGAAAAGGCTAAGTACCAATCTCCAATAATATTAAACTTGGTTTAATGGTCTTAATACGCTGAACGCTTTTAATCAAATGTTATAGACAGTGTGGGGAATTGCTCACTATTGTGCAATAATCGTCTTCGTGGGATTTTCTTTGTCAAGCTTTAGCTATCTAAGCTGGCTTTAAAACATGAAATTTAGTACTTCTTGTACAAAATAAATGGGAATATCTTCCCACACCGAGGGATTCATGTTAAATTAACCGCTGTCTGTAAACTTAGCTCTTTCCACCGTGGGAACTCTATTGCCCAATCTAACTGTCATCGCAGTTCTAGAAATTTTCCACTCAACATATGCTTCAAACCGCAATAAACTATGCTCAATACCGTCAAATTGCTGGAACTTCAAGTTAAACAAAACTAATAACTGCAACCCATAAACTTTCCAACGTAATACATATTCAAGTTCAAATGTTACCAAGTGTGCATCATAACTGCAATAATTTTTCTTGTTCTACGAACTCACATACACTGCAATAGTGAAGTTTTTCAACTTATCAACAAACTACCAGTGCTTCGAATTTGTGTGTGCTAACTATCTTCCGCGCCGCGTTCGATGAGAGCAATAAATCTGGCCAGGACTTTATCCTAAAGTTCCTATTTCCCTTTTCCCAAATACCTTTTACTAACCAAATTAAATTTAACTATTGGGTTCTTTTTTTCTACGAGGTTTAGCCCAAAGATTCTCCCTCCCATCTTGTTGGATTTATCACATATTCACACTGTTTCAACTTGTGGCTAGTCAACATTTTAATTGTTCTTCCCTTCTAAAATTAGGGAATTGTACTTCTTCTAATAATGAAAGAGTTGTCTAATCTTTTTGCTCAAGGCTTCACAAAAGGTGACCTGCCCTATTAGAATTTATCAAATTGTTAACTTCTGCGTAAATTAGCGGTAATTTCCGCTTGTAATTTTTCTTCTTTTCCTGTTACAATCAGGAATCCAATATTTGTTCATAGCCTTTTCGATTGCCATAAGGGCATTCTAAAGGTGCATGGATCGTACCTAATTAAACTTTCCAAGTTAAAATTGCTTTACAATTGTCGTTACAAACTTCGAATTTCTTAATCGTAAGCACACTTTTTAAAATCTTTGTAAGATTTCAGTGCTGTATCAGGTTCGAAACTTGTACTCTATTAATATTGTGTGTAAATTGTAAACCTCTTATTATTAGGTCTGATACCTTGGCATTTTATAACCAATTGTTATTCTTAACTCAAATTAAAATCACAACCTAAGTATTGTTAATCAGTTCAAAAATTTATAGTTTGTTAAATAAATCACTTGTTTTCCTTTTTGCTTTATCTTTCTCGCTATAATCACGATTAGGCAGGACGTTCTCTTCCCTGATTCTTCCTCTAAGCTTAAGCTCTCTTTACGAAAAAGGACAATCTCTAAAACAATAAAGTCTTTACTACTTGTTGCATTTAAACTAAAACTTCAAGTACATTTTCAAAGTTTTTCTTGGTTGCCATAGCCAATTCTAGCAAGCCATTAAGGCAAGTATAGCTAGCTCCACCAGCTTCCTACTTGTAGAGATTTTCTCTCTGACTTATGGTTTGTTTTAAAAATTTCAGTTTTGTTTAAGTTAGGTTTGAGGTCTTCCTCTGTTCTAAACTTTTAATCGGCATCCTGCTGGGTAAAAGCTTAGTTTTCCTTAATTGCAACAATTGGTATTCATACAAGATTTTCACAAAAAACAGTAACAACATCGCTAAAATCACTAAAGATACTTTGTCTCTTCCCTCTCTGGGAGCATTCGGTTGGTTTGCTATAGATCCAACAGTGCCCAGAAATTCAATTATTACTCCAAATTCAAATCTTTCCAGCATTCTTGAATGCATAATAAAATCTAACCCTTCTGAAGGGAAAGTTATTACATCCTTTCCTTTTGGCTTACTTTGTCTTGCCAGAGTACCACCCGTCCCCGTAGTACCGGAATACCGGCACGGAAGGGAAAGAGCAATCACCGAGCGCTTGCAGGCAACCTCAATTCCCGCTGCGCTCTCCGCTTGCCTTGAACAGGCCCCCACTAAAGTTAGGTCCCTCCTAGGTTTAGCACTGCGAAATTCTTCGTTATTTAAACATTTGTTTAAAACCTAGTGTTGGATTCTCTTCCTATCTACCCATACTTGTCTCTACGTCGAAACCCATCTCCTTTCCTCTCTTATCAACTTCCCTTAGGTAGTGTTAATCCTCAGCAAAAACCTACCACGAGGCCATACGATATTATTAATATTATTATTATTATACTTAACATAAAGGGTTGAAATTACCCTAACCATCATAATTAGAAAATAAGGAACAATCTTCTAAAATCACAAAGTTCCGTTCCCTTTCCATAAATCTAGTTAGGCTACGGTATATAACATAAAACATCAAACTAATACAGAATAAAGAATCAACCAAAAGTGCTCGGACAAATTCGCCAAGGCATGGTTCACCATATATACCGGTATGTACTTAAAACATCGTAAATATTACCTTTGAATCTGCTGAACGAATAAAATGAATTTTCAGGTCATCGACCTACAATTTTGTGTACATAAAAAATATTTCAGGGCTCCGAATCGAGCTAAAGCTCGCCCCGAAAGCACACAACAAATTTGTTACATCTTTCCTTTTCGAAATATCAAGATGGAATGTCGCTGTTGCTTTGTTTTCATTGTTCACCAAAAGTCTCTGTTGAAAAATATTGCCACCACATTTTCAGATTAGACCAAAAATATTGTCCTCTAATGGTTCCTAATTTTCTTCCACAACGGTTGCCACCACTCGCCAAAAGCCGGCGATTGGATGATATTTTAAATGTTGCTCGACCAATTACGAAGAATGATTTCAGATGTGATAAATAATGAGTTAACTGACAATAAGAAATAACAAATATTGTTTTCAGTATTCTATTTCTCTCTATTTTCTGTCCGAATAAACTTGCTTGAGTGACTTACTTCAAACACAGTGGCCAGTGACATTGACGAGCATCGTCTTAAACCGAAAACTTCAGTAGACCTAATGTTCTACCAGCAAATAGCAGTTCATTTGCTACTGTAAATAATAACTGCTCTCTCTTCTCTTGTAGCCTATTGTTCCTCAATATTTTATGTCCATTTATAAACTTTCTCATTCCTATTTCTCCAACTGTAAAAATAATGAGTGGAAAAGGGATAACATTCCACCACTTTAAACACTAATTTACTCGTACACTCACCATTGTGAGACAAAACTGAAAAGAGGTGGGTTCGATTCTCACCTCAGCCATCCTGGAAGTAGTTTTCCGTGTTTTCCCCTTCTCCTCCAGACAAATACAGGGATAGTTTCTAACTTAGGCCACAGCCGCCTCCTTTCATATCCTAACCTAAATTATAAATATACACTGTAACCTAACATTTGTAGGTTACAGAAACTCCTTCCAGTTTCTTTTAGTTATTTTTATTTTATCTTGTTGCCAGCCATGGCCACTCATTGGTAGGCCACCAAAGAGAATCATATGAGATGTGCCTCGAGATTCTTTGCTGGTGGGTAGCCAGTGGGTGGACCAGGTGGCTTTGGACATATTGGAAAGGTTCCTTGACATGGTGAGGTAACCATGGTGATGATGTTGATTTTTGGTGTATGATGCCAGGCAAGGATAATGGAGGCCTGCTCACATGTGGATAATAATTATTATTAATAAATGTGAATATTTAGAAGAAGTTGGTGTCCTGTGTCTTTGTGTGGATGTCATTTAAGCAAGTACACTGCCCCACTACCTGAGGTGATAAGTATTATAAGAGTTTCAATGGTAGCCCAACAAGGGGTAAATTTATAATTAATTACAACACACTACAAGTGCAATAACCCAGGTTAGCACACACGCAAATAAACACAGCTAAATAACCACGATGACGAGGCTCCTCAAATGAAACAACAACAGTATAGGCTACAGTAGCGCAAGAAGCGTGGGATTCACCTTCGAGAACATCTCGAATTTATTATAAAAATAATTTTTTGAAAGAATGTTACTTCTTCACTCTGTGTGTCTTACCCGTTATCGTTCCAGTTTTGTTGCTGTTAATTCATTTGGGACATCTTGGTCATCAGCCCCGAGTAATTGGGTGTAAATTGAACTTATATTTATGTGATTATAATGGCCAGCCATTGGCTGCGATTCATATATCATTATACTGTATTTATGTGATTTCTGTAGGTGCCCCGAGACTTGAAGTAAGTTACTCTCCCGACATTTTCCTGGAGAATGTTTGGAAAAGCCGAGGAAAAACCACACTCAGGATAGTCGCTGTCATCGCCGGAATTCGAACCTACGATATCTGGACTTACTGCTGCGTGGTGCACAATTCATTCCAGTTTAAACGGCGTTGGGGAGGATGTGCAATACAGCAGGGGTTTAACGGCTGGATGCCTTTCCTGACACCAAACTAATGAAAAGGTAATGAGAGATTGAATGAAGCTGGACAAAGAGATGAAAGGAAGAGGCCGTGGCATATTAGAAGGTACTGTCCCAGCATTTGTATGGAGGTTAAAATGGGGGGGGATCGTCTTATTGATGGCTGATGTCAGTGATGATTAACACACAATTACCATTGTTATCATCACATGCAAACTCCTTCACTTTGTCTCCTCCAAATCCTGGAAATTGTTTCATCGAAACCAACTAAAGATCTTCCACTATTTCCTCTTCGTTTGAATGAGTTTCCTGAGCTAATTCAATAGATAATACATCGTTACAATACAAAACACTTACTAATACAGGGCAGCGCAGCCTCTTGCTGATCCAGCTGCGGATCATCAGGTAGAGAGAGGTCTTCAACAAACAAAGATCTCATAAATCTCAGCAATTTTTCTAGGTTTGTGCCGTGTTGTGTGTTCACAGGAGTAGTGAACAGCGCGCTACCTCCCTTTTTATGAAGCGCACCTGCGTCTCTTTAATACGAGAACTAAAAGCTCAAGCAGCCATAACCTCCCTATGAAGGCTTACAAAAAGACGGTATATTGGCTTTCACGGCCAGTGAAGACACGGCACAAACCTAGAAAAATTGCTGAGTTTTAATTCACTGGCCGTGTAGGCCAATATGTTATCTTTTAAAGATCTTATAACTTATACTAGTAAGATGCATTATGGATTCAATTGGTCGAGAAGGTTTTGGTGACAGTAGTCTGCATACTATCTGGCTGAAACCAATGATGTTGTGTCCATCTTTTAAAATCGGAAGAAATCCCTCGACAAAGAGTTTACAGTACACCTTATCAGAGATTTATCCTAATGCCTCGACCCTGAGCTGCGGGCTAAGGGACTTCATTTCTTGCCCACACAGACAGCATGCTATAGCGCAAACACATTTATTTACTTAATTCTTCTTTTTCTTTAGCATTTGTCCCACAAATTGGCAGGGACTGCTTTTTTGGTTCTCTGTTGCCATATTACACGATTGTGTGCCATGTCAGGATGAAGTCGGGCAATTTTTAGATTGTCATGTAGGGTGTCAAGCCAACGCTGTCTCGGTCGTCCAATTGGTCACTTCCCATTTATCCGCAATGCCAATCCAGTGTGTGCAACTGTTGTTTTAGCAGCCCGTAAGACATGTTCATACCAGCGGAGACATATTAAGTTCAAAAATAAAATGCACCAATGTGAAAAAGAGGGAAGAATACACCATTGAAGACAAAAAGAAAAGCTGCACAAGAAATTATGAAAATATACATTACAAGAAAAATACTACACTGTATAGCCTACCGGGTGAGTCCGTTGTCCCTTATTTTTCTAGTTTTCGGCCACATTTCCATGGTCGATAGTTCCCCGTCTCTAGCCAAGCCACAATGACTCTAAACGACTTGACAAGATTTATGACGACATGGAAGCAAGTCCTTTACAAAAACATGTGTGCCACAAGTGATTATAAAATGCATCAAACTGTCGTACGGGCATGTACAATGCCGATTATACGGTTTCAGTTGGATACGAAATTAACGCTGCGTATGGTGGCATACTGATAAAAATCGTGAATGAACCTTCGAAGCGGAAACAGTATCACATCTCTCATACGCTTTCAGGCACGGGAAAGGGCCGAGTAGCCGTGGAGCAATGGTCTTGGTCCATGGATGATAGCGGACCTCTGATAGGGAGGTGGGTTCGAATCCCAGTAGAGCGAAATTAATTAATTGTGTACTTTTAAGAATCATTCACAATCCCAATTTATTCAATTACCATGATTTATTTATTTGTTTGGTTGTTTGTTTATTAGATTTTTGATTGTTAATTTGTTTTTTTGTTTGCTTATTTGTTTGGTTGTTTGTTTATTTGTTTTTTTGTTTGCTTATTTGTTTGGTTGTTTTTTGGTTGTTTATTTGTTTGGTTGTTCATTTGTTTGTTTATTTATTTGTTTGTTTGGTTGTTTGTTCATTTGTTTGTTTGGTTGTTTATTAGTTTATTTGGTGTTCATTTGTTTTTTGTTTATTTGTTTGTTTGTTTATTTGTTTGTTAGCTTGCTTATTTGTTTGTTCTTTTTTCGTAGTCGGTTTACCCACCAGTGTTGGCTTTTCCCTCGGACTCCAGGGCAGTGTCCTGGAGCTTGACACATCGAGTTGGGGATACAAATGGGGAGGTGGTACGAGCCACTCGTCCACGCGGCCTCACCTGCAAAGCAAACAGGGGCCTTATGGGGGATGGGAAGGGATGGGACGATTGGGAGGGATAGGCAAGGAAGAGGGGGGGGGGGGGGGAGGTGGTCGTGGCCTTACGTTAGGTACTGTACCCGTATTCTCGTGGACAGAACCTGTTGAATCCGATGACACAGCTGGATTGTAGAATCTGGAAGTACCCGGATAGAAAAAAGATCCTACTAACAAGATAAACCAGGAATCAACACATAGATGTAATAATGCGTTAAGAAAAAAACAATGGAAGCACAAAAATAAACTAGCTCAAATGGAGAACTCGAGATTCATAGAAAGATCTCGTGGTTGAAGACTTACGTTTGGAAAATATCAAACACTGGCCATCCTAACACATCCTTTCATTAATATAAATCACCACATCGGAATGAGTTTAAAATAAAATATCAATTTGTTAATCCAAGCCAACGAAGAAAATGACGATAACAAAATTTCAAAATCAATGTTACGTCTATAATCATAATAATTTTGATGCACACCTGCAGCTGACGTTCTTAACTCATGTGTGAAAATCACTCTAAACTATTCATCAAATATCACTTTACCCTATTTTATACACGTAATCAATATTCAAAATTATGTACAGCTGTATACAGATTTAATCATATCTGAATCTATGCAAGATTCACGTCATCCAAATGTATTTATCTCATTAGCGTAATATCACGGTTATTTCATCGTCATATCAAGTCCATATTTGACAAGCAATTAAGCTAAGCTAACGTGTTTTGTATCATCTGTTAGTAATATTATACAAATATATTTCCAAAGTATCATTGTAAGCTTCACTTACGATTCGTAATAATAATTCAACATGATCCATATTTTTATCAATTAATTCCTTCACTTCAAATTTCAATTCTTAAAACTCATTCGTTGTACAAAAATATTCTTACATATTGTACCCATGTGATGAATTTCCATGGAAAATATGCTTCTGCCTCCAGCTAGCAGCAGTCCTCGGGCGTGTACCATTCAACCCACTGAGCAGTCGCATATTTTGGATTTGAAACTAAGAGGTACCAACTCTACAATAACAACACACAACTCTAGTCTAAAGGCTTTTATTTGAGTTTAAAATCATGGCTCAACACACAACAAAACAATACAACAATTACATTAACACAAAAATGCAAAACATACTCCACCCTCAATTAATATTCACACTTTATCCTCACACAAATCCAAATGATTGTTGAATTACTGTTACATTAAAATCACCATAAAAATCATTCCCATGTGCGCTAATGCTCTGGTAAAATTACACAAACAACGTCAATCTTACAATCTCTCGTTAACTATTGTACGCACTTTCCCCTATACAATATGCGTATCATAATGCCTTGTTTCTTCCTTCCCACCAAAATATATGAGTCTACCATGCATTAACCAACTTATTTATTGTAATTCCACTATATGCCGTAAAGAGTTTATCTTCCAAATATTTATTAGTCTACCGCCGTCGCGTCGAGTTGGACCTAATGCTACCCGTGGAATAGGTATAGCGTAAAATTTATAGTTTCCAACCTCGGAACAATGTGTCTCTGTCAGTATAAAATTGTCAGTTTTGCCATTATACAACTCGGCCAAATATTAAGATATCAGAACGATGCTTAATTAGCAATGTGACTCATTACACATACATTCAATATTCATTAATACAATCATCATTTTATAACAATCAGGGTTTCATAGTTTTCAAATTTACACATCTTAATATAAGCCTACAACGGGTGAGGTATGTTCCCCAACCCTCGTTCAGTACAATGGACCTTCGCGGCGGGCGGTAAGCAACATGGCCGCTACCTCCCCTCACGTCTTCCCCTCTCATCTCTCTTCGGTTTCCTTTCCAAGCATTTGCCTGCTACTCCCAGACATAACAACGTGCCGTCTCAGTGACCCACAAACATACGGACGACCTAATTCTTACAAGATGCATTACGGAATATGGAATTGTTTAAACATTTATCCCTATCATTTAGGATTTAAAGGCTGGCCTCACATTGCACCCTTTACATTTAGCCGAAGGAACGAGATTCATCATACACATAGTCGTGGTTGGAATAGTCGGCGCTCTTATCAAAGATCACGGCCAGGGCACAACTACCGTCCCATCGAATTCACTCCCACAGAGATGAATTAATTCACACAATTAGCCAGTTCACGGTCGATATCATGCGTTATGGTGAGGTGCCCTCGTTTTCCTCCCATGCGCTCCTTGATTCGAATCCGGACTGCTTATTAGCAATAATCTGAGCTAGGCTTCCCACTGGATACGCTCAATTGCATTTTATATCTCCGTACGCCCTTTGGCTATACGAGATTTCATACGTCGCTTTCGCAAACCTGACTTTCCCGACTATTGTGAGATGGTCTCTCCCTTAATTAATAAGACAATCTCTATTAATTAATCTTATAAGCATCTTCATCAAGCTGCAATTCAATTCACTTTTAAACATTTCTGCGACACCGGGGTGGGGATAGGATGGATGATGGGCCAACTTACCTTTTTCAGAGGTCCGCATCGCTAACTGCAAAATCACCGCCAGATGACATGTCCCAACAGAAGAACACCTATAGGTGGAAGAAAGTGGAGAAGAGGGAAACGCACAGGCTCGTCTACAGACACAGTCCGATAACCCACAGAACTGCCACCGACGAAATGATGCCACAACAGTTGCTTAATATTTTAGAAAACATTTAATTACCAAAAGGGGCAAGAAAATATAAATGAATTAAAATCCTCCAGCCAAAAAAAATTAAAAAGACTATTACTGCCACAAAACACAACCACTCTGGTGATGGACATTGGCTTAAGGCCAAAACAAGTCAATTACCTAAGATAAGGCTTTACATGCAAGTTTGCTGAACCAAAACGAAAAAATTTAATTAAAAAAAATAAAGCCCAAAGGAAGGAAGTCAGCAGACAGCGATCACAAAATGAGAACGGGCTTGATAAATCACTAATGCACGCAAAACTGACTCGCCATGCAGGCATCAAGGCCACGAGGAAACGAAAAGTATAAAATTGAATTAATAAAATAAAATAGGCCCAATTTACAAATCCACCACTTTGTGACGGATATATACTCAGGAACACTCACAAAAACACAAAGTTAAATCAACAGGATGAACCAAAAAACATATTAAACTACCACCACAACACGTTTGAGAGTCCCGCTCGACGCCTAGAGAATTACACTACTAGACCAGAATGCACTAGGGCAAAACAAAAAACAAACATGGCCACGAAACAGATGCTTGCATGTTCAGTCGAATCATGGCAAACAATTACTTTTTAAAATAAAATGTCACCAGAGAGAAAGGAAAGGAGGAACTAATTACATCTTAACACGATAACAACGAGGAAATTTAAAATGCTACGGATCGTAAAGCAAATTAATAAAGGCGAATCCCTAAGATTACCAAAAGAAAGTAAACCTAATAAATAATCAACTACAATGTAAGATAAACTTGAAACGTGTCTCCGGAAGGTACGAAGGAAAACAAAAAAACCTTACAAATCAGGTAACATTAATAAAACAGAAAAATTTGGCCTACAATGCGAAATAAAATACAGTATTAAAACATTAATATAAGGCCAATATCGGAGCTCCCATAACAATATATATAAATATAAATATTTTATACAACGTACCTTAGATCCTTCACTGAGGAGACACAATAATAATAAAATCATTAACACACCAATTAAATAATATTATATGGCACTAGATTTGCCACAACATGGCCTACCCAGCACATGCTCCGTTTGGGTCACAAGCACTCCTGTTTGCAGCAAGTTGCGATAATTAGTCACACTTCATCTTCAAGGCGAAATAGCCTTAAGAGCACAGGCATTTCCTTTTTTAAAACACATCCATATTTCGTGTAGGCCAGGGGGCAAAGCCCCCAGGCAGCGGCTACACCTTTCACGACCAACTAGCTTGTTGCTTTCTTGACGACAGACTGCGTAGATGCCAACATGGCGGAGGTCCAAAGTTAAAGGCCGCAGTGCATTAATGTTAATAGTAATTGTCCAATCACAGATTGACACATCAAGTAACAATGTGCATATTATATAATTATTTTGGCGGCATGATGTATATATAGTCTTTTGTTTAATGACGTATAAAACAACATCCTTCAAATATGTCTCGATTAGACGAGATCAGAAGACACCACTCACACTCTAGCGATCGAAGATACAACCCCGGCTAGAGATGCCGATAGATGCTGCCACCTCGAGTTCATAAGCGAAACCAAACCATCAAGGCGGGCGCTTTAAAGGTCGGGACACATATATGTAGGGGAGATGCATGTTTAATAACGTTGGGACGGGCTTTGCACGTAACAGTTTCCATATCCTACCTCTTTTGCATATTTCCGTCCATTATCATATGATTCGCTCATATTAATTTATTTTGCTTGGTCCATTTACTTTTAATAATACTGTTTAGATTCAGTTATTCAAATTAACATAAATTTGCTTACAATTTCCCTGATGTCTATTTATTATTATTATTACTGACATAATTTACCTTATCTCGACACGACGTACCGGTATTTATAACATCAATAACTGAACGTCCGCGTCCATTAAATTTATTAATCCTTTTAAATCAAATGCCATTTCTACGTTACTTATAACGGATTTACACACAACGTGATGTACAACGAACATCTTAACTTGACTATTCAACACAAAATTAATGTATGAAGGTTCTACCTTCTAAATTCAACTTTCATTGGCATATTTTACAACTTTAGATATTACTGACATATAGTGGATTACATTCTTACAACAAAATCATGGTTTGTGGGTACTCACTTGCCATCCTGGCGGATTCGCCCGTATGTGATCCATAATGCCTGCCATATTTGCATTTTAGCAAGGCATCATCACACTTTGTACACACATATTGCTTGATTTTTCCACTGTGAAATACACTGCACTTTTCTTTCTCATATCGAGGCTACTGCCTCGTTTTGCCATATCACACATTAAATTTATCTCTACACTTGTAGAATACACATTTTTAACTATACAAATCACTTAAAAACACACGATATCTATTTACATTTTCTCACTTGGCGACACTTAATGCAGAATCTCAGAACTACAGGTTATGTAGAGCCTTCCTCCACGAAGATTCCTGTATCCCGTTTGAAAGTCTCGTGACACTGCCTGAAGTTCCCTAGTGGATCTCTTTCCTTGAAAATCCCTGTGATTCCCAATGTTCGCCAACTCCTATCCCATGGTAAGTTACTGATACTAGGATCAACGTGCTTTAATATTGTTCTCAACGTTAATAAAGTGGTATTTACGTGAAATTGCATCACCCGTATTATCAAAATATTCCTACATGCGCACTTCTAACCACTGACAACATGTCTAACAGATATGTTCTGCGCTACGCTCGTCTATTGTACATTATACTTGTACAATTACCACTTTCATTGTCCTCTTACTGCACTTATTGTCTCCCTGAGCGGTAAGCTTCTAACAGAGTGTTGTACAGTCCCACGTACATTAGTATAACAATACATAGTCTGTTCATTATGAGGTTTTACTGACCCATTATAATACTTTCTTAACTCGTACATTACACTGTACGGCTATCATACTTAATAACTCACAAAAGAAAGTTAAAGTCTTTGTGCGCGCGTTCCTTTCCTGGACCAGAGCGACACACGCTTCGCGCTAGAATGTGGTACAACTGTCTATTATTAATCGTTCTTAATTCGTACATTGCACTGTACGGCGAATACTGAGTAACTCTAAAAATTGTTAAAGTCTTTGTGCGCGCGTTCTTTTTCTGGGCCAGAGCGACACACGCTCCGCGCTAGAATCTGGTACAACTGTCTTCGACTGCCTGCCTGCCTCGGCGACCTTATATTGGTTTTCACAAGAAAAGTAGGTCCTCAAATCTCTCGGAGCTTCATCTCTCCTCTAAATGCTTTTTTCGGCTTGAAATGATGTTTTTCAGGTCCGTCTTGCATCGCCATTTCCATAAATGCCTGTGTGTTTGAGAATCGATCGGTCAATTAATTATAATTAATTATCCTCTTCAGCGCCTGGGGACGCTAAGTCGATTGTGATTCCCCTCTTGCTTAGTGAAGTATATGCGCCAACCTCCTTCGGCTGTGCTCTTCCGCATTTTATTATATCTGCTTCAATGTTGGCGTCTGGTGGCTTGATAATTAGCCTCCTTGCATTTAATTCACATTGGTACAACTCTCATGTCTCTGACGTACTCCAATCACGAGTAATCATTAAATTATCCTTGTCGGTCCCCCTTCCACTGCTTCCTTCTCTTGTGCTAAGGGGAATTTCTGGACCACGACTGTGTCTCTCACCCTCCTCTAGACGTTGTAAAGAGTCCCAAATGACTGACACGTCGCCACGAAAACACGCCTACTTTTAAAACGCATTTGTAAAATGTCAAGGGATCCAACTCCTAGTGCTATGCTGAGAAGCTCATGCATTTTACAGCCCAATACTGTCGTATTCTGCTTATATTTTCTGCATTATGTTAATAAATAATGTCAGAATTCATCCCATATCACCTTAGTTATTTACTATGTCCTGTCTCTAGGGGGGTTTCTTGTCTAAACTCCCTCAAAGACCCTGGGTTCGTTTCTTGCTGGCATCTCCAGTCTCTTCTCAATTTCCCAGAGACCCAGGTTCGACACCAGTCAGCATAGTGCCCTCGGGTACAATATGTTTTCTAACAATATTGCTCGTGCTCTACCACGATAAAAAAATCATACTTAACCAATCGACTTTAATATGCTCGCATTATAATTCAATAAATTCATGAATAACTTTACCACTACTACTTTACTACTAGCAGTAGTGGCCGGCTTCGCCCGGTGGATTTATTTGTTTTATGGATGATACTGAATACTACTACAGAATTGGAGCGCTCAAGGATAAGGATCGGAAAGCACCAACGCATATTGCAGCTGATAACCTCAGTAGACATATACTGCACCAACACCATCGCCCTTATACAGAGGCATACTATTGTCATGATGATAACTGTTTTAAGGGACCTAAGAAATCATTTTGCACTAATTACTCCCCGTGACTGCAATTGAGGAACAGCTCGCAATTCTGCACCAGAACACTGGTAGGGGCGACGAGATGCAGCCCGCATTGCCAGGCAACAAGAGACTTGGGTATTATTGAAGCTGTTTGGGAGCGCTTGTTCTTCCGATTTACTTAACAAAATCAATCTTTAAGGTTACCTGAGAGGTGTAGCCTAATGCTACATAACCTAAACTATTCCTCTTGAATCTGGCTATCATATATAAAAAGCATTTTTCGAATCCGACTGGTAGTTCCAGAGATTAGCGCGTTTAAGCACACAAACAAACAAACAAACAAACAAACTCTTCAGCCTTATTATATTAGTATAGATTACTTCATACATATTTCCACCACTTCTAAAAATATTCGTCGACGTTATATTACCCCATTATAATTCCATTTAACCACTTGTTGACTCATTTCAATACATTAATTGTTTAATATACATATGTTTTCCGAATGTTAGTTATATTGATGTTCTATGGTGACTAGTGTTTAGAGGGGCTTTGGCAGAGATTGTCAGTTCGGGCTTGAGTAAAAGTGTAGCCTATTAACGTATTAAATATTCTTATTAAAATATTAACCTGAGTTGTTCTGTTATCATCTGGCTATCCTAACAATTACCACTTCAAAATTCTTCAAACATCAATTCTGCATTCTGAATTATCATATATAATATTATATGTTCATGATCATTTTATGTTGAACATCATTCGAAATACTCCTTTGTAACATCCTTAATCATTTCATAATAGAAATACAATTATCCAAAAATTTGACCATAAAAACAATGAGTATTAGTATTGGTAAGAATCAAAACAATTCAGTCTCAAAAATCGAAACATGCCAGACCTTCATGAAGTTCAATCAATCCTACACCATGGAGTTTATTTCAAATGTTAATTGAATTTAATAAAAACCCTTAGAAATGATCGACTCAAGAAATAGCTAGCAGTGATCTCAGATCAATGAAAATCGGAAAAACTGAGATGATTCTAAACCAAGAAATAATGACCTTAAACGTCATTCAAAACTTGAAGTCTTCTCAAAAAGAGAAGTAAAAATATTAATACAGAATTCAAAACTCTCATTTAGTTCAAATCTAAGTTTCAAATCTACGTATTATTTCAATATTATCAAAAAGCTCTTCTATTTCATCGCAACTTATAGTGAGCAAATATTCAAAATTATTCGTGAATGTTTCCTGTAGAATGTTCATTAATTTCATTCGAAAATATATTCTTCTTGTAAACGCAATCTTCTTAAATACGCAATCTTCCTCCTATCGCAAAATCTTCTCAACAATTGAAATTCATCATAACGAATTGCCAAAATAAAAATAGACGAAATTCTAAAGTATTAAATTCAAAAACATCGAATATACCAAGAGTAAAGTGAAAGATACATTCGTAATCGAATCAAAATCTAGGTAAACGAATAGCTAAAAATGACAGAAACGTCATAATTAAACTATTGTTCACTTCAACATACTTGAACATATGGGGGAAAAGGTTACTCCACAAATATCTCTAAATCTACTGTCTACATAATGAAAATCTTCCCAGCTACCTTGTGATGGCTTCCTGATGAACGTGTATATTGGCATACACAACCATTCCTACTCCAAACGACACCTTGGATCCAAAATGCTGTTGACCCTCCTGGTATCGAACTGGGAAAACGAACTCCTTCCTCGAATAGTCAATGGCATCTCTCCTGGACAACCCTTGGATCTCATTCGTAGCGATAGTTGACACCTGCTCTCTTGGTAGAAGATCTCTCCATTTGTAACAGTATTCCATCTCAGAGTGCTATCTGTAGAATTCCCTTCGCTGACTTTGTGGTATTGAACAGTATAATTCTTATACAGTACATGTTCTATTGCGTAGTTACTCATGATATTCGATACTGCTCTGTCTGTTACGTTCCTTTAGTAGCTTAGCACTTCATAATGGCAAGTTCATAAAACTGCGTAATCATTCCTCCCGACTCCAGTCTTGATAACATGTTGCTAATATATATAGATCAATCTCTATATCGAATTGTTTTTCCACTGCGCCGTATAATATATAAAGTTCCACGGTAGATATTCTATGTTCGAGATTTAACAATCATAGAAATAAGAACAAGTCTTCTGAAGGATATTATCGATGGTATTTCCACCTTCAAGTTCCTTCTCGTAACTTGTTCCGCATGCGTATAACGCTGCACGATACGCACTTCACGTATTCACGGTAATTTTCAAGGCCGAGTGATCTTGACCGGTTGAATACAAGAAACAATCAGTCGTCTCACGACACAAAACTCACTCTGTCTGAGCATACCCCCTCTCATCAGGGTAGTATATCGATGTATATCGAAGTATATATAAGAATAAATACAATTACTGCTACTTAACACTTTCTATGGAGTGAAAACTCAATTGATCTAGCTTCATAATACAGTATGTTAATATTCATAACATTTCCATGTCGTCTGTCCTCTCTGTAATCTCTGTAATTCATTAATAAACGTCTTCTACGTGTATATTGCGGTACATATCGCCCCTCTCCATTTACGGAATGTTGACCTTGGCTGTCATCTGCTAGCGCATGCCATAACTGTGAGGTCGTCTCGCCACATGGTGTTGTTGCGGGATAGTATCAGTTCTCATTAACCAGCTGAAATCCAGTTTGCGTAACAATTCTCGTGCATTCAAAAGATCGCGGCTCTACGTAAAAATAACCAAACCAAAATTGCTTTAATCTCGACAGGAAAATACTGGTACAGTACCATCCCGGCATTTTTCTGGAGATGAAGTGGGAAACCACGGAAAACCACTTCGAGGATGGATGTGGTGGGAATTGAACCCCCTCTACTCATTTGGACCACCCGAGGCTCAGTACATCCCGTTCCAGTGCTCATAGCACTTTTCAAATTTCGTGGCAGAGCCGAGAATCGAACCTCGGACCTATGAGGTGGCAGCTAAGCACGCTGACCACTATACCACGGAGGCGACTTTGTTTGTTGTTTGGTTGTTTATCTGTTTGTTTATTTGTTGATTTGCTTGTTTCGTTGTTTATTTGTTTATTTATTTGGTTGGTTGTTTATTTATTTCATTTGGTAGTGTTCAGATTATCAGGGTTCGATTGTAGATGACTGAATGAGCACAGAATGATGCTCGCTTGACTGAGCAAGTTTCTTAGCGAAGTAAGTGTTCAAATACATGGTCTTCTACATTAATGCACATTTCAGCGTTGAATTGCCATTTCAGGATTACCGGTACATCTTTCAAAAAGCCCCTAAGGAAGAAGTCGACTGGAGTCAAGTTGGGTGTTCTAGCAGGCCAGATGACAGGTCCTCCCCTTCCTATCCATCGACCGGGGTTTGCAGCATACAGGTGGTTGCGAACAGCTGCTGACATGTGAGGTAGAGCTCCGTCGTCTTGATACCACATGGATACACGCTCACCCAGGGGCAGATCTTCTAACAGTATTGGCAGTTGGTCTTGGAGGAACTGTAGGTACCGGGCTCCCGTTAAATGATCCTCAATGAAATATGGTCGAATTAGGTGATCAGCCAGTATACCACACCAGACATTTATTCCCCTATCTGACCTGAAATGCTGCCGTCTCACCCAGTTGGGATTTTCAACACTCCAGTAGTGCATGTTGTGACGATTCACAGAGTCATTATTGTGGAATCGAGACTCATCCGAAAATAAAACGTGAGACAAAATTGCGCGATTATATGCCACTTGCGCCAGGATCCATGGACGAAAAACAAACCGAGATTCGAAATTTAGTCCGTGGAGTTCTTGATGTAGCTGCAGGTGATAAGGATGAAACAGTCATGCAAGATCCATACCACAGATGATTGGCTGATATTGGCCTGTTGAGCTACTGCCCGGGTCTAGTGTGAGGACAGTCCCCGAAAGTGTCCAAAAACCATCTCAGCAGTAGCTGGCGACTCTCTAACAGGAACTGTTCGAGAAAGTTCCTCCACCGTCCTATAGGTATTTGCGACGGGTTGCTTTCTGTGTGGTACAGGCGGTGTGCGTTCTGTCTTGCTTCACCGTAGATGAGCAGAAATACTTTTATGCCGAGAACATGGCGATGAAATGACCAGCACTTTTAGGCTGCACACTGTGTCAAACCAGTACACATTGTACCTTAAATAAACACCATGATATTGGTGAAATGTGACACGAATGCCCTTGTATTTGATCCCCAAAAATGAAAATGTGCGTAAAATACTTGGCGGTGGTGTGATTCGAACCCACCATCCAAACACAAGTCCGCTACCTTCTACGCACTTAGACCATTGCTCCACGGCTACTCGTCCCTTCTTCTTGCCTGAAAGCGTACGCGATGTCATATTATTGCTTTCCGCTTCGAAGGTTTATTCACGTTTTTAAAAATCAGTAAGCCTCCGTACCCAGCGTTAATTTCGTATCCAACTGAAACCGTGTAATCGGCATTGTACATGCCCGTATGACAGTTTGATGCATTTTATAATCACTTGTCACACACATGGTTTTGTAAAGGACTTGCTTCCATGTCGTCATAAATCTTGTCAAGTCGTTTAGGCTAGAGACGGGGCACTATCGACCATGGAAATGTGGCCAAAAACTAGAAAAATAAGGGACAAAGGACTCACCTGGTATATGATGGATGCAGGCGCGGATTCAATGGGGGGGGGGTCACGGGGGTCATGACCCCCCCCCCTCAATCAGAGAGAGTTCTTTTTTTGCAAAACTCAAAAAACGAAAACACAATAACGAGACAAATAAAACTTAACGAATTTTAACTGAAAAACAGTTCTTTTTTTTTTCATTTTATTCAATACTGAAATATCTTTTTTTGGAATTATTATGTTCTGTTACAACTGTACATATTTACAACTTCATACCTCTTATATAAAAACGAATATTTATATAACAAAATCAAATCTTGTGATTAACCGAATCGATGTGTATAGTGATGTCACGATGAATGTGCAGCAATGCACGGATAGGAATTTGGGGCTTTTTTCGCACCAAAAAATTTTGCCGACGTCCAAACTGCAAGCTTGGTTGGCAATTTAAGCTGTGACTTTCTCCCTTTGTCGGTACCAACTCGACTTGCCGAAACTGTAACGTACCTTGATAATTTTCTCGAAGCTCGATGTAAAAGACGCAAAACACGCCGTTGCAATTTGTACGAATATTTTTGGTGCGCTAAACGCATCAAATTTCTATCCATGTAGCTTGCAAAAAAAATTGGTCTGGTTTTGTACGTTTGGTTATTTTGTGATTGTGTTGTTAGTGATACCATTTTTCTTAACAATTTCGATTCTCTGACCCCCCCCCCCCAAACTCTAGATCCTCGCCTGGATGGATGATATTTAAGAGAAAGAGGGAGAGAGAGAAAGTGCTAAGAGTACCCAGCATTCCACAATAAGATTTTGGGTCTTAAGTGAAAATTAATTTCAAACACCACAATAAATAAGCATTAATTTATTTCATGGAACAGAACAATTAAAATAATTAATGTACGACTTAATTGCGCCAATCATTGCACGAAGAATCAGATCAACAAACACCGGATTTTCATGAAGTGCCTTGGCTGATCATGTAAAATAATTTCTTACACCATCTGCCTAAATCACTTCATGAAGAAACACGTCAGATAGTGGAACTATCCCCATTTACATAATTTTCCGGCTTTTCATGAAGTGCCTAGGATATTGATGAAATGGCGGATTTCACTCTCTGAGTACGACATATACTGTAGATTGAAAAGTATGGGTGATAAGTTGCAGCCTTACCTTACACCTTTCTCAATACCAGCTTCTTTCACATGTCCTTCTGCTCGAATAACTGCCGTCTGGTTTCTGCATGGATCACCCTCCTATCCCTGTCCTTTATTCCAATGCTTTTCAATATGTCAAAATAACTTACTCCAATCAACGTCATCAAAAGCTTTTTCTAAATCTACAAATGCCACGAACGTTCTCTTATTTTTCTATATTCTGCCTTCCAAGATCAGCCTAAGACCTTGTTCCTACGTTTCTCCTGAAACCCAAAGTGGTCTTCATCCAACTCGGTTTCTATCTGTATTTCCTTGGAACAGATAACCTCGCTGTTCCATCCCGCAGAGCAATAATAACTGTGTTTCCATCCTCTTGTATATTATTCTACTCAAGAACTTTGAAGCATGAGTGATCAAGCTGATTATTCGGTAATCTTCACATCTGTCAGCTCCTGCTTTCTTCGATACCGTGCACTGTATTTTAGAAGACCTTGCAAAATACTGTACGCTACATTGAATGTGATTGGGTGAAATCAGCCATGTCCTGTTCAGCTAATAAAGCAAGCAATGGCTGTCGGTACAGTCCCCAAGATCATCCAGCAGTAAAATCGCTTGTCACCATGTTCCCCTAGGGTAGTTGGTTATTTATTGTTTGAAGGGGTGGCATGATCTGGACATGCTACTGGATGTTAATTAGGTGGCAAACTTCAAACAGTGCGTCCTTAGCTTTCAACCAATCAAATACTATAAAATGTACCGTTGTACCCAGGCTCCCAAAGTAACATTCTAGACAATTCTTAGTTTTGTATCGTACTTGTACGAACTAGAGATATAAGTAAGTTAATAAGAAGGAATTATGATATGGTACTGGTTCACACCCAGCTCCACCAGGTTCAATATCTGAGGGACAGTGTAACACACAGTGAGAAACATTCGAAATACATTTTAAACGCAGGAAATTTTGGTTATGTACAAGATGTTTAGTAAAAAACATGTAGCTCACTTGAAGGGCACAGTTATAAATAACACTTTGTCCTCTTCAAGCAGTGTAATTGAATTTTCTTGTGATGAATGTTAAGACTATAAGACTATTTACTACGATCCATTCTAATTCCGCTATTGCATCCCTAGAATATAGCCATAGCTCAATGTTACATTACAAGATCTAGATGGGTCCTAGCTGCATCAACAAGTAGAGCAGTGATCTTCAACCCGCGGCCCACCACGTATATTTCAGCGGCCCACAAAACGATCTAGTTTCAATAATTCATATTTGATGGTTTTTCGATAGCCACAACGGTGTTATGTTGATGTACCGATGATAAAAAGAACAAAGAGTTCAGAAGATTGCATCATTTTGTTGATTTTTAAATGTTATCATACTTCATAGGCCGTTGTAGGGAATTTTGTAAGTGGCGAAGCAAGTGTGGCAACCCTGTGACTCAAGGTCAGTCAACTGAGACTGCTTTCCACGGTGCACTAATCAGATCACCTGATCTCTCCTAGCGAGTGAACGCTTGTTAATGTTTTGAGAATAATGGCTATGAGTAGTCTAGTAACAAACGGAAAATTGCTATTTTGTGCTCCATTTGGTGTGAATGCGGAAGCATACAAATGGAACTTATTGAGTTTCAGTGTAATAGCGATTTGCAGGAGAGATTTTAAAATTTTGGAGTTTTACTTATTGTATGTTGAAAAATATCAATTTCCAGCAATCGGATCTCATGCTCTGTCGACAGCATCCCTTTTTGGCAGCACCTACATCTGTGAGCAGCTATTTTCCAAAATGAAGAATGTGAAGTCAAAATTGAGGAATCGTGTTTCTGACACTCGTTCAGAGAACTTTTTCGAATTGCTTCATCCAACATGAATGCCAATGTTGACAGATTAGTGAAAGAGAAACAGTGTCAGATTTCTAATTGAACTAAAAAAATACCATTTTGATATTTTTAATTTAGTTTTGTAATTTGTAACATATTTTAATATTGATTTTAAAACAAAATAAAATCTTATTTTTAAAAATTATGTTTTTTTTCTTCCAAGTTGAAAGACAATATACAGTATATAAAGATATAAGATTAATGCGGCCCTCAAGGCTTTTCATAACACAAATTTGGCCCTTCATTAAAATAAGGTTGAATACCACTGATGTCAATATTGCATTACAAGAACTATATATGTCGTAGCTGCGCCAACAAAAGCACACAAAACATTTAAATTTAAACTGAAAAATCCAAGAGCTGTGAAGTTAAGTTTGCTATGAAGTAACTGTTGAGAAAAGGAGGCTAATTCGCTCGTTGTGTTTGGTTGCTGCAACGTCAGAGTCGTGACGTAAGTGGCCGTTTTATTGGCTTCAGAAACCGCTAGGTGACAAAATGCCATTATGGAAATTAACTGAAATACATGAAGACCGTCCCACGTTATTAACATGATTATTTTCGCAGTCTTATCGCTCATATCGCTCCTGATCATGGATGATAATCCCTGAACATCAGAGAGAATTGATACAAAGTAATACAATAGACGTAATAAAATATCTATTCCGTGTATGGAATTGATGATCGTGGCAATAGAGAACAAGTCATTATAAACTTTCCTCAAAGCTCCTATAGGCAGCTTGACGTTCAGCATTGTGTTCTTTCCCTTTGCAGTCTTACGAACTTTCTGGTATGATGCGTTGAAATCATTGTGGTGAAACAATTCATGTAATAACGTCTCTGCTTCAACGGTTGCTTTCCTGGCGTCGTTTTCTTCTACCTTGTAACTCAGACACTCGTTTAAGTTTTGGAAGCGATTTTTCAAACACATCACTGAATTTATAAACTGCATGTGAACCATGCAGGATATAAAATGTGCGAAGTAAACGAAAATAAATTCGTATCTTTGAGTACCCACACTCAGCAACACAGCACTAGCTGTATAGAGAGCCGCCAAACAGAGAATCATAACTACTAATTGTAAAATTATGTGAAATTTCAATCTAGCACTTTGATTGTTAAAGGTCTTGTTGAACAGACAATTGTCTACAGACAACAATTTTTGAAAAACTTCACAATACTTGTTCACATTTATAGTTGCATTAGATACGATTGATATCATAGCTATTATGTATATGCCACAAGCCAGGAAACATCCAATGACTTGTGTTAAAAGACTGCCGACAGTGGAGAAGCTGTTTATCATCCCTGTAAGATTGTATATCATTCCAGCGAAGATCAAGGCAGTTATAACAACAGAACGGATAATGCCTGTAAAAGAGGTTTTAAAAACGACTTCCTCACTGGGCTGATAAACAAAAGGTATCAGCCCAATACATTTGGCGATGTTATGGAAAGGACGTACAGCGGAATAGAGGTTAGACACTGAAGAGGCATGTGATTCCATTGCTCCAATCATGTTGTTGAGATCAGTTCACTTCGGAGGAGCGTTGATCCAGATCTGTCTTACTTTCCGTATTATATGTTATTTCTCCTTTGTTGAAACCGGTGATTTCGTGCAACTTGTGACGATGATGACGACTGGTATGGACCGTAAAACTACAAATGGCCAAATTTCAGTTTTCCATCCTGTGGAAAAAGAAGATTTCAGTAATTGCAAAATGTAGAACTTTAATTTCCTTTGCCGAGTGAAATGTCATAAATCACACAATATTTACAATCACTTTGGCGGCCTGTCTCGTGCAGTAAATACATCACATACAGCGGTCTAAACGCAGCAATGATCTGTATCTCAAACACGTTATTATGTTAAGCTCTTAAGCTATGTTGGGTAATGTAACCGGTTCAGTCTCGTATTTGCACATAGCACCAAAGTTTCAACTATTATGTTTATAAATCATAGTTGACAACAAATATTTTATTTTGTTGTACCTGTCTTACTAGACACATTCAGTAATCTGCTCTCACACTCGTAATATATTACTTAGGCGATGGTATGCATGTGTGTGCATGTTGAGTTTGTATACATTTGTATCTAAGTAGTCCACAGCAACTTATCATCTAACAAACTTTCAACATGAACTAGAGAAATAATCTTAATTCCGTACTTTGGTCCTTGCATTTGACCTTTATATTCGGTCTGCTCTTAATTTTCAGTCAGAAGAATGCAAATAAATACATATTGGTGAGTTCCCAGTTTAAACAGAGCACGCACACGATAATGCCGATCTTACACCGTGAGCTTTGGAAACAAAGTTCTCTTCACTTCTTTAACAACACATGCCGACAAGTATTATCCCTCACTTCCTTGCACTGAAATATCAGCTAATAAATAAAGTTTTATCCTACGCACAGTCAATCAATACGGTGTCCGATCAGACAAACAACACTACAAATGTTTTGAAAACACGAGGCAAAGAAAACAACTTCCTGTGTATGATTGACTTGTTTGTGACATATTCATCACGAGTCCAGGATATGGTAAATGTCCTTCACTTCACATATTGATTTCATGTCATTATCTGAACGGGTTTTGCCACTGGATGAAAACACGGATAAATTGAATTTTTAAACCGACATAGACTTTCTTTTATTATTTGTCAGCTTTTGTTGTTGTTGTTGTTGTTGTTGTTTCATTTAGATAGATAGATAGATAGATAGATAGATAGATAGATAGATAGATAATGCCTTTATTGGTGGCGAAGTTAGGGCTCAAGGCCCTCTCTTACACTTAACCACTAGAAGAGTATTCATCTACATGATTTATAATTACAAATACCAATAACACAAATAATATTAATAGCAATAAGAATAGTGATAATATAGCGGCTTCGGTGGCGTAGTCGGTAGCATGCTGAACTGCTGTGCCCAAGATAGCGGGTTCAAACCCGGCCGAAGTCGTCGGATTTTTTTAAGAGCGTTAAAAATCCTTCACTATGCCTTCCTTCGGAGGGGAAGTAAAGCCGGCGGTCCCATGTCATAGATTTATGGCATGTAAAAGATCCTTTCACAGACTAAACTTGTGTAAAGCAAAAATTGTTAGGTTAGATTTCGTCAGAACGCTCTATCAAAGTTCCAACGTTCACCACTAGGTATCATTGATATCTGGTGGCGAAAGTTGGAACTACTTGAAATTGAACGGAACTTATAGCTCACCCTTTAGGGTATCCGCTGGAAGCAGCTACAGACTCAGGCGAGCCGAACATGTCCTCGGACACTCCCGGCACTAAAAGCCATACGATAAATAAATAAATAAATAAATAAATAAATAAATAAATAAATAAATACCGGTAGTGATAATATGAATAATGGTAGAATCATTAATTTCAAAAATACACAAAGTAAAGTACACTTAAATGACGTAACTACAGTAATCCAATCATTCATCTCATTCATTCATTCGTTCATTCAACATTTATCCAGGAAGTCAGCGGGATCCACCCAGCAAATACTCGCAGCAAGCCACTTGAAACTTGCGATGAGAGGGATTGTCTCTAATGTTCGCAGGTGGCAAATTCCATGACCTGGACGCAGAGATTATGAACGAGCGGTTGTAAACAGCAGTATGGTTTATAGGTATGGCAAGAGAGGAGCCAGATCTCGTATTGTGGTCATGATAGGACGAGATGTAAGAAAACGCTGAAACAAGATAGTTAGGGGTATTAGTGGAAAGTATTTTGTGCAGTAGTGATAACGTGTGGAGTTCACGATGCTGGTGCACTCGAAGCCACGACAGCTCCTTATAATAGGGTGATATATGATCATCATATCGCCGGCCAAAGATATATCTTACACAGTTGTTGAGGCACCGGTCCAGTTTCTTGTTACAGTCGCAGGTTATTTCAGTCAACACAGTGTCACAGTAGTCAAATATAGGTAATAGGGGCTTGGGCATCGTGTACTTGGGTGAGGCAATGAAAGGGCTACACTCAGCCTCGTGAGGAGAGCTGGGTTCGACTCCCACCTACTCCAAGCAAATGTCAACATGTTGCTACTTTAAGGCCTCATGTCAGGTACGGTATGTGGCAAGCAAGTCTAGGGCATTATCCTCCCAAAGGATGTGGACTTCCTAAAGGGATGTGTATTCAGGGACTGGTGCTCCTTTCCCCTGGTGTAGTAGAAAATTTAAGTTGTGTCAGAATATTTTGTAGTTGGTGACAAACTTAATGAGCGGTTTCGGTGGCGTAGTCGGTAGCATGCTGAGCTTCTATGCCCATGATAGCGGGTTCAAACCCGGCCGAAGCCGTCGTATTTTTTAAGAGCGTAAAAAATCCCTCAGTATGCCTTCCTTCGGAGGGGAAGTAAAGCCGTCGGTCCCATGTCATAGATTTATGGCATGTTAAAGAACCTTCCACTAATTACACCTGTGTGATACGAAATTGTATAGGTTAGGAATGTAAACAACGGACTTTGGTTTCTACGTTCCTTGCCAAGAGCCGACTGCGGTGGCGTCTAGTAGTCTAGTTCCGAACTAGGCCTAGTAGTCGTTGACGGTGGCGTTTGGCGGCAAAAGTAGGAACTACTTGAAAAATTGAAAGTTGCAGTCCTTACTTGAATTAAAAAACAGATACACACACTAATACAGCCACCACATTTAACACCGGTTTTCAGACAGATTCTACACACACCCAAAGTACACGGGGCTACATGACCGCGTTGTCGCAGCCCCTAAACTAAGGAACCAACCAACCATAAACTTAATGGCCTCGAGATATGCGAGGAGATAATTTGTTTGTAATTTTAATTTCTTAGTTATTTTTAGTTAGATTATTTGTTTTTAGTAATTAATAATGCATTTTGTACGTATTATCTAGATTTAACTTGAATAATATTAATTTAATTTGGGCTAATATTGTCGGTATGACAGTATTTGAGTCTGGATAGACCACTGTTACCCCGATTAATCATGGCCGAGACAGAAGCAGCAGTGTAATTTTCAAGTTAGGTGGTTGCCGAAATGCAGAATAAAATACAATTGTTACATATTGTAGCTGAAAGGCCACCCTGGAAGCAGTTTTGCTTGGTTTCCCCACTTCTAACTAACTTAAGGCCACGGCCTCCTCCTTCCCAATATATTTCCAATTTGCAAATACACACACTCGTACAGCCATCACAATAACACAGGTTATGACACAAATTCCACAGATACACGATGTCACAGCCCCTAAAATAAGACAGGTGCCATATGGGTCAGGGAATATGGCAGGGATTGGTAAAAAGTAGAGGCATGGGTGAAGAAATAAAAGTGACAAAAACGTGTATTTTGCTATCGTTTTACCCTCCAGGGTCGGCTTTTCCCACGGACTAAGCGAGGGATCCCACCTCTACCGCCACTGAGGGCAGTGTCCTGGAGCTTGAGACTCTGAGTCGAGGATACAACTGGGGTGTGTGACCAGCACTACGCCCAGGCGGCCCCACCTGCAAAGCGAACAGGCGCCTGATGAAGGGATGGGAAGAGTGGGAGGGTTAGGCAAGGAAATGGGAAGGAGGCGGCCATGGCCTTACGGTAGGTTCCATCCTGGCATTTGCCCGAAAACGAAGTGGGAAACCACGGAAAACCACTTCGAGGATGTCTGAGGTGGGATTCGAACCCCCTCTACTCATTTGGACCACCCGAGGCAGAGTAGACCACGTTCCAGTCCTCATACCACTTTTCAAATTTTGTGGAAGAGCCGGGAATCAAACCCAGGACCTCCGGGGCGGCAGCTAACCATGCTGACCGCTACGCTACGGAGGCGACAGTATTTGCTGTAGTAATACGCTAACTAATACACTTACAGATGATTCTATAACTCATACCTCTTGGGAAATCGGTAATGATTTGTATCTGGCTGATACACATTTCGGTCCGGCTCCCCATTGCGACTACACATGACAACTCTGCCCTCCCAAGGGCTTTTACCCCGCTTAATTTTTCAAACTGAGCCTAGGTCCAGATAATTTTAAATCCCACCTAGCGGGGAATTAGCTTTTATCTGTTCTTAGCGGGATGGAAGTTGATTATAAATGAATCTATTTTTAATTAAAAATAAAATGGTTTAATAAGGACCTATGAGTGTGAGATAGCTGACTATGTCCTGAAGTTGCTATAACCCCTCTCATTGGTCACTACTGAATACAGATGTGCTCCAACTTGCTTCAAGAAGTAAGCATGCTTTATTAGCGAACTGCTTTGAATGTTATCTTCCCACTGCTTGTATGTAAAAGCTTAGGAGTACAGCCTGTATCTTCTTTTGTGTGCTGCTTCATTGTAATGTGGTAGTCCTCCTCACAGCACAGCGCATGGGCTGCTAAAAATATCCTGTGAATTGGAGCAGAGACTGCCGATTTCTTTAGTCCCACATTATAGGTGGCCTATACTAGGCTATATTTATCATACCATGTTTGCAATGCTTTGGGATTGCATCAAAAATGTGTGCTTTTCCATTTCTCCTTTAATTGCACATGTTTCATGCCCTCGTTGCCAAACGATCCATTTTACCCGGAACAATTCCGTTTTTCTCTTGTTTTGTTCCGCGTTCCGTTCTAATCTTTAACGGTACGCCAAATATTCCGTTTTTTTTTTGTTAATTTGATAATATGTTCAATTTCACACCAATTTCCAAAATATGTCCCGCTTCAGAATTGATTGTAATATCTAGCTTGATTTCTGGTGGTACAGGAGCAAGTTTGAAAGAGAAAATGATTTCTATCTCTGTGTCAGATAGATGGGTACATGTTATAGATTTATTATGGACAACAAAATTAAGGAATATCTTAGTCCTTTTGAAGTTAATACTCAGCTTTTTCCCCTCCAATGCTTTTACGGACAGAGTTTCTGTCATGAATATCAAATGGAGAGATGATAGAAACAGAAGCTCCATTAGTTTGATAAAACAAGAATTGCTCAGATATTACAATTTTGACGAAAATTGTAGTAATTAAACAGAAGGCACTTACAAATAAAAATTCCTTGCAAAGGGTCGTTCAAATGAAACGCATTTGTAAGTTTCTGGTGTCATAGGCCTATATGATATGTCAGCAATATCTAGTTTTAATTTTGTGTATTTGATTATCGATGCTTATTTAATACATACGTGTATTATATACATTTCCTGAAGGACATCCGCCCGGCATTCCGGGAGACCATAAAGAGCCACAATACAGTGTAGGTACATTGTTGGCTCTACAGTACATAAGTCATTACGATACACCATATAAATGGTTATGTAGCATGTTGATTAAAGCTCTCAATATGTCCAAGCAGATCTTCTCAAGATCATCCTCGATGATGCCAAGCTTCTTGAGGATATCCACGACGAACTTGTAAGATGTTCCACGAGCTCCAAATTTTTAGGTAAGTTATATCTCTCACTCAAGTGAGGTATGCATGGTCGGTAAATAGCCTCTTTCTCTTTGTTGGCTCGTACGGCTTGCGGAATGTCCACTTCCATTCGTACCGTGGGGTCCAGGGCCAAACCCCTTCCGCTCTTCCTGTCAATGGCAACGATATCTGCTCTACGGTGACTACCATTTTCCGAAATGCAGTGCACTTCCTCATAAACTTCCCATTTCAATTTCCTCAGGGAAGTGGCAAATGATGATCGAACTCTGTGATGGCGGGAATTTCGTAACAGTTCTCTTTTAGAACATTTAACAACCTTGATTAAAGAAAGAAGATGTTTTGGGACGTGTGTTCCGCTTTTCCATTCTTCAAACCTGGCAACCAAATGTATCACTATTTTTTCACTAAACTATGACGTCAGAAAAGTTGGATGGCGCAGCCACGCGGTAGAATGTTGAAGCTGTAACATTGTGACTGGTGAGGTTTATTTTCATGGTGAAGCATTGATGTCGTGATGGAAACAGAAAGGAATTTGTCAAATTCGAGGAGGTACTGCTCTGTATACGGTTGCAAATCGTATAAAATGGGTACGAAATCTCTTCACTACTTTCCTGTACAAAAAGTTCAGAGAGAAAGATGGGCTACGGCGCTGTCAATTGGAAAACGTGTTACATGACAGTGTGCAGTCTGCATTTTTGTGAAGACGACTTGTTTCCACAGCATAAGCCCCGGTACTGTTGATTATTGATAGTTATTGTCTCTAATTTGTATTCACAAGGATTTAGCTACATCAAAAATACTGATAAACTTGTAGCCTAATTCTTCTGTGCTGTACATAGAACCGAATGTAATCCGCTCTTCGTAAAGTTATTTTAAGGGTTCTTCCGATTGACAATAGTCGAATGGTTAGAAAACTTAAGAAAAATGCTGTTCCTAGCCTTAATTTGCCGGAGAATTTATATTCTTGCCTTTGAACAGCAAGTATGTAGCTCAATATTTGCAATATTGAAGTATGATTTGGCTTAAATTGTGTTTTTGTCTATGATCTCCTTACTGTTGAATTTAGTTAATTAATGTGTAAAATCTTAGTTTTACGTACCGGTTTGGTGACCCATTATAACACCTATACTACTCAGGCAGATAGGTCACTTAGCCGTAATTTAAAAGTTATATTGATGTTAAATATACATATGCGGTAATGTAGCAGGAGACCTGATCGGCCTAGGCTATTCTAACTTTAATTAGTTCCCATTTCAGGGTTTTTCAGTTTTGAGTGCGAATAGTTGGTTTGAAAGTTGTACAACTGGAAAGTATGTTTTGTATAGGTTTTAATTGGTATTATGGTTTATGTCGAGCTGAGGAGTGAATTTGATTTGGCTTCAAGTGTAGTTTTTGATCTGTTCAGTTTGCTTATGACAAGTTCAAATGGAGACTCCCGCTTTGTTAAATATCTGTATTTTAAATATTTAATTAAATATATTGATAAAGAGGATGCCTCCATGTTAACTTGCCTGTGGCAAGAGATTAATAAATTTATATTCTTGCCCTTGAACAGCAAGTGAAAATGAAAATCCACAGCCTGCTTCCAGTCTCCGACCGGGTCAGGAATGGAATGAATGAAGCCCCCATCTAGCGGCGAGGATATGGACTGTGCCGGCTGCCGAGGCCTGACGCACTCCTCTGGGGCAATGATTAAATGAATGACAGATTAAATGAAATGATAGTGGAGAGTGTTGCTGGAATGATATTTTGACAGGGAAAACCGGAGTACCCGGAGAAAAACCTGTCTGCCTCCGTTCTGTCCAGCACAGATCTCACATGGAGTGACCGGGATTTGAACCACGGACCCAGCGGTGAGAGGCAGGCATGCTGCCGCCTAAGCCACGGAGGCTTGAACAGCAAGTAAGTAGGTCAAAATTAGCAATATTGAAGTATGATTTGAGCATCCCAAGTAACGCTTCTTTGAATCCAAAACATTCATGCAAATTCAGGGTTGCTGGATTCAATTTATTATCAGGGAGTCATCCTTTGTGTTATGTGAGATATATATATATTGTGAAATTAATAAAAACATCGATACCGCTAGGCTCCCAAGTACAGGCTTCACATATGTAACAGCAGACAGTAAATTAACTACCTACAGGTGGGTAATATTTTTAACTGGTAGTAATTAAGCACTGCATTTAAATTGATTATAAAAATATTTCTATCAATAAAAGAAAATATGTAGTATATTGCCATCATAAATTAGAAGCCATAACAAACGCACGCCCTATCAATGTCTTGCTTACTTCTCGTCACTATCTCGCCGCCATATTGCAAACAGCTGACCGTAAGCTCCTCCCCCGTTTCGGACGTCAATAGCCTTATGTTGTGGGTTGCAACTTCCATGAAACTGTATAGCTTGCAACCTCTTGCCTAAAGTGGCGGCTGACGGGAAATTGTTGTGGGCGTTGCACTATTTTCATTAAGGGGGGGGGGGGGGGTAGCTTGCAGGATAAAAGGCTGCTTGATATCAGAGAAAACTGTTTTCAATTGCGCCGTAAATCGAATCTACCTCATTCATCACGAATGCTGCAGTTGAGAGAACATCACATTGTCATCGGAGTAAATGGATTATAAGTTAGTCTACTTCACACAACATAAGTTATATTTGAGGGCGAGAAAGAACCGGGAGTGTCACAAGTACGCGCTAATTACATCGACAGTTGACGGAGCATCACGGGTGTCTCCGTCCGCTTCTAGGCTCCCTTGTTGCAATCGGCGGGCAACGACCAGCCGAGTTAACTGTTGGGATAGCACTTACTCTGTCATACCCTTCACTATTGAGATTCGGTCGGTGCTTGGGCCTGGCAACGGCCAAACGGAAGAGTGCTCCAAGACAGTTGGCGGGCTTAGCTTTCTCAGACAGTTCACAGTACCGTACCTTAGTATAAGATTTCCTGAAGTATTTAAGAACAAAATTATGAGTTCCTGTACATATAAAAGAAAACGTAGATCTAAGAATATTATTATTACGGTATTAAGCTAATTGTTTTTCGAAAAGAAATCTGGTCGTTGTGCAACACTGCAACTTTATTACCGTCGCCACTGGCCTCTTACCAGTTGGTGTCTGCACACGTATTTCCAGAAAAGCAGCAGTGATCAATCTGCGGTATGTAACGGAGAATAATGTTGACCCTAGAGCGACTGCCTGGTGTGTGTGTGTGTGTGTGTGCTCCTGCTCATTTGTTGCAACTAAGCTTGTCCAGTACTGTACCACTATAAAGGTCGATTCACACTATACATTACGTAACCTTTCCGTTTCCTTCCCATGACATCTCCGTACATGGAAGTTTACTATATTTTAAAGAGTACATACACCTTCCGTAAGCCTTGCGTTTCCCGACAGGATTGTTTGGCAGCAATGTTTACGGATCGTATGCGGACATGCACTAGCAACCACTTCCATTCCGTGTTTTGGCGCTCCCTCTAGTTTTAACCTGGGTTAGGTTTGGTTACAGTTTGGGGTTACACTCACCAAAACGAAATAGTGAATTCGAGAAACATGTGTTTGTAAATGTATCGGGAGTTTAAAATGAACAATATTCCATCGCAATCTAAAGTAATTTATGTCTTTTATTCTTTTTGGGGTTTGAAGACATTTTCAGTGTTGCCTTAGTAAACAAAAGTTTGGCGCTTTTCAGTCGGTCAACACGAATGTACCCAAAAGAGCTGGATTATGCCCTAATCCTGAAAAAAATTACATAATAAATTTATTTATACATTTATTTATTAATCTCATGTTTTTTTTTCAGGATTAGGGCATAATCCAGCTCTCTTGGGTACATTCGTGTTGACCAACTGAAAAGCACCAAACTTTTGTTTTCTTTTATTCTTATTTTCAACATCACCTGAAACAGTACCTCATGGAATTTAACTACACATAAGATATACGGCAAAATAAGCAAGTTGACATGAAATCCCTTCTAAATGGAAAAAATCTGTCTTATCATATATTAGCTCTTGGAATAAAGTAACATATTCTCCTGCGATATTTCGCTCTTTGAACATATCATGAACCAATTTTCTTCGTTTCCTCTTTCTTATCCTACGCTCCACCTCGTCTAAAATAATATCACACAGAACATTTTTTTTTTTACCACGTTCTGTCACTAAGTCCCAAATTCGACGCTTGTCGTCATGACAATCGAACGCTACCGTAATGTACTGTATTAAACGAATACAACAACTTTTATCGCAAGGGGTATGGATAGGAAACGGAAAGGTTTTGTAATGTATAGTATAATACTTGGGAAGTTATTCCCGTGCTTGGGTGGTTGCTACTATTCTGGATCCTCCTGCCCATACATGATGTCGACTGTGGCTTTGAAGGCATTCTTCATGTCGCAAAGATATCGTGTTGTATAGTACGGTATGGTATATTATCTATGTGCGCCCCGATAAACACGGCTAGCTAAGCCGGCTTTTACTGGCGCAGATCGTGGGTGCGCGTACACGGTTCAGCCGGTGGTGAGTGCCACTTTTACACTTTTACCAAACATGTTCAATAATGTGTACTTACAGTGCTCATTGCCGATGCTGAAAATGTCCTCCCTCTCTTGTAACACACACCTGACATCTTCTGATGAAAGAATGGGCAACATTCTGAAGTTCCACAGCAGTGATGACTTCGATTTCATCTCTTATGTACTGTTTAAGTTCAGTTCACAGTGATCACAATACTCACTAAACGTGCAACACTAACGTCTAAGCTTTGCCGATACAAGTCCATATGAATGACAAAACACGTGTCAACTAACGATATGAGTCAGCGGAGCGGGGTATTGCGAGGTCCGCACCTGGCCAGCCAAATGAGTGGACCGCGACAAACTATTGCGTCATTTGGCTGGCCAGGTGCGGACCTCGCAATACCCCGCTCCGCTGACTCATATCGTTTAGTGAGTTGTCTGAAACAAGACGAAAATTTCGAATCATGTTTCCAGGAAGACCTATGCCCAATGCCAGTACAATTAGGAGGCTCGCTAAACGATTCAAGAAAACCGGCTCCGTAAATAATAAAGAAGTTAACAGACAACAAAAAATATATGAGATCGTTGTCCATTCTTTAATCAGAAGATGTCAGGTGTGTGTTACAAGAGAGGGAGGACGTTTTCAGCATCGACTATGAGCACTGTAAATACACATTATTGAACATGTTTGACCGGTCGCGGTGGCCGAGAGCGCTGACGCGCTATCTCGTGCCTCGCTGGCATCGGGAGAGCTTAGGTTCGATTCCCACCTCAGCCGTACTGAAAATGGTTTTCGTGGTTTCCCATTTTCACCAGTAGGCAAATGCTGGGACGGTTCCTTTCAATGGGTCCACGGCCGATTTCCTTCCAATATCCCTTCCCTGACCCGTCCTGAAAATAAAATTACATGGGCATTGGCTGCATTAAAAAAAATATTGAACATGTTTGGTAAAAGTGTAAAAGTGCGACCCAACCACGGGCTGAACCGTGTACGCGCACCCGAGATCTGCGCCAGTCAAAGCCGGCTTAGCTAGCCGTGTTTATCGGGGCGCACATAGATAATGACCCTGTATATATCAACTTTGTGATACAACTACATGTGATTAATTGTGAATTGCATACAGTAAAATTTCATATTTGCCATGAATGGACATTAAGTCAGGCGATTGGTCCGATCAGCCAAAGAGACTGGAATTTAATTACGGTAGGGTGGCCATCAATCAGTCGTCTCCAGGCAGTAGAAATGAAGTTCCTCCATTCTTGCTGTCAAAAGACGAAAATGGACAAAATAAGGTATGAGGATAACCGACAACAACTGGGATTGGAAAGGAGCCTGCTGGAGACACTCGAACTCAAGAGATTGAGATGGTATGGACATATGAGGAGGATGGCTCCCCACGGGATACCTCCAGTGTACTTTGGCCAGTGTGTCCCCGGGAAGAGACCAAGAGGAAGACCTCCTGATGTGTGGGAGAAGCAAATTTATACGGACCTTGAAGCTAGAGATACGAACTGACATCAAATACAGGAACACCAGTTATGGATGGACAGGACAAATTGGAGACGGCTCATTTATAACCGCACCCGGTTTGCTGGAGCGAAGAAACGACGATGATGATGAGGGTGGCCATCAATCATCTAATTGTAAGTAGCCCACCGACTTCCATCAAGGTCTTGTTTCATCCTGTGTTCGGAAACAGCCCCGCCATTGTTGTGCAGCCAAGTGTGACTGAGGATAAGTAATATGTGTCATGCCTGAAAATGGGATACAATTAAGTTTAAGATGCCTTTTAGCGTTGTATTCCTCTGCCATTTGGGTCTATATCACTGTAGAGAAGATTCAGGTGACAGAGGTAAGGGAGAGATCATTATGGGAAATGAAAACTCGTTGCAATAGCATTTTATTGTGACGAATATACAGGAGAAATAGGCAAAAGTGAGTAAGAATATTTTGAGGTTATGGCATCCCAATGTAGTAGATTCAAATAAGTTATTTCATTTTTTTGAAACTTCTACTATTTTAATATTATCACAAGAACACTCAAAAGCTTTAAAACATGTATAAAGAGATGCGAGAAGTTCACGTAAGTTTGAAGTTCAAACCAACAATATACAGTAGACTGAAAGCAAACGTAATTCATCAGTTTCAGTGGGTTGACCGACTGAAAAGCATACGTTTCGTTTACAGAGGCAACACTGAAAAATGGCTTCCAACACGATATAGACTGAATAATATTGTAGGTTATTCTTAAACTACAGTAAATATGTTGTTCAGTATTTTGACTGGTTTGATGCAGCACTCCATGCCTCCCTGTCCTGAGCTAATCATCACATCTCTACATAGCTTGCACACCCTACATCCGAGGCAATCTGTTTAACATATTCTAACCTTGGTCCACCCCTACAGTTCTTGTCCTCGATCCTTCCTTCTATAACTAAGTTTGCTATTCATGGGTGTCTTAGTACGTGTCCTACCAACCTACCTCTTCTCTTCATTGGCAATCGCCAGAAACATCCCTCCTCGCCCACTCGTCTTAATTTGTAACCCTTCATTTGTAACCCTATCTGATCTTCATCATTCTTCTGTAACAGAACATTTTAAAATGCTTCAATTCTCCTCTTTTAATATTTAAACATAATTAATTAAATATAACACAATTTATTGATAAGAACTGCATTCAGTTCGGCTAATAAGGATGTGTGTTTGCCGAGATTGGCAGAATTTCTAGCCCAAACATTGAGTCACCTGGACCAATAAGGGTCTCGTGAGAGAGTTCCCTCTCTCATTATATGCTCCTTGGATAAAACGACGTTTTTGAAGTATTTATTTCGTTACTAATAATGAAACGTATATTCTAAAGATTTGTATAGATCATTTTTTACTGTGAGAGTAGAATGGCTATGTATTGGTTTATACCTAGGTATGGCGTCGGCCAATCATTTTTAGTATTTCACCATGATGAATAGAAAAATGAAATTATTATGAACAGACAACGTTTATTTCGCGTTCTCATTTGTAGAAAAAAATAATGAAAAGAATCTAAAAAATCAAATATGATAAACAACTTCCAAAATTAAATCCTTTGAATAAAATCGACGTCTCCTCGTTTTGGAATGTTGTTTATTATGATACACGTCTTTTTTTAAATGTGTGAGTTATAGGTTATGTTTCGTATCGTCCATAGATTTCCCCCTGAATAATATTTCGGATGCTGTTTTACAGATTGTCAATCAAGACTCGCAAAGAGGTATATCAGTAATTGTATATTTCTATTGTTTGGATCTAACAAGAGACAGTCATAAAGCTTGTAGACTTCTGAGACGTGTAAGCAATGATCCGACTAAGACCACTGCACATCATAATATCACTGCCAATCAAATAGCACATCAGTTACTGTTGTCGGCAGAACAAGAGTAAATCTGCGGAAGTGGGGTTTCTCAAGGGACTCATCACTCTGTGACTGTGGAGAGCTGCAGACAATCCAACATTTATGTCAGTGTGTCCTTCAAAGTGCACTATGGAAGATTTGATTGCAGCCTCCTCCAGCGCTATTGACGTCGCCCAATACTGGGCAAAAATCATCTAGCTCAAATTTGTTGTTCAATATTTGATTTGTTTTGTATAATAGACCAGTATATTGTGCCCTTCCAGCAAGAAATGTGCAAATCACAGTATGCCAGCAATGCTCAAATCGGGATTTTCGGGGTTTGGGTACGTTCTCCCACTCTGTGACTTACACATTTTGGATTAAATGGAGGATACACTTCCAAAAATAACAACAAAATCAACTCCTATTTTAAAACATTTAATTAAACAAAATTATGGCGCTACAAACAAATAAACTATTGACCAAATCCTTTTAAACTTGTTCAAAGTGAACAAGGAAGATATAAAAATTAAACAAACATTATATTAAAATAAATGGTTTCCATCAAACCAACAACTCATAATTATTTTCACTTCCATAAAGTATCTATCTTAAAGTTCAATATAATCACGAGCTCTAATGGCTCGATACTTTCCAATAATAACGGTGTCATTCTTTCATACACCTCAAGAACTATTTTATGAGTTTCTTATCATCAAACAATATATAATCATATTTAAAGTACATGTTACTTCTCTACTTAAATGTTTGGGCATTCAACAATGTTCTCAACATTACCATCTCTCTCAAGTTTCACAAATTCACTACAGTGATCGGGAAAATACTTGTGTACTCCAGAGTACCGAAGATTACTTGACAAAGTCAAAAACTATGATTACTCCCGGAATCGAGTTATCCTCATTGAACTCATGGAATCCTATATCCAAACAACATTACATTAGGGATTTTTATTTATTTGTCTTAAAAGACCAATATTACATAAGAAAGCTACGATCTGAACTAGCAAGCGGTACTTTCATCTACAAGGACCTCGGTTCAAATCCCGGGTCATTAACAATTTTAAACACTCACGGTGTATTATTACTTCTCCCAGACGGTTCTCTCCGACCCTACTACCACAAGGGGTCTGACTGTACACTTGACTTGATTTATGGCCCGGGAGGGACGGCTCTATGTCTCGCCTCGAGACCGCTACTCAATGCTTTTAAAACAGATCTTTCTTCTCTTCACTTCTCTGGGGAGACCTGGCGTTTCTTTCATTTACTTTCAACAACATTATTAGGTTCATAAACCCCTTTCGTAACCTTGGCATTTATTAATTATGAAGTGTCATCATTGATTGGTAAGAGTAATTCACATACAACGACGAATATTTAGGGGCTTCAACAACTAGACGAGTCTGGGTTTGACTCTTTTAACATGCCTCGGGAACCATTCCCATACTGGAGGACTTACATAAATGCGACTTAGGGTCGGCCGTGGCCTATATTACCTGCGCTCATAATACCATACATTTGCTCCCTATTACAATACAACCTAACACACATGGCCTTGGGAACTAATCCCTATTGGAGGACTTTATCATGGCTCAATTACCACAATCAACTGTCCCTCAAAATTAACTTGCCAAGTATATTTAGATTCAACGCCTTCCTAGCGTGATAAATTACTTTTAATACGCGACAATGCGCTACACATGACTTTAAAGCCTAGCGTCTTCCAAAGAACTGGTAAATTCAAAAATCAACATTTGATCTACATCTCCATTTTTATATTTATCCTCTCCCGTGACGATAATCACTCTACTTTAAGAACACGTATTAACACCATGTCTTTATACTTTTATTAAGGTTCAAACGCTCTTACTTTCATATCATTCAATTTTATCTTTATTTATATTTCTTTTATATTATTATTATTATTAGTACGCTTGCTTTTATAACATTCGTCAAATACACTGACATTTTATTCCATACATTTCCTCTACAGGATTTATTCTTTTCACATAATTATTTATAATTTCTCAAATTTTATTTGTTCAGACCGCGCTCTTATTCTGTTATTTGTTATTTAAAAACATCCCTCTATCTCAAATTCCGGTGGATTGTACACAAACACTTCCCCAACACAAAACATAATGAAAATATTTACTCACATGTTATAGGTCGGTCCCTGACCTTCCTTTTTCTTGCGATGTTTCATTTTTGCCCACTATTTTGTGATTACACCATCTTGTACAAATTCATTTCATGTACTGACATATCTTGACACACATTTAACTCAAAAACATTTAACACTGATAACATTTTAAAATACACTGGTGTATTCGTTTATAATACACGATAAAAACACTGAAAATATTACCTTTTAACACAAAATTTATATATTTACACTTCACAGATTCTAATCACTAAGGCTGCTATTAAGCCTTTCACACGTGATTTCTTGACCTCCCGTCTCCAAGGGTGAAATTTAGTAAATGTCGGCTTCCTATCTTGCCAGAATTGAAAGTCTCGAACCATCTACCTCCTCCCTGGAATAGCAATCCTTCAAATCCCGTTTCCTGACGATCAGCTATTATTATTAGCTCGAACGGCTCCTTTCTAGACCCTATTGGTTGGTCTAACGAAAGTCTGTTCTGTCCACGGTCCCCCAGATAATCTATCGGTGACCTATTGATTTCTAGCAACTAATACTCCTCGTAACTTAGTGCTTTTAATAGTTCGTATGTTTCCTTTAAACAATGTCTAGAGTTTCCTTCTCCTTTCCGCTTATTCGGTTCTCGAATTCCTATCTTTCCAGAATACTTTGCGAACCTTATTCTGTCCGTCCCTACTCGGGTTCTTTAAAGTTGATAGAATGTTTATCTCGCTGTTACGGTACTTCAATACGTTATGATACTTTTGGTCGTTTAATTTAAACCTATCGCCCTGGGCTCTAAGTTCGCAGCCTGCTTTGACTGTAATTACTGAATTTTTCACTGTAAACTTTGTACTGTCGGAACTAAATCCTGTAACTAGGATTTTTGCTAATTCTCAACACAGCGATACTGTAATAGTACTTCTTGGCTACTCCTTACAGATGCCCGTTGGTTATCGATACCGCGACGCTCTTGGCTGTCGGATACTGTCTATACGATGTGATACAGCGATTCCCCTCAAGGAAAGCTTGTAGACTCTCTTCGGCGTGATGTAGCACAATAACGCCCCCTGGGCTATCGGAAACTGCATTCGATGTGATGATGCTCCAACGTCACGCCCCCCTGGACGGACTAATACTGTATGATTGGCTTGGTGCTGCCAGGAGTTTTATACTATTTAGTCAAAAAAAGATTAAAACCTAGTCCTTTTCGTGACCAACTTTTGAAATAATTGTCGCACAATTATAAAAATTATATCTCCAGAAAGCTCGTTTTCTATACGTCAAATGACCTCACTGCACATGAAAATCGATCGTGCATTTCTGAGATATTAAATAATTTTTAGTCTTCAGCTGTGTGGGTGTTGCAGTTGATTTTTAAATTCCCCACTCCTCGGGTCTCAGTAAATCCCCGATGACATATGCTACGTTTGCACTTCTCTCCTGGGCAATTATTAAAAGCTTTTTCTCTACCCAAAAATCTCTAATCCGAAATGATTCACAATGCTGTATTTATTTACTTACTTTTATTCTTGCAAATGGGTTAAATTTAATTATTCTTCTTCTGGCACCGTTGCGCTGTTGCCGTTTTAATGCAAGGTAAGGGCGATTTCCGAACGTGCTCCTTGTCACACGCCTGAAAATTTCCACTGCTTCTATTTATATTCGTGACCGGCTCCTTATCCATGAGTCAGGCATGATCTCATTTCCTGGCCACCTGGGTCCAACTTCTTACCCAACGTTATGCTAGCATCCTTGCTTGAAATCTTTCTATGTTCCACTTAAGACTGTATATTTCTTTCCTTCCTTTTACAAATATACATGGATTCGACCCCCTTTGAGCCAATGGTACATGGGTTCATCTCTCCCCTCCTTAGGTAAATAAATTTTCGAAAGATTTTGAGGAAATTTATTTCAATTATCCATAACATCTTATTCTTCTTTAGTTGTCGAAACCATCATAACGTTTATCAGTACCTTCTGATCTTTATTCCTTTAAAATCCCACGATATTTTATTTTTCCTCCTTTTAAGTCATATCCGGTAATTGTGTAGGTTGGGTACGCTCTGTCCCTACCCTTTCTTTCTTTCTTTCTTTCTTATTTGTCTGGACTACAAGTTTCCAGAACATCATTCTTCGTTACGGGTGTGGTCTAATCCTACCCGTTTCTTTATTTCATCATTCTCTCTTCTTAAATTGAGATTTTCCTTTTCAATAAACTCAATTATTTCTCTTATCTCGCAATACAGTTTCTCCAATTCGCATTCTCACTCGAATGGTTGAACTCTGTTTCCTTTTTCTACCTTACTATCGTTTGTATCAAAAGTGGATTCATCCTCTCTAAATTGTTCCATGACCAGGGCTTGTTCATTTGCTTCATCGAAGTCTTCGGGAGGGTAATATATTTTTAAGTTCGCTGAGTTCATGGTCACTTCGTGATTCGTGTCACAGTGCCGAATTCTATAGGCATTATTTCTCAAATCTCTTACTATTTGATACGGTCCGTGGTACATTTTCTGGAACTTTTTGTACACGCGGTTCCCTGGATCCGAAATGGCTGGTCTTTTTACTAACACCATTTCTCCTGCTAATAGTGGTCGATGATACCTCTTGTGCCTGTTTCTTCTTTGCCTTCTATCGGCTTGAGCTTTTAGATGCTCAAAGGCTCTTCTTATACGTACATCTCTTCCAGGCTGAGCGTCAGCTGGCCTAGGAATTACCAGACTCCAAGGTCTCTCTGGTTACTCATTCCGATGTAACGTTATTGGTATCTCTCCCGTAGATTCGTGGATTGTGTTGTTTATGCAAAATTCGATAATATCCAGGATATCTATCCATTTCCAATTTTCTTCGGCACAGTATATCCTACAATAGTTGGCCGTCTCCCTCATCGCTCTTTCCACAGGATTTGCCTCAGGATGGCGAATACTTGACAAAATCTGACGTATTCCAAGTCTTTCTAATTCCTGTCTGAACTCTACACTTGTAAAACAACTACCGTGATCCAACAACAAATTCTCGGGTTTTCCCAGAATCGGTATCACTTTTTCTTTGAGTCGTTTTAACACCTGTTTGGTACTAGTCTTCTGTATGGGAGCAAGGACAACCATTTTTGTGAACACATCCATAGCCACCATTATGTGTCGATTTCCTCGCCTAGCCTTTGGCAAAGGTCCGAAATTGTCAATAGGAATGATTTGACCTGGCCTCTCGGGCAACAATGGTATAGGCTTTTGTCTCATCAAAAATGCATTTGGTTTAATCCTTTGACATAGAGCACATGTCTTTAGCGTATCCCTTACAGTCTCTCTCAGTCTCGGCCATACAAATGCTTCTTTCAGCATCGAGACTGTTTTGTCGACTCCCATATGTCCGAACGATCTATGGGCTAACCATACCATTTTTCTGTGCAAAATCGCAGGTACAACGATCCTTAATCGTGTATGGTCAGAGTCCACAAACTTATATAACAATCCATTATAGAATGTGTAATCTTGAGCTATCTTATTAGCTTCCGTGTACGCCGGTGTTCCCCTTATCAAACTTCCTTCAAGGAAAGATATGAGCATGTTCATCCATGGATCCTCACGTTGTCGTTGACCAATGCTTCTTAACTCATTCAAAGTACGCTGATCCCTGTCTTCCAAATCAATAGCCATTACTTCCTCTTCTGTGGACTCGGGCTGTCTACTTAAATAATCTGGAACTACATTTTCTTTCCCTGGGCAATACTCTATATGTACGTCAAACTGTTGAATGTATAAAGCCCAAAGCATCAACCTTTGACTGGATAGATCAGTCTTCATCAAAAAGGTTAAGGCTTTATGATCCGTCCTTAATGTGACTTGAAACCCATATACGATCTTTCGCCAAAATTGCAGCGCGTGCAATATCGCTAACAGCTCGATTTCACTGATTGTATAATTTTTCTCGTGTGGTTTCAGTCTCCGACTTGTGAAAGCTAGATAATTTTTCTTATCAGGGTTATCCGGGTTTTCCTGATATAGCATTGCCCCTATTCCAATCTGGGATTCATCTGTTTGTATGATAAATCTCTGATTAAAATCAGGATATCCTAGCTTCACATAGTTTAAGAGCATTTCCTTGGCCTCTATAAATGCTTTTTCTGTGTCCTCCGTCCATTTCCACTTGCCCCCCTTCTTCAGAAGGTCCTGTAGTGGTGCAACAGTTTTGGTGTATGATGGACAATGTCCTGAGACAAATCCAATCAATCCCAAAAACTGGCGAACGTTTTTCACCTTCAAAGGCCTGGGAAAATCTCTTATCGATTCTAATTTGCATGGATTTGGTTTAACACCATCCTTATCAATCACATGCCCCAAAAATGTTACTTGTCTCTGACAAAAATTTGATTTCTTCAAATTGATCTTTAAGTTAGCCTTTCTTAAATCTTCCAATAATTTCTTTAACTTTTCCAAATGTTCCTCAATGTTTTCTGAGGTAAGCAAAATGTCATCCACATAACGGATAGTGCAATCTTTCACTTCCTCTGACAGGTTTCGATCAAGCGCTCTTATTAAGGCAGATCCCGCGGTCTTCAATCGAAACGGACATCTCCTGAAGCAATATGTTTGTTGTTCGAACTGAAATCCAGTTAAAAGACTGGTTTTCTCTTCCAGTTCGAGATGATGATACGAAGAAGTCATGTCAATATTTGTGAAAATCTTCTTGCCTTTGAATTTCCTCAGTATTTCTTTTATGGGTGGTGCCGAATCATTTTCTGGTATGATTTTTGCATTTAAATTCCTGGCATCTAAACACACCCTTACTGAGCCATCCGGTTTACTCACAATTACTAATGGACTAACATATGGTGTCGCCATCTTTTCTATAACACCTGCATTCATCATCTCCTGCAGTGTTCTCTTCGTTTGTGGGTAATGTTTTTCCGCAACCGGGTATGGTTTTTGTCTGAACGGTGCCCAATCATTTACTTGGAACGCGTATTTAAAATTTTCAATCTTCCCTGGCTTGGAATCAAATACGTCCCTGAAATTTACTAGTAATTCCTTTAATTGTTCCTTATTTTCGAGGTTAACTTTAGCTTCCTCTATTTTTCCTGACAGGTTGGTTTCGAACTCAGTTTCCGAACTAACTTCAAGTTCTATATTTAGGACTTCAAATATCTTTTCTATGTCCTTACAACCTTCTTCCGTTACTTCTTCCACATGCCATACCTGTTCTCCTATTTTCCCATCCTGTTCCTGTAAATTTATATTTTGTTCGTCCACATCCTCTCTTTGAATCCTAATGCAATTTTGCGCTAGGTCTATGATGACCTTGTTCTCACGGATAAAATCAATACCTAATATGACATTATATGGTAATTGATTTACCAGCAAAAAGCATTGCGAAATTACAGCGTTACCCATGATCAGATCGATGTATACCTGAAATTTACATGTTAAAGATTTTCAGGAATAATCCCCTTAATCTTTATACTTGATGTGGGAATTTTCAATACGCGGCCTCTTGTTTCCAGTTCATTTAAGAGGGTTTGCGTATTTAAACTTATGGTCGATCCAGTGTCAATTAATGCCCTGACCAGTAATCCTTCTATCCTTAGCATGATGATAGGTAGTTCTCTTTTAATAGGTGGGATTCCTTCCACATCCTCGTTAATTAGCTCATCTGGTCTTGCTATCCAATTCACAATCTCTACCTCCTCCCAGCTCCTGGTATGTTTCCACTTTTGATGATTTAATTTTGAAGTTTTTTTTTATCCTGAGGGCTTCCTTTCCCCTCATTCTTCAAGTGTGCCTGTAGCTCCAAGCTTTGAGCTCCGTCTAATCTGTCGGGTGATTTGCGGTTCTTTATTGCCTCACTCCAACGGACCTTTTGCCTTTCAGGTCCCTCTGGTCGTTCATTCATGTAACGAAGACTTTCCTGATATCTCTCTTCTATTTCGGCCCGATATTCATCGTCCCTATCCTCTGGCCTTACGTTCCTTCTGGGATAATTTTCCCATCTCTTTCGGTTATCTTGCCTCTGATTGTTATTGTTATAGGGTCGGTTCTCTTGTTGCCTATAACCCGTATTTCTAGGATTTCTTCCTCGATATCCTCCTCTATAGTATGGCTGTATTCCCCTAGGCTCTTGGTGCCCATACTCTCGACCCAGTCCCTGAGTATCAGTACTAGTGGACTGATTTCTGGTCGATGGTTTCTCTCTGTTTTCTTGACTGCTGGCCATGTGTACCTGTTCAGTCTGTCTTTGATGCCTGGGAGTAACGTGTGAAGTCGTCATATCTAATTGACGTATTACGCTCTCCACTTCCACAGCACTTCTGGCTTTAGACGAGATTAACAGCCTCTGGATCTCATATGGAAGTTGTCTTGCAATGGCGGCACACAGGTCGTTCTCAGCAGGAGCAATGTCAAGTTCCCGGAATTTACACAGCTGAGCGGTGAAAAATTCTGAGTACTTAGTTGGGGCATTTGTGCTGTACTTCCTAGAGTACATATCTAGCCTCAGATTCTCTTGGACATCTGCTGCCCAATATCGTTTAAGAAATGCTTCTCTAAAACCTTCCACCGTGTCGAATGTGTACCTGAAACTCCTGAACCAGGTGAGACAATCACCTGCCAACAGCTTCTCAATTGCTCTCAGTCTCCGATCCTGAGGAACTTTCATTTCATTCAAGTACTCTGCGACTTCCTTTAACCAGTATTTAGGAGTAATAGACATATTGTTACCTGTAAACTTCACTGGTCTGTCCTCATTTGACTTGATGATATTTATTATTTGACCATTTGTCTGATTCATGTACGGGGTTGACATTGCCATCGGATATCCTGGGTTCTTATAAGGGCTCTCCCCTCCTAGGTCCCTATCGGGATCTGTGCCTCGTTCCCGGGGATCTACCCATCCTGTCTTTGGAAACTCATCCTGACTCTCAAATTCTAACTTCCTTTCTCTTCGGGCACTTTCTTCATTAGCCATGAGTTGAATTTCCATTTGACTGTTCTTATGATCAGTCCTCTCCAACCGGGATCCTAATTCATTTTGAATTTTTTCCTGATTTTTCTTACTAGTTTCCAGTTCTCGTTTGAGTTGGAATTTCTCGTCCCTGAAGCTATTACTGATTTCATTTAAGTGTTCTTCTACCTCTTTCTTAATGACCATGACCTGTTCTGTTATAATTTCTGGCTTAACGTCACCTATGGTATCGAGGTCTTCTCGTATCTCTTTTATCTTTTTCTCCATCTCTCCCTTAATTCCTTCAAGCTTTTCCTCAGTTTTCCCTTGACTCTTATACAATCTCCTCAAGTCGTCTTGGACCTGGTTTACTTCAGTACTGGTTTTTCCTACGTGAACCTTTAATGTTCCTATGGTGTCCTGAACCTCATTAATACCCTTACTTATCTCATTTATCTTCTGGGTATTTTCCTTATTTTCTTCATCTCGTTGCTTCCTTTCTCCCTGGAGATGCTCTTCGTAAGTCCCTAATCTCTTGCTTAATTTTTCCTCGTGCTTACTCAATTTATCATCTACCTGCCCGGTAAAATGATTAATCTGATCTTTCATATCCTGTACATCTTTGTGATTCTGACTTTCCATATCATCAACTTTGGTCTGAATTTTATCGACCTTTCCCTCGAGTTGTCCTACTTGGTTTTCCACCCCTTTAAATTTTTCTCCTAATTCCTTAAAACTTTATTTTATCTCATCCCGGGATGTTTCACAAATCTTACTGTTAGATTGTATCTGAGCTTCTAACTTTGCCTGCACACCTTGGATCTGGTTCACAAGTTTCTCTTCACATGCCTCTACATTTTTTTTACAAATTTCTTTCATTTCATCTAATTTAGTTTCCATAAAACAAAATTTATCCTCTATAATTTTAAAATTATCTTGACACTTCTTTTTGGATTCTGTATTATTTTTTTCTATAGTACATATCTGGGTTTTCAATCCTGCATTAAATGTGTTACTCTCACTTTGAAATGCCTCTAGCTTATCCCCAAATGTTTTATCCAATAGTTGAAATTTGGACTCTATGTTTTCTTCTATACTTTCTCGGAGTTCATTTGACCCTTGTTTTGTTCTCTCAATTATCTCACTTTGTATTTTAGTCTCCATGACCTCTAGTTTAGTGTTCATGGCTTAAATTTTCAAAAAAATATCAGCTATCATCTCCTCCTGAAATGAATGTGATTTATTTTCAAGTTTCCCTTCCATTACTCCTAGTTTATCCCCCAAAACCCTGGATTGTGCAGAGAAATGATCTGAATTCTCTGTTTTCATACTATTCAATTTACTTTCTATCTCAGCCTTCAGTTCACTGTTCATGTTTTTACATTCGGCCTGGATAGATTCTAATTTAATTCCCATGTTATCACTGTTAGTTTTAAGAGATCCTAAATTGTGATTTATGGATTCAAACTCCCTTTTATTTTCATCCTGTTGGAGGCCCAATGTATTTTCTATCTTAACACTGTCATTTTTAAGAGCTTTTAAATTCTCATTTATAGCCTCCAATTGTTCCCTACTTTCCGCCTTCAAAACCTCATTATTAGCTTCCCAAACTTTATTACATTCCTTACTTATTTTTACCATCTCCTCCCTATTCTTTTGGAAATGCTCATCCAAACACTCCTTTAGCTCCATCATCGTCAACATCTTATTCCCATATAAGAATACAGTAGGCTACGCATGCCACATCGCTGGAACATGCTTGAGAGATGGTAATCTGAACCATTGTGTCCCAATTTCTTCAAAAATGTACTTTGGTACGGGTGTTTACTAAAACGTACCCTTTTGATATCTTTATTCAATCTCAGAAACCTTTATGGAAGTATTTAAAAATTCAAAATTTCGAAAAACCATTTTTTTTTCGAAAAATGAAAATTTTGAGTTTTTGAGAAAACTTGGATTTTCCCTAGGAAAACTCATCCCTGCGTAAAGGGCGCCAAAAATATGTGTTTTTCTAGGAGGTTTTTAATTCAGGGCTGCTCGGTGTGAGTTTCCAGGGACCCATGCGGTCAGTTAACTTAATATGTTGTAGCTATTCCTATCATTATTTTACTTTTACATGAAATGACCGTCTTAAGTGTTCCCCTAGTTATTAATCCAAGCACAGTACTTCTATGCCCCCCTGTGCCCTTCCAGCAAGAAATATGCAAATCACAGTATGCCTGCAATGCTCAAATCGGGATTTTCGGGGTTTTGGTACGTTCTCCCACTCTGTGACTTACACATTTTGGATGAAATAGAGGATACACTTCCAAAAATAACAACAAAATCAACTCCTATTTTAAAACATTTAATTAACCAAAATTATGGCGCTACAAACAAATAAAACAAATAAACTATTGACCAAATCCTTTTAAACTTGTTCAAAGTGAACAAGGAAGATATAAAAATTAAACAAACATTATATTAAAATAAATGGTTTCCATCAAACCAACAACTCATAATTATTTTCACTTCCATAAAGTATCTATCTTAAAGTTCAATATAATCACGAGCTCTAATGGCTCGATACTTTCCAATAATAACGGTGTCATTCTTTCATACACCTCAAGAACTATTTTATGAGTTTCTTATCATCAAACAATATATAATCATATTTAAAGTACATGTTACTTCTCTACTTAAATGTTTGGGCATTCAACAATGTTCTCAACATTACCATCTCTCTCAAGTTTCACAAATTCACTACAGTGATCGGGAAAATACTTGTGTACTCCAGAGTACCGAAGATTACTTGACAAAGTCAAAAACTATGATTACTCCCGGAATCTAGTTATCCTCATTGAACTCATAGAATCCTACATCCATACAACATTACATTAGGGATTTTTATTTATTTGTCTTAAAAGACCATTATTACATAAGAAAGCTACGATCTGAACTGGCAAGCGGTACTTTCATCTACAAGGACCTCGGTTTAAACACTCACGGTGTAGTATTACTTCTCCCAGACGGTTCTCTCCGACCCTACTACCACAAGGGGTCTGACTGTACACTTGACTTGATTTATGGCCCGGGAGGGAAGGCTCTATGTCTCGCCACGAGACCGCTACTCAATGCTTTTTAAAACAGATATTTCTTCTCTTCAGTTCTCTGGGGAGACCTGGCGTTTCTTTCATTTACTTTCAACAACATTATTAGGTTCATAAACCCCTTTCGTAACCTTGGCATTTATTAATTATGAAGTGTCATCATTGATTGGTAAGAGTAATTCACATACAACGACGAATATTTAGGGGCTTCAACAACTAGACGAGTCTGGGTTTGACTCCCTTAACATGCCTCGGGAACCATTCCCATACTGGAGGACTTACATAAATGCGACTTAGGGTCGGCCGTGGCCTATATTACCTGCGCTCATAATTCCATACATTTGCTCCCTATTACAATACAACCTAACACACATGGCCTCGGGAACTAATCCCTATTGGAGGACTTTATCATGGCTCAATTACCACAATCAACTGTCCCTCAAAATTAACTTGCCAAGTATATTTAGATTCAACGCCTTCCTAGCGTGATAAATTACTTTTAATACGCGACAATGCGCTACACATGACTTTAAAGCCTAGCGTCTTCCAAATAACTGGTAAATTCAAAAATCAACATTTGATCTACATCTCCATTTTTATATTTATCCTCTCCCGTGACGATAATCACTCTACTTTAAGAACACGTATTAACACCATGTCTTTATACTTTTATTAAGGTTCAAACGCTCTTACTTTCATATCATTCAATTTTATCTTTATTTATATTTCTTTTATATTATTATTATTAGTACGCTTGCTTTTATAACATTCGTCAAATACACTGACATTTTATTCCATACATTTCCTCTACAGGATGTATTCTTTTCACATAATTATTTATAATTTCTCAAATTTTATTTGTTCAGACCGCGCTCTTATTCTGTTATTTGTTATTTAAAAACATCCCTCTATCTCAAATTCCGGTGGATTGTACACAAACACTTCCCCAACACAAACATAATGAAAATATTTACTCACATGTTATAGGTCGGTCCCTGACCTTCCTTTTTCTTGCGATGTTTCATTTTTGCCCGCTATTTTGTGATTACACCATCTTGTACAAATTCATTTCATGTACTGACATATCTTGACACACATTTAACTCAAAAACATTTAACACTGATAACATTTTAAAATACACTGGTGTATTCGTTTATAATACACGATAAAAACACTGAAAATATTACCTTTTAACACAAAATTTATATATTTACACTTCACAGATTCTAATCACTAAGGCTGCTATTAAGCCTTTCACACGTGATTTCTTGACCTCCCGTCTCCAAGGGTGAAATTTAGTAAATGTCGGCTTCCTATCTTGCCAGAATTGAAAGTCTCGAACCATCTACCTCCTCCCTGGAATAGCAATCCTTCAAATCCCGTTTCCTGACGATCAGCTATTATTATTAGCTCGAACGGCTCCTTTCTAGACCCTATTGGTTGGTCTAACGAAAGTCTGTTCTGTCCACGGTCCCCCAGATAATCTATCGGTGACCTATTGATTTCTAGCAACTAATACTCCCCGTAACTTAGTGCTTTTAATAGTTCATATGTTTCCTTGAAACAATGTCTAGAGTTTCCTTCTCCTTTCCGCTTATTCGGTTCTCGAATTCCTATCTTTCCAGAATACTTTGCGAACCTTATTCTGTCCGTCCCTACTCGGGTTCTTTAAAGTTGATAGAATGTTTATCTCGCTGTTACGGTACTTCAATACGTTATGATACTTTTGGTCGTTTAATTTAAACCTATCGCCCTGGGCTCTAAGTTCGCAGCCTGCTTTGACTGTAATTACTGAATTTTTCACTGTAAACTTTGTACTGTCGGAACTAAATCCTGTAACTAGGATTTTTCCTAATTCTCAACACGGCGATACTGTAATAGTACTTCTTGGCTACTCCTTACAGATGCCCGTTGGTTATCGATACCGCGACGCTCTTGGCTGTCGGATACTGTCTATACGATGTGATACAGAGTTTCCCCTCAAGGAAAGCTTGTAGACTGTCTTCGGTGTGATGTAGCACAATAACGCCCCCTGGGCTATCGGAAACTGCATTCGATGTGATGATGCTCCAACGTCACGCCCCCTGGACGGACTAATACTGCATGATTGGCTTGGTGCTGCCAGGAGTTTTATACTATTTAGTCAAAAAAGATAAAATCCTAGTCCTTTTCGTGACCAACTTTTGAAATAATTGTCGCACAATTATAAAAATTATATCTCCAGAAAGCTCGTTTTCTATACGTCAAATGACCTCACTGCACATGAAAATCGATCGTGCATTTCTGAGATATTAAATAATTTTTAGTCTTCAGCTGTGTGGGTGTTGCAGTTGATTTTTAAATTCCCCACTCCTCGGGTCTCAGTAAATCCCCGATGACGTATGCTACGTTTGCACTTCTCTCCTGGGCAATTATTAAGAGCTTTTTATCTACCCAAAAATCTCTAATCCGAAATGATTCACAATGCTGTATTTATTTACTTACTTTTATTCTTGCAAATGGGTTAAATTTAATTATTCTTCTTCTGGCACCGTTGCGCTGTTGCCGTTTTAATGCAAGGTAAGGGCGATTTCCGAACGTGCTCCTTGTCACACGCCTGGAAATTTCCACTGCTTCTATTTATATTCGTGACCGGCTCCTTATCCATGATCTCATTTCCTGGCCACCTGGGTCCAACTTCTTACCCAATGTTATGCTAGCATCCTTGCTTGAAATCTTTCTATGTTCCATTTCAAACTGTATATTTCTTTCCTTCCTTTTACAAATATACATGGATTTGACCCCCTTTGAGCCAATGGTACATGGGTTCAATATATGTATGGTAGAAATGCAGATATTCTGTATTCAATATTCAATATTGATATTGATACTTCTGACACGAATAAAAAAAGAAAGTTACTGTTGAACGGGAAGGCAACCTACGAATCACAAAAACAGAAATTGCAAAGAGAAAAGCATGAGGAGAGTAATGACCACACATCATCATTTAGCACGGAAGAATTAGAGAAGGCTATCAAACAGTGAGACAATAGAAAATCAACGGGCTTGGATGATATACGAACCGAGCAAACACTTTGACTTAACAACAAAGAAATGTATTGTCCAACTTTTCGACTACTATGTCAGCAGAAACCAAAATCCAAAGATATGTTGGAAGAGCCGAGTGTTTGTTTTGCTGAAATGTGTCAAAGAAGGAAATAATCCAACGAATTTTAGACCAGTATTATGTCACCTTTACAAACTGCTGAAAAGATTGATTTTAAATCGCCTATCACCTGTAATTGACTCCTTACCTATACCTCAGCAATCTGGATTTCGTCCTGGTAAAAATTGCACCGGACAATTGCTAAATCTCACACAGTTTATAGAAGATGGATTTGAAGCTCGTAAGATGACAGGAGTGGTATTTGTCGACTTATCAGCAGCGTATGATACTGTCAACCACCAGCTACTACTGGTCAAGGTCTACAATCTGACCAAGAAATTTAGCCTAACAAGGCTCATTGCCACTCTTTTGAAGAATCGCAGGTTATTCGTTGACTTTAAGAACAGCGTAGTCGATAGAGACTACAAAAATTGGCCTCCCACAAGGAAGTGTGCTGGCTCCAATTCTGCTCAAGATACACGAACGACCAACCTATAGCCCCCAATAGCTTCTTGTATGCTGATGACCTCGCTCTAGCCACCCAGATCACAGATTTTGAATCAGTGGAAAACACTCTCAAGAATGCCCTTAAAGATATTTCCAAATACTACAACAGAAACCAACTTAAATCAAATCCCCTCAAAGACACAAGTGTGTGCTTTTCATTTGAGAAACGCTTGCCACGGTGGGTGACTGGTTATCATGTTGGATTACTGACCCCAAGCTTGCAGGTTCGCTGCTGGCCGTGGTAAGTGATTTTTGAAAGACGGCAAAAATCACGATATGCTTGTCATACGATGTTGGCATGTTAAAGAACCCATTTGAATTCAGTAGGCCGTGTTGATAGTGGCAAAATCAATCTCGATGTTTTCCGCCAAACATAAAGTTCCTCATTTCTCTACTAGAAAGCGCTATAGTGTCAAGGAGCTTAGATATCTAACTTCCATAGTGCTTCAAGGAACAACAAAATTCGACATGCAAGCTACCCTCTGGGTGCAAATAACAAAGCTTGCACCCAGCACCCGAGGCCATACGATATTATTATTATTATTTGAGAAACAGGGAAGCTACTCGCAAGTTAAAGATAAGATAGTATGGTCAGGAGTGGAACTGGAACACTGTGAGACCCTAAAATATCTAGGAGTGACACTTGACAGATCTCTTACTTTCAAGAAGCACTGCATGAACTGCAAGTCGAAAGTTACCACCAGGAACAATCTTCCACGGAAACTAGCCGGGTCACAGTGGGGTAGTCAACCTGTGACGATCCCAACCTCTGCAATGGCTCTATACTTTTCTGCGGCAGAGTATGCTTGTCCTGTTTGGTGTAATTCAACAGGTGGATGTAGCTCTCAACGGCACCTGCAGAATTATAACTGGTCGCTTGAAATCCACTCCAGTTCAATGGCTTTACCACCTCGCAGGAATCGCACCACCTCTTGCTCGAAGAGAAATAGCTCCGAACAAGAAAAGAAAGACAGTGGAGCAGGAAAGAACCAATCGTCTGTATGGGCATGAACCGCACCCAAGGCCGGATTTAGATTTTATGCGCTCCTAGGCCTGTGGAGTTTTGCCGACCCCTCTTCATACCATCGCGAAGGGGGGGGGGGGGAGAATTTAGACCTCAGAAAGCTCTTTGTGAAGGTAATTATTATTTTATTCTAATGTTTCGTGAAGTAAAATCAATTAAATACATTAAAATAATGAGAGAATCAACTGTTCCTAAATTTGCATACAAAGAAATGGGCCAACGAGATATTAAAATAAGTTTATGTTCGACCCTAACTATTATGTGTCAGAAAACTGTATCATAATGAGGCTCATTATAACACTATTTTTCATTATGAAACAGTTTCTCCCACCAATCAAAGCTCAAGAAACAGTTGTGTGACCAATTAGATAAGGATACCTTCGCGCATGCGCTCAAAATCCAACATGTCTATATAAATTACCAAAATTGCACCGTCCATATGTGCGCGTAAATAAACTGGTGAATATGAGACAAGAAATGGCACTGTACCTTAATATCCCCAAAATCAATTTCTACACAGCGCGTGGTTTTGAAACGACTTCGGTGACAGTTTTACTGAATACTGGAGCACAATCTGAACATATGGCATTGAAGCACACAGAGCGCATGCGTCCAGAGAGCTTGGAAGACATAGATATACTACCCACCGCAGCACCCGATCACAACATTCTAGTGACTGAACAGATATTTATGAATATTTATGTTAAAACATATAATAAAGTTATAATTATCGTCGAACATAAACAGTCGTATGCAACTCGTCTATAATGGTAATTAAGACACTCGTATGGACATTATAAAACTCGCATACGCTCGTTTTATCAAAAATACTCGTGTCTTAATTATGGCCATTATAGGCTCGTTGCATAATGTACTATTAACCCATTAATACTCATATTCAGATATAAGTTACATCATACAACGTACAACTATGCATAATGAATTATTCAAATTAAACTGATATTAATATTCAAGGTTTAAATTTTCTCCTAATGAATCATAAAACCATGGTGGCCACTACTCCTGGAAAACCTGGATATCCTGGAAAACTCCTGGATTTTAATAGGTCTGGAAAACTCCTGGAAAATAACAAAAAAAATGGAAACTCCTGGAAAATAGCCACTGTTAATTAATTATAAAAATCTTTCCATCCACCGCTAAAATTCTCCAGTCCGCTCTTAGTCCTCGACGTCATGATATCGCGGATGGGGTAGCAAGGGCCATCTAGCGGTCGCTCTGAAAACCCTGCTTATTTTTAACCGGAAATTTACGCGCCGTGTTTTATCTTAAATCATACTCCCGCAGCAGTTTTGGGTGAGCACTCTATCGTTAACGAAAGAAATTTCCTCAGGCTACCTGTTTCTGTATAGGAGAACACGCGATAGTATCTTTGTAAAACATATTGAGTATAGACAACTTCACTGCAATAAAATTGCAGGCGGCATTCTTTTCTCTCTTTTTTTAAAGCGGATATTTGAGTCACAAAGGCTTTTTTAAAACAACAATTAAATCATTTTTGTGTAGGCTTGCGTTTGTCAACATCTGTATAAGTAAACCAAACACAACTGCTTTATTTTGGTCTTGAAGTAGGCAACCGATAACGCCCCCTCCGGGACTCGCGCTAATTTTGAAGTCTGGAAAAATGAGAATTACTACTGGAAAATTCCTGGGAAACTCCTGGAAAATCATTGACCGATTTGAGTGGCCACCATGTAAAACATTCCCATTCTAAAGCTGAAGTCGAAAAATCTGCTGTTGCAAAACATTTGTTGGACGTAGACGTATATTGTAGTCTTCTTCTTCTCCTTCTTCGCCTTTTGAGACCACAAAGGATCACTTTAACCAACCATTAGTTCGTCGACTTGTAGGAACTGTACGAACCTTGCGGTCCTCCCAGTACTTCTTCATGCGTATTGATCGTCTTACCCTTTCTTGGGCGGAAAATATTCTTGTTGGAATTTTCTTTTTTGTGAGTGGAAAATGAAAAGTCATATTTTTAAGTGCTGTAGTTAAACTTTTCTTATTTGCAGCATCTTCTGTTGTTAGACCAATTTCTTGTAAGTCCTCTCTGATTTCTTTTAACCGTCGGCATCCAGATTTTGTGTTTTTTGAAGCAAGATTGTTCTGTACTAATTGTTTTAGAAGACGTGAATCTGGCATTCTCATGATGTGCCCAAAGAATCTAGTCTTTTCTTTTGCATGGTATCAGTAATGGGTTCTAGGTTGTTGTAGACCATATTGTTAGGTATTATTCGCCATTGTCCGTCTTTTTTATATCCTATATTGATACAAGTTCTTCCAATTCGCCTTTCGATCTTCTGTAATCTGTCGGTTTTTGAATGTTCGTTTAGAAGGAATAATGTTTCTGCTGCATATGTGGCTTCCGGTTTTATGACTGTATTGTAATGTTTAATTTTTGCATTGTTGATAAGCATTTCTTTTAGTAAGTTTCCCATGTTAATTTTTGTGCCCTAGATAACGTGTTGGTTCTTATTTGAATTGATGCTTTCTCATTTAAGTTGTTTGTTATTAACTCTCCTAGATATTTGAATCGTGTTACAATTTTAATTTTTGTATCATTAATTAGTATTTCCTTTAATGGTGTTGGTTTTTGTGGCATGATTACTGTTTTTTTCAACTGATATATTAAGGCCAATTTTATTTGCAATGGTCTGAAGCGCTGATGTCTGTGTTTTGGCTTCCTCTAAATCTTTCGCCAATAATGGCATGTCGCCTGCAAAACCAAGACTGAATTTTTCTCCCTATTTTTATATTTGGAGGGCATTTCGTAGACCATTCTCGCATTACCATTTCCAATCCATAATTTAATAGTAATTGTGATAAGCCATCACCCTGCCGTAAACCGGTTGTGTCCTCAAATGGGTCAGAGAATTCACCTCTGAATTTAACTTTTGATTTGATGCCTGTAAGAGTTAGTGTTATGAGATTTGTCAATTTGGGGTGTAATCCCATGTGTCTTAGAATTTTTAATAACGATTCTCTATGAGACTTGGTGATGGATGAAATCATACGAAAAGTGGTAAATAGCATTGGGGAAAGGAAAATGAAGGCAATGTTGTTTGCTGATGACCTTCTGGTATGGGGAGAGGATGAGGAAGAAGTACAAGAGCAATTAGATGAGTGGGAGAAGGTAGTGTTATCATATGGGATGAAGTTCTCAGCACAAAAGAGTGAAGTGGTCATCACAACGAGGAAGAAGAACAGACTGGATATGGGCATAACACTTGGAGGACAGCAGTTGCAGAAAGTAGAATGCTTCAAGTACTTGGGAAGCATAATTGAAGAAAAGGGAGGCAATAGGATGGAAATAAATGAGAGGGGAAGGTGCGCAGATGGATTTTTCAAGAGTGTTAGGGGGATGATATGGAATAAAGATGTACCACAAAAATGTAAAGGAATCATCTACAACACCTACTTTGTGCCAATTTTGACATATGGTTCAGAAACATGGGTGATGAAGGAAAGGGACAAGAATAAAATACGAGCAGTGGAGATGAAGTTCCAGAGGAGTAGGGTAGGAGTGACAAGAATGGACAGAGTAAGGAATGAGAGAGTCAGGGAGATGGTAAGAGAGGAACCATTGCAAAATAGAATAGAGCGATCTAGGCTACAATGGTATGGACATGTGAGGAGGATGGAAGAGGAGAGGATACCGAAGAAGATGTTTGGAATGGAAATGACGGAAAGGAGGCCAAGGGGAAGACCAAGGGACAGATGGACAAAAGGAGTTAAGAAGAGTGTGGAGGAAAGAGGAGTGTGCTGGGACACAGTAAATGACGAGAGATGGTGGATGGACAGGAAACGATGGAGAGGCTTATGTTCCAAGCAGACCCGACTAGCGGTTGGAAACTGCTCAAGATGATGATGATGATTCTCTATGAATACAATCATATGTTTTTTGAAGTCGATAAGTGTTGTAGTCTATATGGAAATTTTCTGACAAAAAAAAATGCTGATTAATTTTGTGCCCCACAGCATGGTGCGTCCCTAGGCCGGGGCCTATGGGGCCTATTGGTAACTCCAGCCCTGACCGCACCCGCGACGACTGTCAAGGAAGAGTTTCCTTAGAACACCGAAGGAACTTAGAACCACTGCTAGGTTGCAACTAGGGAGGGCTACGACCTACCTACCCTTTGGTTGGAAAAGAGTCACTGAATCTTTACTTCCTGGCTACGACGAGGAATGGACTATTTGGAAGTCCCTAATTTGGCAAGATGGGGCTACACAGATCAAGATTATATTCATTGTGACAGCAGAGAAGACCAGACTGTTGAACATAATGCCTCAACGTCGACTATGTCCAGCCTTCCAGCTTTGGAAGTGGCCAAGTTTTGGGCAAAAATAATATAAAAGTGTAACATATGTATGTTTATGATACGATAATAAAAGCCACGGTAGGTGAGTGGATAGCGTGTCGGTCTACTAACCCCAAGTTTGCAGGTTCGCTCCTGGCCGTGGTAAGTGATTTTTGAAAGGCGGCAAAAATATGACTCGCATGTCATACGATGTTGGCATGTCAAAAAAAACATTTAATTTCAGTAGGCCGTGTTCATAATGGTAAAAGTAATCTCGGGAGTTTCCGCCAACACAAAGTTCCTCATTTCTCTAATAGAAAGCGCTTTAGTGTTCAATGAGCTTAGATATCTAACCTCCTTGACTTTCATAGTGATTCAAGGAACAACGAAATTCGACATGCAAGCTACCCTATGGGTGTCAAATTACAAAGCTTGCACCCGGCTCCCGAGGCCATACGATATTATTATTATTATAACAAATAAATATATGTCTGTAGACTTTTCAGGAAATGCAAGATTTTTCCTGTACTATTGAGACGATTTGGAATATTTTGGTACAAACCACACCTCCTAACTCCCTCTGGTTTAGGAGCATGAGTTTTGTGAAACATACACCTTAGCGTATTATAATAAGACTAGAGGACCCGTGCGACAAATCTTGCATGTTCATAAACCACACTTTCCCCAATAGGTTTATAATGAATTAATGAGAAACTTAAGGAGAAAGGTTGTCATTGTTTTATTTCAACCAAATGATAAAACAACACTATTTACATTTCAGTCCCTAACTTAAGAAGGCAATCACTGAAAATTAGAGCATCATATCACTCAACCGTTATTCGATATTTATGAAATTATACGATTTGAGTACTCATTCCTTTGAATTACTGCTTCTGAAATCCATGCAAAATGATAAAGGAAAGGCCTCAGAATGTTAAAATGACATGAAACAGGCGTCACAGCGGCCAAAATGTAAAGTGGACAGCAATTATGGAGCGTATTTTCCTGCAGTAAAAGTATCTGCAAATCGCACACTTCGTACATTTATTAAAAGTCATTTTTTAAAGAAATTATAAATATTTATGAAATTAGAGTGCGATTCGTCACTGCTAATGTCTATTCTCTTTAATTTGAATGCTCATTGTCACGATCGGTTGCTTGTGAGCGCCGCAGGGGGGATCTATACTACTGAAATAATATATAAGATTGTTTGCAAGCTTTGAGTGGGTTTGGGTGGCTTTTCCCTTCCTTAAACACAACTTTCAGACGATATTCTGTTCAACAATATTGATATTGATAAAATGTGATATTTGATATTACAACTTTTCAGTCAGTCAACACAATGTAATCCCAATTACTGGAACATGCAAAAAAAAAAAAAAAAAAAAAAAAAAACTGGAAAAATTACATTTAACTAATAATCTCTACATAGAATTAAATAACTAAGTCCCTGATTCTCGGATGTAACGGGTAATCTTGAGAACCACTGGATGGATTTTGATGCGGGTTTCACCATTCTGTAAAGGATTTCTCGATGAAGGTTTCCGTAGACATTCATGACCAAAGGAAGCCGAGCAGTAACGATTTCAGTGAATCGAGTCGAAGAAAATCCTGCCATCCGTTCGCCTTTTAATCTTACGTTGGGTAAGCCGTTAAAAATTTCTATAGGCCTATACTATGAGTGTGAGAATATTGTTCAGCATGAAAAAACAGTCCGGAACAGCATATCTTTATCTTTAATACATCGCTCCCTATAAGTGTGTTTACGATTTCATTTCTTCCAACAATATTGATCAGTGGAAATTTAAATTACTAGCTTCGGAGTGAGTTTACAAGCTAGCAAGCGAGCCTATCACCTCAGATTCGGCCAGCATCAAACTGTTGAGTCGTGTCAAGTTAAGACTTCAGAGAAGAGTACGGTATATGTGTTTGAGTTTCGCTGTTCACCTCGGCTTTTCTGAATTGCGACTGGGACCTGCCGACCGTGTGCTTTTTAAGTTTGCGCTGGGTGAACCGTTAAAGATACCGGGCGAAGCCGGGGCGGATTGCTAGTAGTCTGTATATATATACTGTATACTAGCAGTAGTGCCCGGCTTCGCCCGGTGGATTTCTTTATTTGCTTTATGGATGATAATGAATATTTCTACTGAACTGACATTATGAAACTAAAAAACAGAAAAAATAAATAAAAATAAAACATTTTGTGGTGGTGGTGGTGGTGGTGGTGGTGGTGGTGATAAGTAGCACATTATAATAGCTGCTTCGGTGGCGCAGTTGGTAGCATGCTGAGCTCTTATTCCCAAGATCGCGGGTTCGAACCAGGCCGAAGTCGTCGGATATTTTCAGAGCGTTAAAAATCCCTCAGTATGCCTTCTTCGGAGAGGGAGTAAAGCCGGCGGTCCCAAGTCATAGATTTATGGCATGATAAAGAACCTTCTACTAATTACACTTGTGGAAGCACACATTTGTAAGTTAGTTTCATAACGCTCTATTAGTTCCAACGTTCGCCACCGGGTGCTGACCTTGATTGCATTTAGTAGCCGCGTCCGCAGCTAGGTGTCGTGGATGGTAGCATTTGGTGGCAAAAGTAAGAACTACTTGAAAAAATTAATCTCTGCAGTCCTTCTACCTGAAAAACAGACAACACACACTAATACAGCCATCACAATTAACACCGGTTATCAGACAGATTCTACACACACCCAAAGTACACGGGGCTACATGACCGCGTTGTCACAGCCCCTAAACTAAGGAACCAACCAACTAGTACATTATAATGGACGTAACATTCTGGTCATGTTCTCCTAATGATAATGATATTAATTAACTGGGAGACGGCTATTTACTAACTACTGTACTGACACATGTAATTTACAAACGAATTGAAGGAAACGATTAGAAAGAGGAGTAAGTGAAATAAAATCACTGCCTAGGGCCTACACCCCATTGGTTGTTATGAAAGTAGAGACCAATAGTGTCGTCCTTTGCCGCATAGCGCCGTAGGAAAATAATTAGAGCACTTCGGAAAACTTCGGTTAACCCGAGCTCCTGAGGTAGCAATAGTGTCATTTATCCCCACATAGCGCTGTAGGATAATGATTGGAGTACATGAAATAAAATTTGAAAGCACCAACACTTATTGCAGCTGATAACCTCAATGTACTGCACCAACACCATCGCACTTTAACAGAGGTTTTATATTTTCATAATGTCATAACTGTTTTAAGGGGTCTAAGAAATCTTTTTGCACTAATTACTCCCAGTGACTGTAATCTGTAAGCAGCACAAGATGTAGTAACTATTTCCGCAATTCTGCACCAGAACACGGGTAGGGGCTGCGTGGTGCAGTCCGCATTGCCAGCCAACAATGGACTCATTTAAATATTCTTACAGTTACACCTCAATTCCCAGCATCTCTGGACACCTACTGCAATACAAAAATACTTCTAGCACGGTTGGTTCTAGACACATGAAACTTGGTTTTCGGGCCAATTCGTCTGTCTGTTATATGCAAATCTACACCATTTCAGCGAACTAAGCCAAATTTTAAGTCGCGTGTTATGTTTCATGCAACGAGAGGCTTAAAATGAGCCTAGATTGGTCCTTCTACGACAAATTCGATATTTCGTCCCTGCGCCAAACGGCCTACATCTATGGAAAAAGAGGGCTGTCCAAATTTCTAGTAAATTAGACAGTGTTACTCGCAGAATTCCAAAAGGTAAGTACATAAAATTTGGTTCAGATTGGTGAAATGGTGTAGATTTCTATAAATAACAGAGACCTAATTTTTCGTTAACAGATGTGGCCTACAGTGTTATGCATGATGATGATAACGCAGTTATTACGGGCCTAAATCTTTTTTCACTAATTACTCCCCGTGACTCTAATTTGTAAGCAGCGCAAATATCGCAATTCCGCACCAGAACACGGGTAGGGGTGGCATGATGCAACCCGCTTTGCCAACCAACAAAAGACTTATTAAAATATCCTTACCGTTAGCCTACACTAACGTACTGCGGACATGAATGGTTCTAGGACCTTAAAACGCGGTTTTCAAGTTCCTTTTGTCTGTTATTCTAAATGTAGGGAATGGAGAGGGTTGTCCAAAATATCAAGTGGACAGTGTTACCAGCAGGGTTCCAATGGGTAAGCATACACATTTTGGTTCAGATCAGTGAAACGGTGTATGTATTTATTTATCGTATGGCTTTTGGTGCCGGGAGTGTCCGAGGTCATGTTCGGCTCGCCAGAGGCTGTAGCTGCTTCAAGCGGACACCCATAGGGTGAGCTACAGGTTGCGTTCAATTTCAAGTATTTCCAACTTTCGCCACCAGATGTCACTGATACCTAGTGGTGAACGTTGGAACTTTGATAGAGCGTTCCAACGAAATATAACCTATGATTTAGTTTCACACAGGTGTAATTAGTGGAAGGTTCTTTATCATGGCATAAATCTATGACATGGGACCGCCGGCTTTACTTCCCCTCCGAAGGTAGGCATACTGAAGGATTTTAACGCTCTTAAAAATCCGACGACTGCGGCCGGGTTTGAACCCGCTATCTTGGGCAGAGCAGTTCAGCATGCTACCGGCTACGCTACCGAAGCCTTCGAAACGGTGTAGATTTGTATAAATAACAGGCAGACATACAGACAAACCAACATCGAGCTTTATATATATTTGTTATGGACTACAGAAGAGGGAGAAAACTATGGGATAACAGGTTTTACTCGTCAAGTGAGCATCATCAGATAGAAATGTACAAGACAAAATAGCTCTACAGAATACTACCAAACCCACAGACAGTCTCTGCTCTCCAAAACAAAAAGCACGGCAAACACTTAGAAGGTGTGGCAACTATTACTGATAAATACTAAAGCACCCAATAATAAGAACGATTTATTTTGGTTGGTTTGTTCCCAAGTTTGGGGGCTGCGACAACGCGGTCATGTAGCCCCGTGTACTTTGGGTGTTTGTAGAATCTGTCTGATTAATGGGGTTAACTGTGATGACTGTATTAGTGTGTGTTATCTGTTTATAATTCAAGTAAGATCAATTTCAAGTAGTTAAAGGGAAGGAAGGAGGCTTTTAGTTTTACGTGACCGTTAATCATGCGATCATGAGCCACGGCACCTCCTTTTTACGTGGAATCCGAACCACAGGACATGGCATTTCACTTCGATAATCCCACATGCATTGACCGGGAATCGAACCCAGTCCACCTTGGTGAGAGGCCAACAGCTTGACCGCTGCGTCACCACGCCCCCTTTCAAGTAGTTCCTACTTTTGCTACCAAATGATACCGTCAACGACACCTAGCTGTGAACTTCACTACTAGATGCCACCACAACGGCACTTGGCGGAGAACGTTGGAACTTAGTAGAGCGTTAATCAAATCTAACCTACAAATTTAGCTTCACCCAATTGTAGTGTAGTTAGTGAAAGGTTCTTTTACATGCCATAAATCTATTATGTGGGCCCGCCGGCTTTACTTCCTCTCCGAAGGAAGGCATACTGAGGGATTTTTAACGCACTTAAAAAAAGCGACGACTTTGGTCGAGTTTGAACCCGCGGTCTTGGGCATAGAAACTCAGCATGCTACCAACTAAGCCACGGAAGCCGCAACGATTTATTTTAATAATGTTGCAAGACTGAGAAATGACGAGCTGTGATACGCGAGCTCTTAACTAGAATTGCAAACTTATCTGTGGTGTCTATGCCCAAGATCGCGGGTTCAAACCCGTCCGAAGTCGTCGGTATTTTAAGAGCGTTAAAAATCCCTCAGTATGCCTTTCTTCGGAGGGGAAGTAAAGCCGAGAGGCCCATATCATAGATTTGTGGCATGAAAAAGGACCTTCCACTAATTACACTTGTGTGAAGCTAAATTGGATCATGATAAGCAATAGTGATCCAAGCACCATAATACCAAACAGAGAAATTGATCAATTTGTAAACCATCTCATTATAAAATCTGTGTAACAGGTATTGTCTCCAAAACTGAGGGAACATGGAGTAATTATGTTCATTTTAGTAAGATTGTGTTACATCCTAAAAATATTATTGCATCATGCCGTGGTATGGCAATAATATCACTTGGATCATTTATGCTTAACTAAAAAAAATTGTATGCTGGGTTTAGCAAAAATTGATATTTCAGAAATTAGAATGCAATTTGTCACCGAGAATGTCATTTGTAGCTGAGTGTGCTGTAACACTCACCAGTTATTCGTTATTTATGAAATTATACGATATGAGTACTCATTCCTTTGAATTACTGTTTCTGAAATCCAGGCAAAATTATAAAGGAAAAACCTCATAATGTTTAAATGACATGAAACGGGCGTCACAGCGGCCAAAATGTGAAGTGGACAGCAATTATGGAGCGTATTTTCATACATCAACTGTATCTGCAAATCGCACACTTCGTACATTTTTTTTCAAGTCATTTTTTAAGAAACTATTGTTATTTATGCAATTAGAGTGCAATTCGGCACTGCTAATGTCTATTCTCTTTCATTTGTATGCTCATTTGTCACGATCGGTCGCTTGTGAGCGCCGCAGAAGGGATCTATACTAATGAAATAATATATATATGATGATGATAACACACACTAATAGAATCATCACAATTAACACAGATTCTACACACACCCAAAGTACACGGGGCTACATGACCGCGTTGTCGCAGCCCCTAAAATAAGGAACCAACCAACGAAAACTAATCTGTAGAAATGAGGTACGAGTACTCTGCTGAGATGATGGTAAAAAGCTAGAGCTGCAGTGCTTGTCTAATAATAATGTTCTGAAAGATCTGATATGGAAACTTATCTAAATTGTGGAATGTCTACAAACTTCTCTGACAACCGCTGTCCAGATGTAACAAAAATCTGTGTATGGAACCAATCTCACGATTAACATGAGGCGCAGATTGTGTGCCGTATCCAAGTTGTACTTGAGTTACAAGGCAAACCTAAAAGCCTTCACCAGACTTCAACGAACGAATTTGAATTTTGAATTAATTGATTTGACGGGCAGAACAGTGAGGTCATCTGCCCTTAACCCAAGAAAGAAAAGAGATGTCTTGATAATTCTATCGTGTGGTCATGCGAACCATTTCCTGCGTGTGTCATTCGGTTCCGGACCTTCACTGTCTACCGCAGACCAATCTCCCATCCTGTCACGGCCAAGATCAAAGGTCCAAAACAAGCCAGCAACCAGTCTCAAAAGAGGAACTTCGACTCCACAACATCGCCCAATCTAGGTCTTGTTAGATTGTGAGAAAATATAAAATATATACAGTACTTCTCTTTTTGGCATTTTTATTTACATACTACCTCCCCCATTCTTTCTTCCCAACCATGCCCACTAGTACCCAACGACAGCTCTACGTGTATAAACTATGGAGGCGCACATGCAGTGGCATATCTAGGGTCCCCATACATAAAGAAAACATCCAAACTAAGACAGAAAGCGCAAAGAACTAATCAAACACACACAAACATACCATCAATACTCTCCCCCCTCAGCACCCACACACGCCACTGCACTCACGCAATTTCTCCATCTACTACACCAACTATCAGCCATCACCCTAACATAGCCATACAGATTCAATCACCAAGCTCAAACCCACACCCAACTAAACGCGGCCGGGCGTGGGCAGCCGCAGAGGACTGACCAGGCCGGACCGCGTCCGACTACCCAAAACTCCCAATTTACAATAATATCTCCCCCAAAACAGTTTTACAACACAGCTACACACGCAAATTACATTAATCCAACAAAGAATCACAACATCAATACTAGGAAATACACCAAACAGACCTAAAACAAACAGCCAATCACAGCACAGCATACGTCCCGCCAAATACAGCCACTCACAGCACACCTACTCAACAATCTCCACATACACAAACCAAGTTCCCCCACAGCCAGGCTTATTATTAATAATATCAAGTATTATTTTAAAATGCTTATCTACTATAGGTCTATCCACTTTTTCATACTACAGAACCAACCCACTAGTGGTCTTTCTTCCTTCCTAAAGCTTTATAACAACTTAAAATTATTTTATAGTATTATTATCCATTCATTCAATTTCGCTAATCGGGACCACGATAAGCCTCATTTTACATTCTGGCATTTGTTCATTTTTCGCTTGATCCACATTGTCTTCATGAGCTCACTGAGTTTAGCACGACGTTCTTCTGTCCATTTCGAACCAGTTGTTCGTTTTTCGTCCCGGAAAGTCCCAAACGTCTCGATGGCTGCGCTATAAAGATTTCGGTCTTGTGCATCTTCTGCTCGTAACCCCATTTCTTTCAGATCTCTCTGGACGTTAACATACCATGGCATTGTCGTTTTTGGTTTTGAGTCGAATATACTGAAGATGTTATTATTATTATTATTATTATTATTATTATTATTATTATTATTATTATTATTATTATCAAACTGAAGCTGCTGCTGATATTCTAAATACTCATGGTGCGCGAGTGTTTGAGGTCTGGAGTGGACAAGACATTAGAGCCATCTAAATAAGTTTAACCAACGAAGTTAAACAAGTTAAACAGATCAAATCCACAAAAATTAAAACATAACTCCCCAACTTCAACACGAAATGACAACAACTTGAACCCACGAAAGTTGCCGCCGGAGCGACTGCGACAGCTGCCCTGGCGGGCTGTGTTTGCTTATAAAAACTCACTGCTATATAATAAAAGAAATATTAAACCACTTGTAATTATACAACTCCAGGCAGAGGAGCGCATTTGACGAACCGGTACCTCGCTTCGCTCGCAGCCAGCGGCTAAATCAAAGAGACTAGCTAGTAAGTAGCATAGCTTCTTGCCGTCATGATTCTAATAAGAAAATTTAAATTTGTCGGGTTGTTATTCATCGCAATAAGTAATTCGATCGATTCCTTTATGTCTAAAGCCCTACCTTTTGACTCATGTAAAATTCTTTTATCATTTCCCAAATCGGTGAATTTGTGATTTTTGCATGTGTTCGCAAACCGCTGAGCTTCTGCCATGTTTTATTGACTAGCCTACTTTTCACTTTTTGTGTAAACGATGAAAAAACTAGACTTATGAGATCAATCCGGGCAAATGTGTGTGTGTCTGTCCCTCCCTATCAACTCAACTCTTAAACGGCAGCTATCGTAAACAAACGTGGTATAAGTAATGGCCTATACCTGAACAATTTGCGACCATATTTGAAAATGACGTCAGTGCTACCAACTGCTGAAAAGTCACAATTGAAGATTGAGCTCTATGTTGGATATCTCTGAAAGTATGCATGGGAGTTAACCCAAAATTGGTATACGTATAGATAACAATATTTCAAATTAATTTTCTGTAGCACATACATGTCAGTGTTGCCAACATGACTGTACGCGTGCTAATAGGTACAATCTTTATGTGCATGTAACTTCCATACTAAGAAACGGATTTCTTCCAAAATTGGCTCATACATAGATATTAATATTTCAGATTAATTTTAGCAACTCATGCCTGGCAGTGTTATCAACATAAATCTATGCGTGCTGATGGGTTCAAAGTTGAACTTCATGTAGCGTCCATACTTTCATTTCGACATCAACCAAATTTTGCATGTGCATTGTGTAACTGAAGGCCTGGAACCAAGCGTATATTCAGAGTCACCAGGGCTGGCAACTGTTGATGTATGTTCTCTATGATTTTAACCCCTAGTCTCAGTCAATCAGAAAGTATGAAGTTCGTCGCTTCTAAACTTTGCACTCGTGTAGTACATGGAATTGCAGATTGATTTTGAGTAGTTTGACAGTATTGCCAACATGATTCTATTCGTGCTGATTGGTTCAAGGATAAACTGTTCGAAACTTCCATACTAATGAATGAATTTCATCCAAATTTTGTATGTGCAATTTACGCTTTAGGATATGTAACTGTACTCATTATAAGAGCCAGCAGGGCAACCAACTGTGTGTTAACAATCTCAAAACCATTGAATCCTAGATTCAATATCTCAGAATATGTGCACGGAACACTCTTCAAATTTAGTGTACTGGAAGTTCAAGATGTGTTAGACATATTTAGAGTAAATCCTTGAAGTTAGTGGTACCAAAATGATTCTATAACTGCGTGCAACTTCCATACTGACAAAGGGATTCAAATCACGTTGCGTATTGAACCCTTCAGAAAAGCAGTGTTTAATGTAAGAAATCTTAATCAAGGGGTCGCGCTCAGTTCCTATGTGATGTTTACGTTCGCCAAACAACATGCTCTACTGAGGTAAGGGTCATAGGATATAAACTATAAATTAGAAAGAAAGGTGACAAGATGTAAAATAATAACATGATTTAATGACTAATAGTGCATAAAAAGAAATAAACAACAATAAAATATAAAACAATCCTCCCTGAATTTCCCATGATAGGAATATCTATACATTTGAGGAGTCAGACGGATCTCCCCTTTTATTTAAAATGTGGATCCTGGTTCCACTACCTTGAAATTTGGGTTTTATGTGCGCGTAATGACTAACTACGAGGAATGAGTACTTTGGATGACTGTTCATTTACAACGGGTTAACAGCCACGATGCTTACGAACAATCATCTCGTAAATCAACGTTTATGGATATGGAACATGACATTAATAAAAACCCTTAAAAAGTAATGCTGACACACGCACTAAATCTACTATCTACAGGAATCTCTCTCGGGACCCTCATTAGCGCGAAGACGCACTTGACTTTGAGCTGCCAACACGGGCCAAATTGCTCAACACAAACAAGGAAATACAGCAAGCATGTGACTCACGGGTCACTGAATGAAATATAAACATGGAATAAACCAACAACAACAAAAGCCTGACTGGCTGACATTACTTTATATGAACAAAACTGCATGTTAAGCTAACGCTTCGGAGATTATCGTGATTCGTAGGCAACTCCCATTTATTTAAACAATTTTTATCATTGATCAGTTCTTATTCTGTATTTCAAGTTATTACTGAGCCACACAGGCACTCTCCACTAATGACCTGGCTGGCAATCCTCAGTCCGTCTTGTGCAACATCTCCCCTCTTCCTCACTCACCTGCCATTGTCCCACTCCAGTGTGTATAAATACCTGACCAGCTGTGCCGTTACCTCAAGGAATCAACAGCAACAAACTCAACCACTTCAAAATATGGTCAGACATTAATCAAAATATCCAGAATTGCCCTCGCGAGGTCACAATCTGGATTTGTCATCAAGCTGCCAGAAATCAGTCTACGCTGAAATTCCCGCTTGTAATGACACAAAAAACACACACTCACACACACACATCTGGGAATGACAATACTTTTTTTTACACAGATCGGCTGAATGGATGCTCGCCGACAATTAAAAAATATTAAAACCTACGACAGAGCTGACTGCTCTTCGTCACAAATCACATTGCTCCAAAGGCAATAATCTCATTGAATCTGATCAATAATAAAACAAAAGAAATTAATTACCCTCCAATCTACTGTATAATTATTTTACTTCAGTCCTACTTCTGAAACACAACATATCCCCGAGAGACGTTTTTAACCGCATTGCGTAACATATGCAAACACGGCCGTTCACATAGCTACGTTAGTTAAAACAACAAACAAGAAAAGAACCTTCTACTAAATATATATGCGAGCTGTTTCCATGCAAAAAGTGTGTCAGACCAAAACTAAATAGACTACGTTAATCACACGAGCAAATTATTTACAAAACAAGATATGTCCCATACACCATAAGTTAATTTATCAGATAATAATAAATATTATTCGGTACTCATCCTCAGCCAGCCACCCGTCAAAGAACATCTGCAGCCATTTCCCAACTGGATTCTTCTTATCTCATCTCAACCATCTTGACGGAGTCTTGATATTTCCAGGCTTCCTCCATGGTCAATGATGTCATCTCTCGTGCTGATTCAAAAATTAAATTATTATACACTTGATGTCTGACTACTAAATTCGCCGTTCGGGTACTTCTTTCCCCAAAGCAGTCTATTGGCGAATTATCGAAGATACTGCCCCTACAAATATAGTACTGTGACTATCTAACACTGAATTTAACACTTTTAATAATAATTTCTGTGTCCTTCATGACACGCAAAGTATAAATGTCAACGTCCTTAGACGCGCAAAGTATAAAAGCCTGTGTCCACTGACACACACAAATAACAGCCTCCGTCCTCAGACGAACCAAAGTAATAAGCGTGTCCTCGACACACCAAAGTATAATAAACTTACGTCCGTAGACGCACAGAATAATAAGCAAAGTCTTGGCTCTTCACACCACTTATAAATGAACTGGCCCTAGGTCTAGATGGGGGGGATTTTATACAAAAATTTCTCGAAATAATGATGGTACAGGAATGAAATAAATATCACTGAACTCGAAAAATAGCGCAGGTCAAGAATATGCCCATTAATCCTAGAATCGATCGTAGATATTTTGTCTAGGCGATCTCCCGCGTGAATGCTAGCCGAGCGTGCCCACGCTAGACCTGCCGCGCTAAATAGGCATTCTTCTCTCATTGGTTCCTACATTTTCTGTAATTTGGCGGTTTTTAGCATATCTTGGCGTCGTAGGAGTGTCTATTTTCTTCATCAGCCACTCACGTTACTGCATCATCTTTTTTCTAGGCGCGAATATTACAATGAACATACCAGCAGCATGTCTCACTGCGCGTCGCTTCTATTTTGAGGAGGCCAACACCTGTCCTTCTGACACATCGCTAGGCTATTTCCTTTCACAGCTAAAGTATTTAGCCTTTTGTCAATCAGCTTCAGGTATGTCCCCGCTGTCTCCAACCAATGCTTGAAATTTCCTCATCTCCGTCTGGCTACTTTCATGATGCTGGTGGAAATATTTATTAATTGAAGAAATAAAACCTAGAATCATTTATCCGACAGAGGATAAAGGGTTCAGTATGTGTATTGTATGCTACTCGGCAATAGTTTATGGAGTCACCACTGTTGATAAATGCTACCCATAATAGTCTCAATATATCACGATGTATGTAGGCGAAAAGTTCAAAACTTGGTGCACGTGTAGTCCAAATTGATTCTTCGCGTGGTTATAGGTTCAATGCTTAACTTCCTGTAAATTCCATATCATTTAATGGTTAACTAACAAATTGTATATATATAAGATTTGCCGTAAGGGATTAACTTGTGCGCATTTTCAAAGGTAGCAGTCCTACCAAGTACCCTATAATACTCTCTGACCATTTGAGCCGTAGATTTTCAGTATATCAGATTCCATGGAAGGAAACCATTTGAAACAAACTGTAACTTAGTGCTCTCTAGGGCTACATTTCGAGCAAATCATATCAACTTAACTTGTAGTTAAATTTGTTATTCTAGATCAACTATTATTTATGAATCTTACATTTTAGGAAAAGTAGACTCTTTAGTTCGTCACGGAACTACTTGTGTGTCAAGTCTCCTCCCTCTCTATCAATTGATGGATCTAGAATGAGGAAAATATCTGAGGCTGGAGAGACTTTACAAAGTGGTGTATGTTGTCGATTCTAGAACTTTCTCATTACTACTGTATGCCATTAATTTACCCGCCACAGCTTAGACAAATGTGCATATACGCTTGCAATCTATCTTAAAGGTGAGATAGGACCCCACAGAACTGCCTTCCTGAGGCCTTGGTTTGTTGAGAATAAGCACATTTCGGCCTTATTTTTCCTTCCCATATGCATTCATAGCCTCATCTAATTGTTATGAATGGAGGACTCACTTTATTTATCAGTACAAATAGAGGGGATCCATCTAGAAGCATGTGTTCGTTTTGATGCGGATTTATCTTTCTTGGCTAGATATATTTTAATGGACTCCTCTAATGTGATCTTGGGAGAAGACATGAAAGATGCGTAACGAAGTTCACTGGATTGTCAACACTAATTTATAGAAGTTCCATTGGTGGCAGTGAAAAAGCTTTTAAGTGGTACGGTACCAGTTGTGTTTTTGTATATACTAAAGGAGTTTTGGAAATGCTGAAATCCCAATATCGGTAATAACGAAACGTAGAAACTTGACACCAAATATTTTTCAGAAACATATCTGAAAATAGAGGCCTCAGCCTTGAAGTGTTATCGCTTGGTTGTGTGACGTGGGACGATGTTCTCATTATGCAATCAACAATATCAGGTTTTGTGCAGCAACTCGAGCTGCTGGTGCTAGCTCCACGAGTGAGATGGAGAGAACTTGGAGCCTGGAGGGCCAGCGGAGAGTTGTATTAGTCCTCTGATGTGAGGAGTTGATTCGCAGTAAGCATATGTACACCATTCTAGTCAAAGATACTTTAATAACAACAATACAAAGAACATCATGAGCGAAGGGGCAAAAATACAAATTAGTACATAATGTGTCCACGGTGGTGCTCTTTTAGCATTCCCCAACACTGATATCGAAGTACTGACTGTTAGAATAAAGCAAGCTGTGGTAAGGCTACACTGATTGTCTTATTAAGTTAACCGCGTGGTAGCTGTTGGTGGAATGACAATAATACCCGGCTGTCCTTGACTCGGTGGACGAATTGGTTAAAACTCCGTCAGATGTCCACGAAATGGTTTCCTATTTTCAAGGCCACACCTGATTTCTTCCAACTCCTTGCCAAGTTCAGTTCATTTGTTCTCTTTATAACTCATCTACGAGGCTGGTGTCAAGAAGTGCTTTTTGAACTTTAAACCACCCGGCAAATATAAATTCAATACAGCTCATCCCTGACACCGTTTGAGGCAGATGACCTCGTAGTTCCGCCCCTTAAAACAACAATAACTAACTAACTAACCTGACACCGTTGAAATAAGAATAATGAGGGGTAGACATGCATTTCATTCTTTAGTTACCCTAACTATTCATTGCATTGTATTTACTGCAAGTTAAGTGAATGCGTGATTCACAATTATATTTAATTGCTCATCCAGTTTTTAAAAATTAAAGTGCTAAAAAATCAATTTCAAAATGCTATTTTCTATCTTTGATAATAACTCCCCTGTGAGTTGAAGGTCAGTACTGGGTTAGAAGCACTATGTAAGTGACAGCCGCCCCTGTGAAAGCACACAGCACGTTGAGGTTTATCGTGAAGAAGCCGAAAGCACTGAACGATAACTTAGACTGCATTAGCTGTATAGAGAATAACTTCAGTTCTCTTATGTTAATACCGCGCCTGGTTTCTTGAAGAATGAGATCTATAACAATGGAGCCTGAACCGTCCGCTTCTGCGCAGGTCAAGGAAGAGCCTCCTGTGATTGTTACTAACTGAAACAGATGAAGACAATCCCATACCACCGTGATGGCAATGCCTAAGAGGTTAGCGGAGAAGTCTCCAGCGTAATGAAAGATGATGTAGTGAACGTCATAGAGAAGACACATGAAGAAGTAGATCATCAACAGGAAAGTTGATGGACCATAAATAGAATTCACAGAATTTGCGATGTTATACAATTCCTTATGAATTTTCCGGAACATAGCTACGGGGATAAGCGTTTCTCGTCGCATAATGATTTCTGTGTGTGATTTTGGAACAGAGTGACTGGACGAGAATAGGCTATTTGGTTCGTCATACCAAACATGTTTTCTACTCCACAGATGAGCTCTCAGTTGCTCATTCAAAAGAAAATATCTCCTTTTTATTAAATACATTAAATTTATGAACTGCACATAAACTAAAGTAGAAATGAAATGTGCAAAGTAGTGGATAATGAAGTAGAATTTCCCGTAGGGGATGTACCATATAATGCCAGTAATAATGTATAACGCGATCAGAAAACACAGTAGTACCACCATCTGAATGATAACAACCCACTTGAGTCTTCTGTATTCTCTCCCATTTTTACCAACCAGAAACGTATCCACTGCTATCAGAACCTCAGCTATGTTTTGGAACTTACGATTATGTACGAAGGAATTCAGTAACATTGAGGAAAGAGACACAGAAAATATTTTAAGAACTAGAATGCATCTAACTATTTGAGATAGCACATTTCCTTCTGAAGCGAATCCTCCCGTGAGGTCACAAATTGTGTGGTATATGAATCCTACCAGGAGAGTGGTGAATATTACTATCACCCATACGGATGCAAATTTTGATGTTCTTACAGCTGTTGCTCCGTATTTGAAGTCATCAATTTTTGATCGAGTTAGATTTGTTAAACCAAAGATTCTGGAAGCGTAGCAAAGTGGAGAAACTGCGGATAGTAAATCAGAAGATGGAACATACAATGTTCTCATTGTCAACAAAATGTTCAAATTGGTTGTCCGTCCAGTAGCTCAATGGGTGGAAGCGACACGAACTGATAATTTCAGTGATGCAGGTGAGGATGCTAAGCTGATCGATAGTAGTCACACGGCTTCACCATTTTAAGAACGAAGACAGGCATGATTTCCTCTCAGTTCCTTGGGCACTTTTCTATTAATACCGGTATTGATTTACGTATTAAACCAGACCAATTCATTAAATTTTTCAATGTTGTAATGAACCTTTTCAAATAAAATCAAAGTCCGCAGTATATACAATATAAGACACAAAAATCCAACAACGCATTTCAACTATTCCTTGCAGATTCTTTGAAATGACAACATTCATGCTGCCCAAGTTTTCAGATTCTAGATGAGTTTAAAACATCAGGGAAACATTTGCTTAATACCAGTTTCTTGAAAATTCTGTTGATGTTGTATCTGGTCCTGGACTGTTGATATGTCTGTTTTGTTGCATAGCTTAATACATACTGATTTAATGTCTTTGAAGTTTATATTAAGGATTTCCTAATATACTCCGTCACAATTTGTACATCACAGTGAAGAAAGTAAATGCTGTACCAAAATGTTTAGATTTTGACGTGCAATAAACTGCTGTGATGTTTTAAAACTCATGTGGTCAATTACATCAGATCTCTCTCTCTCTCTTGTGGAATATATTATGGAAAAGGAAGCCATGCTTCTGTTTGGTCAGAAAATATGGTTATTTGTTAGACAATAGCTGAGGATCTAGATGACCACGATTGCTCTTGTTGCTGCTGATCCTGCGTGAGATTAATTGGGTGGTAAGTTGTTCTACAATATATTGGTCACACAATAGCAGAGGATCTAGATGGCCATGATTGCTCTTGTTGCTGCTGATCCTGCGTGAGATCAATTGGGTGGTAAGTTGTTCTACAATATATTGGTCACACAATAGCAGAGGATCTAGATGGCCATGATTGTTCTTGCTGCTGCTGATCCTGCGTGAGATCAATTGGGTGGTAAGTTGTTCTACAATATATTGGTCACACAATAGCAGATGATGTAGATGGCCATGATTGATCTTGATGCAGCTGGTCTGCCAGAGATAAGTTAAGAGGTACGTCGTTCTACAATATATTGGTCACACAATAGCAGAGGATCTAGATGGCCATGATTGATTTTGATGCAGCTCGTCTGCCTGAGATAAGTTAAGAGGTACGTCGTTCTACAATATATTGGTCACACAATAGCAGAGGATCTAGATGGCCATGATTGATTTTGATGCAGCTCGTCTGCCTGAGATAAGTTAAGAGGTACGTCGTTCTACAATATATTGGTCACACAATGGCAGAGAATCTAGATGGCCACGATTGCTCTTAATGCTGAGGCACACTTCCACACATGAACTTATAAACCGCCAAATAAGATATTATCTTTCTCACTCACTGTCAGGAGCAGATGACCTCGCAGTTCTGCCCCTTAAAACCTCAATAACTAACTAACTGACTAACTCACTCACTCACTCACTGTCTGGTCAAAGTCATTCGGATATTGTTTTGTCATAACCTTAGTACCACTTTACAATGTGCACTATTGACCCCAAAAATGGTTATAGGTTGTATGAACAACTGCATTATACTGGACTGAACGATAGTGAGAGTCAATGCTATCAGCGTCGTGAATCGCAATATAGCTATCGTGACCAATTAATGAACTGATGATGAAAACTTTCATAGAAAATGTCAATATTCTATCACACGCTTGCATGTTGATAATGTTATCTGTTTTATACGTTCGTGTCCAAAACACTGCCTCTACGTTCAATATCAAGTACTTGTACTTAATAATCACTCAGGGAACTCATTAAAGCGCAATTACAGTATTATTGTTAGAGTACTAAACCACCCACTGTTGCTGTCGAGTGGTTAAGTTGGCTACTTGGAGAGTAGAAAATAATTGGTTATTGTACTAATTACTGTCCACAATGACGCCAATATTCGAGCAGCCTCAGGAAGACCTGAAAATAAGTAAATACAGTAGTTTTAAACGTTTATGAAGTAACATGGGAAAGGTTAAAAGTTTAAATCATACGCCAATTAATACTTACACAAATACAGGGTGTCTCAAAAAATGTACTAACATTTTGAATGACTGTAAAATCAGTATTTATGAACATAGAGACAAGTTTAAGGGCTTCAATTATATAGGAGACATGTAATTAAAGACTCATGTTCGCAAATGTCCAAATTAATCACCGGCAGTGTCCAGGAGTTCGACAATCCGCCACCAACCCACTGGACCATGGCTCGCATCAGAGATAAATTTGAAGCAGATGTAACCGTTCACAACGCCAATAAGAAACGTTCTGGACGACCACGGACATTAGAGCCATCTAAATAAGTTTAACCAACGAAGTTAAACAAGTTAAACAGATCAAATCCACAAAAATTAAAACATAACTCCCCAACTTCAACACGAAATGACAACAACTTGAACCCACGAAAGTTGCCGCCGGAGCGACTGCGACAGCTGCCCTGGCGGGCTGTGTTTGCTTATAAAAACTCCACCAGTCCTAGAAAAGTAGAACAGGTGCAGGAAGCCCTCACTCGATCCCCACCGAAATCACTACGACAAACGGCTCGAGTGACACATATCTCAAAAGATAGCGTCCATCGCATCATGAAGCGTCTGCGCTGGAAATCCTACATTCCAACACGAAATTGGAAATTAACAGACAATGTCACGAAATTCCAAATGAACTTTGTCGTAACGTTTGCGGATCCACTGCTTCGCGTTATTAGCTTTATCTGGACACTGATGGCCATCAATTTGAACATGTCTCATCTATAATTGAAGCCCTTAAACTTGTCTCTATGTTCATGAATAATCATTTTATAGTCATTCAAAATGTTAGTACATTTTTGAGACACCCTGTATATCTATTATAATTGTACATGTTTGTACCTGACATTGAGGTCCTCTTCAGCTCAATTAAAATGAAATCAATTAAGAATAAAAATAAAATAAAATACTAAAGAGGTACTTAAGTCTAATGTTTGTTTGATGTGAAATGTTTATGATTTAAATTGTAATTAAAAGAACGAAATAAAATAATAAAATGGATATCCTTACAATATAATATTAATTGTAAATTAAAAAAATATAATATTGGGTTTTACACCGACAGTAGTGGCTACGCTGGCTAACGCGCAGCATTAGGTCATGGGGCCAAGCTCTCTGCTGACTCGGTAGACGCATGGGTTCGAGCCCCACCGTCGGCCGTCCTTAAAATGGTTTTCCGTGGTTTCCCATTTTCAACACCAGGCAAATGCTGGGACGGTACCTTCTGACATGCCACGGCCGCTTCCTTCCACATCCTTGCCCAGTTTCATTCACCATCATTCATTTCATCTCTCATTAACTCCTCTCCTGAGGTTGGCGTCAGGAAGGGCATCCGGCCGTAAAAATCATCGCCACAAAGACTTCCATCGCATCTCATCCCCGACCCCGTTGGAAAATAATAAGGGGTAGTCATACATACATTGGGTTTTACATTAACATTTTCAAAATACAGTTAGAATAATAAGAAATTTTGTAATAGTAAGTGTAAATGAAATATTGGGCTTTATATTAAAATTCACAAATATAGAAATTGAAATGAGTTAGGAAAACAAGTGCCGAGTCACAATATTTGTTGATATTCGGAACTGTTTTTTCTAAATTATGTAATTGTCTATATTTGTGAATTTTAATATAAAGCGCAATATTTCACTTAAAATTACTATTACAAAATTTCTACGTTTCTAACTGTATTTTGAAAAATTTAATGTAAAACCCAATATTATATTTTATTTTATTTATTTACAATTAATATTATATTGTAAGGATATCCATTTTATTATTTTATTTAATTCTTTTAACAACAATTTATATCATTTGAGTACCCGTGCGAGAAATCTCGCATGCACATAAACCACTTTCCTGTTATGCGGGCTTTTGTTTAAATGCACTTTCCAAACAATTTGTCGACATATTTTTGAAATCAGAGTGAAATTCGTAAAATCTGCGGGTAATTATCTTCCTTTGAATAATGAGAGACTTGAGGAGAAAGGTTGCTGTAACACTCACTGGTCATTCGATATTTATGAAATTATACGATTTGAGTACCGGTACGGTACGCATTCCTTTGATTTACTGTTTCTGAAATCCATGCAAAATGATGAAGGAAATACCTCAGAATGATATTATGACATGAAACAGGTGTCACAGCGGCCAAAATGTGAAGTGGACAGCAATTATGAAGTGTATCGTCCTGCATCAACAGTATCTGCAAATCGTACACTTCGTACATTCTTTTAAAAGTCATCTTTTAAAGAAATTATGGATATTTATGAAATTAAAGTGCAATTCGTCTCGTCTCTGCTAATGTCTATTCTCTTTAATTTGATGCTCATTTGTCACGATCGGTCGCTTGTGAGCGCCGCAGGAGGGATCTATACTACTGAAATAATATATATGATGATGATAAACATTTCACATCAAACAAACATTAAGACTTAGGTACATCTACGAATAGTATTTTATTTTTATTCTTAATTGATTTCGTTTTGAGCCTCCGTGGCTTAGGCGGTAGCACGCCGGCCTCTCACCGCTGGGTCCGTGATTCAAATCCCGGTCACTCCATGTGAGATTTGTGCTGGACAAAGCGGAGGCAGACAGGTTTTTCTCCGGGTGCTCCGGTTTTTCCTGTCACAATTTCATTCCAGCAACATTCTCCACTCTCATTTCATTTCATCTGTCATTCATTTAATCATTGCCCCAGGGGAGTGCGATAAACTTCGGCAGCCGGCACAGTACATATCCTCGCCGCTAGATGGGGGCTTCATTCATTCCATTCCTGACCCGGTCGGTCGACTGGAAGCAGGCTGTGGATTTTCAATTGATTTCATTTTAATTGAGCTGAAGAAGACCTCTATGTCAGGTCGAAACATGTACAATATATAATAGATATACAGGGTGTCTCAAAAAATTTACTAACACTTTGAATGACTATAAAATGATTATCAATATGGATATCTAAAAGTACAAACATTTGTGATATCAATGTATTTGCATTCTATGGGAAAGGTTAACACTCAACACAGGTTTATGTTGAACCTTACGGCTCTTGAAACTGACTGCACAGTTGACAACAGAGTCAATCGGAATGGACACTTCTTCTCGTCACGTACCCGTGCGAGAGCAGCCTGTATATATTGTAAAGGAAACATAGTTGTTAAAAATACGCGACACGATGCAATCATTTAAACAGTGAATACTTGGGAATCCAACGAGTGAGCTGCAAGTCCCCAGTTTATTCCGATTACTCTATATAAGTTAGCAAAGTTTGTACCTAATGATTCTACAGGGTCATTATCTATGTGCGCCCCGATAAACGTGGCAAGCTAAGCCGCGGTTCAGCCGGTGTTGGCGCGCTCCGTTGACTCATATCGTTAGCTCACACGTGTTTTGTCATTCATATGGACGTGTATCTGCAAAGCTTAGACGTTATTGTTGCACGTTTAGTGAGTATTGTGATTACTGTGATTGTTGGTCATGCCTAGACACCAATTCACATTGCGCGGACGTGTGTATATCCATAATTCGTAAATGAAAAGCAGAAAATCTTGTTCTGAAACGAGACGAAAAGTTTGAATCCAGTTTCCAGGAAGACCTGTGCCTAATGCCAGTACAATTATGAGGCTCGCTAAACGATTCAAGGAAACAGTCTCCGTAAATAATAAGAGAGTTGACAGACATTCTTTCATCAGAACATGTCAGGTGTGTGTTACAAGAGAGGGAGAACATTTTCAGCATCGCCTATGAGCACTGTAAGTTCACACTATTGAACATGTTTGGTAAACGTGTGAAAGTGCGCGCCACCACCGGCTGAACCGGATACGCACGACCGTGATCTGCGCCAGTCACAGCCGACTTAGCTTGCCGTGTTTATCGGGGCGCACATATATAATGTCCCTGTATTTCTACTGTGCATCCTCAAATATATCCTGGTGCAATGGCTGGGCAAAGGGTGTGTAGCTCTGCCTCTCTACAGGGCCGGATTTAAGAGTATGCCGCCTATAGGCTTAAGTCCATTTGTCGCCCCCTCAATAGGTCATATTTGCTTAATACATTTGTTTTACACAACAAAAGGATGGAGTTCATTGGCGTTTTCATCTTTTTTAAACATAAAGTTCATTTAACTTAGTTTAGATAAAACTACAAATTTAATGGCTTACATAATAAATGTTATAATGAAATTAGTTATCTACTTGTTTTTTAAACTTACTTCTTCTAAGATTCGTTAAAAATGAAATGGGTTTCGAACTTAATTAATTAATTTGTTCTTGGAGATCAGTGATTACTATTTTACACATATGTTTATATTTTATGCTAATGACTATCTTTGGCGTAATTGAAGAACTGTGTTCAATAGGAATTAAGTTGTCCTACAATGGAGAAATGAAATTACACAAAATGTAGTTAATTACTGGTTTATTTGTTGAAAAATAAACAAACTTATTTAAAACAACTCACCCCACGTAATCTTTGTGTTCAAATTTACATCGCTTTCTTGCGAGATTTCTTAATGGCAAACTCGTTAATAATGTCCTCATATGAAAGTGTTTTTGTTGTATTTGCCTCAATACAAAGTAATGAAAGTGAGTTTAACCGTATTTCAGAAATACTAGTTCGCAGATAGTTCTTAACTCTTCTAAGGCAGGAAGAACTGTATAAGGACTGAAACATAGACTATTTTTAAGTACCTTGTATTCTTAAATTCGTACGGAAAATATTATTAACGTCTGAAATACTTAATTTTAGCTTTTGAATAAATTACCAAACTGCCGCCCCTGAAACATTTGCCGCTCCAGGCTGCAGCCTACTTAGCCTATTTAGAAATACGGCGCTGCCTCTCTACTATGTTATTGTGATGGTTCATTCATTTCAGGAGTATGGGACATGTTGAGTGTCTCTGATAACCTGTAGTTCTGTGGTGACTGTAGGCTATATTGGAGCTGTATGGATGTACGTTTCAAGGTATAGGCCATACAGTGAAATCTCTCTAAAAGACCACCCCTATTAAAAGACCACCCCACTTAAAGACCGATTTTTCTTGGAACCGATTTAAAACCTTATAAGGTCAATGTATTTGTTACCTCTATTTAAGGACCACCCCTCTCCCCGACCAAAGACCTGGCATTTTCTCAGTCTGACCTCTTTCAAAAGACCACTTCTCGTCCTTCTTCCCATTGGAGATGGTGATGAGGGTGATGATACAATGGTTCTGTTGGCACAGAACTGCACCAGCATACAATGTCATTAGAAAAAAGTGTTATGGAACGTATAAAGAAATACAAAAAACGACTCTCCTAGAAGATTGTTCGAACCCAGTGTAGGCTACCCCAGATGGGTACACCAGAACAAATTAATGGACTTTCGAACTCACTCAGAGATATTCTAGAAAGTGAAATTGTAAAAGAAAAAGATGTGCTAATCTGAAACAGAGATCAATTCGTGACTTTTTTAAATGACAGACCTCCGAAAATAACTAATTGTAATTAATTTGTACTAAAGGTGACCCAATGCAGATAAATTGTAATGAAGTATGTGTTTCAACTGTACGTTATTAATAATGCATTATACAATTATTTTTAATGCCTACCTCTATTAAGAGACCAGTTTTCCATGGAACCGTCACTGGTCTCTTGATAGAGGTTTCACTGTATTATGGGGTTTGAAGCCATTTTTCAGTGTTGCCTTAGTAAACAAAAATGGCTTCAAACCCCATAATGTTCACGGCTAGTCAGGCAAATCGTGAAGCCAAGAGATTTAATTCACTCAGGCTCAAACTCATGAACTTAGACAAGTCAATTTGGCTTAACAAAAAAAGTATAGAACTGAATCTTACTCCTAAATACGTACCAATTTAAACCGTACCGTAAACACCAGCGTCGATCATTTCAACAAGACAAGCCAAAGTTCTATGGATAAAAAAAACGAATTAAGGTTCGCGTACATTAGAAAACAAAAAATCAACCAACAATTGTACGACATTCAATTGCAATTAAGTAATTTATGGCATGCATCCCAATAGAGCAGCTTCACAGAGCTTATGCATGGCAGTCAGAAAATAATTTCAGACATAGATTTTATAGCCTAAGTGTAATGAATCTGATGATGATCGCTTGACGATCGAAACTGGTCATCGAAGTGAATTTATTAATATCATGTCATTCTTTTTCAGGATTAGAGAATAACCCGTCTCATTTGGGTACAATCGTGTTGACCGACTGAAAAGCACCAAACTTTATTTTTGTATAGGACATACATTTTAGAAGTAGCCTAAAACGTCCCACAAAGCATTGAAAATATCCAGAAACATGCGGAATATTGAGGCCGGAGAAACTTCCCACACGAAGTGTAGCTGGTGAAAACATGAGGGAAACATAATAGACTATATAAATGTAATTGCTGAATCCTCCATCTTTATCAAGTATACTCGTTGTTGTTTTATTTGAGGGTCTTGGGCATCCTGGTCATTTATCCCCGTGAACCTGTGTGTGTGTGGGGGGTAGCATTTGCCTGATAACCTGTGTTATTGGGTTGTCTGTAGTAATGTGTGTGGCTGCGTGGCTCAGCGTTAACGTTCTTGCCTGCTGTTCCCAAGGTTACAGGATCGAATCCTTGCGCAGCCAGTTGGCATTTAAGGGTGCACAAATGTGAGGGAGCCGTGTCAGTACATTTACTGGCACGTTAAAGATCCCTTTCGGGGCAAAATTCCGGCGTCTCTAAAATCCGCAGTTGTTAAAAGGGACGTAAAACCAATAACATTATTATTAGTAATATGTGTTTCTGCAACTCAGGCGAGGATTGGGAAGAAGGCGGCCATGGCCTTAAGTTAGGAACCATCCCAGCATTTGCCTCGAGCAGTAAACCACTTCCAGAATGGCTGAGATGGGAATTGAACCCTCACACCCAAGTGCTGGCCGCTACACCAGCAAGTGGACAAACAACAGTCCTTGAGAACTATCGCCAACTCCTATGTAGGCCTATTGAAGAATTAGAAGCCACTAAGACACCCGTGCGGGAAATCTCACACTTTAACGTCATCTTGTGCATTAGTCTCGACGCGACACAGTTCACACAGGGCCTGGCTGTGTGCCCGGCTTTTCTGTTATGCGGGCTGGACGCGACACAGTTCACGCAGGGGCTGGCTGTGTGGACGACTTTACTGTTTTGCGGGCTAGACGTGAAGTTATTAAGAAAACGTGCTAGCATTTCGTAAATAGAAAGCCAAGCCAGGTTATTACGTCATTGTTAAGTTGAAGGCTTTATTTTGTCGTGAATTCGTATACGTTTATGACGTGTCTATAGCCTCTATGCAGGCAGCAGAACAGTCGCATTCTACAGCGCGAGCGAGCATTTGGTAAGTACCTCAACATCCCAATCCCTTAGTAAGACACCAGGGAACTTACGACCCTGACAGAATAGACATACGATACCGCAGACCTAAGTACATAATCCTAATAAAAGGCATACCAAGAAATGAAGACGTCTAGCCGACAGGGGCGGGCGTCGCGACTGTGGCGTCCACATGGGGAGACGGCGTCTGGTGCGTCGCGGCGCCATCGCACCACCGACCCACAAGACAACCACTTACTTCCACTATCCACCACCAGGGGCGTGGCACGCTTACCTCAGGAATGCTAGGAGCGTGCCGCGCCTAGGTTGTGCCCAAATCTAGGAATGGGTATTCCAAGTTTCAGACAACTAGATATCAAGGGAAAGGCTGTAGCAGCGTTTGAAAGTCCGGATATTTGAATATCGCGCTACATTGCTTCTCGAAGCCTTTCGAAGGAAATTACCGATAGTTGGATGGTAAATGACGTAGCGAGTAACAGCAGAGGTGGAGACTATTTATTGATTAAATAGTTAACTATGGAGCAGAGACTTGAGACTGGGATCAGATTACTGGCACGGCCAAATGAAAGAGAATGCAATTAGTATCAAGTAAATCGGACCAGGGATTCAAGAGATATGAGGATTTTTAGATATCAGGCGATGACGCGTGACCCTGACCGTTTTTGTATAAAAGCAAGCTGGAGCAGGCTTAGTTAGCTCAATTCATCACAAGCACTTGGCGAACAAGTTGCGTCTACGCTGAGCCAAGGCACATGGTTGCCGCCTCTACGAAGAAGTACTTTTCAAATCGTGATAGTCACGAGAAGTGCTGCGCAAACGAGTTGGAACTTAGTAAGTTTCTGGTGAGGAGAATCACTGAGGTGATTGTTTTTCTACAGACATTGGTGGAAATATTTATATTTCTTAAAGGACATATGCTAGACTTGGTCTAGAAAATAGTATATTGTCACAGTCCAATAGTAAATTAATACTTGGATGTTTAAATCCATTTAAAGTCAGTTTTCATATTTTGTAACTATTTAACCACTTCAATCCGTCAGTACATTGAAGAATAGTCTATAACGGTGGCGTTCATTAGTCTACGCAAGGGAAACTGCAAGTTGTCTAGCGCATGGCAGATGGTGATATACAAACCATGCCCAGGGAACGATCTTCAGAACAGCCGTTAACTGCTTAGACTGTCAACGTTTTTCTTGTACTGATGAGATTACAGTGAGTTAGGTTACAACTGACACATTTAAGAAGAGATCGCTTAGATCTGACCCTTTTCAAACAAACTGTTATGGCTTTGTTAGAAGCCCATATTAAAATGGAACCACAGTCATTTAAAACGTCGAAAGATTCTACCACTATGTCTGACTAGACGATTTGTGGGTCTACAATGGCGGCCGATACAAGGATTATACGTGCTTGTCCGATAGGGCATGTCTACGGATAAATCTGGTATAGACCAGGTTTACTACACTTCAAGAACATCAAGAAATGTAAGCCACATTTGAATTATTTTATGCTTAGCTAATTGGAACAAACTATTTTTCTGCAGATGACCAACACATTTTTTTCGTCGTATTTAAAGCTTGTAATGATTTACGCAAGACTAGTTAGATTTATTAAATGTGAAGAATATACTCTGGTGGACTGTAATTTATAGTGCTGGGATTTCAAATCACTGGACTTCTGTGGAACATTTAAACTAATTAGATTATATTACACAGTTATATACAATACATGTTGATACAATTAATACACTGTCACTCGTTCGATATAGTTTTCCGAGATTGCATAGCAGCAGGTCTGCTTCGCTTTCACCCCCTCGTGACTTGTCCAGTTGAGCACAATAGTAGCACTGTCGAAAGAATGTACGGTACTTGGGCGCGGGGTTAGGCAGGTAGCAAGCCCACCCCTCCCGACCAGTGGAAAGAACGGGATTCTGCCACAGGCAAGGCGAGGCTTGGCGAACCGTTTAACACTTGTTCCTAAACATGCCGCCCGCCAAAAAAGAGTTTAACACTTTTTTCCAGAAACAGTCACCTGAAATATAACACCAACAAACAAACGAACACAAAGCACTGAACATAGTTAGTTAGTCAAAACACCACCTTCACAAATGCCGTTGTCTGGCATGGGAAGTGGGCAAAGTTTTGTAATGGGTCTCTTGAATGTACCGGACGAGGTACGTATAGTGGCAACACGTACGAGTCCATCAGCTCCAGGGTGGACCTGATCAACCACTGCAAGCTTCCAGCACAGTGGGGGAAGTTTGTCTTCTTTCACGATCACCAGCGTGCCTGCCTGGACGTTGCGCCCTTCCTTCTTCCATTTTCCTCTCTGTTGTAGATGGGACAAGTAGTCGGTTGACCACGCCTTCCAGAATCCTTTGAACTGACTTTGGATTTGCTGCCATCTGGAAAGCAAGCTTACACGCACATTACTCAGATCTGGTTGGGGTAGTGCTGTGATTGGTCGGCCAATGAGAAAGTGACTAGGGGTAAGGACAACTAGGTCGTCGGGATCATCGGATGCCGGGACTAGAGGCCTTGAATTGAGACATCCTTCGATCTGGGTTGTGAGTGTGGACAATTCCTCGAAGGTAAGGTATGCGGTGCCCATCACTCGCCGAAGATGGTGTTTAAACGATTTGACACCTGCCTCCCATATTCCTCCAAAGTGCGGAGCTTGAGGAAGAATAAAATGCCACTGAATTCCTTCACTGCTTGCAAAGGTGGATAGATCACGTTGATGCGTTCCCTCGTTGAATAATCTTCTTATCTCCTCCAGTTCCCTATTGGCTCCAAGACTGTCGATCCGAATTTGGTTGAGAAGTGGAAGTTCGCCGCACAACTTCTGCCAGCGATGAAGTAGCTCTGGTGGTAAAATTTCATCCCACCCTAGACGTAGCTGCCACAGTTGCTGTAAGAAGAACTTGCAGGAGATGATGATTGGACTCCCTAGCCCAAGTGGGTCGTAGATTGAAGCTATGGTTGATAGTACCTTCCGTTTTGTTACTGGGTTGCGTAGTTGTAAGTTGCCGTTTACGATTTGTAGTTGGTCACTAGCAGGATGCCAACGCAAGCCTAATGTCTTAATGTTTTCCCCATTGTCTAGTTGAAGTGGGAGCTGGGTTTCTCGCCACTCAGAAGGAACTGCTTCAAATAGTCGGGGATGATTCGAACACCATTTTCGTAGCTGGAACCCTCCAGTTTGTAGAAGGTTGATGAGTTGATTTTGAGCGTCTAACGCGTCCTCGACGGTCGCACTTCCAGACATACATTCTTCAATGTAGAAGTCTCTCTGTAAAATCTTCGCTGCTTCCGGAAAGCTGTCTGATTCTTCCATAGCGAGCTGTTGGAGGAATCTAGTGGCGAGGAAGGGTGCTGACGCTGTGCCGTAGGTGACGGTGTTGAGCTGGTAATGTTTTACAGGATCTTCTGGAGATGATGGCCACACGATTCTCTGAAGTCTGCGGTCATGACTATCAACCCTTATCTGCCGGTACATCTGTCGAATGTCTGCCGTAAAGCATATTTGGTGAGTGCGAAATCTGGTGATAATGGACCAGATATCTTGCTGGATTGTCTGCCCAACCCTGAGGATGTCATTGAGTGACCGTCCGGTGGTAGTACTGGCGGAGGCATCGAATACAACCCTTGTTTTTGTAGTTGAACTTGACTCCTTGAACACTGGATGATGGGGCATGAAGTAGCTCTGTTCCTCCTCATCAGACGCCGTGGTTATAGGCTGCATATGCCCTAGAGTCTCGTACTCTTCTAAAAAGCTGACGTAATCCCCCTTCAACTGAGGGTTTCTTTCAAGGCGTCTTTCGAGATTGTGAAACCGTGACGTAGCCATTGTTAGTGAGTTTCCAAGTTCTGATGGTTTTCCACAGAGTGGGAGTCGTACCATGAATCTACCTTCTGCATCCCGCCTGACTGTGTCAACAAAATGCCTTTCACACTCGATTTCATCATTCGATCTGATTGGTTGAGTGATCTCTTCTAATTCCCAGAATCGTTGAAGTTGCTGGTCGAGTGAATGGTCATTCATAGTGAAGAATGACTGTACAGTTGGTGAACCAGGACCGCTCGCCTTATCCATTTGAAACTGTCCCGCTACAATCCAACCGAATTCCGTGTTTTGAAGAACTGGATAGGGTCCGCTCCTCGTGCGTCTTTCAGGCCTAAGAAGATCAAAAAATATCTCTGCCCCGATTAATATATCAATCTGACCTGGTTGGTTGAAGCTGGGGTCAGCTAAGGTCAGTTCTTCGGGAATTTGCCAGTCTTGATAGTTAATGTATGATCCTGGCAATTCAGCTGAAATTCGTGACAATACAGCACAATTAATAACTACTTGATAGTTGCTAGTAATGGACTGCACCTCTATGTTTGCACTATGATGCGACTCTGCGTCGATACTACTTATACCCTGGATTGGAATTCTATTCCGTACCTTCTTTAAGTTCAGTCGTTGTGTGCAGGCAGTCGTGATGAAGTGCGCTTGACTGCCCGAGTCTAGCAGGACTCGGCAAGTCTGAAGTTGGCCCTCCCCATCACGCACTTTTACTAATGCAGTCGAGAGCAATATATGAGTATGCGGTTTAATTTTCAGTGAGCAATAGGACGCTGTGTCGGCACGTTGTTGCGTAACAATAGAGTTGTTGGGTCTTGCCTGTTGCCTACCATGCGTGTTATCAGGCGGCCTTGGGGCAGGAGAACGACCAGTTCCTCGGTTGCGGTGAAGTAGTGTGTGATGCTTCAAACCACAAGCATAGCAAGAACCTGAAGAACAATCACCAACAATGTGACCATGTCTCAAACAATTTGTACACAATTTATGCTGTTTGGCAAATTCTGTTCGTTGTGCAACACTAACACTGGAAAAGTCTTGACATTTATAAAGAGGGTGCATGCCAGTACAAAATAAACAATTATTGTTACTTGAAACATACACTTGTCTGACTTGGTTTGTGAGCTTCTTTCTAGTGATGTTTTGAGTGGTAGAATTGACAACTGGGGTAGGAATTCGGTTACCATTGATTAATTCTAGGGCTTGACATCTGTCCTCTAAAAATTTACTTAGCACTTCCAGTCTTGGGAATTGTGAATTTGATGACGTCAGCTCCCACTGTTTTCTGCTGACGTCATCAGTCTTTTCAAGAATTAATTGCGCTAGAAGGATTTCGTGAAGAGGGATTTCAAGTTCAAGTGCTTCAAGTGCATTTAAGTTACTTGATACCTGATTTAGAAGTGCTCGTAACTCTGTGGGTGATTCATTATGTACACGTTGAAGGTTCAGCAAGTTGTTGATGTGTGCTGTGGCAATTAATCTAGGATTATTGTATCTCAGACAGACAGTTTGCCAAGCAATTTTAAAATTAGGACCTGTTATGGGAAGGTTCTTAATCTGGCCATGTGCTTCGCCCGTTAATGAAGATAACAAATAGTGGTATCGTTGTATATCGTCAATTGCTTGATTGTTTATTACCAGGCTAGTAAATGTGTCACAAAAATGACGGAATTCAGTGACCTGTCCCCCGAAGGAAGGTAGTTTAATTGTAGGAAGTGTCAGCTCTCTCTTGCCAGAACTAGACTGACCATCACTTTTAGTACTCGAAGGATTGTTCTGTTTTGATCGTAACTCTACGCTATCTTCAATCAACGTGGTCATTTTATCAACGAGATCATAATACATAGTCTCAAAAGTATTCCTATCTTCACTGTGGTCCTCGGATTCGTCTTCTAATTCTAATCTCTCCTGCGCGTCTTCATACTTCTGCCTTAATTTTGGTAGATCGTCTAACCTTGCCCTTATTGCGTTAATACTTGACCCTGGTTGGAAGCTCTTGATGAAGTTATGTAAACGAGTAATATTTGCCTTTGCGAGGCCCCTAGTCTTTACGAGAAGTGCTTTCAATTTAGGATCCATAATGGGAATAGCATACAGGAATACAGGTAACCAGAAATGAGTATGTACTTACCGAAGCTGCTTAAAGTTGAATTCCTTCCATGTGTAATGTCTCGAGGTTCAATATGCACCACTGCGCGCTGTAGTTAATACGAATCCTCGAAGAAACACACGATTACCGCTCATACTTCGCGTTGAGGCTACCGTAACAATGCACAATGCGAGGCGTCAATAGAAATGATGCACGAACTATAACACACGTCCGTTGTTCCACAGAAATCCGGCCCGGAGGACCATGAAGAAAGTTTGATAATAAATGTGAAGAATATACTCTGGTGGACTGTAATTTATAGTGCTGGGATTTCAAATCACTGGACTTCTGTGGAACATTTAAACTAATTAGATTATATTACACAGTTATATACAATACATGTTGATACAATTAATACACTGTCACTCGTTCGATATAGTTTTCCGAGATTGCATAGCAGCAGGTCTGCTTCGCTTTCACCCCCTCGTGACTTGTCCAGTTGAGCACAATAGTAGCACTGTCGAAAGAATGTACGGTACTTGGGCGCGGGGTTAGGCAGGTAGCAAGCCCACCCCTCCCGACCAGTGGAAAGAACGGGATTCTGCCACAGGCAAGGCGAGGCTTGGCGAACCGTTTAACACTTGTTCCTAAACATGCCGCCCGCCAAAAAAGAGTTTAACACTTTTTTCCAGAAACAGTCACCTGAAATATAACACCAACAAACAAACGAACACAAAGCACTGAACATAGTTAGTTAGTCAAAACACCACCTTCACAAATGCCGTTGTCTGGCATGGGAAGTGGGCAAAGTTTTGTAATGGGTCTCTTGAATGTACCGGACGAGGTACGTATAGTGGCAACACGTACGAGTCCATCAGCTCCAGGGTGGACCTGATCAACCACTGCAAGCTTCCAGCACAGTGGGGGAAGTTTGTCTTCTTTCACGATCACCAGCGTGCCTGCCTGGACGTTGCGCCCTTCCTTCTTCCATTTTCCTCTCTGTTGTAGATGGGACAAGTAGTCGGTTGACCACGCCTTCCAGAATCCTTTGAACTGACTTTGGATTTGCTGCCATCTGGAAAGCAAGCTTACACGCACATTACTCAGATCTGGTTGGGGTAGTGCTGTGATTGGTCGGCCAATGAGAAAGTGACTAGGGGTAAGGACAACTAGGTCGTCGGGATCATCGGATGCCGGGACTAGAGGCCTTGAATTGAGACATCCTTCGATCTGGGTTGTGAGTGTGGACAATTCCTCGAAGGTAAGGTATGCGGTGCCCATCACTCGCCGAAGATGGTGTTTAAACGATTTGACACCTGCCTCCCATATTCCTCCAAAGTGCGGAGCTTGAGGAAGAATAAAATGCCACTGAATTCCTTCACTGCTTGCAAAGGTGGATAGATCACGTTGATGCGTTCCCTCGTTGAATAATCTTCTTATCTCCTCCAGTTCCCTATTGGCTCCAAGACTGTCGATCCGAATTTGGTTGAGAAGTGGAAGTTCGCCGCACAACTTCTGCCAGCGATGAAGTAGCTCTGGTGGTAAAATTTCATCCCACCCTAGACGTAGCTGCCACAGTTGCTGTAAGAAGAACTTGCAGGAGATGATGATTGGACTCCCTAGCCCAAGTGGGTCGTAGATTGAAGCTATGGTTGATAGTACCTTCCGTTTTGTTACTGGGTTGCGTAGTTGTAAGTTGCCGTTTACGATTTGTAGTTGGTCACTAGCAGGATGCCAACGCAAGCCTAATGTCTTAATGTTTTCCCCATTGTCTAGTTGAAGTGGGAGCTGGGTTTCTCGCCACTCAGAAGGAACTGCTTCAAATAGTCGGGGATGATTCGAACACCATTTTCGTAGCTGGAACCCTCCAGTTTGTAGAAGGTTGATGAGTTGATTTTGAGCGTCTAACGCGTCCTCGACGGTCGCACTTCCAGACATACATTCTTCAATGTAGAAGTCTCTCTGTAAAATCTTCGCTGCTTCCGGAAAGCTGTCTGATTCTTCCATAGCGAGCTGTTGGAGGAATCTAGTGGCGAGGAAGGGTGCTGACGCTGTGCCGTAGGTGACGGTGTTGAGCTGGTAATGTTTTACAGGATCTTCTGGAGATGATGGCCACACGATTCTCTGAAGTCTGCGGTCATGACTATCAACCCTTATCTGCCGGTACATCTGTCGAATGTCTGCCGTAAAGCATATTTGGTGAGTGCGAAATCTGGTGATAATGGACCAGATATCTTGCTGGATTGTCTGCCCAACCCTGAGGATGTCATTGAGTGACCGTCCGGTGGTAGTACTGGCGGAGGCATCGAATACAACCCTTGTTTTTGTAGTTGAACTTGACTCCTTGAACACTGGATGATGGGGCATGAAGTAGCTCTGTTCCTCCTCATCAGACGCCGTGGTTATAGGCTGCATATGCCCTAGAGTCTCGTACTCTTCTAAAAAGCTGACGTAATCCCCCTTCAACTGAGGGTTTCTTTCAAGGCGTCTTTCGAGATTGTGAAACCGTGACGTAGCCATTGTTAGTGAGTTTCCAAGTTCTGATGGTTTTCCACAGAGTGGGAGTCGTACCATGAATCTACCTTCTGCATCCCGCCTGACTGTGTCAACAAAATGCCTTTCACACTCGATTTCATCATTCGATCTGATTGGTTGAGTGATCTCTTCTAATTCCCAGAATCGTTGAAGTTGCTGGTCGAGTGAATGGTCATTCATAGTGAAGAATGACTGTACAGTTGGTGAACCAGGACCGCTCGCCTTATCCATTTGAAACTGTCCCGCTACAATCCAACCGAATTCCGTGTTTTGAAGAACTGGATAGGGTCCGCTCCTCGTGCGTCTTTCAGGCCTAAGAAGATCAAAAAATATCTCTGCCCCGATTAATATATCAATCTGACCTGGTTGGTTGAAGCTGGGGTCAGCTAAGGTCAGTTCTTCGGGAATTTGCCAGTCTTGATAGTTAATGTATGATCCTGGCAATTCAGCTGAAATTCGTGACAATACAGCACAATTAATAACTACTTGATAGTTGCTAGTAATGGACTGCACCTCTATGTTTGCACTATGATGCGACTCTGCGTCGATACTACTTATACCCTGGATTGGAATTCTATTCCGTACCTTCTTTAAGTTCAGTCGTTGTGTGCAGGCAGTCGTGATGAAGTGCGCTTGACTGCCCGAGTCTAGCAGGACTCGGCAAGTCTGAAGTTGGCCCTCCCCATCACGCACTTTTACTAATGCAGTCGAGAGCAATATATGAGTATGCGGTTTAATTTTCAGTGAGCAATAGGACGCTGTGTCGGCACGTTGTTGCGTAACAATAGAGTTGTTGGGTCTTGCCTGTTGCCTACCATGCGTGTTATCAGGCGGCCTTGGGGCAGGAGAACGACCAGTTCCTCGGTTGCGGTGAAGTAGTGTGTGATGCTTCAAACCACAAGCATAGCAAGAACCTGAAGAACAATCACCAACAATGTGACCATGTCTCAAACAATTTGTACACAATTTATGCTGTTTGGCAAATTCTGTTCGTTGTGCAACACTAACACTGGAAAAGTCTTGACATTTATAAAGAGGGTGCATGCCAGTACAAAATAAACAATTATTGTTACTTGAAACATACACTTGTCTGACTTGGTTTGTGAGCTTCTTTCTAGTGATGTTTTGAGTGGTAGAATTGACAACTGGGGTAGGAATTCGGTTACCATTGATTAATTCTAGGGCTTGACATCTGTCCTCTAAAAATTTACTTAGCACTTCCAGTCTTGGGAATTGTGAATTTGATGACGTCAGCTCCCACTGTTTTCTGCTGACGTCATCAGTCTTTTCAAGAATTAATTGCGCTAGAAGGATTTCGTGAAGAGGGATTTCAAGTTCAAGTGCTTCAAGTGCATTTAAGTTACTTGATACCTGATTTAGAAGTGCTCGTAACTCTGTGGGTGATTCATTATGTACACGTTGAAGGTTCAGCAAGTTGTTGATGTGTGCTGTGGCAATTAATCTAGGATTATTGTATCTCAGACAGACAGTTTGCCAAGCAATTTTAAAATTAGGACCTGTTATGGGAAGGTTCTTAATCTGGCCATGTGCTTCGCCCGTTAATGAAGATAACAAATAGTGGTATCGTTGTATATCGTCAATTGCTTGATTGTTTATTACCAGGCTAGTAAATGTGTCACAAAAATGACGGAATTCAGTGACCTGTCCCCCGAAGGAAGGTAGTTTAATTGTAGGAAGTGTCAGCTCTCTCTTGCCAGAACTAGACTGACCATCACTTTTAGTACTCGAAGGATTGTTCTGTTTTGATCGTAACTCTACGCTATCTTCAATCAACGTGGTCATTTTATCAACGAGATCATAATACATAGTCTCAAAAGTATTCCTATCTTCACTGTGGTCCTCGGATTCGTCTTCTAATTCTAATCTCTCCTGCGCGTCTTCATACTTCTGCCTTAATTTTGGTAGATCGTCTAACCTTGCCCTTATTGCGTTAATACTTGACCCTGGTTGGAAGCTCTTGATGAAGTTATGTAAACGAGTAATATTTGCCTTTGCGAGGCCCCTAGTCTTTACGAGAAGTGCTTTCAATTTAGGATCCATAATGGGAATAGCATACAGGAATACAGGTAACCAGAAATGAGTATGTACTTACCGAAGCTGCTTAAAGTTGAATTCCTTCCATGTGTAATGTCTCGAGGTTCAATATGCACCACTGCGCGCTGTAGTTAATACGAATCCTCGAAGAAACACACGATTACCGCTCATACTTCGCGTTGAGGCTACCGTAACAATGCACAATGCGAGGCGTCAATAGAAATGATGCACGAACTATAACACACGTCCGTTGTTCCACAGAAATCCGGCCCGGAGGACCATGAAGAAAGTTTGATAATAAATGTGAAGAATATACTCTGGTGGACTGTAATTTATAGTGCTGGGATTTCAAATCACTGGACTTCTGTGGAACATTTAAACTAATTAGATTATATTACACAGTTATATACAATACATGTTGATACAATTAATACACTGTCACTCGTTCGATATAGTTTTCCGAGATTGCATAGCAGCAGGTCTGCTTCGCTTTCACCCCCTCGTGACTTGTCCAGTTGAGCACAATAGTAGCACTGTCGAAAGAATGTACGGTACTTGGGCGCGGGGTTAGGCAGGTAGCAAGCCCACCCCTCCCGACCAGTGGAAAGAACGGGATTCTGCCACAGGCAAGGCGAGGCTTGGCGAACCGTTTAACACTTGTTCCTAAACAAGAGTGGTTAGCGCAAGCCCGCATTCAACCTACATTTCAGTTCTGGTTGAACAGTTGATATTTGCTATGAGCAAAGTATATGTTTCATATAACACGGAGAGGCATGAAACGGGAAGCAATTGATATTTGTATCAAATAGGATATTTTTGTATTTATATAAAATCATGACGTAAATACACTCGAAAGTGAAATGAAGCTTTTCATAAGTATGGTAAATGCACGGGTTGAACTGAATGGTAAAATAAAATAAACTTGTAAGTTTATTAATCTTCCAGTGTTGATAACAAGCAGAGGCTTGATTTATTGTATAAATTTTGGGAAGATAATTTATGTGTGTGGAGTAGTTGAAATGCCATTCCCAGGTGCGCATGTTAAGTCGCAGGAATGAAGGTTTTTTCGAGCATCAATCAAATAGCAGGTTCGATGGCTCAGGTTTATAGTAGGAGTATTGGATCCACACGTTTCGTCGTATGAATAACCCGAAGGTTATTTCTTTGAAACCATCAGTTCTTATTTCAACCTTGTTTACGAATTCCATTTAGAATTTGATTTTGCTAGAACCCGGATTGGTCATGATAGTAGTTTATTCTTCTTCAGAGGAAGACCTTTGCCGTTGTTGTTGTTGTTATAATATTGTGTCCTATCACAAATAGTAGAATGGGCCACTGCCAATTTAAAATAATTCTTTAACCACGAATAATTTGAAGGATATTTTCAATCCTAGTGCCATGAACTAAATGAATTCATTATAAGACTACAATTCTAATTTCCGCATTCTGTCGAAGAATTGCAAGTTGTGAAAGTTACTAGAAATGGCCATAAATATAAATATTTTTTTCATAATAATTCCAAGTGGAAAATCTAATAGTTGAATGGTTCAACCATTTATTGATCAAGTTGATGATTCAGAAATCATATGTTTTGTTTGGAACTTGAAGTTCATAATCGAGTCACTTCTCGAGTGTTTAAGGTCAGAAGAACAATTAATTGTTGTTGTGCTTCGCACAGTTCTTCGATGCTATGCTCAATGGTCAAATACTTTTCAGATGTTGTTAATATGTGTTAATAATTTGTGTTGCTACGATGATAATAATAGTTTCAACGATATATTTTGGAAAAATGGAAAACAAATGAAAGTCTAAAGAAATTCTATAAACATTTATTCTACGAGTGTTAATATCATGTAAATAGTCAAACAGTGATCTACGTTATTTCCAGTATGGACAATTCATTTTGCACTGGAGTTAAAATGTAATAATTTTGGAACACAGTCCACAGGACTAACAATCGGACTTGTGTTTTCAAACAGATTGTCAAATGTGTTTGGAAGATTTCTGTATATTGTGTGTAAATAAGAGTGTGGATCGCCACACGTGGATGATGCTGCTTTGAGCATTATTCTTGCAGTCAGATTTTAACTTTAAATAAACTGAGATAATTTTACCAGATGTGTTTCACCCAATTAAATCTCCTTCTATCCTTATTGTTGCATTGAGCCAAAAATCAGCAAAGCATTTTTATAAATTTGATGTCGTTTTTGCGATTTGCTTTAACCCATCTGGCGCTCCGGGATATTTTGATTCTCGTGCTGACTGATTATTGGTAAAATGCATATGTGGTCGTGCGGACTCCGGTCTAAACGGGCACATAAAATAAGATGGAGAGAGAAATGGCTTCGAACGTGGGTCCCGATTTAGACATGGTCAATCGCATGCCGATTTAAATTGTGATAATTTTTATAGAAATATTTTGGGAGTTGAGAGATGTCTGGTTTGGATGAATAAATTAGTAGGAAACCCAATTAGTGGGGAAAATTAAAAATTTAACTGGTTAATAATTAGAATGGGTTTGATTATTTTTGATAATGGCTTAACCATTAGGGCGTCAAGTAAATTCAGTAGTAAACGTTCGATGACTGGAGATACACATTATTAGAATCCAGGTGGAGGATATTTGAGAACTAGCATATTTTTCTTGTGATATTATGGTAAATGTAATTCGTAAAAGTAAAGAATTTTGTTTTTCCATCACGTCGATATTAGGACAAATCTCATTTTATTATAGTGTTCCAATTAGCTATTCATATTTCTTGTTCTAGTTATAAGCTTGTTTGCCACTGTTGTATACCCCTAAGTTTTGAATAATTGAGATTATGGAAGAAATGATGAGGATGATGAGGAGTTTGGAGGAGAGTTCGAAAGAGGCTGGACGGCGTGTAGCCGCTATTATGAAAGAAAATACAGAGGCTTTAGAAAAGAAACTTAAAGAAAATTCTGATTCTTTAGAAAGTAAACTTAAAGAAAATTCTGATAATTTGAAAGAAAGTTTAGATGATAAACTTAAAGTAAATTCTGATTCTTTAGAAAATAAATTAAAAGAAAATTTGAATGATAAACTTAAAGAAAATTCTGATTCTTTAGAAAATAAATTAAAAGATAACTTGAAAGAAAGTTTAGAGGATAAACTCAAAGAAAATTCCGATTTGTTGGAAAGCAGGTTAAAAGATAACTTAAAGGAAAATTTAAACAGTAAATTTAATTCAATGGAAAGTAAATTTAAAGAGAATTCTGAAATTTTGAAAATGACACTTGAAAGTAAAATGAATAAATTATGCGATAAAACACATGAGCTCGAAACTTCGTTAGCTACTAACGCAAGTTTAATGGACGATAAATTTCGCGATGCCGATCTTCGATCCCAAAGCTTAGCTGATAGGATAGAACATGGTCTTAGGAAAGTTGGTGAAGACATGGTCAACCTGGAAGTCAGAGTGAAGAAGGAGAGTAACGAGATGGGAATTCTGGTTGTTCAGCGTTTAACGGAACAATTCAAGGAACTTGTCATGGGAGAAATAAGAGAAGGAGTGATTCATGAATTGCAAACTGAGATTAAAACTACAGTTGTCAAGGAAATAAAAGACACACTCAAGCTGGAGAATCAAGAGGGAATCAAGGAGATTAGGGAATCTTTGTCATCCCACATTGAAGTAATTGCCAAGGATATTCAAGCAACTCAGAAGGACATATCAGATATGACAGGGTCATTGAAAAGTCATGAGGCTGTTATGAACCAGATATCCATTGATGTTAAAGACAATTGTAAGGAGACTGAAGCAATCAAGAAGATGGCAGAAGAAAACCAGAAGGAACTTGAGGCTATGATAACTCAAATAAAGGATGAGAAACAGTCTGATCATCTTTTGAAAATGCCGAATGTAAGGGGAAAGGAACCGATACAGATAAATCTAGGAGGAGCTAGAGAGACTGATAGACAGGATGAGGTCAGGACAGTATTTCAATCCAACCCCATAACTGTATTTAAGAATATAGAAGACAAGCCTTCTAAATTTTCAGGGCGAGATTCTGTAACACCCGTGGAATTTCTGAGAGAAGCAGAATACTTTTGAGGAGTTTTCTCGTGGGTTATTGAAGAAGTTTTGGTCCCCTGAAACCCAACAGCAAGTTAGAGCAGAGTTGTATTCGAAGAGATTCTCGACGTCACAACCTACTCGATACTCTACATACTTTTCTGGACAGCTGTCTAAACTCCAACATTTAGATCCGCCAATGCCAGATAACGAGTTGATTACTGCTTTGATACGACAATTTCCAGCAGACGTCCAGAGGACTTTGATCGCTGCTGATATCTACAATATGGAACAGTTTGATGAAGTATTGCAGAAGCTGGATCATACAAACGCTCAATTCTTCCATCAGAAGGGAGTAAAGAGTAATAACGCTGTGTATGCTGTTATGGCTGACAGTTATTCTCAGACACCTCGAGAGATTCGAGAGGAGCGAGAAGAGAAATCGCCGAGGGAAGATTCCAATACGAGAGGATGGAACCAATACCGTAACAGATACAGTTACAAACCATATGCAAGACCGGATGGTGGTAATCGATACAACACTCGATGGAGAAGACCACGAGATACTCAAGGAAGGTACCAGGAAAGAAGATCCTATGGTAATAACTATAATAACAGAGGGAATGTAGATACTCGTCAGTCCAATGAAGAGTTTAACAAGGACACGAGGAAAAACTTGGAAGCAAGACACCAAGATAACTTACAATTTGTGGAGCAGAGGTCCAATGATCCAGGTCCATCGGGAACACAACAATCCCGGGGGAATGGTAATAAAAAAAAAACTTCGAATTCACAGTAGAAGATAGAATATTGAATACTTTCACTTCCAGGATAATTAAATGGCAAGCAGAGGATGATGACTTAATTCAACAGAATGACGAACGAAAAGAAATGGGTACCAGAATTAGAATGCCAATCATTTCATGCGAAGTATTTGGTATGCCTGTCGATACTTTGATCGATACTGGGGCTATGCTTTGTCTGGTGAGTGAGAAGCTTTATATTCTGTGGAAGCTCAAAGAGAATTTAGAGGAAATTCCAGTATCAGGAATTAAGATCCAAGGAATAATACCCAATAAAATATCTCTGTGTAAAACACAATTATACTTATGTATTACGATTGGAGGACATGATTTCCGACATGTATTTGTTGTAATGAAGGACATGGCTTTTGACATGATATTGGGAGCAGATTTCATTCAGAAATATCAAGCAGTGATAGATATGAAGACAGAGACGATTAAATTCAAGAATACCGAAGAGATAAACTTCGAGGGAAAAGAAGAGGAAGACATCGAGGGAGATGCTCAATGGTCTCTGATTTTTCATGAAGCTGAAGGAAGAGAAGTCTACACTGAGAAGGAGTCCCCAGAGCTAGGGAAAATTTTGGAAGAGTATCAAGATATTTTTGACATTAAACCTGGTGAAATTAAGGATTTTGAATATCATATTCGTGTAAATGATGATGCACCTTTTCATGCTAAATTGTATCCAGTAGCAGAAAAGCATCGAGAAAAAGTAAAAGTACTTATCAAGGAAATGGAAAGTAATAATGTGATTGAAAAGTATACTACATCTTATGTCAATCCATTAGCAGTAGTGTCTAAGCAAGATGGAAGTCTGAGACTATGTTTAGACGCGCGAAATTTAAATTCAAGATTACTGCCAGAGTATGACAGACCACCAATCATTAGGGAACTGTTGAGGAAATTCCAAGGCAAGGTCTGGTTCTCTAATATTGATCTCACTTCGTCCTACCATCATATTAGGCTTAGTGAAGATTCTAAGAAGTTTACAGGATTTATGTTTGACCAGCAGACATATGTATTCCGCCGTTTACCATTTGGAGTTAAAACATCTGGATCCGTTTTGATCAGAGCCCTAGAACAAAATTTGAGTCCTGAAGTAAAAGAGATAGCAATTCGTTATATTGATGATATCTTAATTGCATCTGAGACTAAGGAGGAACATTTGCTACATCTTCAAATGTTATTCGCAGATTTGAGGAAAGCGAACTTCAAAGTAAACCTTCGAAAATGTCAGTTCTTTCGAAAGGAAATAAAATTTTTGGGTCACATTTTGGATGGAGAAGGATACCGTCCCAATGAGACGAAGATACAAGCAATTGCAAATTTCCCTAGACCTACTAGAGTGAAGAATGTCCGCAGTTTTCTCGGGACATGCCAATTCTTTGCAGGGCATTGTCCGAACTTCACCAAGACAGTTGCGCCATTGCAGGAGTTGTTAAAGAAAGGAAATAAATGGAAATGGGATAAAGATTGTGAACAATCATTTCAAGATGCCAAGAGGTTATTGGTAAACAGTGTGAAATTGGAGTATCCTGACTTTACCAAGAATTTCATCATAGAATCTGATGCATCCACCGTAGGGATTGGAGCTATTCTACTTCAAGAGGATGAAGACCACAAGAGACATTACCTGGCGTTCATTAGCAGGAAACTTCGTCCATCAGAGAGGAATTATTACACCACAGAGTTGGAAGCACTTGCTGTAATATTCGCTTTGGAGTCGTGGAAGAAAATGTTAATTGGACATTCAGTCATTGTGAGGACTGATCACCACGCATTGGAGTTCATTTTGAGAACAAACTTTGCCAGCGATAGAATACCTAGATGGTCACTTTTTATTCAGCAATTCAACCTAGTTATTGAACACACTCCTGGAAAGTTGAATGTGGGAGCTGATTTGTTGAGTAGAGCAGTGGAGTCTACATCTAATGTTTTTCAAGTTAACCTGACGCAAGAGGATGAAGATACCTTGAGAAGGTTAAGGTTATTGCATTTATCCCAGAGGAGAGACCGACGTCTTAGGAACATTTTTCGTTTTCTACAGGGTAACATGGATCCCAATGATGATGATTTTGTGGAAACTGAAAGAATTTCAAGGGATTATATGATGTTAGATGGTTTAATCCACAAGTTTGCAGATCCCGACCATACGAAGCTGAGAGTAGTGATACCTCCACGATTGCAAAAACCCATTATTTGGATGGCACATCGAATCGCAGGTCATGCTGGAGTAGATAAGACAGTCAACATGATTCAAGAGAAATTTTCGTGGGAGCGAATGCGACAAACTGTCAGAAACACTATTCGAGAATGCGACTTATGCCAAAGGAGTAAACATAATTCTAGATTATTGAGAGAATTACCAAGGCCTATTATTCCTTCTAAGCCTTGCGAAATCTTCGCGACTGATTTATATGGTCCTCTCCCAAAGTCTAAAAGAGGTAACCGATATATTTTGGTGACTATAGATGTTTTCAGCAAATACACCATGTTACATCCAATTCAGAAGACAAACGCAAAGTATTGTGCGAAGAGAATTAGAGACAGCGTGATTCCGGAAGCAGGCAAACCGGAATTCCTTTTATCAGATCGTGGACCTCAATTCACATCTTTGGAATTTCGAACCATCATGAATAATCTTGGGATTAGACAATTGTTTTGTTCTATTATACATCCAGAGAGCAATCCAGCGGAACGCGTGATGGCTGAGATAGCAAAATTTTGCCGCCTCTATTGTCCAAATGAGCATTGGAAATGGATGGATGTTCTTTCTTTAGCATCCGAATCCATCAACTCTACTATTCATGAGAGTACTGGACAGATTCCTATGTTGCTACATCATGGGATTAAACCAACACGATTATGGGATCGAATCATATCTATTCCACCTGAGATTGAACCAAGTCGTCAGATGAGGGAAACTCTAGCTTTAGACAAGTTAAGGAGTCAAGCTGAGAAGAGAGAGCGCAGAGTGAGAGGAAAGCGTTTTCGCAGACCCTTGCGCGTAGGAACTCTTGTTTTAGTGAGAAGACCTACACCTTCTGACGTGCAAAATCGAGTGTACTCGAAATTTGCAAGCCTTTACGCTGGACCCTATCGTATTGTGGAAGTAAACAATAATGGAAGCTATGAAGTAGCTAATACACGAACTGGTAACATCGTGGGAACTTACAATGCATCGAATCTGAAGATCTATTATTCAAGAACCAGATAATTTAATGTGTAGATAGGAAAAATAAAAATTTTTCAATTTTTATTTTTTGCTAGGTGTGGGGTGGATGTGCCCAAATCTAGGAATGGGTATTCCAAGTTTCAGACACCTAGATATCAAGGGAAAGGCTGTAGCAGCGTTTGAAAGTCCGGATATTTGAATATCGCGCTACATTGCTTCTCGAAGCCTTTCGAAGGAAATTACCGATAGTTGGATGGTAAATGACGTAGCGAGTAACAGCAGAGGTGGAGACTATTTATTGATTAAATAGTTAACTATGGAGCAGAGACTTGAGACTGGGATCAGATTACTGGCACGGCCAAATGAAAGAGAATGCAATTAGTATCAAGTAAATCGGACCAGGGATTCAAGAGATATGAGGATTTTTAGATATCAGGCGATGACGCGTGACCCTGACCGTTTTTGTATAAAAGCAAGCTGGAGCAGGCTTAGTTAGCTCAATTCATCACAAGCACTTGGCGAACAAGTTGCGTCTACGCTGAGCCAAGGCACATGGTTGCCGCCTCTACGAAGAAGTACTTTTCAAATCGTGATAGTCACGAGAAGTGCTGCGCAAACGAGTTGGAACTTAGTAAGTTTCTGGTGAGGAGAATCACTGAGGTGATTGTTTTTCTACAGACATTGGTGGAAATATTTATATTTCTTAAAGGACATATGCTAGACTTGGTCTAGAAAATAGTATATTGTCACAGTCCAATAGTAAATTAATACTTGGATGTTTAAATCCATTTAAAGTCAGTTTTCATATTTTGTAACTATTTAACCACTTCAATCCGTCAGTACATTGAAGAATAGTCTATAACGGTGGCGTTCATTAGTCTACGCAAGGGAAACTGCAAGTTGTCTAGCGCATGGCAGATGGTGATATACAAACCATGCCCAGGGAACGATCTTCAGAACAGCCGTTAACTGCTTAGACTGTCAACGTTTTTCTTGTACTGATGAGATTACAGTGAGTTAGGTTACAACTGACACATTTAAGAAGAGATCGCTTAGATCTGACCCTTTTCAAACAAACTGTTATGGCTTTGTTAGAAGCCCATATTAAAATGGAACCACAGTCATTTAAAACGTCGAAAGATTCTACCACTATGTCTGACTAGACGATTTGTGGGTCTACAATGGCGGCCGATACAAGGATTATACGTGCTTGTCCGATAGGGCATGTCTACGGATAAATCTGGTATAGACCAGGTTTACTACACTTCAAGAACATCAAGAAATGTAAGCCACATTTGAATTATTTTATGCTTAGCTAATTGGAACAAACTATTTTTCTGCAGATGACCAACACATTTTTTTCGTCGTATTTAAAGCTTGTAATGATTCACGCAAGACTAGTTAGATTTATTCTGAGCATTTTCAGCACTCAGAACAGTTTAGGATCGATGACCGAGCATTTTGAGCATTTATTTGAATTTTTCATATTTTTGGGAAATCACGGTAATCAGCCGATGTAACTGTAAAAGTTAAATTTATTTTTGTTGAGGAATGGATATTTTTTTTCCATATTCGAAGGTTCGAACATGTGGATTCTCACATAATGAGATGATAATTAAACATATTTGAAATAATAATAATAATAATAATCCACTAATAATAATAATAATAATTTTCATAATTTTTCTAAATAATTCTTGGATATTATATTTTATAATAATCATATGTATTGAGAAAGAGCCTATGAAGTAGTTGAAACATTTCTAGTTTGGAACAGGAGATTTTACGAAGGAGAGTGGTTAGCGCAAGCCCGCATTCAACCTACATTTCAGTTCTGGTTGAACAGTTGATATTTGCTATGAGCAAAGTATATGTTTCATATAACACGGAGAGGCATGAAACGGGAAGCAATTGATATTTGTATCAAATAGGATATTTTTGTATTTATATAAAATCATGACGTAAATACACTCGAAAGTGAAATGAAGCTTTTCATAAGTATGGTAAATGCACGGGTTGAACTGAATGGTAAAATAAAATAAACTTGTAAGTTTATTAATCTTCCAGTGTTGATAACAAGCAGAGGCTTGATTTATTGTATAAATTTTGGGAAGATAATTTATGTGTGTGGAGTAGTTGAAATGCCATTCCCAGGTGCGCATGTTAAGTCGCAGGAATGAAGGTTTTTTCGAGCATCAATCAAATAGCAGGTTCGATGGCTCAGGTTTATAGTAGGAGTATTGGATCCACACGTTTCGTCGTATGAATAACCCGAAGGTTATTTCTTTGAAACCATCAGTTCTTATTTCAACCTTGTTTACGAATTCCATTTAGAATTTGATTTTGCTAGAACCCGGATTGGTCATGATAGTAGTTTATTCTTCTTCAGAGGAAGACCTTTGCCGTTGTTGTTGTTATAATATTGTGTCCTTACACAAATAGTAGAATGGGCCACTGCCAATTTAAAATAATTCTTTAACCACGAATAATTTGAAGGATATTTTCAATCCTAGTGCCATGAACTAAATGAATTCATTATAAGACTACAATTCTAATTTCCGCATTCTGTCGAAGAATTGCAAGTTGTGAAAGTTACTAGAAATGGCCATAAATATAAATATTTTTTTCATAATAATTCCAAGTGGAAAATCTAATAGTTGAATGGTTCAACCATTTATTGATCAAGTTGATGATTCAGAAATCATATGTTTTGTTTGGAACTTGAAGTTCATAATCGAGTCACTTCTCGAGTGTTTAAGGTCAGAAGAACAATTAATTGTTGTTGTGCTTCGCACAGTTCTTCGATGCTATGCTCAATGGTCAAATACTTTTCAGATGTTGTTGAAAATCCACAGCCTGCTTCCAGTCTCCGACCGGGTCAGGAATGGAATGAATGATGCCCCCATCTAGCGACGAGGATATCAACTGTGCCGGCTGCCGAGGCCTGACGCACTCCTCTGGGGCAATGATTAAATGAATGACAGATGAAATGAAATGATAGTGGAGAGTGTTGCTGGAATGAAATTGTGACAGGGAAAACCGGAGTACCCGGAGAAAAACCTGTCTGCCTCCGTTTTGTCCAGCACAGATCTCACATGGAGTGACCGGGATTTGAACCACGGACCCAGCGGTGAGAGGCCGGCGTGCTGCCGCCTAAGCCACGGAGGCTTCAGATGTTGTTAATATGTGTTAATAATTTGTGTTGCTACAATGATAATAATAGTTTCAACGATATATTTTGGAAAACTGGAAAACAAATGAAAGTCTAAAGAAATTCTATAAACATTTATTCTACGAGTGTTAATATCATGTAAATAGTCAAACAGTGATCTACGTTATTTCCAGTATGGACAATTCATTTTGCACTGGAGTTAAAATGTAATAATTTTGGAACACAGTCCACAGGACTAACAATCGGACTTGTGTTTTCAAACAGATTGTCAAATGTGTTTGGAAGATTTCTGTATATTGTGTGTAAATAAGAGTGTGGATCGCCACACGTGGATGATGCTGCTTTGAGCATTATTCTTGCAGTCAGATTTTAACTTTAAATAAACTGAGATAATTTTACCAGATGTGTTTCACCCAATTAAATCTCCTTCTATCCTTATTGTTGCATTGAGCCAAAAATCAGCAAAGCATTTTTATAAATTTGATGTCGTTTTTGCGATTTGCTTTAACCCATCTGGCGCTCCGGGATATTTTGATTCTCGTGCTGACTGATTATTGGTAAAATGCATATGTGGTCGTGCGGACTCCGGTCTAAACGGGCACAAGGTGAAGATTAAATCAATTAATTCTGTCACAACACGAACCACGAAACTAATCACTACGATCTACCCAAGCCATTTCCCTCCACATGTCAATCACACCCACATCCACACCACCCAAGGGCCATTTTTGCACCCGGAGAGGGAATTACCAAACTGCCATGGCGAGCGAGCCTGCAGTCAGTGGACTGGAGTCTTTTGAGAAATCTCACAACTAAGCCAACTCACTAAGTAATTTACAACAAACAATAATCTCTCTCTCTGTAATTAACAGCCGTGAAGCTGGTTGGCAGCAGCTCGCCATTCTTCCCGTCTCTCCGCCTTCCTCATCAGTTCACAGTATGAGCCACAACTCATATCTTGCAGTATTCGACTCATGTACTCCAGTCTGGGTCTTCCTCTATAATTCTTGCCGTCTATTGTTCCCGCAATTATAAGCTTAAGCAGTCCATTGTGTCGCAGTATGTGGCTCACGAGGTGATCCCGTCTTCTTTTTAAATATTTAAGGAAGCATTTTCTCTCTCCCACTCTTCTAAAGACTTCCTAATTTGTGACCATTTCTTTCCAGCTGATTTTCATAATCCAGGTTTCAAATACTAGTAGTCATTTCCTCTCTCTCTCTCGCTCCTATTGTCCAAGATTCGCTGCCATATAGCGCGACGCTCCATACATAGGTATTCAACATTTGTTTCCTCACATCAAGACTTATGTTCTTTTCAGTAAATAGGTTATTTTTTTTAATAGAAAGCGTTCTTGGCTTGGGCAATCCTACTTAATATCCCTCTTCTGCTTCTTCCGTCATTCGTTATTAGCCTATTTTCATTTTATGAAAAAAAAAAAAGGCTTATGAGATCACCTTTTGTCCGTGTGTCTATCTGTGTGTGTGTGTCCCTAATAAATTCTAAACGGCTCGAGCGATTTCAATGAAACTCGGTAAGATCATAGCAATATTCCTGCCGACCCCGACCGTGCCTTTCAAATTTTATTGTGTCTCACCAATCCAACATGGCGGATGTGCGAATTATTTCACCAGCATTCAGTATCTCCGAAACTATTACCGATATCACCCTGAAAATTTGTACGCTGATAAAGTGAACTACTAGAAGTTCACCTATGAGACTTTCAAACACCTGGTAACTACAAAACCAACATGGCGGCCAAACGAATTTGAGATTTTTAAATATACTTTTCTCGCGATTTAACCATCCAAACGTAATCAAATATGGTACAGCAAATGTTTATACACATTGTAATGCACTGACATCTAATTCAGTTCAATTGTTTTCATAACCTCAAAATGGTGGCTGTGCGAAATATTTCACTGGCATTCAATATTTCCGAAACTATTTACGATATCACCCTGAAATTTTGTACGGCGATAAAGGGCACTGCTACAAGTTTATCTATGTAACTTTCAAAAACCTGTAAAGTACAAAACGAATATGGCGGCCAAGCGAATTTGAAACATTTTAATAGTCTTTTCTCGTGATTTAACCATTTGAGCGTAGTGAACTGTGGTACAGTAAAGGGTTATACATATTGTAATACACTGGTATCTAATTTAGTTCAATTGTTTACATAACCTCAAGATGGCGGCTGTGCGAAATTTTAAAATTAAGTTTTTATTTCTTGTGTGTTAATCATGCGATCGAAGTGAAAGTTTGAATAATGAAGCTACGCAATAATTTACCTTTAATGGTACATAACTCTATGGCCTATACATATAACAATCCAACATGGCGAGCATCCGAAATATTTTGACGGTTCTCAATATCTACGAATCTTTTACAGCAATCAAACTGAATTTGTTTACGTTCATAGAGTCTATGAACATAAGTTCACCTATATGACTTTCAGCAACCTGGTGAGCACAAATCCAACATGGCGGCGACGCGAAGTATAAATATTTAAATGGACGTTTCTCGTGATTTAACCATCCGAGTGCAGTGATACTCGGTACGATAAATGCTTAGGCTATACAAATGTTAATTCACTGGCATATAATTTATTTCAATTGTTTTCATAACCACAAGATGGCAGCTGTGAGAAATTTGGCGCCGTCAAGTGACGAAGAGAAGAGTTACTTTAAATCAGCCAATCCTAGGCAGCAGCTTACATCGATCTGGCGAGGCGTTGTTTCCGCCAGTCTATGTTTATATTTCCCACGTGGTAAAGCTAACCCACTCAGCGCGCAGTGTTCGGTTCTGTTGAGCTATTTTGTCAGTCGTTTGCTTCGTTCTTTCGAATATCTCGTAGTTAGTTGCATACTTCCTCTTTAGTAGTATAGTATAGAAGACCATTACCGGCACGTAGGGGGTTGAACGTTGCTCACGTCCGTAGGTTTAACCATAAAGTACCCTACACGTGACCCCTGGGTGGAGCTAAGCGAGCAACAGTATTCTGGTAGCCAGACTTATCCTCTTAAGATCTCCTGGCTATAATACACATGGAATCAAATTTTCTCAAGATCTCTTCTCAGAGCTACAAGACACGGAATAATGGACCTAGCCTTCGAATATGCCAGCTCAATATAGAGGGTGCAAGCAGATCAAAATGTGAAGTACTCTCCAAGATCTTGGGAGAAAAGAATATTGATATTGCTGTTATCCAAGAAACTCATATTGACAGTATAGATGGTTTTAGAACAAGAGGCAAAATACCTGGATACGAAGTAATCGGTGCAACATATCATCATATATACGGCTGTGCAACGTATATTCGTAGTAACATAGAAAATGCCTGTCTAATAAGTGTTAACACCGACAATGAGATTCAGAATATCACCATAAAAGTTGAAGAGGTCGCCGTCACAAACGTGTACAAGCCCCCTCTAATCCAGTGGCCAACTGAAGTTCTTCCTCCACTTCCTCATCCAGCCATCTATGTGGGTGATTTCAACAGCCCTCACACGATGTGGAAATATAATATCAATGATTAGAATGGTATTGCACTTTTTGAATGGGCAGAAGAGAACAGCTTAAGTCTGTTTTCTCATGCAAAAGGCAAGGGTACATTCAGGTCTGCGGCATGGAACAGAGAATACAACCCAGATCTTTGCTTCTCAACACAAAATTTACAAAATCAACCTCTAAACATCTCCAGAACAGTCCTAGAAGATTTTCCGAACAGTCAACATCGCCCAGTCATATATGAAATAGGATGCCAGATCCCGATTATACGATCCATCCCTAGGCCAAGATGGAACCTCCTGAAGGCAAACTGGAAATTGTTTTCGGAAGAGATGGATAAAGCAATCCAGCTTCACCAGAGAATTATGACCGATTTGTTGGTGCCATTATCTCAACTGCAAAGAAGTGTATACCAAGGGGATACCCCAAAGAATATATTCCAGGATGGACCAATGAGTGTGAAGAACTTTATGACTCTTATGTGGCGGATGGTAATCCTGATTTAGCTCATGAACTTCTGCAGAATTTGAATGACGCAAGAAGAGGCAAACGGATAAAAGCAACAACGGAGTTGGATTTTGAGAAATCAAGCCGACAGTCCTGGAACTTACTGAAGAAGTTGGGAGGAAGCAGTCCGCCAATATAATATAATATCGCCATATCAAATAGCCAACAGAATTGTCTCACTATCTAAAGCCCCACGATGCAAAAATCACACACGAACAGTGAAAAAGGAGTCTAGGAACATTCGACAAGTGACACCTGATGACGTACAATTCTCTCAGATGTTCACGATGGAGGAACTTGAAACAGCTCTCAAGGACTTAAAATCAGGCAAGGCACCTGGTTTTGATGGGGTACATCCTGAGTTCCTAATTAGATGTGGGAAAGAGACTAGAAAATGGCTGACTAAGTTTTTCTCATCCATTCTTAAATCAGGGTACCTGCCAAAAGTCTTCAAAATCACCAAACAAACCTTCGGATAAAGTAGAAAGTTACCACGCAATAGCACTTCTCAGCTGCTGCTATAAACTCCTTGAGAGACTTCTACTGAACAGGATAGGCCCACAAATCTTGGAAATCATCCCGATGGAACAAGCAGGTTACAGACCGAACAGGAGTTGCACAGACCAGGTTCTAAGCCTAACTACGTACATTGAAGCCGGGTTTCAGAAACAAGTTAAGACATCCGTAGCTTTAATCGATTTGACTGCTGCTTACGATACAGTTTGGTAAGAAGGACTCCTATACAAATCGATCAGTCATCCCCTGTCGAACTATACCATACTGAGATTACTTAAAATAACATGCTCTCAGACAGACACTTCCAAGTAGTACAGAGTAATCGTATAAGTAAACAACGGAAACTCAATAATGGATTACCCCAGGGGTCAGTACTATCTCCCGTACTTTTCAACTTATATATTTCTGACGTACCTAAAACCAGTGCAAGGAAGTTTGGATATTCTGATTATTTGGCTCTGGCTGTTCAACACAAGGAGTTCAAAACTGCTGCAAACATTCCAACCGATGATCTCAATGAGCTACATGCATATTTCACTAAGTGGAGACTCGTACCAAATTTTTCCAAAACCGAAGTCAGCAGTTTCCACTTAAACAACAGAACAGCGGACTATAAACTGGAAGTCCGAATGAACAACCCAGTGCTTCCCTACCAGAGTCATCCAAAATATCATGGAGTGACTCGGTATGACTCTACCCTTCAAGAAACATATGGAAATTTCATCTCAAAAAGTAAGCACACGAAATAACCTCATCCAAAAACGTTGCAGCACTAGTTGGGTAGCATCAGCAGATAGGCTTCGAACTTCTGCACTCAGTTTAGTATATTCTACAGCGGAATATTGTGCGCCAGTATGGATAAACCGCCCCCACGTAAAGAAGGTAGACACTCAGCTCAACATAGCCGTGAGAACCATCTCCGGTTGTATAAGAACTACTCCACTCTACTGGCTCCCAACACTCAGCCACATAGCCCCTCCGTGTTAAGAAGACAAGATGCACTGAGGAAGGAATATTCTAAAATAATGAACAACCCTGCACTTCCAATCCATGACGACATTCCCACCCTGGCAATAAACTGGCTCCGGTCCAGGAATCCACCCCTGCGACTGGCTCAACAGCTTGCTGATAGTAATTTCAACATTGCAGCTAAATGGCTTGAAACATGGACTAGAAATGCCCCACCCGAAGTTCGTGACCTCAATGATCCTGTAAAGAAAATCAAGGGCTTTGAACAACCGCGACATATATGGAAGACCATTAACCGCATCCGTACAGGACATGGAGTTTGTGCGTACAACCTGCACAAATGGGGGAAGCGGCCAGACCCCTGCTGTGATTGTGGTTCATGGAATCAGACCATCAGGCACATTGTTGAAGACTGCAAAATTAGAGCATACCTAGGTGCCCTATCGATTTTTTTTAGTGCTACACCATCGAGCCTGGACTGGATCAATAGTCTGGACATAAGGTAATAGGCCGATATCTGTGCTTGTATGTACTTTTTTATTATTATTATTGTTTTTTTCTTTTGTGTTTCATGTGTAATGCCATACGCTAAATAAATAAACCGGTACGTAAAATAATATATTATAGGCTCAATAGTTTAGTGCAGTCGTAGGCAGTGATTTAGTTGGAAAAAAAAATATTTACAGGAACTCACCTTATTAATTCAGCAATTTCCAAATGGACTCGTATTGGGTGTCAAAATCAGCGGCCTCGTGTTTCCGACAAGTTGTTTCATCAGCTGAACGTCTCCCCTTTCGTAGCCATGACTTGACATATGGTTGCGGGTTAAATAAATGCATAGGAGGTCCTACGCTGCTTATGAAAATAAGTCCGCTTGATCTTTCAACCAGCAGCCTGTTTCTCTTTTCGGTGTGGATCTCATTCATGGTACTGAAAGCTCTTTCAGCTTCTGCTGAAGAGATGGGAATGGTCTGTACAGTCTTGATTAAAGGCATCAGCTCCACTGGAATTTCCTTGGTCTCGACATACTTTCTAAAAACATTAATGTACCTCATCTTGTCTGACATGTGGAAAAAGTCACAAAGGTTGTCGACACTCTCATCACCATAGCAGATATCCAAAGTAGAAGTGGAGGGCCAATTATTTTTGTATAGTACCTTTGAATCACTGATAACTTTTGTCATTCTCTCATGTCTCTGCTGACTAGACCTGGAACCAAGATGAGATGATGTGGACACATTTTCCATAAGCCTGTTATTTAAATTGTTCACAAGACTTCTGAAAAACTGCTATCTGTCAATTTTTACAACTTTTTTAGAATCATGTAATCCTATGTTTCTAAACTTTTTGTTTTCTGCTGCTTTAAGAACTGTTCTGTAGTATTCTCCAGAAGCTGAGTTACACATAGATTCAAACACTTTTATAGTGCGCTTGATTGCATTTTGAGCCTCTGTCTGACTTGTCTCTCTTTTCTGCAACTCTAATGACAAATCAGCTAACTCAACAAGAGCATCATACATAATTTCTAGAAATTCTACACAAGTTAACATATTTTCTAGACCTTGGAATTTTGCCCTTTCTTTGGAGTCTCTCTGGTGGTCATTTTTTGCCTCACTAAAATGTTTTACTAGAGCACTGTAGTTTTCCCAGACAGCTTTTACAGTCCTCTGGCTTGAAACTACCCATCTTATTGTAAATATTTTCCCAATCTTCTTAACTCTTTGTTCCAGTGAAGCAGCATAAATGTTGAGTTCCCTTTGATTTTTGGGAGACATGCTGTATAAAGAATACAATTTGTCAAAGAAAGAATGGAAATGGTTAACACCTGTAATTTCATTCCTTGTATCAGAAACGGCCAATTCCAAGCGATGGTTTAAACAGTGCCAGATTACTATATCTGGAAATAGCTTTAAAAACTGTGCTCCAACTCCATTTTATCTACCTAACATTACAGAGGCCCCATCACATGCTAGACCAACTAAATGTTCTGCCAGAAAGTTTTCATTCATCCCATATGAAGAAAGATTCTTCAATATCTCTCGAGTAATAATATCTGCTGTAGTTGATTCAAGTTCTATCAAGTCCCAGAAAAAGGAAACAACTTCAGAGTTATCTGGAAGAGCACATCTCAAACATAATACTAACACAGATTTTACACTAACTGTTGTTGATTCGTCAATCATAACACTGATTTTCCTCTGATTTTCTGTTATAGATTTTGCTATTTTATTTCTCATTTCCTGTGAAATGTGTTCAATAATATTAGCACAACTAAAATTTGTATGAAGAACTCGTCCCACATCTAAACCATTTAATTGTTGAAGTTCAACATAAGCCTGTAGGTCTACGAAGGGTCTATTTCTTTTCGCAATTGAGTATGCTGTTCGAAATACTCGAACGGTGGTTTCTAGGTGTTTGACATTCATAGTGTCCAAGCAACTTTCAAATATCTTTTTATTGGATTCTGATTTTTGTAACATAGCTTTTTGTGAGATTCTGAATTTTTGTGCTCAAATATTTTTTTCCTAAGGCTTGTTTGTTGTTGATTAATATTATTTCCGTTGGGATGAACCTTGAATTCTACCCATACTTTCATTAGCTTAAGTCCTGCCCCTTTAGAAACTCCTAATCCTAATTTATTTTCCTCTTTACATATATTGCAGCCTAAATTTTTATTTCCTGCAAATAACCACTCGTTCTCTGACAAAAAATAACGGTACTGAGACTCGTTCCAACAGTCTGGAAAACCTTGTTTTCGGTAGGTGGGTCCTTGAATTTCACAGTCGATGGTAGAAGGTGTAGAACCATAACCTAGATTCTCCCTTGAATCTGCATCACACGTTTCAGCAACATTTAACCCAGGGTCTATCTCTATACTCACGTCTTTAATGAAACTTATGTTCTCGGAACTCCATTCAGTTTCGTTTTTACTTGAGCCATTACACACCTTTTTAGTATTCTTTGATTCTTCATTTTCATCCCCAGCACATTTTTTGAACCCAGCCACTTAAGTAAACTCATTGTCACAAGTTGTGACTCACAACTCACTTTCATAGTCACTGGAAAACTTGAAAGGTACTACGGGGCTACTTATGTTCATTAACTGCAGAGAGATTCCGTAATATCTGCTTCACAGCAACACATCGAGCAAAACATAAAATAAAACTTGGATTCACACAAACATAACGAGCGGAAGAAAGTTGTTGTGCTCACTTCCCGCTCTCCGTATCCAATAGCAGTGTAGCCAACCTTAGAGAACCAGAAACGCCCAGGAGTGTAAAAGCGACCGTATTTTATGAACATAAAACCGTAAGGTTCGATATTAGTCCTCTAGAGTACACCCGAGATGTTTCAGCGCTATGTATAAATTATAAACGATTTTCTTACTGAATTTAAAATTGTTACGTCATTCTAAAGCGGGAAGATATTTTCCGGAACGGCGTTCCGGCCCGTTCCGGTCCAACTAAACCACTGGTCGTAGGTTAATTTTAAGTCCGTGCGAGTATTCGTGAACTTACTGGTGTGCATCTTTGAGTGAATTTCACAATGCCAGAGGGCAGTTCTACCCCACGGCGAGCAAATGCCAAGGGAAAGGAAGGAATTAAACAAGGCACTCCACTGGTGCGTCTGGCTCGTGAAATGTTGTGTAATGTGCGGTAGTATTTCGAACGAAAGAAAGACAATGGTAGCACTGTATTACCTGTGGCGCGCAAGCAGTGCAGAGAAAGGCTGATGCTACAAAAACCAGTCTATCGTCAGTTATTGCAATCGGGAAGGAGAAGTACCCTGATGAGTAGCTGCGAAGATTGCATCGACCGGGTAGGGACAGGAATCTATCCAAACGAGTTACAAATATAGACAGTTTTCAGCAAGATGCTATATGTCGGCATATCTATGCGTATTATCGCAGAAAGGAACATCCGACTCTTGCGAAGCTGCTCGTTTCTTTGCGTAATTGTGATCTTTTCTATGTTAGAAAGTCTTCGGTAACCGTAGTTGTGAAAGATCTGGGGTTTAAGTATAAGAAAGTGAACGACGTTCGAATCAGCTGACCGCGCTCCGCCAGCGCGCTGGCAACACTGCCCAGCTGATCGGAGAACTGTCAAGTTGGAAGGTATAACCGGCAGAGTATACAAGCATTTGTTAAAATCACGCAAGCATACTACCATTAGAATCTTGATCTATAATTTGCATGTTGGCAAAACTGATAGTACAAGTGTTTGAAGAAAATATGCACAAATCATGGAGATGGAGGAATGCCTCCCTTTCACTGGCTAAGGGATGATGATGGACTTGGTTCTTCTAGTACCACCTAGATGCCGTGAGCGCTTACTTGAGTTCCATCCTGCTTCTACTGATGGTTCTTATTGTCATTCAGTGCTTCATTCAGTTGCAGCAAAAGCCTTTCCCATTTAAACATTTTCTTGCGATAGTACCGGTATTATATTTTATATCGGACAGATTCTACACACACCCAATGTAGACGGGGATGCATGACCGCGTTGTTGCAGCCCCTAAACTGAGGAACCAACCAACCATCTTAGTTGGCCGTGATACGAACTCAACAAACCATGTATCTAACAATGAGCGCGTAACCATAGCGATTGTACATTATCATAATATACCGGTAACTAATTCCATTGCGAGGGATCATTAATGACATGTCGCCGGTGTAAGCTGCTAGAATGTGCACACCGTCGAAATTCTTGCCAAATACAGTATAATAGGCTACTTATCCCACACGTGCGGATAAATGGCCACGAAATAACCCAATCATCGAGCAACGCTTCGATGAATTTCCAGAAACACCCCCTCCGTATGTAGACTATTAGGTTAAACTTCCAACCTGCTTGATCTGATCCACGTCTATTAGGATTTATGCTAACGAATGGCTGTGGCATTTACTGAATTGCAGATCAAAGTAGGCTAACTAGATCATCGTGTAAGTCATCCCGGACATTCCTCATGCTAACGAATGGCTGTGGCATTTACTGAATTGCAGATCAAAGTAGGCTAACTAGATCATCGTGTAAGTCATCCCGGACATTCCTCATGTGTCTTGTCGAATCTTCTGTTGCTCTACTGTAGCCTACAAGAACCAACTGGCCTCTGTGCCTCATAGATTCAACAGTCAGTATCGCCAACTGCAAAGATGGAGATTGAGTCATGAGCATCTTCGGTAAGGTAGTATTGAACTAAGAACCAGTAAGTGTTTTGGGAATCGGTAAGTGTCTAGTTTATTAACAGATATCATGTGTGTCTGGTGATGGGAGTGAGAGCACATCATCACCGAGCAGTCTCGGTGTTCTAACCCTACCGACTAAATAAAGAGGAGAACTCCTATATGTTTCAGCAAGCGCTGGTCGCTTAAAAATCAACTCTGAGACACGTCTGATTACAAACAAGAACACGAAGAGGGAGACAAGAAAAATATATCAATTCTAACAGTATCAGAAACACTACTGGAACACTATTGCGAGGTGAGGCAACAGCAAAAATGTTCGTAGTACATATGGCATGCAATAGAACCAATAACTCAAATGGTTGAAATATTTTGAAACATAAGAAAATGACAGATTTCAGCCCAATTATAATGATCGAAGGAGCGTTTAGCTCTTCGTGTTTTATTAAAGACAAACTTTTGCCTTGTATTAAGTCTGATTGAACATGTAACTTACAGTGATTACTAACTTCTTTAACGGGAGAACCAGCGAATATTCACCATAGAAAGTCGTTGGATGACGAGTCACCAGTAGAAACAGTCAAAGGTTACGATCAGTTTACAACGAAATAGACGCAGTGTTGCTGAATATTACTGTGCACCAGAACATAACATGAGGGTCATATATTATTAAACAGAGGAATCGTGGACTAGGCCTACTGGGGAGACCACGTTAAAAAAAAACGCTCCATGTACTCTACCTCATGGTGGTGTGGAAACGAGTATTCAGCCAGACCGACACTCACTTAAGATCGCCTTTGAGTGACTTGCCTCCACTTTAGCCATGCTGCATTGACTCTCGTCCGGGCTTCCAGGGTGGAATCAGTCGAAGATGTAATTACAGATCCAAGGCATTTGAACTCGGTAGATTTCTCCAAATTCTGGTCATCAATGCTGATGGTACCACTGGTTCGATTACCACTTTGCAGATATATCGTTAATGTTAAGACGCATGCCATTGTATACTAGAGTGCGTCCTGTGGATATTTACCATGAGGCTCTACTAAACCCGTGTGCTATACTAGAGTACCAGTCAACTTGATATTTGCCATGAGGATCTACTCAACACGTGCGATATACTAAAGTACCAGTAAACTTGATATTTGCCATGAGGATCTACTAAACCTGCATGCTATACTATGCCACCTGTGGATATTTACCTCCAAGAAAGTGCACCAGTTGGTTCCCTTGATGTGCTACAAAATAATCAGTGAACAGAAAATCAAGTCTTTATATAACGGTAATGATTACGAAGCTGTGAGCTGATTGACTAATTGGGAGACCGATTAGAGAAGAAAAATGCAAACATGTCCGCTTGATTGTACCTGTTGGTGAAGAAATGTCTAAGTTCAGTTTAGGGTAAATTTGTTTATTATATTGATTGGGAGATTACTATTGTCACATTCCACCTGTGTACACACTGGTGCTATGGCTCTTGCTGTTCAATAAAGTAAGGAGTGTCTGTTGTTGATCCATATCGGAGGTTTGTGATATCGTGGTCATCAGCCCGTGTGTGTCATTGTGACGGCTTGTGTTTGGGCAGGAGGCGGTCATCTTTGTGACGGCTAGTGTTAGGGCAGGAGGCGGTCGTCTTTGTAATGGCTACGGTTAGGGCAGGAGACGGTCGTCTTTGTAATGGCTAGGGTTAGGGTAGGAGGCGGTCGTCTTTGTAGTGGCTAGGGTTAGGGCAGGAGGCGGTCGTCTTTGTAATGGCTAGGGTTAGGGCAGGAGGCGGTCGTCTTGGTAATGGCTAGGGTTAGGGCAGGAGGCGGTCGTCTTTGTAATGGCTAGGGTTAGGGCAGGAGGCGGTCGTCTTTGTAATGGCTAGGGTTAAGGCAGGAGGCAGTTGTCTTTGTAATGGCTAGAGTTAGGGCAGGAGGCGGTCGTCCTTGTAATGGCTAGGGTTAGGACAGGAGGCGGTCGTCTTTGTAATGGCTAGAGTTAGGACAGGAGGCGGTTGCCTTTGTAATGGCTAGGGTTAGGGCAGGAGACGGTCGCCTTTGTATTGGCTAGGGTTAGCACAGGAGACGGTCATCTTTGTAATGGCTATGGTTAGGACAGGAGGCGGTCGCCTTTGTAATGGCTAGGGTTAGGACAGGAGGCGGTCGCCTTTGTAATGGCTAGGGTTAGGACAGGAGACGGTCATCTTTGTAATGGCTAGAGTTAGGAAAGGAGACGGTAGTCTTTGTAATGGCTAGGGTTAGGGCAGTAGACGGTCGCCTATGTAATGGCTAGACTTAGGGCAGGAGACGGTCGCCTTTGTAATGGCTAGGGTTAGGGCAGGAGGCGGTCGCCTTTGTAATGGCTAGACTTAGGGCAGGAGACGGTCGCCTTTGTAATGGCTAGGGTTAGGGCAGGAGGCGGTCGTCTTTGTAATGGCTACGGTTAGGGCAGGAGACGGTCGTCTTTGTAATGGCTAGGGTTAGGGTACGAGGCGGTCGTCTTTGTAATGGCTACGGTTACGGCAGGAGACGGTCGTCTTTGTAATGGCTAGGGTTAGGGTACGAGGCGGTCGTCTTTGTAATGGCTAGGGTTAGGGTACGAGGCGGTCGTCTTTGTAATGGCTAGGGTTAGGGCAGGAGGCGGTCGCCTTTGTAATGGCTAGACTTAGGGCAGGAGACGGTCGCCTTTGTATTGGCTAGGGTTAGGGCAGGAGGCGGTCGTCTTTGTAATGGCTAGGGTTAGGGCAGGAGACGGTCGCCTTTGTAATGGCTAGACTTAGGGCAGGAGACGATCGCCTTTGTAATGGCTAGGGTTAGGGCAGGAGGCGGTCGTCTTTGTAATGGCTACGGTTAGGGCAGGAGACGGTCGTCTTTGTAATGGCTAGGGTTAGGGTACGAGGCGGTCGCCTTTGTAATGGCTAGACTTAGGGCAGGAGACGGTCGCCTTTGTAATGGCTAGACTTAGGGCAGGAGACGGTCATCTTTGAAATGGGTAGAGTTAGGAAAGGAGACGGTAGTCTTTGTAATGGCTAGGGTTAGGGCAGTAGACGGTCGCCTTTGTAATGGCTAGACTTAGGGCAGGAGACGGTCACCTTTGTAATGGCTAGGGTTAGGGCAAGAGGCGGTCGTCTTTGTAATGGCTACGGTTAGGGCAGGAGACGGTCGTCTTTGTAATGGCTAGGGTTAGGATACGAGGCGGTCGCCTATGTAATGGCTAGGGTTAGGGTACGGGGCGGTCGCCTTTGTAATGGCTAGGGTTAGGGCAGGAGACGGTCGTCTTTGTAATGGCTAGGGTTAGGGTACGAGGCGGTCGTCTTTGTAATGGCTAGGGTTAGGGTACGGGGCGGTCGCCTTTGTAATGGCTAGGGTTAGGGCAGGAGACGGTCGTCTTTGTAATGGCTAGGGTTAGGGTAGGAGACGGTCGTCTTTGTAATGGCTAGGGTTAGGGTATGAGGCGGTCGCCTTTGTAATGGCTAGGGTTAGGGCAGGAGACGGTCGTCTCTGGAATGGCTAGGGTTAGGGTAGGAGGTGGTCGTCTTTGTAATGGCTATGGTTAGGGCAGGGGACGGTCGTCTTTGTAATGGCTAGGGTTAGGGCAGGAGGCGGTCGTCTTTGTAATGGCTACGGTTAGGGCAGGAGACGGTCGTCTTTGTAATGGCTAGGGTTAGGGTACGAGGCGGTCGTCTTTGTAATGGCTAGGGTTAGGGCAGGAGGTGGTCGTCTTTGTAATGGCTAGGGTTAGGGCAGGAGACGGTCGTCTTTGTAATGGCAAGGGTTAGGGCAGGAGGCGGTCGTCTTTGTAAAGGCTAGGGTTAGGGTAGGAGACGGTCGTCTTTGTAATGGCTAGGGTTAGGGTAGGAGGCGGTCGTCTTTGTAATGGCTAGGGTTAGGGTAGGAGGCGGTCGTCTTTGTAATGGCTAGGGTTAGGGTGGGAGACGCTCGTCTTTGTAATGGCTAGGTTTAGGGCAGGAGACGGTCGTCTCTGTAATGGCTAGGGTTAGGGTAGGAGGTGGTCGTCTTTGTAATGGCTAGGATTAGGGTAGGAGGCGCTCGTCTTTGTAATGGCTAGGGTTAGGGCAGGAGTCGGTCGTCTTTGTAATGGCTAGGGTTAGGGTAGGAGGCGGTCGTCTTTGTAATGGATATGGTTAGGGCAGGAGGCGGTCGTCTTTGTAATGACTAGAGTTAGGACAGGAGGTGGTCGTCTTTGTAATGGCAAGGGTTAGGGCAGGAGGCGGTCGTCTTTGTAATGGCAAGGGTTAGGGCAGGAGGTGGTCGTCTTTGTAATGGCTAGAGTTAGGGCAGGAGGTGGTCGTCTTTGTAATGGCTAGGGTTAGGGCAGGAGGCGGTCGTCTTTGTAATGGCTAGGGTTAGGGCAGGAGGCGGTCGTCTTTGTAATGGCTAGGGTTAGGGCTGGAGGTGGTCTTCTTTGTAATGGCTAGGGTTAGGGCAGGAGGTGGTCGTCTTTGTAATGGCTAGGGTTAGGGCAGGAGGCGGTCGTCTTTGTAATGGTTATGGTTAGGGCAGGAGGCGGTCACCTTTGTAATGGCTAGGGTTAGGGCAGGAGGCGGTCGTCCTTGTAATGGCTAGGGTTAGGGCAGGAGGCGGTCGTCTTTGTAATGGCTAGAGTTGGGGAAGGAGGTGGTCGTCTTTGTAATGGCAAGGGTTAGGGCAGGAGGCGGTCGTCTTTGTAACGGCAAGGGTTAGGGCAGGAGGTGGTCGTCTTTGTAATGGCTAGAGTTAGGGCAGGAGGTGGTCGTCTTTGTAATGGCTAGGGTTAGGGCAGGAGGCGGTCGTCTATGTAATGGCTAGGGTTAGGACAGGAGGTGGTCGTCTTTGTAATGGGAAGGGTTAGGGCAGGAGGTGGTCGTCTTTGTAATGGCTAGAGTTAGGGCAGGAGGTGGTCATCATTGTAATGGCTAGAGTTAGGGCAGGAGGCGGTCACCTTTGTAATGGCTAGGGTTAGGGCAGGAGGCGGTCGTCTTTGTAATGGCAAGGGTTAGGGCAGGCGGTGGTCGTCTTTGTAATGGCTAGAGTTAGGGCAGGGGGTGGTCGTCTTTGTAATGGCTAGGGTTAGGGCAGGTCGTCTTTGTAATGGCTAGGGTTAGGGCAGGTCGTCTTTGTAATGGCTAGGGTTAGGGTAGGAGGCGGTCGTCTTTGTAATGGCTAGGGTTAGGGCAGCAGGCGATCACCTGAACTTCAAATTTTTCTTCTTCGAACTCTAGCAAAACTGCTCCGTTCTGTGTATTGAGCGAGTCTAGCATCTTTTGCGGTAGCTCGTCAAATTGATCGGCCAGAAAAACAGCGAATTCATCACATCTGCAGAGAACGCGTGAACTATACTTCCGTTGTTTGGTTCCTTAGTTAAGGGGCTGCGACAATGCGGTCATGTTACCCCGTTTACTTTGGGTGTGTGTAGAATTTGTCTGATAACCGGTGTTAATTGTGATGGCTGTATTAGAGTGTGTTAGCTGTGATTCAAGTAGAAGGACTGTACACGATTAATTTTTTTCAAGTATTTCCTACTTTTGCTACCAATTGCTACCGTCCACGACACCTAGCTGCTGACGTAGCTACTAAATGCCATCGCAGTCATCACCTGGCGGCGAACTTTGGAACTAATATAGCATTATCAAAATAAACCTGCAAATTTTAGCTTCCACAAGTGTAGTTAATGGAAGGTTCTTTTTCATGCCATAAATCTATGACATGGGACCGCCGGCTTTACTTCTTCTCCGAAGGAACTATACTTCGTTTCGACTTTTCGTAGCAGGGTAATTGAAAATTCTCGGTTGAAAAGCAGATCTCGGATGGCCATCGTGTCCAAGCACAGACAGAAACCCAGCTTATTGAGTTCGCTCAAGGCACTCATTTTTACAGTGAAGTAGGAGACTTCTGTTACTTAGGAAGCAAAATGACCGGTGATGGACGAAGCAAAGAGGAAATAAAAAGTAGGCAAGGAAAGCATTTCCACAGAAAAGGAATCTGTTGACATCGAATATAGATTTAGGTATTACTTAGGAAGTCATTTCTGAAGGCTTTTGTCTGGAGCTTGGCGCTCTATGGAAGTGAAACGTGGACTATTGGTGCAGCAGAAAAGTAAGAATTGAAGCGTTTGAAATGTGGTGTTACAGGAGAATGATGAAGATCAGGAGGGTAGATAGGGTTACAAACGAAGGGGTATTAAGACTAGTGGGAGAGGAGAGATGTTTCTGACGACTGCTAATGAAGAGATATATATCTTCCATGACCCACCTAGCGTCATCTAGCAGCGAATCTCTGAAGTTCCTCAATTCTTCCCTGTACAAGAGGACTTCCTTACCAATCTAGCCACCAGATCTCGTCGCTATCGCCAGCTATCATCTCGTCTACTTTTTCACCCTCCAGGCTGCGCTAGTGATGCCTGCTATCAACTCTTTGAAGACCATTTCATCAAGAGAAATCATTATTTTTGTTGGCTATTCTTATATGTATTCTTTAAGTTTCCTACCCCCACTCTTTTCCCTTCCCTGGTCCCTCCGCGCTTCGTTGAGCTGGCCTCACTTGTGCGTTTGAAGTCAAACTAGTCAGTCGGAGCTTTACTAAAGCTCGTCTCCTCACCTCGAGAGACAAACTTTCAAATCTTCGCCATGTTGTGAATTCTTGACTAACGGTCACCTATGGATTCGCGTTCATCAGAAATGAGCTAAGTACTACTTCAACGTTCTTCGACTTATTTTAATTGATTTTAAATAGCTACATGCTACAGTGTGAGATTTCTTATGTGGGGCAATAATCATCCTTCGCGGGATTCTCTATGTTGGGCTTTTGTCTATCTAAGCCAATCTTAACATGAAGCAGCATTCCTTATGCTTATTAAATGAGAGATTTTCTCACAACGTGGGACACCATTAAATTACCCACTGTCTATAAAATACCTAGCTCGTTCCACCGTTGGACTAATTTCTGCCCTATTCTTCAGTCATGATTGTTCTGGAATTTTCTATGCCGAACAATTCATCTACAAGTTAAACCTTCTAGTACTTTCCACTCACATATGGGAATACTTTTTCAAACTAAGGAATCTTCCTTATAAACTGCTAATCAATATCTAATTTTTCTTCTTCCGTTGGGAGGTTTCTGGTGCATTCAACTATAACCTACAAGTTTTTCAAGCAATAGACTCTCGCAAATCTAGTGTAACTAGTTATTTTCCACCATTGCAATAACTTTCTTTGCCATCAACATTTTGTGCTACTACAGTGAACTTTTCAACTATATCAACAAACTATAGTGATAACAGTGCCTGTTCAACTTTTCATCCGCGTCGCGCTCGTCTGAGTAGAATAAATACGGCCATGAACACTCTTCCACAATCCAATCCCATTTGATCTTTCCCAAACCCTTTACTAACAAACTAAAATAATAAAATTGTTACTTCAGGTCTTTTTTCAATGAGGTCTTCAGGTTTCACAATAAGTGACCTGCCCTATTTGTATAATCTCCTATGCATAATCTACCCACGTAGTTCTGTATTAATACAAGAAGTTATAGAAACTTCTATTTCATTTCTTCCTGTTTTTTGTTGTTGTTACTTTCGAAGTTGTTATTTGTTCATATTTCTAAGATACCTATCTAGAAATCCTTAAAGTACACACCTTGTGCTTGATTTATTGTTTAACCTTAATTACTTTAATTATCTTAAAATTTTCCATTTATTCATCTTAGCAACATTTCCAAATCTTACGAAGATTTTAAAGCATATAAAAGGTTTAAAACCAAAAGAATTGTAATTGCCTGGCGCAAGCTTTAAATGTTTTCGGATGTCTGCGATCCCAATTGTTTACAAAATCAAAATTATATATTTGTTACATAAACTACTTCTTTTTACATTGTTAAATAAATTAAGATTTGTTCTTTTGATTTATCATTTCTCAAACATCACGGTTAGGCAAGATCCTGTCTTCCCTGACTCTTCCTAGGTTTATGCCCTCTTTAATAAAAATAAATCCATTGATAAGGTTTTCAATACTGGTTGCATTTGAGCAAGAACTCTTAGTTACTAACTTAGTAAAGTCTCTCTTAGCTTTGATAGCTAATTCTAACTGGCCAGTAAGGCAAGCATAGCTCGCTACGCCAGCTTCCTGCTTGTGGAGATTCTCTCTACCACTTATGGTTGGTTTTTCAAAATTTAAGTGTTTCTCATTGTCTAAACTTTTAGTCGGCGCCTTGCTGGGTAAAAGCTTAGTCATTTCTAGATGCAACTATTGGTACTCTTACCAAAATTATTCCCAAGGGTATAATTGCTTTATCCCTATCCTTCTTGGAAGCATTCGGTCGCTCTTTAGAAATTCTACAATTTCAAGAACTAAAATATCACGGCTGATTCAAATTATTTGTATTCTTCAAAATACTTGTTTAGAAACAAACTCCTTTGAACAGATACACTATAAATCTGTTACTCTTTGTCTTGCCAGACCACCACCCTTCCCCATAGTAGGTATATTTATGCTTGAGAGGGAATACGCTATAGCAACTTTCTTGCAAATAGCCCAAGTTCCAGCTGCGTTTCCTGTTAGCTTCGCCCAGGTCCCTACCCACTTTAGGTATCGGAAAGCGGATTTGCAGTGGAAGCTGCCTTTGAGTATACTTAAAGTTAAAATTATAACTTCTGTTGGACTCTCGTCCTATTTCTCCATCCTTTGTCTCCAGTCCGAAACCCACTTCTTTTGCTTCATCATCTTCCCTTGGGGGTTAGGTTATTCCCAAGCTAATAATCTACCCACACGTACTAAGACACCCAGGAATAGCAAGCTTAGTTATGGAAGGAAGGGTCGAGGACAAGAACTGTAGTGATAGACCAAGGTTAGAATATGTTAAACAGATTGCCTCGGACGTAGGGCGTGGTAGCTATGTGGAGATGAAACGATTAGCTCAGGACAGGGAGACAAGGAGGGCTGCATCAAACCAGTCAAAAGACTGAAGACTCAAACAACAAACATTTTTTGTTCTGTATGAGTCGTGCAATAAGAACATAATGCCAACAGTTTGTAGAAATGAGTTTGTTTTACGGGTGAAAGTATTGCGTATATAGAACATCTATCAACTATTTTTTAAATTTATATTCGGTATTTTTTAAAGTTCTCCACGGAGTAGGACAAGTAGGCCTATGGTGCTGCTAGGGGGAGGGGTAGAGGGGTTGTATCCCCCCACCCCCCGAAAATTTGGAAACTATTAAGGACGTAACTAAAGAAAAAAGTATTCACATTAATTCACAAATATATTCAAATAATCTGAGCGTCTTCTACATTGATTATTTTTATTAAAATACTAAATGGACATCTAATGAAATATCTTATAGGCCAATATTCTTTCAGTAGTACAGTATAGATCCCTCCTGCGGCGCTCACAAGTGACCGGTCGTGACAAATGAGCGTTCAAATGAAAGAGAATAGACATTAACAGTGCCGAATTGCACTTTAATTTCATAAATATCTATAATTTCTTAAAAAATTACTTTAAAAGAAATGTACGAAGTGTGCGATTTTCAGATACTGTTGCTGTAGGAAAATACGCTCCATAATTGCTGTCCACTTGATATTTTGGCCGCTGTGACGCCTGTTTCATGTCATTTTAACATTCTGAGCTCTTTCCTTTATCATTTTTCATGGATTTCAGAAACAGAAAATCAAAGGAATGAGTAGAGGAAAGTCGCCAAATATGGGGAGTTTTTTTTATAGGGCTCATATTAGTCATCAGAAGGAATGGAATAATTTTGGTTTTATCACCAATGTAAACCTCAGGGGATATACTATGTATATTACAATTATGGGCACGTTTGATGTTGTAATTCCCTCTGATATTATTGTCAACTTTAAAAGTGCACTTTCCCCATATTAGGCAATCGGGGTTCGTAATATGGGGAGGTGAGAAACCTCACAGTTTTTATTTATAATACCTACTCTGAATAATATACCAATCTAATTAAAGCATTAATTCTGACAATGTAATAAAATCATGAACATAAATAGTACAAAAACACAAAAATGAACATTGCAAGTTATTAACAGTCCTAGTTTCCTGTTGCCGAACTTCCAAACAAAACAACTTGTCTCTGATTCTACACACAATGCTTAAGCCCAGCACTCTGATTTGATTTATGTGAGTGCGCTGCCAAATGTTTACATCTGTCTGTCGCCTCTTCAGGGCGAGTGTGGGGCACGAGGGAAGGCATGCGCACTCAGGGAGAACTATTTGTTTACTAACTCTGCTGCTCCAGCACGGAATTCATTTCCCCTGGTAGCAGCCAATTTGGGATTGGAAGGATGTCAACAGCTCGAACTAGTGGGATGCCCCCCCCCCTTCCAATCAGATGTTGAGGCCTCTGGTGAAATGTCACCACTTTTGTTTGGAGGAGAAGATCTAGATTTCCATGTTGTACCTCTACTGAGAGGTTCGGAAAATCATGGTCCTGGAAGATGTTCTTATTGCACGGATAAAGCCCAGATATACGGAACTCTCCTCCATTTTCAACAGTTGCTGCCTTCATGTACGCACGACCGAACAGCTCACCAACCGATTTCTTCCTTCCTGGTATCTAAAAATAAGTGATATGCCATTTAGTAAGAGCTGAACTATTCCATTACATTCAATAGAACGTAATATGGGGATCCCCATATTAGCTGACAATGAACTCCCCGTATTAGGCTATCTCAGTGTCCATGCTTTAACATTTTACTTCCAAGAAATTTATAGGCTAAGACAAAATACTACAATAGTACGTTGAACCCAAACCCCTGACTGTATATACAAACACATTTAGAAAATGAATTCACTTACCTTTTCTTATCAATTCGTACGAATTCAGAAAACTGAGAAATATTTCACAACGATGTAAAACAACAAACTTCAATAACAAAATGGCTATGATGCGCAGCTAACGGCAACTTCGTGCGTTACCCACACAGCACATGGACAACAATTTAACCTATTCACCGCAAGGTAACAGCATCTACTAAATTACAAAATACTACTTCCCCATATAAAGAAACCTCCCCATATATGGCGACTTTCCTCTACTCAAACCGTATAATTTCAGTATGAACCAATTGGGAAAAGTGTGGTATATGAACATGCGAGATTACTCGCACGGGTCCACTAGTATATATTATTTCAGTAGTATAGATCCCTCCTGCGCGCTCACAACCGACCGGTCTTGACAAATGAGCATGCATTCAAATGAAAGAGAATAGACATTAGCAGTGCCGAATTGCACTCTACTTTCATAAATATCTATGATTTCTTTAAAAATGACTTTAAAAGAAATGTACGAAATGTGCGATTTTCAGATACTGTTGCTGTAGGAAAATACGCTCCATAATTGCTGTTCACTTCACATTTTGGCCGCTGTGACGTCTGTTTTATGTCATTTTAACATTCTGAGGTCTATCCTTTATCTTTTTGCATGGATTTCAGAAATCGTAAATCAAAGGAATGCGTACTCAAATCGAATTTCATAAATATCGAATAGCCGGTGAATGTTATGATGATCCAATTTTCAGTGATTGCCTTTTGAAGTTAGGGAACGTTGAATTTGAAATTTTAACTGAAATGTAAATAGTGTTCTATAATCATTTGGTTGAAATAAAAGTTAGTTAGTTATTGTTGTTTTAAGGGGCAGAACTACGAGGTCATCTGCCCCTTTGAAACAAAAACGTAACAACCTTTCTTCTTAAGTCTCTCATTATAAACCTATTGGGGAAAGTGTGGTTTATGAACCTGCGAGATTTCTCACACGGGTCCGCTAGTCTAAATATATTATAATAGTGTCCTGCCATCGTAATTCAGAGTAGAGAGATTTAGAGCGGTTAACGATAAAATATGCTTCCCATAATCTCATTCCAAATCGTATGAATGTCTCCATCGAGTTGTAATTCTCGCGACAAGTTTCGAAACGATAATAATAAATGAAACCTCGAAGTAGGCCTTCTATCCATCAACGCGTGACTGGCCGAATCTATAAAGATTAAAACAAAACAAAAGGAAAAAAAGAACTAAAAGTCATCGAGGTAAAGTAGCCCATAAATCTTGTTAGGTTCTATGTAAGACAGACTCGAAGTTTTAGTCATACTCATTTTTAATTATCACTTCCTCTCCTAGGGACTTAAATTGCAGAGTGTGCGAGCTCGTGGTTATGATTTTTTTTAAATGAAGCCAATCATTTATTTTAACCAAAAAATCAGACTTGTTTAGCTATGAGTGGATGCCAAACACACTTCCTATTTTTAAATCAAACTGTTTGAGCGACAAAACACGAGGATGGTTATGAAACGTTATCATTCAGTCCTCTTTAATAGATTTTTCCCTAAGCTTTTCCAATGGGTGTTAGACGACTTCCATTTCGCTTACATTCAGGACAATATTAAGTTGTCGTGTTTGCTAGAAATTTCTCAGTCGTCTCAAACTCCAGGCGTATATCGACGGGCACTTCCTTTATACAGGGCACCAGGGAATGTTCTCCGCAGTGCCTACATGCGTCTGCGACAGCTAACATCAGCAGGTACGTTGGCAGCACTGCTGTCGCTTTTAACCAAACAAACAGTTAACTTTGTACTCACCACAGCCATTCATAACAGATCCTGGAAGTGTTGCCCTTGTGTTCGAAGACAGACATCAAAACGTCTACACATATTGTAGAAGACTTTCACTAAAGTTTCTTGTGTAATGGACTGCACATAATGATATTCACTGTAAGTTCATCAATCGTTGTTGGATTAGTTTTGTTGGTACCTCATATTTTGCCAGAATCCCAAAATAAATCTGGTGGGGTTCAATCGGGAGACCGTGGTGGCCAGGGTTAGTTATTATTCTATCCCCCCCCCCCAAAAAAATATATATATTTAAAAGGTGAAGTGACTGGTGGGACGTATGTGCTGTAGCATTGTCCTGTTGAAAGGAAGAGCATTCAATTTTGTCTTCATTCAACTGAGCAATAAACTTGTAAAGTATCTCAGAGCAGTAGGCATCAGAATTCACTGAGCTATCAAAGAAGATTGGCCCTATTACGCGTTCTTGTGATATGGCAACCCATACACCAATTTTCTGCGAATGTAATGCTGTTGACTTAGTGCTTTGGGAGTGTCTGAAGAACAAATTCGTGAGATTTTGGAATTTGTATAACTTACCTCAGATTTCAAGGACAAGGATACCATGAGTGAAACCATGCATCTTCTGAAAAAAGCACGTTTTATTTAAAACGTCAAGTCCATGTCGATTTATGAATCTTTGGAACCATTCACAGTACATCCCTCTTTTTCCGTTATCAGTTTGTTTTAATTCATGAACCACGGTAACTGTATAAGGGAACAACTGAAGCTCTTCTCTTACTGATTTACAGAGATTCTTGTTTCTTGAGCTAATTTGCATGTTGATTTACTTGGACTACGCAGCATTATATCGTAGATTTCATCAAGTTTTTCGTCTGTTAAAGCATGTACCCGGTACATCGTGAACTGAGCCGGTCACACGAAATTTACTAATCAAATCCCGAACGGTATCACGGTTTGAACACTTTGAATTAGCAAACCACGCCTATAATTTTAAGTTTACATTTTCTGTAATCGTATTCCACCAAAAACACTCTCTCTTTAGTAGTAACCATTACCATCTGTATACTGTTGCACTCTTCCAATAAACTATCTGAACGCTCACTTACTGCAATGCACACTGACGATTTCGACAGCCTACGTGTGGGATTCACCCTGTCAAGGACACAGTGCTGATGCTACCTCTGGCAGCAGCACGTAGTCACTGCGGAGAACATTTCCTGGCACCCTGTATATTCTTCGAGGGGTGAACAACCCATCACGATCAAAGGTGTCTTTGTTTTGAAACCCTCGAGCGTTAACACCGGACGAGGTTCCTTTTTGTGGTAAGAGGACTGGAATTTAACATCTCGTACAGAGCGCCAAATTTATTTTTAACGAAATTCAAGTCGACCGCTTCGTAGGGGAACGTGACACCATGCTTCGCAGCTTAATGTGATCGAACTGCGAGGCGTCTTTGCTTTGTTGATACTTGCGATCGGTCTGAAATTCCACAATCACGTACAGAAGTCTCTCGGTGAATCGCGAAGCGTTGACAGACCAACTGTGCTTATTTGGCACAGGTAGCACAAGGTACCCGAGAATCTCCCACCTCATAAACTGAATGGGCATGGGCGTATCCTATTCCACAATCTTGAGCAGCGCCAGTTTTTCTGGTCGGAGGGTGTTACAAGGGGCACCTTCCATAAGATTTAGTTCAACAGAATCGGAGAATTAAGGGCAGTAGCTGCGTTATAATCGCTTCTGTCACGAATGAGGATGAGCTCTTGTCTGGCATTGACCACAACGAGCTTATGGTACTCGGCAAAGCCCAGTCTAGTCTTTAGTAGCAGTAGGCCTGTGAACGTATCGTCCGAGCTAATCATCCAGTCGTTGGTCTCAACAACAGGACACCAGGTAAACATACGAAGCGCCTTAGTTTGCTCAATATCAAATGAGGGATAAAGCTTCACGGCACTCGTTATGCCGAATTTACTGACACTGTCCATTTCAACACCATTGATTTCGTAGAGCAGCTCAGAAAATAATAAAATGGTAGTGCATGGTAAATGCCGGCCCCGTGGTGTAGGGGTAGCGCGCCTGCCTCTCACCCGAAGGCTCTAGGTTCGATTCCCGGCTCCGTCAGGGATTTTATAAACTGACGTGAGGACTGGAACGGGGTGCACTCAGCCTCGCGAGGGCAATTGAGTAGCTGTCTGACAGTGAGGCAGCGCCCCGGTCACGAAAACCAAGATTAACGGCCGAGGGGCCCTATGTGCTGACTACGCGTCAACCCAATATCTGCAGGCCAAATGGCTGGGCATCGGTCGCTTGGTAGGCCTAGGCCCTTCATGGGCTGTAGTGTCAGGAGTTATTATAGTGCATTGTAAGCTAGTGTCGATGTTGACGGAGTAGTCCCGTCTGTTTTTGTGAGCTGACCTTCGATGTGGAGGTAACTCTGGTGCGGTAGGGTGTAAATATCTTGCTGGTTGATAACAATGTGAATTTCATAGTTCTTATTAAAGTTTTGACCTGAAGACTGGTTCTCAATACTCACAAAGCCCTCCAGCGTTTCGATGGGGCTCGAGACGTCCAGTTCGCTTTTTCAGAGTATACCCGAGTTGTTGCTGAGTTTTCTTGCTAGTACGCGATAGCGTAGGCTTGCAAATAGCAGCAGACTTAAAAACGGTTGTCCACTATGCATAGGGCGTTATGTACAAACGCTTCATGCTGGTTTTAAGTATAACCTGTACGTCATAGGCGTGAGTTCGTCCAAGGAAACGAGCCGATTTTTCTTGTTTACCAGACTTAGAGTTTTTCGCGAATACAGTTCACGCTCGCAGGATGCTATCTACAAGGGCCATTAAACCGAGCCTCGTGGAGGGCAACAGTATAGAGGTTATCAAGTGCCAGAAATGTGTGGACTTGGTTGAGGAAGTGAGCAGCAAATATGAAATAATTAGATTGTTCCGACTTGAGTTAGAAGCTGTAATCAAAGATTTGGAGAGGGCCAAGGAGGAAAACAAGACTATGGAAGAAAATTTGTCGAACTTGGTGGTTGGTATTTTAGCTTCGGGGTTTGACGGGCAGATGTCAGCAGATGGCGGGGTCAACAGTGGCCGCAAGTCAAGGAGATCCAAGCGCACAGACGGTTGGCGGAGGAAAGACTGGAGCTGGACACCGCTGGGCACCGTCGAGGGCGATCGAGTGGAGCAGATATATGATGAAATAAGAGAAATATCGGTCAACGGAAGAAGAGAGGAGGAAGTGTGCCAGTCCTTGGTTATTGGGGACTCGATAACTAGGCGCTTGGGAACAGGGCTTCAGGAAACAAATACTGAAGTGAAATGTTTTCCTGGTATAAGGACTAAACAATTGAGAAGAAAAATTATGTTAACGGAAGGGGGTAAAGAAGTAAGGTCAGTTATAGACCTCGTGCGCATGGCGATATTTTACCTGCTGGCGCTCCTAGCGGCAACTCGCTCAGAACATCCATGTGGCGAGTGTGTGTACTGGACTGGCTTGTGCGGGAGAATCAAGTGTGATAGTGAAGAAAGCAATTTGAAGCTGAACTGTCGTCGTCTATAGAGGTTCACGTGGGCTTTCAAAAGATTCGGTGGGATACATCGTATGTTAGAGCTTCTACGCTAAAGAAAGGCAAACAGCTCAATGAAAGTAATCACATATTTCAGGTGAAGGAACGATAGGGAGAAGAAATATCCAGCTTCTGTTTCAGAGAAACGAGCATTAATCAACCGCCTTATGCTCATGGGCGCCCGCAGGGATGGGCAAGGTGGGGCCGTGCCGCCCCCCCCCCCTTGAATTCCGAAAATGTCATACCAAATTCGACCGAATTCGATTGGTCATTGTCACCAGTTTATTTCATAAATTGAAGTTTATGATAATCAACCGACAAATGTTACAATAGAAAACTTCTTTAATACAGTAATGCTGACGTAATATGTATTTATATTCAAAAATGTATAGTTCTAATGATGTCATGCACTAGACCGCCAATGGAATCATTGCTCCATTTTTCAATATGGTGTTGCCTAGTTTAAATACCGTATCTAAAGTGATTAGGCTGGCTACTACTTTAGCCACCTCACTTTGGCAGTGACGATATGAAAGCACGTTCTGGAGATATTTTTGTACATTGCTACACCGATAGCGGATTTCTGCCCCTAAAGCAAATTTTATTTGCTGACTAGTAAAACACTGCTTAAGGTCGTGCTTACAATATTGGGTCCTTTACTGTATTCAGGCCCGTAATTTCGGGGGAACAAACATGGCAGCTGCCCAGAGTGGCAGGTTTTAGAGGTGAATAAAAATTCTGGAAAACCGCACAAAACCATCTGGACATTAAACGCCAAGTTATTAGAGTTTAATCCCCCATCCACACACACACACACACACACACACACACACACACACAAGATAATTATTCATTGTCGCACATTTGCAATGTTGATTATTTAAGGACACACAAAATTAGGATCCTATTAGTCATCTTGGTGTTCTTGCTTTTGAATCTGACTTGAAAGTGAAATTGGACTAATGAAATCCTAATCTTGTTTGCAAATGACAAGGCAAGAAGGAAGCCCCTTGTTATTTAAATATAGGGGCCGATAACCTAGATGTTAGGCCCCTTAAAACAACAATTATCATCATCATCATCATCATCATCATCATGTTATTTAAATAATTGGTGTTTTTGCTATTGGTTGTGTATGATATCTTTTAAAATTTTAATGTAAATTATTTGTATTACGTGTTTTTTCTATTTGTAATTTTAATAAACACATTTATAATGTTTGCCACTCATAGTTAAACACACGCCCAGTATAGAAACAGTCCCATATGTTAAGGAAACTTTAATAAATTTACATATTTTTAGTCGGGGGTAGCAAAGATATTTTATTTTTATTATCTTCCCCAGGGGCTTCAGGAGCCCTAAATACGGGTCTGACTGGGTTGTACATTCGTCTAATTTTGCGCCGTTCTGCCTTACTGCGATCGATATTCGTGCTACGAAATGCCGTATATTTTTATTCAAGGTGTGCCATAGTACTGTGATCCATTTGTTGAGAACAGAGCAATTATTGCTACAAATGAACAGCAGTTGTAGATTCTTAACCTGTAGTGTTGAATATTCTACGATCGAAGCAATTTATAGGTAATAGTTAAATTGTTCTGCGGTGTTTTTGTGCCGTTATCAAAGCGACTGAGATTCGCACTCTCAATCGAATGTAGACAGCAGATCAGTTGAGACAAAATGGTGATTCAATACTGATAGTCTTCGTAATGTTGTAGGCTATATAATTCCAATGGAATCTTCTTGCAAGGCAATTTTCGATGCGCAACATGTAGCCTACTTATATGAGCGGAGAAGCCTATTTAATCCTAATTTAATTGGGCTTATAGTCATATTGACCGACTGAAAGTTATAATTCAATATGGATCAATCAGGTGATAAAGCCAAAGTTCAAGGGGGGATTGATAATGATGTGTTTCTGAAAGAAGAAAATTACAGAACAGACATTGGCAGGCTCTTAACTCCAGGAATATTTATACGAATGTATAATAGTTAGGCTAAATGATCCTGCGATGTTTGTGTCGTTATCAAAGCGACTAAGTAAGAAGTGCATGATTTAGTGAGATTTATATATTTTACTTAACGGTTAGCAATAATCAAACGTAATATTTTCTTTCTAAAACGAAAATTTGCTTAAACCATGGGTGTCACAAGTACGAGTAACGTACAATACGAATTTATCACTTCGCACAAAATTCATTATGCAAAAAGAGCAATGCGAAGTATTCCCGATAGCTTGTGAAGAAGAAGAAAAACGTGATGGATCCGCTGTAACAGCCAGTACAATCTAGATGTTTGAAAACAGTGCTATTTTAATTATTAGACAGATTCATATGATGGGATATTTCCACAGATTAATTTTAAGTCAGTACGGTAATTTGAAAATATGTCATCAATTTAGAAAATAGGCGAACTGGATTTACTTGAGCATTTTAAAGAACTGTTTGATGTTTATATTACGGTATTGTCGATTCATGGTGATACCACAATTTTTTTAACCTGTTTTTAAGACTTCAACATTATGACAATGAATCACATAAGTCGAAACGCGGACTTTCATGGACAAAAACTGTGAACCAAAACAAAACATTCCTCCCAATCTTGCCATAAAGTAGCCAACGGATTGAGAGCAGTCAAATAATGAACTTCACGATGCAAGTAAGAAATAAAACGAAAATTGGTAGGGTAATGAAATTAAAATTATAATTTGCCCCCCCCCCTCAAGAAAAAATCCTGCGGGCGCCCATGCTTGCTGTTAAACTTAAGGTAATATTTACCTTTCTTTTTGGTCCACAAATCATTTGATTAATTTTAAACATAACTTTATTATATATATTTCCCATATCCATTGCCGTTGTAAATTATTGTTTCATTAATTAATGCTATTTAAAAAGAATAACAGATCGATCGCAACAGGAACATTCAGTCAGCCGAGTGTGAATACAAAGCAGGCCTTTCCAAATGCTGCAAGCACATTGCTGCGCTTCGCATTTATGTTAATACCGAGAGAGATTCTTCGAAGACTTCCTTCCCGCAACTATGGCAGAAACCTAAGAATGTTATCGCGGAATATTCTAAAGGTGAACATTTAGGAGAAATCTTCAAGGATAGATTAAATAAGCGGACAGTTTGTAGCATGTCGGAAAGTGTGGGATTAGAAACATTCACCAAAACTGAACTATACGAGAAAATTAATAATATAGACTGTGGTTTTACAAGAATTTTGAAGGCCGAGTGTGAAGGTAAATCCATAATTATCTCCACTTCTCTTGTTGAAGCTATCGTGGATGACGCTGTAGAACAGAGAGAAACAAGACTTTTACTTCAGTGTATTCATCAATTAGACCATCAAAACGTTAATAAACTGTTTAGATGTTATGGAATAAATTATTTGCCAAGTGGCAAGATATCACTAGTGCCAAAAAAAAATATGAGTCCTTGTTGCCAAGTGACGTACTGAATGTTTATTTTGACAACGTAAAAGTCACAAAATCGCAGACGGATGCTATTGCGATTGAGACTAGGGCTCAATTTAAGAATCCTGCATGGTTCCATTAAAGAAAATTACGCATATTGGCCAGCCAGAGCGTACAAAAGATCATGACACTGCAGAGTGGAGATTTTAATAAACTGGCATCTCAGCTTCTTATTTCTAAAGACATAAACAGTCGCGCAGTGAGATACGGAAGAGATAATGAGCAGAGGGCACTTCAGGAATTCTGTTTATCGTCCCAATGTTGCGAGTCATAACTGGGTTTGTTTATAAAAGAAGAGCAACCCTGGCTCTACTGCAGCCCGGATGGGATAGTGCTAGGTCAGGAATGCCTTTCTCTTTTTGAGATTAAGTGCCCTTACTCGTGTCTGGAAAAGCCTGTGGTTTATGACAACACGTGTACGGTAGCCTAATGTTCCTTATTTGTATATTAACATTGATGGTGATATCAATTTAAAGGAAACTCATGTATATCTCAGGAGGAACAATGTAGAAATCCATGGAGTGCCTGAACAGCGGGAAGAAGATGTATACTCCATTGTGTCAAACATAGGAAAAGCTGTGGGCTGCGAGATTGCCAAAGAGGAAATAGACATTGCACATCGGATTCCGTCAGCTAATAGGTCAATTCCCAGACCCTTTGTGGTAAGATTTGTTAACAGATGGAAGAAGCTTGACCTAATTAAAGCAAGGCGTAATGTACAGCGACTGTCCTCATCGGATGTTAGTGGATGCACAGGAGGAGAAACTGTTTATGTAAATGAACACTTAACTCCTAAAGCTAAAGGCCTTCTCAAAAGAGCAAAGGACCTAAGGCAGAAAGGTTACAAATTTGTTTGGTCAAGGGAAGGGAAAGTCTTTATAAGGAAGGATGAGTTATCCCCAATTACTCACGTAAAAAGTATTGAGGTTATTCTCACTTTGGAAACCTCGTAATTCACATCATTTCTATGGAAGTTGTAGAAAAACAGGTAGATAACTTAAAAGAACTAAAAGGAATTACTTACGGATTTAGAATTTTATATTCAAACTGCCAGAGTATCAGGAATAAATGGAGTCAGTTCAACAGCCTTATTATAACCGAAGCAAATTTCCCGGATATTATAGTATTGACTGAAACATGGTTATGTCTCGAAGAGGAGAAATATTTCAATGTAAATGGATATGACGGTTACTTTTGTTCAAGAGTTAATACTAGAGGGGGAGGGATAGCTATTTTCATCAAAAGGCCTCTTAAGGCAAATATAGTGATGTCTATTAATGATACTAAAACACCCTATAATCTATTGCTTGTTGAGGTAATCAGTTTTAGTAAGGATTTCCAAATTTTAGCTTGCTACAACCCGAATGTGAATCATGGCACTGAATTTCTTAAAATTCTTGAGGATACTTGGATGAAGTATAGTAATAAAGCATGCTTTACAGTTGGAGATATAAATATAGATAAGTTAGGACAAAGTCGTCTAGCTGAAGAACTTGATAAATTATGTGTTTGTTTCAACCAGAATGCATGTAATACAATATATCCGACCAGAGTTACAATTGATAGTGCTACCTTGATTGATCATATCTATATTAACAAACAGTATTGTTGCAACCTGTATAATGTATTCAGTGATTTTAGTGACCACAACCTTTTAGTATGCGACTTTGAAATTCCTATTACTGGTACTGCTCAAGTTCATAAAAGGCATAAGCAAACGCAAATATGGAATTTACAAGCCATGGATTATTTTATGTCTGTTAATCCATTAGAGATCAAGGATGATGATAGCTGTGAAATAATAGTGGACAAATTGATCTATTATTTGGAAAACGTCAACAGTGAGACTAGGGACCTAAGATCGAGTCATAATACAAGTGGAAGATTAAGGCCATCTTGTCCATGGGTAACTCCAGATTTTTTAAAGTTAATTGATCAAAAGAACAGGTTATATAGTAAACTAAAAAAGGCAGCAAATCAGAGTAAGATCTGGATGTGAGTATCAGTCAAAGGAGCTAATTGCAGACTATAATGCACACTGTAAGAAAGTAACAAAAATGAGAAGAGAACTAGAAAATGCATATTTTTTGAATAGATTAAACAACACAAATAGGCTAATCACTGGAAAATTATCAATGAAATATTATCTACAGATACCAAAGCCAATAATAATAGTAATATTAACCTGGAAGTAAATGGTAATTTGGTTACAAATCCAACTGAAGTCTGTACAATTTTTAATGAACATTTCACAAGTATTGGTAAGTCACTTGCCGATAAAATTCCTATCAACGATTGCACCAAATCAGTAACAGGACCTGTCAACTCTATTTTTCTTGAGCCCACAGATGAAATTGAAGTCTCACGAATAATTAATGATCTTAAAAAAGTAGTAGTTTGGATGTTTCTGGCTTAAATAATAACATAATTAAGACCCTGTTTCATCAGTTAGTACCGTATATCACAAAATTAATAAATATATCCTTGAGCGAAGGGAAAATTCCTAAGAAGTTAAAAGTGGCCCGAGTAGTACCAATCTATAAGGGATCAGATAAACATGATGTTAATAATTATAGACCTATCTCAATACTTCCTGTTATTTCTAAAATATTAGAAAAGTTAGTGAAGGACCGGCTACTAAAATTTCTTCTTCGTAACCATTATTTCTATAAGCATCAGTATGGATTCATTCCCAACTCTAGCACAAACAATGCAGTGGAAGATATTATTGTTAGACTTCAAGAGGCTCTAGATTCAGGATTGCTTGCTTCAGGTTTATTTATAGATTTAAAAAGGCTTTCGACACTGTGGATCACTCTCTACTGATTCATAAATTAGAATCAGCTGGTGTGAGAGGAACTGCACTTCATTGGTTTGTAGATTACCTTAAAGACAGGGAACAATTTGTTAGTTGCATGAATGCTGAGAATAGTTGCCAAGCAATTACTATTGGGGTGCCACAGGGATCTGTTTTAGGCCCAATATTATTTTTAATATTTATCAACGATATTGGTAGACTAAATTTTAACGGTAAGATATCCCTATTTGCTGATGATACCAATGTATTCTATGTTGGAAAGTCTGTCCACGAACTCGAACAGAAAATTCAGGAAGATGCACATCTGATTCTACCATGGATGCATGAAAACCGTCTAACAGTTAACTTAAGTAAAACTAACTATATCGTCTTTCACAAGCCTTCCTACAACCTACCTTTAGACATGCAATTATTCTTCCACGACCAATGTCTACCCCGAGTTAAATCTACCAAATTTTTGGGATTAGTCATTGATGAGCTACTCTCATGGGATGATCATGTCAAAGCTATTGGTGGAAAAATAATTCCAGCTATAGGAGTTCTAAGCCGAGTAAAATACAAAGTTTCTCGAGCACTACTGAAGTCTATATATCACGCACTTACTGAAAGTCACATTGCATACATGATTCACATTTGGGCCTGTTGCAGCAAAGGATTATTCAATAAAATTAATATATTACATAAAAGGGCTTTGAAAATACTTTTCAATCTTCCCATGTTAACACCTACAATTCAATTATACCAACAATGTAATGTCCTATCACTAAATTGTCTCCGTCAAAGAGCCTCAGTAATAATGATATATAAAATTAAACATAAAATAACCAATTCAAATATCATACTCACAACCAATTCAGATACTCACTCACACATCACCAGAAATGCAAGCAATATCCACTATAATGTAATAAATACCAGCAGGTTTGGAAATAATTCACTATGGCATTACTCATCATTTATATATAATAGACTGCCTGATGGCCTGAAAAATATCTCCTCACCGAGAACTTTCAGGAAAGAACTGTTTAAATTCTTAATGGATTCAACAATTTAACTTACATGTAATTTCTAAAATACCATTGTTACCTTGATGTTCTGCACTATCACGAGCCTCGGCTCAGGTGCCCCTTATGAGATAATAAATAAATAAATTTAAAAAAATTACACCGAGGTACAGGCATCATTGTATATTTTGAACCTCAACTTCTGTGACTTATTTGTATACCGTATTCTCCAAAGAAAAGTGTGAAAGTGAGTGTCTCCAGAAATGAAGAGTTCCTTTCAAATATTATTTCCACAGTAGAGATGTTTTATTTCGAACATTACCTCCCGCTAATTTTCAAGCGTTATACATAGTGTTACATTGTTACCATTCTCATGCTGGGTTTTACCACTATTGAGACATTTTAAACATTATATAATTTCTACTAGAGTTAGTAATATAAAAAACAGTGAATTAGATTGGTGTAATCATGTACAATTCAATAATTATATAATCATGTCTAAGTTAAATACCTGCCTAAAATATATATGTCGTCTAATTTAATGATACGAGGACTGAAATTCACTAAGACACTTATGAGATGAACAATCTTGTCTAAATGAGGTACCAAATCCATAGTAACTCGGTTACTGAATATTTTGTAAACCTTGATTCTATGTATGGCTCTTTTAACATGAATTCTGACAGATGCTATATCATATATTGATTCGACTTCCTCAGCTGAAAACTGTGGATTAAATGTAAATGGTGGCATTACTATTACGGCGTTCTTATTTTCAATGCACGTTTTTAAATGTGGGAACCCTTTATCACACATAACAAGATCTCCTGCTTGAATATGAAACCGGAATGTAGGGTAATGTTGCTGTCAGTCGCTCTTCCACCATAACATTTAGAAAGGAAAGAAATATAACATCTAACCTCCTTGATTTTCATAGTCAAGGAACAACGAAATTCGACATGCAAGCTACCCTCTGGGTGTCAAATTACAAAGCTTGCACCAGGCATCCGAGGCCATACGATATTATTATTATTATTATTATTATTATTATTATTACCTGATGGAGTAATGGCAACCAGAAATTTTACTGTGAATGCATTTTTGTACTGAGAAAACATTTAAATTCTTAGGCGAACACTTTGCGGTCTTTCACAGTATACTTCAGTACAATCTATAATGCACTTCCAATTATCAAAATGACTTTTAAAGGAATTTGGCATTGTACATTTAATAGTGGATCGATGTGGCCAGAAAATCCATTCATTAGTTTTCTCAAAAAGATGGTACGGTAGAGTGTACATTTAAAGGCAGCAGAAGCCGTAGTCCTGCGACAGTTAAACATAACGCCGAGTGCCGCTAAACTAATACCCAGTTTACACTTCATTAACAGGAGAAGTAGCATATTTTCCTTGTCAAGTGTACAATTAATTATGATGAACAGAAATTACAACGACAACAGGATACGAAACACTGCCAGCTTTAAACCCGCTATTTCAACAAGATTATGTTCGCTTTCTTTTACTGACCGGTATCCATAAAAATAATGCGTCTTGTTAGTTTTAATGTAAATCTTTATTTATCAAGTGAGAAATACAATACAAAATACAAATCATCTTTTGAGATGCTTGTCACATGTCACGCGAACACGCACAGACTTTGCACTGACTCGTCTTTTGTTCTCTTCTTTATTGTACATGCCTATTTCACCAGGTGGCGCTACTATGCTATTTTTCTTTCAAATATTAACACTTCCTCCAAAGAAAAATCAAATACAAATAAAAAAATAAACAAGATGAACTATTGAACACTTTTCAGCCTCTAAGATGTCATCTTCTGCACGCCAATCCTCTCACGCAGCATCTCGAATCTGACCCTCTCCAGAGGTTTAGTTAGAAGATCAGCTAATTGATTGGTCCCGTCGATGTGCTCCAGCTCAAGGTCTCCGTCCAAAAATCTTTCCCTCACATAGAAATGACGTACCTCAATATGCTTGGATTTTCGATGGTACTCCGGATTTTTAGCCAATTTAACTGCCCCAGCATTGTCGATGTAAAGCGTAGGAGGTTTGTCAGCAGTTCCCAGTAATTCAGAAAACAGTCTTTTCAGCCAAATCAACTCCTTTGCTCCTTCACTTGCAGACACAATTTCAGCTTCAGTTGTCGATGTTGACACAGACTGACTTCTCCACGATACAGCTCCAGGATTGTAGGTCGAAATGACACCCGTCGTTGAACGTCTCCTCCTCTTGTCACCGGCGTAGTCAGCATCACTGTAGACCTTCAAAACGTCCTCTTCCCTATAGACGATTCCATGGTTCACTGTGCTCTTTAAATATCGAAATATCCGTTTCACTTGACTCCAGTCTTGAACTGTAGGATTCTCCATGGCTCGAGCAGTTTTGTTGACCGCGAATGCGATATCTGGACGTGTAGCTGCAGTCAGGTATATCAAGGATCCCACCGCCTAACGATAAGGAACCCTGGCCGAAACCTTTTCTCCGTCTTCACTTTCTTCGCGTCCAACTGGGGTAGACACTCCATTTGACTCGGCCATCCCAAATTTTTCTAGGATTTTCCTCGTATAATCCTCTTGACTGATTGCAATTGATCCATCATGGTTTTGTTGTATCTTCATGCCCAGGAAATTGTTGAGAGATCCTCTGGTCGTGTGAAATTCCTGATGAAGTTTTTCCATGAACTGCTCGATGTCTTCTTCGTTGCCAATTACCAGACCATCATCCACAAAGATTACAACAGCCAACCACTTTCCATTTTTGTTGCTGTAAAAGACACAAGGATCAGCTTTGCTGTTTTTGAATCCAGCTTTCTCCATGAATTTCTTGAAACGCCTGTTCCAGCAGCGTGGAGCCTGTTTTAAACCATATAAGCTTCTTTTTAAATGACACGGCCAGTACCGTCCTGATGACCTTCTGGCTGTCCCATGAACACATCTTCTTCAAGCTCGCCGTTCAAGAAGGCCGTCTTGACATCAAATTGACCAAGTTTCATCTCCTTTTCAACAGCTACTGCCAACAGAGCTCGAATGGTATCATACCGTGCAACAGGGATGAATGTTTCTTGATAATCGATTCCTTGCTGTTGCACATAGCCTTTGGCTACCAATCGTGCCTTGAAGCGAACTTCTCCACTGTCCGTTGTCTTCTGTCGTAGAACCCACCTATTTTTCAGGACCCGTGCACCATTTGGACACTCAACCAATTCCAGGTATCATTTTCCTTTAAGGACACCAATTCTTCATTAATTGCTTTCAGCCACTGATTTTTATCACTAGACTGCATTGCTTCAGAGTATGAGTCAGGATTCTTTTCAACGATGGATGGTCCAGCCATGTACATGTATTTATTATTTAGCGTATGACATCATAAAAATGCAAAGAAACACAATCACAAATCTTTGACATCTTTCAAAGCTGTAGCAACTTCCTCTGGGGTGAAGGGATAAGAAAATCTGCCGACCTCAAGACTGTCTGTTTTCATTGCTCTGAGTTCCCTTTTGATTGCAGAGGTGTGGTCACGATCTTTTGGAGCTTTCGAACTTGACACAATGTGGGACGCGACCTTGTTGGGGTTTATAGGAATAATGTCTCGAGCTACTCGGCTTCCATCTCCTAATTTCCTTAATAGGGACCACGCCTTCCTGCTTGAATGTTTGAAGTCGAGGTTTTCCACAGTTTCTGTCCATTTCTGACGGCGAGCAGTGTTCAGGCTGTGTAATAGTTGATCAGCTGTATTCTTGTCCCCAGTTGTTTCGAATCACTTCTCCACTGTCCGTTGTCTTCTGTCGTAGAACCCACCTATTTTTCAGGACCCGTGCACCATTTGGACACTCAACCTTTTCCAGGTATCATTTTCCTTTAAGGACACCAATTCTTCATTAATTGCTTTCAGCCACTGATTTTTATCACTAGACTGCATCGCTTCAGAGTATGAGTCAGGATTCTTTTCAACGATGGATGGTCCTGCCATGTACATGTATTTATTATTTAGCGTATGACATCATAAAAATGCAAAGAAACACAATCACAAATTAAATATACACTATGTACAGTAGGTTACAGTCTTAACTTCAAGCTCTCAATATAGTCTATGCAAGGTGGATTCAGATTTTGGAAGTCTTTTGAATTGCCCTGATATGCACTCAGGGGGCACTGTTCCACAATGTGATGGACTGTTTGTTTTGGGGCACCACAGCTACATTCCGGGGAGGAAAGTTTGCCCCATTTGTGGAGGGAGTCAGCGCACTTGCCATGGCCTGTCCTGATGCGATTGAGAGTTGTCCAGGTACTGCGGGGTAGATGAAATCCTGTTGGTGTTCTTGTGATGCAGGGAAAGTTCCGATACTCAGGTGGAGCTGTGGATGTCCATTCTTGCATCCAGTCCTGCTGTAGGTTGAAATTATCAACCAGGTTTCTGGCGGTCCTAACTGGTGGATTTCTGGAACGGAGCCTGCTGATCATGGCGTTGGGGATGTCTCCATGGATTGGCAGATTGGCATTTCTAGACAACTTCTGGTACTCTTGCAACAAGGCATTCTTTCTCCGTAAGTGTGGTGGAGGAATATGGCTAAGAACTGGCAGCCAAGAAGTGGGGGTAGATTTTATGGTTCCTGATACAATGCGCAAAGTATGGTTTAGCTGCGAGTCAACCAGTTTTGTATGACAGCTGTTCAGCCAGACTGGAGAGCAATATTCTGCAGCTGAGAAGACAAGGGCAAGAGAGCTGAAGTTCTTAAGGTTGAAGCTGAAGAACCCCAGGTGGTACCACACAGTTTATGGAGGATGTTGTTCCGTGTCTGGAGTTTGGCTGTTGTCCTCTTCAGGTGTCCCTTGAAGGACAGAGTTCTGTCAAGGGTTACCCCGAGGTATTTTGGGTATCTGTTGTGGTGAAGTCTAGTGTCCTGGAATTTAACATTAAGTTCACGGTGGGCCAGTTTGTTGTTGAGGTGGAAACATGTGACTTCAGTTTTACTCAAACTTTTCCTAAGTCTCCATTTATGAAAATACTGATCTAAGATGTTGAGGTCAGCTGTCAACGTATCTTCGGTATTCTCCATAAATTTGTCCTGCACTGCAAATGCCCAGTCGTCTGCGTACCCAAATGGTGTGGAGGTTGTTTTCGGCAAATCTGATATACGTTGAACAGCAGAGGTGCTAGTACCGATCCTTGAGGAAGACCGTTATTAAGAGTCCTTTCCTTACTGGTCTTGTTTCCCATAATTACACGGAACCTTCTGTCTGTAAGCATGTTTTCAATGAGCTTGGCAATTTTCTTGCAGGGTATTATTCGAAGTAGTTTGCAGATGAGTCCTTGCCTCCATACTGTGTCGTATGCTGCAGTTAGGTCCACAAACACAACTGAAGTCTTTAGTTGTTTTTGGAATCCAGCTTCGATGTGTGTAGTCAGAGAGAGAACCTGGTCTGTGCAACTTCGGTTTGGGCGAAAGCCCGCTTGTTCGATGGGTAGATGGTCAAGAACTACTGAGCCGATTCTGTTGTAGAGAAGCCTCTCCAGTAATTTGTAAACTACACTCAGAAGAGCAATTGGACGATAGCTTTGAGGATTTTACTAGATTTACCTGGTTTGAGAATGGCGATGATCTTTGTTTGTTTCATAAGTCGGGGGATAGACCCTGCCTCTAAGATGTTGGAGTAGAACTTTGCTAGCCAGGTAATTGCATAATTCCCTGCATGCAATAAAAATTCTGGATGAATGCCATCAAAACCAGGGGCTTTCCCTGATTTGACATCTTTCAAAGCTGTAGCAACTTCCTCTGGGGTGAAGGGATAAGAAAATCTGCCGACCTCAAGACTGTCTGTTTTCATTGCTCTGAGTTCCCTTTTGATTGCAGAGGTGTGGTCACGATCTTTTGGAGCTTTCGAACTTGACACAATGTGGGACGCGACCTTGTTGGGGTTTATAGGAATAATGTCTCGAGCTACTCGGTTTCCATCTCCTAATTTCCTTAATAGGGACCACGCCTTCCTGCTTGAATGTTTGAAGTCGAGGTTTTCCACAGTTTCTGTCCATTTCTGACGGCGAGCAGTGTTCAGGCTGTGTAATAGTTGATCAGCTGTATTCTTGTCCCCAGTTGTTTCGAATTCTTGATACAGTTTTTCACTAGCATCACTCCATCCAGGAATATACTCCTTCCGATATCCTCTAGGTATGAACTTCTTTGCTGTGCTTATTACAGCACCTGTGAGTCTCTCATAGTTTTCACTTGTTGGGGGAATCCAGCCCAGGACCTTATCAAGTTGTTCAGTAAAGGCAGGCCAGTTTGCCTTTCGGAAGTTCCAGCGTAGATGGGGAGTTGTTGACACAATAGGGACTTTTATTCCGATCTCTATTACAACTGGGCGATGCTGGCTGTGGGGAAAGTCGGAGAGAACTTTCCGTGTAACTGGCAGAGGTGTGCAGTTGTTGGTAGACACATAACACAGATCGGGATTGGACTCTCGTCTCCATGCAGCTGATCTAAAAGTGCATAGATCTTTAGCATCAAAAGTAAGATGGAGGTTGTGTTCCTCAGCCCATGAGACCAAAGATTCTCCATTGTCATCACTAGAAGTGTATCTCCATTGTTCATGGTGGCTGTTAAAATCGCCAAGGTAGATGGCTGGATGCGGTTGGTGGTGGAGAACATAGGGGGGCCATTGCTCAGCTGGAGGTTTGTACACATTAGTGACCGTGACGTCTCCTATTTTGGTGATCACAGAATGGATATTTTCAGCAGTACTTGTAGTGCACAAGGAGGCGTTTTCGACAGTATGTCTTACATATGTGGCTACCCCGTATGCGTGATGGAATGTTGCTCCTAAGAGGTCATAACCAGGAATTTTTCCTCTAGAGTGCAGTTGATCTTCATCTGCTGCATGAGTGTCCTGGATAACAATCAAGTCAATATTTTTATCGAGAGCTATACTTGATAGGAGTTCACACTTAGCTCTGCTTATTCCTTCTATGTTGAGCTGAAGAATTCTGATCATAGGTCCTAGGTTTCTACATAGTGGGCCCTTAGAAGGACCATTTCCTTTAGGTTTTCTCATTGTGATGTGTTTCAAGCCAGGACATCACTAGGATTGTCTGGCTGTAATTGTACATGTAATTTCCACTGATCATCCACGATGGATTCTTACTTTCACGTTTGCTTTTCCTTCTTTCTTCAGTCACTCCTTCTTCCTCATCTTCGCTTCCTCCGGAACTGGGCGCCGAAGCAAAATTTTCAATTTCGCTTAAGTTTTCATCTGACTCTGACCTCCTCTGTAGGCCTACATCAGACGATGAATTAGACTGATTCCTATCCACACGTTCTTCAAGCGTGACTTCAACCTTTCCCGCGTTGGCGCGCAGATTGCAGACAACTTCAGGTTTGAATTTCACATCATGGCTTAGAACAACCTTTCCCTGTGTTGGAATCCAGACTCTAAATCCATCCCTGTCATTCACGTACCCAACCAGATGTCCAAAAACAGCTTTGTCGTCGAACTTTGAGCGAAAATTCTTGCCGATATGTACGTAGCATTCTGTTCCGAAGATCTTCAGATGACTGAGACTTCCCACTGGTCGTCTATACCACAATTCATAGGGAGATTTGTTTTCAATGGATGACTTCCCAGTGCGATTCAGGAGGTACACCGCAGTGTTGCAGGCTTCAGCCCAAAGTTGTTTCGTTAACTTGCTGGGATTCAGCATAGATTTTGCGCACTCCACAATCGTCCGATTTTCACGTTCCGCAACTCCGTTTTGTTGTGGTGTGTACGGCGTAGTAATGCTGTGTTCTATGCCTCTGCTTGCGAGTAGTTCAGAAACTTTCTTGTTATCAAATTCTTTTTCCTCCATCACACCTGAACAGCTTCACGACGTGTCCATTTGTTTTGGCTTCATTCAGGAACTGTTCCAGAACGGTGTACACTTCACTTTTGTGCTTTAAAAAGAAAACTCGTCGAAACTTGCTGAAATCATCCTTGAAACATACGTAGTAGCGTGCCTTTCCAAGAGATTCAGTAGACATTGGTCCATTCACAACGGCGTGGATTTGTTCACCGGTGGCTGTTGGTCGATTCATTCGTGTCTTGAATGACAGTCGATGCATTTTTCCCAGTGCACATCCATCGCAGAAATCCTCTTTACACATGTCTACATTGCTGTTCATCTGCTTCAGTACATTCTTGACATGCGCTTTGTGTTGATGACCAAATCGTTCATGGTAGATCTGCAGTTTGTCCGACGATGTAGCTAAATTCACTTGAATGGGTTGCGCCGGTTTCACGACGCGCATGTCAAGTACATACAGACCATGACTCTCACGTCCAGTCATCATCGCCTTTCCAGTAACCTTGTCTTCAATTCTAATAGTTAGGTCGTCAAGTCTTGCACAAAAACCTTTCCTTGCAGCAGCTTTCACAGAAAACAGATGAGCCATTGCATCGGGAACATACAAAACTTCAGTAATCTCAGCACTCAACCAAGCGTTGTTCAGCCGCACTTGAATGTTTACAGTTCCTTTGCCGTGAGCTAGCATGCACACACCTCGTTTTCCTAGCAAAATCTTCTCTGGAGCAGCAAACTTGACGTATGTTGTAAAATACTGTTTGTTCGCGGTGATGTGATTTGTGGCGCCACTGTCGCAGTACCACTCGTTGGCTTGAACAAAGTCGCCGTCTAACGCACTCATAGCATGTGTCAGAAACGAAGCATTGTTCTCCTTATTTTTGTTTCTAGTGTCACCCTCTTTCTTCTTCACTGGACATTCACTTGCCCAATGGCCCAATTCCTTACATTTGAAACATGGAAACTTCTGCTTAACTCGTTGAACATTTTTCTTCGACTTGTCATCAGCGCTGCCTTTGCCACTGCCATACTGGGAATTCTTCTTGGGAGCACTACGTACCACAAACGCAGTCGATTCCATGTTTCTTTGGTCACGCAGTTCAATCGTGCACAATTTTTCAATCAACAAGTTCACAGTTTGATTTTCCGTCGGAATCGTGCCCCACACATCCTTGAAATTATCATATTCTTTTCCCAGCGTGGATAAAATTCGACCGTTCAAAATCCTTTCAGATAACGTGTTTTCGTTGTGCTTTTGGAGTTCGTCGTTCAGATCCTGATAAAGCTTCTGAAACTTCGCGACATGGGTGCTGATACCCTCCTTGTCGTCACGTGTCACTCGGAAGAATGACTCGATCAACATGTTCAGTCACTGCGTACTGCTTCGTTCGAACCGTGCGCTCAATTTTGTCCAAATTGCACTGGCATTGGTGCACGTCAACACGAGCTCGGCAACAGATTTTCCTAGCGCACCTGCTAGCAAACTGGCCGCTTTCGCGTCTTCTTTCAACCACTGCTTATATGCCGCATTTTGTTGCGCAGTTGCATCTGCCGGCAACACAGGACACTTTTTCGAACCATCAACAATATTTTCCAGTTCATACGACCACAAAACCATCAACACATGCCATTTCCACTATGCCCAGTTTTCAGGTCCTTCAAGTTTATCCACTTGAACTTTGTAGTCACTGCCGGTTGCCATTTTGAGGTTATCCTTACTCACAAAAAAAAAATACAGCACGTGTTCCACAGGCGCTCAGCTTCGGATCCACTCACGAGATAATAACATTTACACGTGGCCTGGGTCCATAACCTGTTAGTTTTAATGTAAATCTTTATTTATCAAGTGAGAAATACAATACAAAATACAAATCATCTTTTGAGATGCTTGTCACATGTCACGCGAACACGCACAGACTTAGCACTGACTCGTCTTTTGTTCTCTTCTTTATTGTACATGCCTATTTCACCAGGTGGCGCTACTGTGCTATTTTTCTTTCAAATATTAACACATCTTATCCACAAGGTCCACATTAACACTGCAGTCTTGTTTTAATCAAATGTCAGTCATTGTTTGTTTGTTCGCACTGGGCATTGGCAGATTTGTCTGGACATCTGCTTCGCAATTATTTCTCAAAGAAGAAAACAATATGTTCACATCCGTCTTGTCACTATATACGGTCACAATATCCGTCTGTGTGCCCGCATCACTGAATGAACCATACTCCATCACACTTCCTACACCCTCGTCATTTTCATGCCTCATTTTTCGTCTCTTGTATCTCGCAGTTACTCTACTGCCCTCTCGTTGCTGGTGCTGATCCGATAAATGTGGCTTCATGTAGCCGGTGTTCCGTTTATAAAATGCCTACTACAAACACGTGAATTATTTGTAGGATGCCATGGTTTACCATCACTCGTGTCCCGATTTAAAGCCAGTCCAAGCGTTCCTTCTATGAACGTGCTGTTTATTGTTTGGGTATACGAAGAACTTCGTCCCAGGCGGACAATTTCTGTAGGAGTAATTACATCCAACCACAGAACAATTTGTTTTACTCTTTGTAGAACTTTCTTCCATCTCGAACTTTAATAATTCGCACCTCAACAAACGCAGCCTGGTAATCACGTTGCTTCACTTCACTGACAAGCGCCAACTGGACTAATCGAACGACTTGCCGCCAGAGCGCAGCAACATCCATGCGCACGAGGTGTACAGTGCACGTTGGAACAAATGACCTAAGGAGCTCTCCTACTCCAGACGGTATAGGAAGTGACATTAAAAACCTGATAAGAGCAGGGAGAAGTATAGAAATGCTTCTATTGCAGTGAGTGGGATTTTATATCAGCGGGACGTGGATGCAGTAAATGGTGTACTGGACTGGATTTGTGGTGAAGAGGAAGTTCTTTATATTAACTCTGGACTGTGGATAGAAGACTATGATTTGGGGTGGGATGGTCTCCAGTAGGGGAGTGATGGCGCTTTAAACTCATAGCGACAGCAGTTTTTAATGCGAGCCGATAACTCCCGAACCCAAATGCGACATGTATAAGGTGCGCTGCTAATATGAACTTAAATGTTGTTGCTCATAAAGCGCATGCGTTTTGCTGGATGCCGCTATGAATCAAAATTTTTGTTTTTGTTTTTTACGCATGCGCACTTGGGGATTTTGTAAGAGGGCGGGCATTTTAAATAATTATTTATGGATGAGTTTAAAAAAAGTTAATTTAACCAAAAGATTGAAAACTAATAGGTCATGTGCTTTTTAATATCTTACGAACTAAGAAGGCTACGGACTTGTATGAGGGGTCGTTGGATTTGGGATGATATCCCGTTCTTTAAAGTAGTTTTGATTTTTGTCAAAAGGGCCTAAGTGCACTTTTGGTAATATTTTGAGAATGAAAAAGGCTACGGACTTGTATGAGGGGTCGTTGGATTTAGGATGACGCCTCGTCTTGTAATGTAGTTTTGATTTTTGTCAAAAGGGCCTAAGTATACTTTTGTTAATATTTTGAGAAGGAATAAGGCTACGGACTTGTATGAGGGGTCGTTGGATTTAGGATGACGCCTCGTTTTTCAATGTAGTTTTGATTTTTGTCAAAAGGGCCTAAGTGAACTTTTTGTTAATATTTTGAGAACGAAGAAGGCTACGGACTTGAATGAGGGGTCGTTGGATTTGGGATGACGCCCCGTTTTTTAATGTAGTTTTGATTTTTGTCAAAAGGGCCTAAGTGCACTTTTGTTAATATTTTGAGAACGAATAAGGCTATGGACTTGTATGAGGGGTCGTTGGATTTGGGATGACGCCCCGTTTTTGAATGTAGTTTTGATTTTTGTCAAAAGGGCCTAATTGCACTTTTGTTAATATTTTGAGAATGAATAAGGCTACGGACTTGTATGAAGGGTTTTAGCACTTGGGGTGCCCTGTTTTTGAATTCCTTTTTCGATTTTTGTCAAAAGGGCCTAAGGCCATATTTTTTACCTGTTTAAATATTAATTAAGAGTGGTCGTTGAGAGAGCCGGTACTGTTGTTATATGTCTCAACGAGCCTGTTGCCGAGCACAGTGACCATGCCCGGAAGAAATGAATTGCTATTTTGGCGGGATGGTGGGGCAGGTTATTACGGTTGGTTTTGTGATATTTCCTATGACGGATGGAAGCAAATATTTGAAAACGTGTGCTAGTTTTTTTACCCTGAAGGGGATCTTTAACATGCTAGTAAACGGTAATAAGAGAGACCGCTGTCTGGCGCAGCAAATGGTTGTAGGATATGAACAAGTGGTTCTTGGACGTGGTGAAAGTATGTGGTTAACATGGTGGTGTATTCTTGGAATACACGGTACGAGAGTATATAAAGTTTAATGCTCTTTGCTTGTTCATTCCTTCCTCTTTATCAAACACCAACAGTGATCTACTATTTTCTCTTTGATGGTCATGTCGCTTATATCTTTTGTAAGTCTGTTCTAGAGATATATCTTCCATGACCCACCTAGCGTCATCTAGCAGCGAATCTCTGAAGCTCCTCAATTCTTCCTGGTGCAAGAGGACTTCCTTTTCCATCTGGCCATCAGATCCCGTTACCATCGCCAGCTATCTTCTCCGTGAGCAAGAGAACTTCGTCTACTTTTTCATTCACCATGCTGCTCTAGTATCGCCTGTTATCAACTCTTTGAAGACCATCTCCTCAAGAGAATTTAATTTCTTATGTTGGTTATTCTGATATGTATTCCTTTTGTCTCCTACCCCCACTCCTTTCCCTTCCTTGGTCCATCTGTGCGTCGCTGAGTGGGTCTCACTTGTGCGCCGGCCGTCGACTCAGTTAAGGCTCAACCAGAGCTAACCTCCTGACCTAACGAGGCATTTTTTAAATTCCACGCCATGTGGCAACTTTAAACATCAAGGAGAACCTCACCTTCGCCATGCAGCAAAGTTAAGTACAAACTTCAAGTTTTAACCTCATCTTCATGGTTTTAACTTCTACATGCTTTTAACGATCTTTTATAGGCAGTGTGAAATTACTTATCTGTTGAAATAATCATACTTCGCGGGATTTTCCATGTTGGGCTTTTGTCTAATTAAGCCAATCTTGGTGAAAATCAGCATTTCTTATGCTTGTTAAATGAGAGATCTTCTCACCACATGGGATATTATCTGACACCCGCTGTATATAAAGATTAAGCTAGTTCCTCCGCTGGATTAACTTTGGCCCCATTCTTCTATTAGGACTGTTCTGGAACCTTCCAGATTCTGTACTCAATCTACAAGTCTTGCCGTCATGTATTTTTCACTCACTTGTGGGAATACTATTTAAAATGAGGAATATTCCTTATAAATTACTGCAATAGCGAATTTTCTTCCACCGTTGGAATGTTCTATGGCGCATTTAATTGTAATTCACAACCTTCTCAAGAAATAGACTCTCGCCTACCTAGTGCAACCAGTTATTTTCATCATTGCAATAACTTTCTTTCCCATAAACTTTCGTGTTTCTACAGTGAACTTTTCATCTATTTAACAGACTATAGTGAAAACTAGTGCTTGTCCAACTTTTCTACCGCGTCGCGATCGTCCGTTTACATTAAATAAGGCCATGAACATTTATCCTCAATCCCAATTGAACTTTCCTAAACCTTCTACTAACAAACCATATTAATAAAATTGAAACTCTGTATCATTTCCAATAAGGTGTCACTCTAACGAAGTGCCCTTCCATCTTGCTTGTTTATCATTAATTAATTTCTGCATAACTACGTGTTTTATACACGGTTCAAACTTACATTGTTTCTACCTTATAATCAGGGAAAACAATTCTTTCAACTCTTGAGTGAGTTATTTCTAGGTCTCACGAAATGGAAACTGCCCCATTTGGCTCGTGATTCCTACTTAAACATAGGAGGTCGAGAACCTTCCTCTTAATTTTCTCTTAAGGTTTCACAGTAAGTGACCTGTCCTTATTTGTATAATAACCAAAAGTAATTCAGCTTAAATATAAGAAGTTGTAGGAACTTCTATCTTATTCTTCATGTTTTTCTTATTGTTATTTTCGAAGTTGTCACTCTTCCTAGAATATTCTCTCAGGAGTTTCTTAAAGTACACACCTTGTACTTTATTTATTGTTAAATTTTAATTACTTCATTTGGTTTTTTTCTTACAAAGATTTTAGAACATATATAAGGTTCGAAACCTCATAAATTGTTAATTGCCTGGCGCAAACGTTTAATGCTTTCTGAGGTCTGTGACCCCAAAATTGTTAACCAAATTGAAAACATATTTGTTAAAGTTATCAACTTCTTTTACCTTGTTAAATACATTAAATATTTGTTTTTGGATTTATCATTTCGCAAATACAACGGTTAGGCAAGATCCTGTCTTCCTTGGCTCTCCCTACTCAATGCCATTAAATCTATTGATAGGGCTTTCACCACTCGTTGCATTTGAGCAAGAATTCTTAGTGGTAATATCGTCAAAGTTTCTCTTAGCTTTAAAAGCTAATTCTAAGTGGCCAGTAAGGCAAGTAAAGCTCGCTACGCCAGCTACCTGCTTGTGGAGATCCTCTCCGAAAACGTATGGTTAGTTTTCCAAAAGATAAGTGTTTCTTTTTGTCTAAACTTTTAGCCGGCTCCTTGCTGAGTAAAAGCTTGGCCATTTCCAAATGCAACCTTTGGTCCACTTACCAAAATTACTCCCCAAGGTATAATCTTTTATCATTATCCTTCTTGGAAGCACTTGGTTGCTTTTTCAGGAACTCTATAACTTCGAAAACTGGAAATACCAAACCTGATTCAAATTATTGGCATCCTTCGAATTACTTTGCAAATACGAATTTCTTTGAACAGACACACAATAAATCTATTACTCTCAGTCTTGCCAGACCAACACCCTTCCCCATAGTAGTCTTATGCATGCTTGAGAGGGAATATACTAAAGCCACTCTCTTGCAAACCGCCCAAGTCCTAGCTGTATTTCCCGTCAGCTTAGACCAAGCCCTTACCCATTTTAGGTATCAGAGAACGGATTTTCAGTGGCAACCGCCTCTAAGTGCATTAAAGGTTAAATTTATAACTTTTGTGTGACTCTCCTCCTATTTTTCTATCCTTTTTCTCCAGTCCGAAACCTATCTCCTTTTCTTAATCATCTTCCGTTGGTGGTTAGGTTATTCCTCAGCCAATAATCTACCCAAAATTTGGTCCCGGAAACCCGGGAGAGTCCATTTTCTATTCCTATTCTTTTTAAAAGATCATTTGACAATACCTTGCAAATTATTAATATCTGCTTTGAATCTTTCAGCTATAACCACATCGTGCAAAGCCTGTGAAGGGGAAAGAGGCCGCTCCTGTCTCCTTTGGTGTGTCCCGTTCTTTCTACTTATTGCTGCTGCCAGCTTGACAGCATTTCCAAAGTTCCACAGTTTCGTGAGTTATATTTCAATCTATTTTCATTAACATGGCTCCTACTGAAAAGGATAAGGATGAAAAACTTACTTCTAAACGAGCATCCTATAAAGGGCAAATTACCCGATTCAGAAAGTACATAAAAGAGTTAGATCCCTCAGAAGCTCAATTAGACTTGTTGAAACATCGTGTAAGAGATTTTGAACGTTCTTATGAAAATTATTGTAACATTCAAACTGAAATAGAAACTTGTATGCTCAATCAAACCGAAGATCGAGTCGAAGTAGAAAACCAATATTACGAAGGCATAGGTTCTGCGTTCAAAATAATACGCCAACTCGAAGAGGAGCAGAAAAAGGACGCTTCTGTTCTTGGTTCCCTTCACTAACCACAAACTTCTTTCCATGATGGTACTCACAAGCCCAAACCAATTTTACCTAAAATTGATTTACCCCATTTCTCTGGAGATGAATCTACTTGGGATTCTTTCTATGAATTATTTTGCTCCCTTGTTCATGACAATGAAGACATTCAAGTCATTTACAAGTTTCATTACTTGAGATCTATCCTCCGAGGTCAAGCTTTGAAGTTAGTCGAAGCACTTCCTCTACGTGCCGAAAATTACCCCATTGCCTTTAACTTATTAAAAGAAAGATATGGAAATTTACGGTTACGTATTCAACGCCATATGAAGGCTCTATTCAACCTACCTGCGTCACAGCACAATGACGTCACTAGTTTGCGTACTCTAGTTGATACTACACAACTTCACGTTAAGGCTTTGTCCCAATTAGATCAACCTACTGAACATTGGGATACTTTCCTAATACATTTAGTGGTTTCTAAAGTTGATGATGCTACCCTCAAAGCTTGGGAAATTGAACTTTCTAAAGAAGACGACTACTCTTACGAGCATTTAGTCACTTTCATAAACGCTAGATGCCAACTCTTAACCGCTCTAGCTAATCAAAGTGAACCCTCTTCCCCGAGTTCCAAATTTGAATTAATGTCCATTAAACCTAAAAGCGAACGCTTAGCGTCTAATACCCAAAAACCCGGGTCCAGATCATCTAAATTTAAATCAAACTCTACTGGTTACCCAGCTAGGTCTAGTGAACGTCGTGTTGCTAGCTCTATGGTTTTAAACACTCAAAGCGAACCCAGTAAGAGTTTAAACGAACCTTTAAAGTGCATACTTTGTAAAGATCCCCATGCCCTATACCTCTGTAAATCCTTTAAAGAAATGTCAGTCGACGATAGAAGAAAATTAGTTTCCCAGAACAAACATTGCTTCAACTGCCTAGCGCCCACGCATTCTGCTTCTAATTGCAAGTCCACAAGACTTTGCTACCATTGTGAAAAGGCTCATCACACTTTGCTACATCGTCATGATCAGGCAAAGTCATCGACAGCATCTCCTTCTCCGAAAAATGATAGTGCTAACAGTTCTAATGCTTCATCGTATATTCAAAATGCCAAGTCCATTCGCAGTGCTCAAGTATTGTTGTCTACTGTCCAAATCGAAGTTCAGGATAACTTTGGCAACTGGGTCCGTGCACGCGGTCTTCTGGATTCAGCGGCAACTCATGATTTTGTGTCCAATTCCTTGATTAGAAAACTAGGCCTACCTGTAAACCCCACTTCTATTAACGTGTCGGGCATCAACAGCTCAAAATCGCAAGCTTTACAATTCTCGAAGCTAACCATAAGAGATATTTGTCATAGAAACAACTTTTTTAAACTTAATTGTCTAATTCTCAATAGCATTGGAGAAGACACTCCAAGTCACTCTGTGGATATTTCAGGGTTAAACATTCCCTCGCATTTAAGGCTAGCCGATCCTTTGTTCAACATGCAAAATCCTATTGACATACTCTTTAGTGCCAATGTTTTTTGGAATTGCCTTCGTAAACAGGTTTGCAAGTTATCCTCAAACGTGGTCGCCAGAGACACTAATTTTGGATGGATCGTCACAGGTCAACTTCCCCATTATTCTCCCCAACCTGCATCGCAATGTTACTTCTCCAATACTGACCTGGAACAGTTCTGGAGGCTTGAAAGCGTTGATCCTCCTAATGTAACCTCTTCAGAATATGAATTCTGTGAGCAACTTTTTTTGAACACCACCACTCGTTCCTCAGATGGCCGGTTCGTTGTTCAAATGCCAAGATTACATAATCCTCCCAAACTTATTAACTCTCAGCCCAAAGCTCTCTTTGCTATCGAGAGCAAATTCAAGAAAGAACCTCTTGTTAAACAGCAGTACACTGATTTCATGGATGAGTATGAAAGCTTAGATCATATGGAAGTTGTTAACAAATCTGATGATGAATTGCACCCCCCAATTGAAACGGTTATTTAAATCATCATCCCGTGTGGAAAAACCCTCTTGTAAAAGATAAAATCCGAGTTGTTTTCAATGGTTCATCACCCGACGTTAATGGCAACAACCTTAATGACACTCTTTACTCTGGTCCTGCTATTCAGTCAGATCTATCTGCTATACTCTTAAACTTTCGATTATTTCCCATAGCTGTCATAGCTGATATAAAACAAATGTACCGTCAAGTTTTAATTCAACCGGAACAACGAAATCTCCAAAGAATCTTGTGGCGTGATGAAATCAGTAAGCCCATTAAGGTATTTCGCTTAAAAACGGTTACTTATGGCTTAAAACCCTCTGCTTTCCTTGCTATCCGATCCCTACACTTGTTAGCCTCACATGATGGTCATTTATTTAATTCCAAAGCCTCTGAAGCACCAACTACGTCATTCTATGTTGACGATTATTTTCAGTCCTTCCCCACTTTGGAGGAAGCTTCTTTTGTGTCTTTAGAACTTCAGGCATTGCTAAGGAATGGAGGTTTCCCACTTCATAAGTGGAATTCCAACTCCCCTGAGTTTCTCGCCCAGTTTCCCATCGAAGACGTAGATCCTTCTTCTGTCGAAATTTGTGGAAACTCCGAATCCATAAAAACTCTAGGAGTTCATTGGTGCACTAGTACTGACACTCTCATCTATAAAGTTTCGCTCGCAGAAGAGCTTCCTAACACAAAAAGACAAATTCTCTCTGAAATTGCAAGAATTTTTGATCCGCTTAAATTCCTTGCCCCAGTTATCGTTATAGCCAAACTCTTCATGCAAGAGCTGTGGTCGCTCAAATGTGAATGGCATGACACTGTCCCTCTTTCTTTTCTTGATCGTTGGCTCTCGTTTCGCAGCAATTTGCTGGATCTTTCCCTTATTGAAATTCCCAGGAATTTAATTAACGCTCATTCTAATGCATCCTTTTTCCTTCATGTGTTCGCGGACAGTTCCGAAAAAGCTTACGGTTGCTGCGCATATTTAGTTTATCACGATTCATTATATGGATCTTCAGTTTCCAACCTTGTGTGTGCCAAATCGAAGGTCGCTCCTCTTAAAACTATCACTTTGCCTAGGCTTGAATTGTGCGCTGCACTCATGGCTGCAGAACTTGTTAAGAAATTACGGGAAGTATTAAAAGTCGAATTCTCGCAAATCTATCTCTGGAGCGATTCCATGATCACCCTTTCTTGGATCGCCAAGAACCCCTCTCACTGGCAAACTTTTGTTGCAAACAGGGTTTCCAAAATTCAAACTCTTTCTTCTGGATGTCAATGGAGGCATGTGCCCAGTGCTGATAACCCAGCCGATATTATCTCTCGTGGTTGTTTACCTTCTCAATTGGCAGCTTCCCAGTTGTACTGGCATGGGCCCTCGTGGTTAATCAAAGACTCTTCTTCATGGCCTTCTAAACCTCCAGCTACAAACTCCAATTTGCCTGACGCTAAAGTACCTCTATCTATTGCTTCGTGTCTTGTTTCCAACGCTTCTCATCCCTTGTTGTCCCGCTATTCTTCTTTTCATAAATTAATACGAATTGTCGCCTATCTCCTTAGATGGAAATATTTTATGGTTGACCAACCTCTTCTCCCCAAACCACACCTTACCAATCATGAATTGAATCTCGCCACCATTAAGGTTTTACAACTGACACAGCAAGAAGCCTTTTCTTCTGAATTGTCTTTACTTTCTTCTAAAAGGGATCTTCCCAAATCCAGTCGTCTTCGTGCTTTGGCCCCGTTCCTTGATGACCATGGGTTACTCAGGGTAGGTGGAAGGCTCTCGCAATCTTTGCTCTCTGAGGACAAAAAGCATCCCGTTATTTTGCCTTCCAAACATCACGTAACTTCCTTAATTATACGTGACTTTCATTATCGTAATCTGCATGTTGGTACACGCACTCTGCTTTGCCTCTTAAGGGAAAAGTACTCGATTATAAATGGAATTCATGAAGTTTCTTCTGTAATTCACAAGTGCATTCCTTGTTTCAAAGCGAAACCTATAATCAATACTCAATTAATGAGCGATCTGCCCTCTTTTCGCTCCTCTCCTATACGCCCATTTGCTCTAACTGGTGTGGACTATATGGGTCCGTTCCAATATCAACGAAATTCTCCTGAAGCTAAACGCAAATTGTTTGGTAAGCTTTATGTTTCTCTCTTTGTTTGCATGGTTACTGGCGCAATCCACTTGGAACTAGTAACGAATGCTTCTACTTCTTACTTTTTATCAGCTGTCTCTCGCTTCACCGCTAGGCGTGGTGTTCCTTCAGAGATGTTCTCTGATAACGCTTCCACTTTTCAGGGCGCAGCTTCCCTGTGGAAGAAAGCTCTCACTTCCTCTCCTGCCATGGAACAAATTTCTAATTTTTCCTACTCAAAGGGTTTCAAATGGCGCTTTATACCTCCCTACGATCCTCATCACGGTGGTAGGTGGGAATCTTGCGTAAAGCTCACTAAACGTCATTTAAGAAAAGTCTTAGGTAATCGCATTTTGACTTACGAGGAATTCAATTCACTATCCGTTCTGATTGAAGGTGTTGTTAAATCTCGCCCTTTAACTCCGCTTTCCAATGACCCTGATGACCTGCTTCCACTTACACCTGGTCATTTCCTTATCGGCACTTCTCTTTCTGCCCCTCCTCCTCTTCCCAATTCTTACAGGGATTCTAATCTACCTATCGTTTGGCGTAAACTTGAAGCCCTCCGTAATTCTTTTTGGAAGAGGTGGAACTTGGAATATTTAACTTCCTTGCAACGGAGACAGAAGTGGTTTCTTTCCAGTCCCGACATTAAAGTGGGGGACTTGGTCTTGGTTAGGGATGTTTCACCCTCCCTAGTCTGGACTTCTGGTAGAGTGACCGAGTGTTATCCTGGAAGAGATGGGAGAGTCAGGGTGGTCAGAGTCTTGACCACTAATGGTCCGATCACAAGACCACTGTCTTTGATCGCTCCATTACCTTTAAATGTTTAACTGCTTATTTGTTCTCTGTTGGTGTTTGACCCTCCCAGTATGGTGTATTCTTGGAATACACGGTACGAGAGTATATAAAGTTTAATGCTCTTTGCTTGTTCATTCCTTCCTCTTTATCAAACACCAACAGAGATCTTCTATTTTCTCTTTGATGGTCATGTCGCTTATATCTTTTGTGAGTCTGTTCTAGAGATATATCTTCCATGACCCACCTAGCGTCATCTAGCAGCGAATCTCTGAAGCTCCGCAATTCTTCCTGGTGCAAGAGGACTTCCTTTTCCATCTGGCCATCAGATCTCGTTACCATCGCCAGCTATCTTCTCCGTGAGCAAGAGAACTTCGTCCACTTTTTCATTCACCATGCAGCTCTAGTATCGCCTGTTATCAACTCTTTGAAGACCATCTCCTCAAGAGAATTTAATTTCTTATGTTGGTTATTCTGATATGTATTCCTTTTGTCTCCTACCCCCACTCCTTTCCCTTCCTTGATCCCTCTGTGCGTCGCTGAGTGGGTCTCACTTGTGCGCCGGCCGTCGACTCAGTTAAGGCTCAACCAGAGCTAGCCTCCTGACCTAACGAGGCATTTTTTAAATTCCACGCCATGTGGTAACTTTAAACATCAAGGAGAACCTCACCTTCGCCATGCAGCAAAGTTAAGTACAAACTTCAAGTTTTAACCTCATCTTCATGGTTTTAACTTCTACATGCTTTTAACGATCTTTTATAGGCAGTGTGAAATTACTTATTTGTTGAAATAATCATACTTCGCGGGATTTTCCATGTTGGGCTTTTGTCTAATTAAGCCAATCTTGGTGAAAATCAGCATTTCTTATGCTTGTTAAATGAGAGATCTTCTCACCACGTGGGATATTATCTGATACCCGCTGTATATAAAGATTAAGCTAGTTCCTCCGCTGGATTAACTTTGGCCCCATTCTTCTATTAGGACTGTTCTGGAACCTTCCAGATTCTGTACTCTATCTACAAGTCTTGCCGTCATGTATTTTTCACTCACTTGTGGGAATACTATTTAAAATGAGGAATCTTCCTTATAAATTACTGCAATAGCGAATTTTCTTCCACCGTTGGAATGTTCTATGGCGCATTTAATTGTAATTCACAACCTTCTCAAGAAATAGACTCTCGCCTACCTAGTGCAACCAGTTATTTTCATCATTGCAATAACTTTCTTTCCCATAAACTTTCGTGTTTCTACAGTGAACTTTTCATCTATTTAACAGACTATAGTGAAAACTAGTGCTTGTCCAACTTTTCTACCGCGTCGCGATCGTCCGTTTACATTAAATAAGGCCATGAATATTTATCCTCAATCCCAATTGATCTTTCCTAAACCTTCTACTAACAAACCATATTAATAAAATTGAAACTCTGTATCATTTCCAATAAGGTGTCACTCTAACGAAGTGCCCTTCCATCTTGCTTGTTTATCATTAATTAATTTCTGCATAACTACGTGTTTTATACACGGTTCAAACTTACATTGTTTCTACCTTATAATCAGGGAAAACAATTCTTTCAACTCTTGAGTGAGTTATTTCTAGGTCTCACGAAATGGAAACTGCCCCATTTGGCTCGTGATTCCTACTTAAACATAGGAGGTCGAGAACCTTCCTCTTAATTTTCTCTTAAGGTTTCACAGTAAGTGACCTGTCCTTATTTGTATAATAACCAAAAGTAATTCAGCTTAAATATAAGAAGTTGTAGGAACTTCTATCTTATTCTTCATGTTTTTCTTATTGTTATTTTCGAAGTTGTCACTCTTCCTAGAATATTCTCTCAGGAGTTTCTTAAAGTACACACCTTGTACTTTATTTATTGTTAAATTTTAATTACTTCATTTGTTTTTTTTTTCTTACAAAGATTTTAGAACATATATAAGGTTCGAAACCTCATAAATTGTTAATTGCCTGGCGCAAACGTTTAATGCTTTCTGAGGTCTGTGACCCCAAAATTGTTAACCAAATTGAAAACATATTTGTTAAAGTTATCAACTTCTTTTGCCTTGTTAAATAAATTAAATATTTGTTTTTGGATTTGTCATTTCGCAAATACAACGGTTAGGCAAGATCCTGTCTTCCTTGGCTCTCCCTACTCAATGCCATTAAATCTATTGATAGGGCTTTCACCACTCGTTGCATTTGAGCAAGAATTCTTAGTGGTAATCTCGTCAAAGTTTCTCTTAGCTTTAAAAGCTAATTCTAAGTAGCCAGTAAGGCAAGTAAAGCTCGCTACGCCAGCTACCTGCTTGTGGAGATCCTCTCCGAAAACTTATGGTTAGTTTTCCAAAAGATAAGTGTTTCTTTTTGTCTAAACTTTTAGCCGGCTCCTTGCTGAGTAAAAGCTTGGCCATTTCCAAATGCAACCATTGGTCCACTTACCACAATTACTCCCCAAGGTATAATCTTTTATCATTATCCTTCTTGGAAGCACTTGATTGCTTTTTCAGGAACTCTATAACTTCGAAAACTGGAAATACCAAACCTGATTCAAATTATTGGCATCCTTCGAATTACTTTGCAAAAACGAATTTCTTTGAACAGACATACAATAAATCTATTACTCTCAGTCTTGCCAGACCAACACCCTTCCCCATAGTAGTCTTATGCATGCTTGAGAGGGAATATACTAAAGCCACTCTCTTGCAAACCGCCCAAGTCCTAGCTGTATTTCCTGTCAGCTTAGACCAAGCCCTTACCCATTTTAGGTATCAGAGAACGGATTTTCAGTGGCAACCGCCTCTAAGTGCATTAAAGGTTAAATTTATAACTTTTGTGTGACTCTCCTCCTATTTTTCTATCCTTTTTCTCCAGTCCGAAACCTATCTCCTTTTCTTAATCATCTTCCCTTGGTGGTTAGGTTATTCCTCAGCCAATAATCTACCCACATGGTCATGTAATGAGGATAGCCGCTTGCTAATGATTATTATTATTATTATTATTACGGTAAAATATTTAATAATAATAATAATAATAAGACACACATGTTTTCAATGCTAACACACACACAGTCCTGCTACCTGGAGACTGAATATTGTACCTAGCCAGAAGACTTTTGAGAGAGACTGCTGATAAGACAGAAATGTCTACGTCAGCAGGAAGTGTGATATCAGCTTACTTGCCTCGTGGTGGCTAGCAGGTGCGCTGTTTAAGCAGAGACCGCCATTTTCGTTCCTAGATAGCCGTACTACCTATGTATAAGATTCAGCCATTTTGGTTCCTTATTAAAAACATGAAACTAGTATAAGTACACGAATCTTATTCAGATTGAGGAATGTGAAGAGGCGTGGGAACACGTGTGAGAGAGACATCATTTCAAGGTCAAAACGCTGAGAAAATGCAACTCTCTCTGTTGCTAGGCTAACTGATAACGATTGCGTTAGTGATGAACTTGCCATTTTAGCACACGGAAGTATAGAGTAGAGCTCTGAACTGAAATTTGGAAGAACAATCCTTTTATTTTTTTGGTAAGTACCTATGAATGATTATTTTAATAATGTCATGCTAATGAACCTTAAATTTGTAGTTATTGATTAGGTAATTAATGATTTTTATTTATTTATTTGTTTGTTTGCAGATAACCGGTATACCTTACATTTCAGAGATGCAAGAAACCATTGCGGATTTGGGCCCACTAGAAGGAAACAGTAACAAGCCAGTGCAAGTTAAGGTGAGATTATTATTTTTAACTAACTTGTTTCATTTTTTTGTTTGATATTATTTTATTTTATGAAATGCATGCATTAACTTGAATGTAGGTATTTATAGCGGTTTATTTTATTTATTTTTAGAAACTTGGAAAGAATAGCCTTACCACCACAGCAGTTGCTGAAAACCCAAGACCCAGTAGAGTGAAACCATTGTTTCCAGGCAGTGAACTATTGAAAACTCAGGTAAGTCTAACTTAAAAATGCTATTCCATTTTACCACTAATGAAAAACCATAGACAAAAAATATTCATTACCTGTATATGACTGGTACAATGATTGCTTTCTTGAATAATGGCCATGTATTGACAAACGATACAAGACTATATTGGTTGTTGACTGGGAAAAGTACAAGGCCATATTGGATTTTCTAAAGACAAAAAAAAAAAAAATTTAATTTATGGGTGGTTCCCGATGGACTCAACAAATATCCACAGGTTTGAACAAGATAATCTGAACAAACTGACATGACATTCATTTTGTTTATATATTGGTTAAAGGGGGATGTAAATGACTAAAGCTTTATAAAAAGAAAATAGTGCATGGGTTACTGTTAGTGCCAACATACAGTTTATTTTTAATGGTGTTTTGATATATTAATGTCAATTAACGTTAAAGTTTAATTACAAGTATTGATTGATTGATTGAGTGATGGGTTATTTTGTTTGTTTTTAGGTGTGGTCATGCGCCATTAACATAGTGAACAGACAGTGAACAAGCATACATTATGCTTTAAAGTACTCTGTGCTCTTGCGCAACGTTAATAACTTGCAATAAAAAAAGTTTTATTATAACACATGGTGCTAGTACCAAATACAACAAGTGAGCAAGTTGGTTTACCACGTGGGTTAAATTTAAAATCCGAACATGATCGTTGGTTAACATTTGACTCCTGGCCTGTAGGCTTTTTTGTCGACACATAAACTTGCAAAAGCCGTTTTTTTACTTGAACCGAGAAGATGTGGTGCGCTGTGTGTTTTGTCGTATTGAACTTTCACACTGGGAAGAAGGGCATGATCCCTTTAGAGACCATTTGCGATGTTCTCCTTGTTGTCCTTACATGCTTGGAAAACAAGTGGGTAACCTACCAGTGTATCCATTTTACCGAACCACAAGGCCATTGGCCGCTACGTACGTTGCTGAATCACAAATAAATAATAATAATGATGTATTACCAACCAACAACGGTAGTGTCAATATATGTGGTCCATATGCCGTAGATAGTGTTGAATTGGCGTGTGCTTTTGAAAATTGGGAGTTTGAAAGACTAAAGCACTAGCACACCCAGAGTACAGCTCTGTTGAAAAACGTTTAGAATCTAATAAAAATTTTTGGCCATTAATATTAAAACACCTTACCAAACAGCTAAATGAAGCTGGATTTTTTATACTGGTGAAGGGGATAAAACAATATGTTTTTATTGTGGATTTGCTTTAAAGGATTGGCAAATGACTGATGACCCTTTTGTGCAACACGCTCGTTGGTTACCTAACTGTAAATACATGGTGTTGCTTAAAGGTCAGGAATTTGTGAACACTATTTGTAAAGAAAACGTGATTGTAGCACAAGACATAAAAGTGTCTTTAGAGTTAGAACACGCGGAGCAAATACACGAGGCTGAAAGAAAAGACTTGTCTTACGAACAGATACAAAAGTGTGACCAACAATTATGTAAAATTTGTTATCAAGATGAACTAGGTGTTGTATTTTTGCCTTGTGGACACATGATAGCCTGTGTCAAGTGTGCATTAGAACTTAACACTTGTGCTATATGCAGAAAAGTAGTATCTGCTACAGTTAGGGCATTTCTTGCATAACTAGTATAATTTATTAGCAATGCATAGTGCAAAATCCCTAATTGCACAATATTATTACAAGCTGTTGTAGTGTGTAATAGATATGCTTTTGTTTTGTTTATAGACTACTATAATGAATGTTTTGAATGCTGTGGGACAATCATGTGGCTTAAAGACAAAGAAGCTCAGCGAATTGCCAACGCATATTCCATTCCGCATTATCAAGATTCGGAAATTGAAAACAGCATATGGTGATCGTGTGCTTTGTGTATGCGAAAATTTTGAGACATTTCTGCCTACACGGTTTAATGATATGTCGGAGAGTGTTTTTGATGAAGTGAATAATGCTGTCCAACCTGTACACTTAATTTATGAATGTTTTAAAAACAATAGGTGCATGGTTCGTTTTAATTAATAAAAAATGTGAAATAATGATGGAAAATATAAGTGATGACATTGGACAGAAAGAAAAAATATGTGTATAGAATAATAATGTTTTAGTTTTTAGTATTGTCTTCAAAAATATCATGAAACCAAAAAAAAAAGGAATATTAAGTTTGTAAATAAATGCATAATGATGTTACAATGTTGTTTTATTATATACAAAGTTAGAATATTTAACATTGCAGAGTATACATGATTATGACATAAAATGCACACTTAATACAAGTCTTTGCCTTTACGATAGTGTGTTATAGTTTTAAAAACAAAGCTTGTCGTAGATCTTTTTTCTTCCACGGTGAACAATAGGCATGAAAACGTTAATGTCTTGTTTCGGATCATTATCACTATCATAATTGAGACCGTGCATTAACGGCACTGGCCAGCAGCACGTCGGTAACTCGATAACCAACGCTCTGCTTCACCATTGTGACACCGTGACTAGACACCATCCCTTGGCTTACCAGAATGAGACGTGTACGGGGAGCGTGGATGGGCCAACTTACCTGTATTCAGAGGTAAGGGTCACTTCCGCAGCAAAATCACCTCCAGAAGGCAAGTCCCAACAGAAGAGCTCCAAAGGAGTGGAAGGAAGATGGAGAAGGGGACAACACACACAGGCTATCGTACAAACACCCCCCAAAAACCAACGGAATTGCCGTCGGTGAAATAATGCCACAACAAAAGTTTAAAAATGGATAAACCAAAGGTTTAATATTAAAAAATTTAAGGAACACCTCCACCAGAAAAAGAACATGCATCAGCCACCAATATTTTAGAATGAATTAAAGAGACCGCCAAACATGCTTGTTTGCAAGGCCAAAGGAGAAGAAAAAGGCTTAGATTAAAATTAAAAAGAAAACAGCCCAAAGGTTAAAATAAATATTACATGCATAACATACTGAGAAAGGGCTTGACAATTTGCAATGGAATGCAATAGCGATCCGGCATGCGTAGATCCATGTTAAAATATAAACAGCACCTTCAGCAGAAACGGAAAAAGTTAAATTAACTAAATAAAACTGAAATTGGAAACAATCTATTAATTTGCATGATGGAGATAAACACAGGAACAATTACTAAAACACAAGGTTGAACAGACAAGGTAAAATAAAAAAACATCTTAAGTTAACAGAACACGTTAGTGCTTCCCGCTGGACGCCTATAGACTGACCAAGAGACCATAATGCATCACTTCATAACATGGCGACAAAAACCCAAGGAAACGGCATGCCAGATCGAAATTACGGCAAACAATAAATGAGATTAAATTTAAACATTAGCAGAAGGAAATGAACGACGGAAAACAATTACATCTAAAAACTATTAATGCAAGTCGTTTTAAAACTGGACGGATCTTACATAGATTTAAAAAAAAAATGACAATCCCAAGCTTGCCACATGAAAATAAATAATAATTTTAAACGTAAAACAAACTAATAAATGTGTCTCCAGAAGGTACAAAATAATAATAAACTTAATATATACAAGGAAACGTTATTACAACGTAAAAGAAATTTTAGGCCTACAAGCCAGACAATAACAGACGATCAACATTCGTACACGGCCAAATTTGGAGCTCTCAAAATAAAATAATTAGATAAATTAAATTAGGAAAACGTACCTTAAATTCTTCACAGAGGAGACACAATAATACTAAAGTAATTAACACATAATTTTACGTAACTACAAGTGCTTCACAAAAAATGGCTAACACGCCCAAGCCTCGTGTAGATGACCGCACTCGATCGCATCCAGTTGCGATTAACTGTGCACATTTCCTCTTCACGGCGGAACGATGAAATTTCACAGCCTGAAGAAAACAGGCAATTACACTTTCTCTTGAATACATATATTTTGTAGAGAATGGGGGCTAAACGCCCCCATTAGTGGAGACACCTTTCACGACCAGACAGCTAGATGGGTTTACTTCACGATGCTAATCGAGACTCCCAAAATGGCGGAGAATTTTCTTGTCAAATCCGAACTGTATACATGTAAATAATATTGTCCAATCACGGAGTGACACCTCAAAACAACAATGTCATAAATAAGTTCATAATTTGGCGGTATCATGAATACACCGGCATTTGTTTTAAGACGCTGGAATGCAATTGTCTTTCAATTATGTCATGCGTATAAGGAGTTTTATAAGGCGGAGCACACGCTACCTAGTGGGGAGCCAGGAACTATTTGAAATCTTTCAAAGTCCGACAGGTGCTACCATCTCGTGTTCAAAATGGGAAGCAAGTCACCAGGCGGTCGTTTCAAATGTCGAGATGTTACAATCCAAGCGTATATACATGTTTGAAAGGGTAGGGACGTGCCCTTGCACGTATCAGTCTCCCTCCCTTAAGCGTGAACACCGTTCACGAATATGCCAAGGCATAGACAGTACTCCTTAACTTGTCGATTCACCAGAGATGTTTCCCGAAGGTAATGTTCACCAGTTAACTCCAATTGATGGATGAAACCGCATCGTTTTGGTTAGGAAGAATGCAGGGTCAGATTATCAGGGAAAGGATAATTGATCACCTCGCAAACAACTTAGTTAACAGCTTCCCTGTGTCCATAATTCTTCAGAAACGCAGAACACCAGCACCTGCAGTGCTTTCATAGTCCGAGACACGTTAGGAAAATTTTCAACAAGTCCAATGTAGTCCGCTTAGACGAAGTAGGTAGAAGCAATGTGCAAGATATTATGTGACGCGTGGGCAGCCATTTACAAAAATAGAAGTTAATCTAATTTCAAAAATAAAAGTTTACAAAATTACAATTTCTTACTACATTTTACAAAATAGAAACAAGGTTCAATTTAAATGAAGGAAATATTTCTGACCAAGCCCTAGATCCGTGCTTACAAAATTTCATTAACAAGTTTACCTTTTTACAGATTCGAAGTACCTTTCAAGGTTACATGAGATGGATGACTATACATTTCGAGGGAACTACGGTAGAGGAATGACCACTAAAATTCCCAAAGGGAACAGGAATACAAGGTTACCATGAGTTAGGTCTCCCACCGAGCCCAACTTACATATTAGCATCTCCTATGAAACATCAAAATTAGGTACACTTTTACAATTTACCATTACAATGGGAACTTCCCAACATTTACATTTTGTATCCCATCAGAGTTTGCAAACCCAATTAAATTCAAAATTCCACAAGGAACAGATACCAGAAGTCTTCAATGAATTTTAGGGACACTCTACATTATACAAAATTCGTTTTACAAAATTTACTGTAGCATTTCCTCATTAGACACCTCTCCACCTCGCTTAATGTGTGATAGATGCACTCTAGAAATTTTGTTGGCCTTAGGGTTTCGAACAAGAGGAGTAACAGGGGTCAAGAATGCCTCTACATAACATGGGCCTTTAAAACGAGGGGTTAACTTGCTTGAGACAAGATTACTGACGCCCTTGGGCTCGAAATTGCGGACGTATACAACATCTCCAATTTCCAAATCAGCCGGCCTGCGACAGGCATTGTGTCGCCTGGCAAGTTGGTCATGGGATACCTTAATATTCTCTCTAGCCTTGTCGAATTTCGCCCTCATATCCTCGGGCGTGAAACTGTCAGGAAGGGGATCGTGCAGGTTCCACAGGTTGGACAACGGAGAATTAGCCACAAAGGAAAACATTAGCGAAAAAGGGGTAGCTTGCGTGCTCTCATGCACGGCGGTGTTGAAAGCAAAATTGAGCCAATGCAAATTAGAATCCCACTTGGAATGGTCGTCGTGGTGGAAAGCAATCAGAGCAGAACGGAGATTACGATTGACTCGCTCAGCGAGAGACGGGTTAGGAAAATAGGGAGTGGTGGTTACATGCGAAATAGCATAATCAAATAAGAATTGACGGAACTGATGAGATACAAAGCACTTGGCATTATCTGACACCAGATACTGACACGGCCCAAAAGACGAGAAGATGGAATTAAGACACTTTATGACGGAACTGGTCGTAGCCTGTCTGGTGGGGAAAATCCAACTAAACCGGGAGAAACCATCAGTGCAAACAAGCGCAAATTGGTTTCCCCGACCAGAGCGAGGGAACGGTCCAACATGGTCGATAAAAAGCCTCTCCATGGGTCTAGATGCCGGTTCAGATGACAACAGGAAAACCTTAGTAGAAACCGGAGGTTTGCTAATACTGCAAGCAGCACAATTCCTTATGAGCCTCCTGATGTCGCCATCCATACCTTGCCAAATGAAAAACTGTCTGATTTTAGCTCGGGTCTTGAATACTCCTAGGTGACCACCAATAGGGGATTCATGATAGTAACGAAAGATTTCCGGAATGAGGACCGACGGGAGCACAATTTTAGGTAGGCGGTCATGACGAGACGAACAACACAATACACCGTCCTTCAGAGAGTAGGGCTTGATCACTTCACCAGAATTGATTCGGTCAATAAGGCTAGATAAGGAGAGGTCTTCCTTCTGGAATCGTCTCACATCCTCAAAAAGCACAGGGGAATTGCTAAGAACGGCATTGACACAATTTACAGCAGATATAAGGTTTACGGGTTCACATTCCTGAACATCCTCCTCAGCTGTTTCCTCGTACATGCGGCTTAAAGAATCAGCTACCGCATTTTCGGACCCACGAATATGTTGGACAGTGAACTGGAACGACAGAATCCTAGTTGCCCACCTAGCAATTCTCCCAGTTTTGCGGGGTTTCCCTAAGACCCAGCTCAAGGCTTGGTTATCGGTCTCAAGGAGAAACTTGGTGTGCTCAAGATACATACGGAATTTTTCTAGAGCGAACAACACAGCTAAACCCTCAAGTTCGTAAATGGAATACTTCCTCTCTGCGTCCGTTAAGGTACGAGAAGCGTATGCAATGGGTTGCCTACCCAGATCAGATTCCTGTAGTAGAACACAACCAACACCACGACCAGACGCATCCGTCTGCACAATGAACTGCTTCCCAAAATCCGGAATGGCTAACACAGGGGCGTTAGAGAGCGCAAGCTTAAGATCTTCGAAGGCTGCTTGCTGCGAGGGACCCCACTCGAACTTCACAGCCTTTTTGCGCAATTGATTTAGAGGAGCAGCACGGTCGGCAAAGTTACTGATAAACTTACGGAAGAAGTTGACCATACCAATGTAGCGAGCAACACCCTTGGCGTTCTTGGGTGGTTTAAAATCTCTGATGGCCTGCGTACGAGACTGGTCCACTGAGATACCAGATTCAGAAACAATATGTCCCAAGAAGGAAATTTTGGGCTTGGCAAAGGAAACCTTGGACAATTTGACGGTAAGTCCAGCGTCACGCAACCGATCAAGAACAATTTTCAGATGATCAACGTGTTCCTCGAAGGACTCGGAATAGATCACCACATCGTCAAGGTAGTGGTACACAAACTTGAATTTAATTTCTGAAAATACCTTGTCCAGAAGTCTGCTCAACACAGCGGCTCCGGTGGATAGGCCAAACGGGACACGGGCATACTCAAACAGGTTCCAGTCAGTGGAAAAAGCAGTAACATGCCTGGATTCAGGAGAGAGGGGGATTTGGAAGTAGGAAGAATTTAAATCGAGGATCGTGAACACCTTCGCGTTGCGAAACCAACTAAAACATGTGTGAAGGTCCGGCAAAGGAATGGACTGCAAAACAACCTTTTGATTAAGAGCCCTATAGTCGACCACCGGCCGAAAACCACCGTTAGGTTTAGGCACAAGAAATACAGGGGATGAGTAGGCAGAGATAGAGGGTTGGATTACACCTTCTTCTAACATCTTATCGATAATCTTACGAAGTTCAGCCATCTTGGGCGGGGCAAGGCGATACGGGCTGGAACGCACCGGCACAGAATCGGTTAGCTCAATCTTGTACTCCATCAAATGGGTTACACCCAGCTTGTCAGTAAATACATCGCCATACTCCTGACATAACCTCTTAATGGCATCCTTTTGAAGACTCGTTAAATTTTCCAGATCGAGATCCTCAATAGTCATAGGTTCACTAACGGAATTGACAGCATGAGAAGATAAAAGCGGGTTAAATGATAATTTACTCTGTGGATTAAACTTAAACCATAAGTTGCGAGCACCAAAATCAAGAAGCATACCAACGTGTGACATGAAATTAGCTCCAATGACCACAGCACAAGAAAGATTTCTGGCAACCAAAAATTTAAATTTCCAAGAAAAATTTAGAATATGAATTTTGACTGTCATACTACCCAAAATATTTAAATTTGAACAATTTGCCGAAATAAAAGATTCATTGTTAGGCTCTAACTCAGGAAATTTGCAAACACTCTTCATAGATAAAAACCAGTCCTCGCTTATAAAGGATGCGACACTACCAGAATCAAGCAACGCAGAAACGGACTCGTCATTAACACAAATTTCAATAAACGGGGATATTCCTTTAGCCACAGGAGAAATTCCAAAATCATTACTCACTCTAACACGATCACAAGTAGGTGACGAGGACACCCGCACCACAGGTTTCACACAACGTTCAGAATTAGGCCGACTTGCCACGCCATTGCTCACCGACAGGTTAGGTAGGCCAGCGACATAAGCAGAATTAGCACATAAAGATTTAGCTTTCAACGAGCTATCAAGACTATCATTGGTAGGGCGACCAGAAACTTCACAGGGTTTTCCCAAATTCTTACACACAGAAATATCCTTGGAAGTAACACCCTAATTGGTCTCCTCAACGTTCCGTCATTGGCGATACACAGCCTGGTTACTCGGACACACCTTCTTGACATGTCCCACTCCACCGCACGAGTGGCACTTAATATTAGGTCGAGGATGAAACATAACCTTAGGTGGGAGACGAGACATCAAGGAAGGAGGGGGACAAGACATCAAGGAAGGAGGAGGAACATTAGCTACACGAAGGGAATCTGCATGCTTCACAGCCATAGCCTCTATAACGACCTGTTTCAGCTCGACGAATGACGAAGGCCTGGTACACATAGTCATGTATGACCTATATTGAGGCGAAAACCCATTCACAATTGATGACACCAACTGTCGCTCTGTTAAAGGGGATGCAAAAACCTGGGCATACACCTTAATGTCGCTGACATAGTCGCTAAGGGACTCGTCCAGCCTTTGGACACGATAAAGGAACTTTTGCTCGAGAGCACTTAGGGCGCTCGCAGGGACAAAAAACCACAACACTTCCCTAATAAACATGGCGGAGGTGGATAGCTTCAACAAGCTTATCGCGCAGCATACCGGATGCAACTGGATACAAAAGTTGGAAAATCTGAACTTCCGACATCCCAAAAATCGAGGCATGGTTGCCCAACTCGACCACTTGCTTTAAAAATTGTACCACTTGGGTAACGTCATCAAGGTTGAAATGCTTTAATTTAGTTAAGAAACCAGAAATAGGATGAGGAATCGACCCATAATTAACGGTAGGCGAGAACGTAGCATTAGGAATAGAGACATTGTTACCAGGGTAGCCCGCTCGCACACCCTCTACAGGCGACAAAACATTAATATTACTAGAGAAAGAACTGGGATGCAATGGGTCGGCAGGAGCCAGGAAATCACTAGGTGACCTAACATGGGAAGAATGACCGTATGCAGGATTAAGTGGTATGGACGAGCCAGCGCCAGGCAATAGAGGGGCAGGCAAACTACTACTGGTAATTGATCCCGAAACCTCAGACCTAGTAAACAGAGGTGATTCACGTTCAACCCCAGAAGAACTCTCCAAATTCACAAGGTTATCGCTTAAGTCAATTAAATTGAAAACACTATTGTTGTCGGCCATTTTGGAAAACACAGAATGCAGACAGCCAATATAGAAGGAAACAAAATTTCAGGACTTACAAGGACAGTTTACACTTTCACAACAGTACCACAACCAGCAATTACCATCACCAAAGATTAGGCTGACACTCGAACACAGCCACCCTACTACACAAAATCATGCACCATGCTGTCCAGAACTGCACACGTCACCACCAGCTTGGCTCGAGAACAGGGAGCTAATTTACAAAAATAGGCACAAAACATCAGGCTACCAGCTTCCGACGGGGGTCCAGGATGCCTTCACACGCAGCATATAGGCTATCAGAACATTAAGAAATCCCATTTCCCATGCCAAGAACACATGTCAGTCACTCACCGGGCTGCTTCTTAAGTTGGAATGTTGCACACCAACAGGGTAAAATACAGGAGTAAACGCCTCGTTTAGAACAGGTTACATACAGCATTCCACATGTACATTCAGAGGCAACCATGAAACAAAACAAACGACAAGGATTAGCTTTGCACAACATCAAGTGCACTGGCCTGACAAAATCACACCAACAACTGACCCATCAGCATTAGAGGGGTCCATAAAACAGCCTGTGGGTACTTGGGAGAGGGTAGTTACGGAAGTGAACATGAGCAGGATCTGCTACCAAAATGAGACCGTGCATTAACGGCACTGGCCAGCAGCACGTCGGTAACTCGATAACCAACGCTCTGCTTCACCATTGTGACACCGTGACTAGACACCATCGCTTGGCTTACCAGAATGAGACGTGTACGGGGAGCGTGGATGGGCCAACTTACCTTTATTCAGAGGTCCGGGTCACTTCCGCAGCAAAATCACCTCCAGAAGGCAAGTCCCAACAGAAGAGCTCCAAAGGAGTGGAAGGAAGATGGAGAAGGGGACAACACACACAGGCTATCGTACAAACACCCCCCAAAAACCAACGGAACTGCCGTCGGTGAAATAATGCCACAACAAAAGTTTAAAAATGGATAAACCAAAGGTTTAATATTAAAAAATTTAAAGAACACCTCCACCAGAAAAAGAACATGCATCAGCCACCAATATTTTAGAATGAATTAAAGAGACCGCCAAACATGCTTGTTTGCAAGGCCAAAGGAGAAGAAAAAGGCTTAGATTAAAATTAAAAAGAAAACAGCCCAAAGGTTAAAATAAATATTACATGCATAACATACTGAGAAAGGGCTTGACAATTTGCAATGGAATGCAATAGCGATCCGGCATGCGTAGATCCATGTTAAAATATAAACAGCACCTTCAGCAGAAACGGAAAAAGTTAAATTAACTAAATAAAACTGAAATTGGAAACAATCTATTAATTTGCATGATGGAGATAAACACAGGAACAATTACTAAAAACACAAGGTTGAACAGACAAGGTAAAATAAAAAAACATCTTAAGTTAACAGAACACGTTAGTGCTTCCCGCTGGACGCCTATAGACTGACCAAGAGACCATAATGCATCACTTCATAACATGGCGACAAAAACCCAAGGAAACGGCATGCCAGATCGAAATTACGGCAAACAATAAATGAGATTAAATTTAAACATTAGCAGAAGGAAATGAACGACGGAAAACAATTACATCTAAAAACTATTAATGCAAGTCGTTTTAAAACAGGACGGATCTTACATAGATTTAAAAAAAAATGACAATCCCAAGCTTGCCACATGAAAATAAATAATAATTTTAAACGTAAAACAAACTAATAAATGTGTCTCCAGAAGGTACAAAATAATAATAAACTTAATATATACAAGGAAACGTTATTACAACGTAAAAGAAATTTTAGGCCTACAAGCCAGACAATAACAGACGATCAACATTCGTACACGGCCAAATTTGGAGCTCCCAAAATAAAATAATTAGATAAATTAAATTAGAAAAACGTACCTTAAATTCTTCACAGAGGAGACACAATAATACTAAAGTAATTAACACATAATTTTACGTAACTACAAGTGCTTCACAAAAAATGGCTAACACGCCCAAGCCTCGTGTAGATGACCGCACTCGATCGCATCCAGTTGCGATTAACTGTGCACATTTCCTCTTCACGGCGGAACGATGAAATTTCACAGCCTGAAGAAAACAGGCAATTACACTTTCTCTTGAATACATATATTTTGTAGAGAATGGGGGCTAAACGCCCCCATTAGTGGAGACACCTTTCACGACCAGACAGCTAGATGGGTTTACTTCACGATGCTAATCGAGACTCCCAAAATGGCGGAGAATTTTCTTGTCAAATCCGAACTGTATACATGTAAATAATATTGTCCAATCACGGAGTGACACCTCAAAACAACAATGTCATAAATAAGTTCATAATTTGGCGGTATCATGAATACACCGGCATTTGTTTTAAGACGCTGGAATGCAATTGTCTTTCAATTATGTCATGCATATAAGGAGTTTTATAAGGCGGAGCACACGCTACCTAGTGGGGAGCCAGGAACTATTTGAAATCTTTCAAAGTCCGACAGGTGCTACCATCTCGTGTTCAAAATGGGAAGCAAGTCACCAGGCGGTCGTTTCAAATGTCGAGATGTTACAATCCAAGCGTATATACATGTTTGAAAGGGTAGGGACGTGCCCTTGCACGTATCAATAATCATAAGCAGCATGATCTATATCACTATTATTATAATCACTATAAATATCCTCAACATTATCCTCAACATCACTAAAACCAGTTAAATATTCCTGTTCCTCTTCCTCTACAGTGTCCTCATGTAGAGTCTGCGAGGCTGTTGATAATGTTAAGGGTTTTTTTAACATTGAATTATTTTCAGTACTAGTATTGTTTTGTAGCATTTGCTTTTTAGCATTTTTATGATTTTCTGTTGACAGCAACAATGTGTGATGTAGTACACTACATTGATGATCACTGACACTTAAAACCTCACTATTTTTACTTTTTAGCTCACTGCGTCATTGTTTTGAACGTTGTTTTGAACAACGCCAAATAACAGTTCCATTTTTATTGGTTTGTTTCACAATATATGAATATTCTTTATAGAATGCATGAGGCTTACCATACCTATTCACTGATACTTCCGTATCAACTGTCAAGCATAGGCTAAGCTCTAGTAAATATAACTTGGTAATAAGAACAATAGTTTAATGTGCGAGCATATATGGATGCAAATGTGAGAGCAAAAAAGTTCAAAACAATGTCGCAGTGAGCTAAAAAGTAAAAATAGTGAGGGTTTAAGTGCCAGTGATCATCAATGTAGTGTACTACATGAAACATTGTTGCCGTCAACAGAAAATCTTAAAAATGCTAAAAAGCAAGTGATACAAAACAATACTACTTCTGAAAAGAATTCAATGTTCAAAAAACCCTTAACATTATCAAAAGCAAGTCAGACTCTACATGAGGACACTGTAGAGGAAGAGGAAGAGGAACAGGAACAGGAAGAGGAACAGGAATATTTCACTGGTTTCAGTGATGTTGAGGATAATTATAGTGATTATAATAATAGTGATATAGATCATGCTGTTTATGATTATGATAGTGATAATGATACTGATCCAAAACAAGAGAATAGTGTTTTCATGCCTATTATTCACCGTGGAAGAAAAAAGATCTACAACAAGCTTTGTTTTTAAAACTATAACACACTATCGTAAAGACAAAGACTTGTATTAAGTGTGCATTTTATTGTCATAATCATGTATACTCTGCAATGTTAAATATTCTAACTTTGTATATAATAAAACAACATTGTAACATCATTTTGCATTTATTTACAACTTTATATACATTTTTTTGGTTTCATGGTAATATTTTTAAGACAATACTAAAAACTAAAACATTATTATTCTATACACATACTTTTTTTCTTTCTGTCCACTGTCATCACTTATATTTTCCATTATTATTTCACATTTTTTAAAATTTAATTAAAACGAACCATGCACCTATTGTTTTTAAAACCTTCATAAATTAAGTGTACAGGTTGTACAGCATTACTCACTTCATCAAAAACACTCTCCGACATATCATTAAATCGTGTAGGCAGAAATGTCTCAAAATTTTCGCATACACAAAGCACACGATCACCATATGCTGTTTTCAATTTCCGAATCTTGATAATGCGGAATGGAATATGCGTTGGCAATTCGCTGAGCTTCTTTGTCTTTAAGCCACATGATTGTCCCACAGCATTCAAAACATTCATTGTAGTAGTCTATAAACAAAACAAAAGCATATCTATTACACACTACAACAGCTTGTAAAAATATTGTGCAATTAGGGATTTTGCACTATGCATTGCTAATAAATTATACTAGTTATGCAAGAAATGCCCTAACTGTAGCAGATACTACTTTTCTGCATATAGCACAAGTGTTAAGTTCTAATGCACACTTGACACAGGCTATCATGTGTCCACAAGGCAAAAATACAACACCTAGTTCATCTTGATAACAAATTTTACATAATTGTTGGTCACACTTTTGTATCTGTTCGTAAGACAAGTCTTTTCTTTCAGCCTCATGTATTTGCTCCGCGTGTTCTAACTCTAAAGACACTTTTATGTCTTGTGCTACAATCACGTTTTCTTTACAAATAGTGTTCACAAATTCCTGACCTTTAAGCAACACCATGTATTTACAGTTAGGTAACCAACGAGCGTGTTGCACAAAAGGGTCATCAGTCATTTGCCAATCCTTTAAAGCAAATCCACAATAAAAACATATTGTTTTATCCCCTTCACCAGTATAAAAAATCCAGCTTCATTTAGCTGTTTGGTAAGGTGTTTTAATATTAATGGCCAAACATTTTTATAAGATTCTAAACGTTTTTCAACAGAGCTGTACTCTGGGTGTGCTAATGCTTTAGTCTTTCAAACACCCAATTTTTCAAAAGCACACGCCAATTCAACACTATCTACGGCATATGGACCACATATATCGACACTACCGTTGTTGGGTGGTAATACATCATTATTATTATTATTTAATTGTGATTCAGCAACGTACGTAGCGGCCAATAGCCTTGTGGTTCGGTAAAATGGATACACTGGTAGGTCACCCACTTGTTTTCCAAGCATGTAACGACAACAAGGAGACCATCGCAAATGGTCTCTAAAGGGATCATCCCCTTCTTCCCAGTGTGAAAGTTCAATACGACAAAACACACAGCGCACCACATCTTCTCGGTTCAAGTAAAAAAAACGGCTTTTGCAAGTTTATGTGTCGACAAAAAGCCTACAGGCCAGGAGTCAAATGTTAACCAACGATCATGTTCGGATTTTAAATTTAACCCACGTGGTAAACCAACTTGCTCACTTGTCGTATTTGGTACTAACACCATGTGTTATAATAAAACTTTTTTATTGCAAGTTATTAACGTTGCACAAGAGCACAGAGTACTTTAAAGCATAATGTATGCTTGTTCACTGTCTGTTCACTACGTTAATGGCGCATGACCACACCTAAAAACAAACAAAATAACCCATCACTCAATCAATCAATCAATACTTGTAATTAAACTTTAACGTTAATTGACATTAATATATCAAAACACCATTAAACATAAACTGTATGTTGGCACTAACAGTAACCCATGCACTTATTTTCTTTTTATAAAGCTTTAGTCATTTACATCCCCCTTTAAACAATATATAAACAAAATGAATGTCATGTCAGTTTGTTCAGATTATCTTGTTCAAACCTGTGGATATTTGTTGAGTCCATCGGGAACCACCCATAAATTAAATTTATTTTTTTTGTTTTAAGAAAATCCAATATGGTCTTGTATTTTTCCCAATCAACAACCAATATAGTCTTGTACCGTTTGTCAATAGATGGCCATTATTCAAGAAAGCAATCATTGTACCAGTCATGTACAGGTAATGAATATTTTTTTGTCTATGGTTTTTCATTAGTGGTAAAATGGAATAGCATTATTAAGTTAGACTTACCTGAGTTTTCAATAGTTCACTGCCTGGAAACAATGGTTTCACTCTACTGCGTCTTGGGTTTTCAGCAACTGCTGCGGTGGCAAGGCTATTCTTTCCAAGTTTCTAAAAATAAATAAAATAAACCGCTATAAATACCTAAATTCAAGTTAATACATGCATTCCATAAAATAAAATAATATCAAACAAAAAATGAAACAAAAACTCAGCAATTCTTCTAGGTTTGTGCCGTGTCATGTGTGGGGTTTCGCCTAGGACACCAAGCTGGCTCATCGGCGGGCTCTTGGTGTCCCTGCCCGGACCCCCACAGGAGTATCGAACTGCGCGATACCTCCCTTTATATAGAGTGCAACTGCACCTTTTGACTGCGAGAGATGTTAGTTAAAAAAAATAATCTCACCTTCACTTGCACTGGCTTGTTACTGTTTCCTTCTAGTGGGCCCAAATGCGCAATGGTTTCTTGTATCTCTGACATGTAAGGTATACCAGTTATCTGCAAACAAATAAATAAATAAAAATCATTAATCATTCTTTACAAGAAGAAATTAATACCTTGCGAACCACCTTTGAGAGCAACGGTTATAGCAAGGCTTTGATTTCTACGGTTCTGAAACCAACAAATAATAATAGGACGTCAGTTGAGAAAAGAGATGTAAGAGGAACTGCTTACCTACCGTACATACATAACTCGACGGATCGTATTGCTAAAATCCTACGTCGGTACAACATACGGACTGTATATGGAACTTCTGTTAAGATTAGGCAACTCCTGCGACCAAATAAGGACAGTTTGCCTAAATTGCAACAACCGGGTATCTACAGAGTTCCCTGTACTTGTGGCAAGGTTTACATCGGGCAGACTTCGAGAACAATATGCACTCGCATTAAGGAACATAATAGATGTATCAGGCTCATTCAACCTGATAAATCAGCTGTTGCCGATCATGCATTAACACCTGGCCATGATGTCATGTTCCAAGGAGTGGATGTTCTTGCCCGTATAAAGCAATATCGTCCCAGAATCATCAGGGAGGCGGTTGAAATACGTAAACACCCAGATAATTTCAACTGCGACACCGGCTACAATCTCAGTGAATCCTGGCTACCTATTATCAGAACCCTGAGAAAGTAATTCACTGCTGCTTTCCGTTGTCCCTAACATGGGGCTATAATGGCGTCTATCTTTGGGCACCTTCTATATGTTCTTTGTTGCTTTCTCTTAGCAATCATTGTCGTATTCCATATTATTCCTGACGAAGAAAGGCATGGTTCCTTTCGAAACGCGTCGAATTTTAATATAATAAACACGGCGTAAACCCAAAATTCAACATTATGAATACAAATTTAAGGTTCATTAGCATGACATTATTAAAATAATCATTCATAGGTACTTACCAAAAAATAAAAGGATTGTTCTTCCAAAGGTCAGTTCAGAGCTCTACTCTATACGCCCGAGTGCTAAAATGGCAAGTGCATTACTAACGCAATCGTTATCAGTTAGCCTAGCAACAGAGAGAGTTGCATTTTCTCAGCGTTTTGACCTTGAAATGTTGTATCTCTCACACGTGTTCTTACGCCTCTTCACATTCCTCAATCTGAATAAGATTCCTGTACCTTATACTAGTGTTTTTAATAAGGAACCAAAATGGCTGCTTCTTATACATAGGTAGTACGGCTGTCTAGGAACCAAAATGGCGGTCTCTGCTTAAACAGCACACCTGCTAGCCACCACGAGGCAAGTAAGCTGATATCACACTTCCTGCTGACGTAGACATTTTTGTCTTATCAGCAGTCTCTCTCACAAGCCCTCTGGCTAGGTACAATATTCAGTCTCCAGGTAGCAGGACTGTGTGTGTGTTAGCATTGAAAACATGTGTGTCTTATTATTATTATTATTCTTAAATATTTTACCGTAATAATAATAATAATAATAATAATAATAATAATAATCATTAGCAAGCGGCTATCCTCATTACATGACCATGTTAACCACATACTTTCACCACGTCCAAGAACCACTTGTTCATATCCTATAACCATTTGCTGCGCCAGACAGCGGTCTCTCTTATTACGGTTTACTAGCATGTTAAAGATCCCCTTCAGGGTAAAAAGACCTAGCACACATTTTCAAATATTTGCCTCCATCCGTCATAGGAAATATCACAAAATCAACCGTAATAACCTGCCCCGCCATCCCGCCAAAATAGCAATTCATTTCTTCCAGGCATGGTCACTGTGCTCGGCAACAGGCTCGTTGAGTCACATAACAACAGTACCGGCTCTCTCAACGACCACTCTTAATTAATATTTAAACAGGTAAAAATATGGCCTTAGGCCCTTTTGACAAAAATCAAAAAATGAATTCAAAAACAGGGCATCACCCCAAGTGCTAAAACCCTTCATACAAGTCCATAGCCTTATTCCTTCTCAAAATATTAACAAAAGTGCACTTAGGCCCTTTTGACAAAAATCAAAACTACATTCAAAAATGGGGCGTCATCCCAAATCCAACGACCCCTCATACAAGTCCGTAGCCTTATTCGTTCTCAAAATATTAACAAAAGTGCACTTAGGCCCGTTTGACAAAAATCAAAACTACATTAAAAAACGGGGCGTCATCCCAAATCCAACGACTCCTCATACAAGTCCGTAGCCTTCTTCGTTCTCAAAATATTAACAAAAAGTTCACTTACGCCCTTTTGACAAAAATCAAAACTACATTAAAAAACGGGGAGTCATCCCAAATCCAACGACCCCTCATACAAGTCCGTAGCCTTCTTAGTTCGTAAAATATTAAAAAGCACATGACCTATTAGTTTTCAATCTTTTGGTTAAATTAAATTAAAAAAATCATCCATAAATAATTATTTAAAATGCCCGCCCTCTTACAAAATCCCCAAGTGCGCATGCGTAAAAAACAAAAACAAAAATATTGATTCATAGCGGCATCCAGCTCTTTATGAGCAACAACGTTTAAGTTCATATTAGCAGCGCACCTTATACATGTCGCAATTGAAAGGCGACTTTCACTAAAAAATTACAATTTCACCCCCTATTAGGGGTAGGTTATATTTTAGAGTTGAAATGAGTGGTCCATAGCAAAGCCCCCGTCAGCTCAAGTTCAACGACCCCTCATTCGTGAATCTCCGACCACGGGTTCGGGAGTTATCGGCTCGCATTAAAAACTGCTGACGCTATGGGTTTAAAGCGCCATCACTCCCCTACTACCGACAGTAGTGGCTACGCTGATTAAAGCGCAGCATTAGGTCATGGGGCCAAGCTCTCTGCTGACTCGGTAGATGCGTTGGTTCGAGCCCCACCGTCGGCCGTCCTTGAAATGGTTTTCCTTGGTTTCCCATTTTCAACACCAGGCAAATGCTGGGACGGTACCTTCTGATAGACCACGGCCGCTTCCTTCCACATCCTTGCCCAATTTCATTCATCTTCATCCGTTCCATCACTCATCCCGACGCGCAGGTCGCCCACGGGCGTCGACTAGAAAGACCTGCACTTGGCCTCTCAGGAGGCCACACGACAACAACAACAAAAAAACTCCCCTACTGTCTCCACTTAAATAGGCAGGGTTCGGCCAAACTTGTACAACTCTATGGAAGGGTCATTAAAAGTTTGTCAAAAAACCCACCAAGTGTTTAAGCATGGCTTCCTTTAAGAAGGCCTTGGCCACACCGAATTGCAACAACGCTTCGCTGACGTCATACGTCCGGGTCCGGCCATGCGCCTAGGCAGAGAAGACATTACTGTCTGTCAATATTAATTTGAAATCGGGTTATTGGAAAGAATAATAATAATAATAATACTAATAATAGGCCTATCGACCGGGGTAGCTACTCACGTAGTGCCGCAAGGCCCTGAGACCTGACTATCCCTGGAATCGGAAGAGCTCTCTCTTAAGTTAACAGCCCTGGGGATGGTTTGCAGCAACTCGCCAATCTTCTCTATTCTCCGCCATCCTCTTCAATTCACGATATGATTTGGTGTTCGTGTCTGTCATTAACTGTGTGATGTATGCAAGTGGTGGTCTTCCTCTAGTGTTTTTCCCTTCTAGCATTCCTTCGATGACACTTGCTGGCAGGCTATTATGTCTGAGAATATGTCCCAACATATTTGCAGTGGGTTCGAATCCCATCGTCAACCGTTCTTAAAATGGTTTTCCGTGGTTTAACATTTTTAGCTCCAGGCAAATGCCGGCCACTTACGCTTCCATCCAATTCTTTTCCCAGTTTCAGTCATTGTATCTCTCATTGGCGTATCAAGGCTACTTGGCGTCCGGGGCCAACTATATGGTAGTCGCCCCCTAACACTAAAAGGTTCAAGGATCAATAAGTTTAATTTAAACACAGTTTAATGTTCATAAATATGTATTTTTAATAAGTAGTATGTTACTTTAACACATTATAAAGAAAAATATGAATAAATAAAACTATAAGTATTAAAGGGTTAGTTTGTTTGAAAAATAATAAAAAATAAACAGAAAAGAAGTTTCCGAGTCATAACAAAAATTTAAAAATGTGCCTTCCTAGCCTTGAAGGATGCAAACTTCTTTATAATAGAGTTGAGGTCTATAGTAGCCACATCATGTTCAATTGATAAAATTGCTAAATTTCTTACGGTAGTCTTTCTTGCGTCATTGTGGATCTTAAGTAATTTTTAATAAGCTCCAGCTTACTAAAAGATCGTTCACAAGATGCCACAGACACTGGAATCGTTAAAAGTAGTTTGAAAGCGATGATCAAGTTACTGTATGCCTCTAACCCCAAACAAGACCTAAATAGAACAAAATATCTTCAGTTTTCAAGTCGATCTTTTCAATCTTCGTAATAAAACTTTGACATCTTTAATATCTTCAAAGAGTTCTTCTCCGTTCAAATCTTCAGTGTACTTCTCTCCAAGTTCGAAACATTTCCTCTTTGGAGTGTTCAAAACGTCTTCATTTGGGGTTTCGTTATGAGTCAATGTATCCATCTCAATTACAGAGGAAGCCAAAACGTTCATCCAGTTCCTTGATATTGGCGAACCGTTCACTTAACTCACGACTAAGTTTATCTAAGATATCTAGTGTGCTCCGCTTTACTTCAACAATATCAGTGGATTCCCCTGGCATTTTCTGCTTCACTCTCTGTCTTCGTTCCGTGGGTTCTCCCCATTCATCGCACTTCCTATTAGCTTTTGATATAACATCAACTGGAAGGGTTTCGTTCGTTTGAGTCTTTTGACTGGTTTGATGCAGCTCTCCATGCCTCCCTGTCCTGAGCTAATCGTTTCATCTCCACGTAGCTACCACACCCTACATCCGAGGCAATCTGTTTAACATATTCTAACCTTAGTCTACCCCTACAGTTCTTGTCCTCGACCCTTCCTTCCATAACTAAGCTTGGTATTCCTGGGTGTCTTAGTAAGTGTCCTACCAACCTATCTCTTCTCTTCATTAGCAGTCGCCAGAAACATCTCTCCTCTCCCACTCGTCTTAATACCTCTTCGTTTGTAACCCTATCTACCCATCTGATCTTCATCATTCTCCTGTAACACCACATTTCAAACGCTTGAATTCTCCTCTTTTCTGCTGCACCGACAGTCCAAGTTTCACTTCCATAGAGTGCGACGCTCCAGACAAAGGTTTTCAAAAATGTCTTCCTTATACCTAAATCTATATTCGATGTCAACAGGTTCCTTTTCTGTAGAAATGCTTTCCTTGCCTGAGCCAACCTACTTTTTATATCCTCTTTGCTTCGTCCATCACTGGTTATTTTGCTTCCTAAGTAACAGAAGACTCATACTTCCTTTAGTTCCTCCCCTACCAATTTGATTTCCATAGAGGTTTCTGATTTATTGCGGCCGCATTCCAATATTTTTGTTTCTCTTCACATATTAAGCTGATCTTGGAAAGCTTGTAGACAAGTTATTACATAAGTGAACGAAATGCCTTCGATTTGCAAAATGTTCTGTGTTCGGTCAATTTTTGGAAGTACCTCAGCCCAGAAAAATAGCATAGTTACAAAGTCAAATCTTTCAATTGCATTAATTAAGAGCTGCACTCTGTTTGGTATCAACGGTTTCAGTTGTAGTGTCTCTCAATTTTTCTAGAGCATGAAACACTCCATCTAACTGAGATGATAAGGCGTTCGTGGCTTCTGATTTAGAACTCCATCTTGTATCTGAGTGGCCCTTGACCAATAAGCTGACATGTTCCTTGAGGACACTTCACCTTTGTCGAACTAGAGAAAAATGCACACACTTGTTGAACTGTTAGAAAAAGTTGCACTTGATTCCAGAGTTGGATTGAGAGATTTGAATCGTACCATCAAGATCATCGTGTTGAGCCAATTTATTAACTACTGTAATATTTGATTCATTAATATCAAGGCTTAATTTGATACTGTCAAATTCACATTATTTCCTAGTTTCATTGTTTTCAGACTTCAGCGAACCTTTCATAAAAGCTGTCATAAACGATTTCAAACTATCAAGTGCTTTGATACGTTACTGTTTCAGTTGTCTATTTTGAGCCCCACTTGCCTAGTCTCGTTTCATAATGGAAACTGAAATACATTGAAACAAATTACCTTTTACTATTATCAATTATGATTCTTGGTGTTGATCAATAATTATTCTAGGTTAAAATTGCTTCAGCCAATAGCAAACGAAATAGAGAGGGAACACTGTAATTGTTTTTCAGTTTTAAATTGTTTTAGAGAATTAAACCTAATATGTTTTGCGAGTGCTAATTGCACTTAGCCTACTTGTTTCCTAGTTGTGCATGAACAGGAATTACTCGTACTTTTCAACTATACGTGTAAACACACTATTCATAATTCATTGATACACGTCGACTGCGAAATAATCGCAACTCAACTCCACAAATGAATAAAGTAAACTAAGGATTATGGTTAAGGAATACACCGGAATACACTTCATGACTAGCAAACTAGCAATGCCAATTCTGCTGTGACTTGATGCCCCCACCCCGCACCGGCCGGCACCGTCATCAACCACGCATCCCCTCTCCATCACTGCTCTGATTCCGTCTCAAGTGCTCTTTTCACCCGTACATCGTAATCATTTCTTGTGTGCTCGGCGCCCACGAACTACAGTATTTCGCATTGTCTAAAAATAGTTAAAAACGAAACGTTTATTTTATTTCTAAATAATATCACTGCATTATTTAACAAAGCAATAAAGAAAATTTGACCAAAACCGTATATTTTTCCTAAAAAAAAATTCTTAAACTAAAAAGCGTTTTTAGATTTTGGAACCCCCCACCCTTAACGGCGCCCGGGGCGCCCCCCCCCGTTCACACCCTCTTTGGTACGCCACTGGTATCTCTCATTAACTATTCTGGTGAGGCCGGCATCAGGAAGGGCAACCGGCCGTAAAAACCATTCGCCACATTATTTAAAACATATCTTAGTTCAACACCAACCTCGTAGAAACGGCAATAGTATGGGTTGGAAATAATAATAATAATAATAATAATAATAATAATAATAATAATAATAATAATAATAATGATAAAGCACCATTAGACTTCTGAGACATCTCTTGCCTCTGCTAATAAATTACAGTACCGTATGTAGTTCGGTAGACTGCCCCTTCGTAATTCATGTCAGTCATTCCCAGCAGGCATTCTTATTCTGATATACGAAACAGAAATAGACGAAGGTGACTTCCTCATGCAATAAACCGCTATCTCTGTTTTAGTAACTAATTAGTACGCCCATATCAGTGATTTATGTGTATCTGTTTAACTTACACTCCGTAAATGCCAACGGAGACATGAGATAAGTAGCTATCGTAGGGCATGGTCGATCGAAAGTAGACAAGACTCTGCTAGTATCAACGTACGATTGTTGTTTCAACACATTTAAATTTTAACAAGTGTATGAAGCTTAAAAATCAAAATGAATGAAGCTTCGGAACAATACAGAAGAGCAACCACGTGCGATAGAAATCGAGGGCTTACTATCATTTAATATTATAGAATAACGACGTTGTGTTAGGAGCTGTACTTACGTTTCCCAGATGATTAGCCTTCGCTCTCGGGTCTACCTTAAACGCAATTGAAAGAACTGCGAGCGATAAAAGAATATAACCAATTTTATGTGGACTAGCACGTTCAGCACCATTCATCACCATGCTTACTGCTCACCACACATAGACGAGAGTGCGGCGTTGCCGCACCGCTATGGACAAGGCCTGTTTATAGGAAGCCATGGTAAGAGATGATTCATCCCAAACCAGTAAAGGGGACAGTAAACGGAGCAAGATGGTTGTTAGTCTTGGGTACCAAGGGCATTATCAGAGTTTCAAGTGTCTTCGGGTAAACTGTCGTAGTGTAGTTAGAAAGGGCATAACATTTGGAACCATGGTAGAAATATATGATCCAGATGTTATTATCGGGACTGAGTCATGGCTAGTTGAAAATGTTATGGAAGGGGAGGTATTTCCTATGGGTTATAGGGTATACAGGAGGGACTATTTAGGAGTCATCTAGTGTTTACAGATGAAGTAAATGAGATTCTGGGGGTTAGGGTTGATTCTAAAGATATGGTAGACATTTTGGGGGTATATAGAACAGGGAGGGATGAACGGGATGCAAATCTAGGAACAACGTTAGTAAATTATGCTATGGAGGCTGGCCGGGCAGGAAGAAATTTAATTGTAGGGGGTGATTTTAATATGCCAAAAGTGGACTGGGAAGGTAGGGCAGGTTCTCAAGAACATTATCAATTGCTGGCCAACAAAATAATATGGGAGGGGGGCTTTGTTCAAGTTAACGAGGGAAGCACTAGGGGGAACAGCGTATTGGACGTGTTTTTGATAAAGCCTGAGGATATTTGGGTCAAATCAGAGATCATTGAAGGGGTATAATAACCACAAGGCTGTTGTAGTAGAGGTAAAGTTGGGTATTCAGGGGCAGGTTAAGAGGGAGACAAGATTGGTAAAACAGTATTACAAAGCTAATAAAGAAAAGATTGGGAGTTACATAGCTGAAAATTTCAATCAATGGATAGAGAGGGGACTAAATGTAGACAGACTGTGGGGCAGGTTTGAAAACTGACACACTGGTAGTACTGAGAGCTAACTAATTTACAAAATAATAAGAAAGACCCCCATAATTACCAGAGACGAAAGTAGAAGGTGTTGAACAAAACCATTTACCCAGGCAGTTAAATAGTATGAACATAAGAGAATAACAACCTATGATACAAGAACACAGAGGTCACTTTTGATATATATATAATAGACAATCAATAATATTACATGCATTTAAAGAAGGAAATAATATTTAAAAAGAAATTAGTTCTTAGTATAAACAGCTAATGAAATACAAGCAAGGAATCCCATCGATTGAGGAGGAAAAGGGTTGAATTAATCATATTAAATGAGCAAATGAAAAAAAAGTCAAAGACCAACCAAAATATCCAACGTTAAATGAAACAGATAAATTACCTTTAAACGATACTCAAGGTATGAACCGATACTAGTTTAAGTTCAAATACGGTCTCAACTCAATGCAATCAATTAAGTTAGTTTTATTAACAGGAGCAAATTCTAGGTACGTGTGATCGCAATCAAATCCTCAAACATGTCTCTTTTTAACGACACGAAACAAAAAACTATTGTTTTAACTGCAAGGAAGAAACGATAACAATAGCTTAGATTGTCACCAGGCAACCCATTACACAGAATAAAATAAGTGCCATAATCTTCGACACAAGTTACAGTGCCTATATGAGGCATTCTAAGAAGATGCAAGGAGATAAATAAAATTTACATAAAGGTATTTAGGTTAAGAAAGTCCTTGCTCTAGACCAAGATGAAGACTGAAATCTACATGGCTTGTAGCTCAGACAAGAAATAAAATAACCACATTCCCCCAAAAGGTGCATAGAATATATTAGATAATTGGAAACTATTTTAAATATATCGACAAATACCTTACCGTTACTCCGACCACAAGGCTAGGCTAAAACACGAGTGTGAAACACAGACCGCCAAAATAAAATAACACAAAATAAGAAATTACAGTACGTCCAAGATAATAAACCATATCGATAGAAATAAAACAGCTTCCAAAATATCTCACAATATTTACAAACCTTTTCTAAAGCATACAGGTTGGGATGCCAGAAAATATTATTACACCAAGTAAGTCAAAATATCTTCAGGGAGATGTCGGAAGTACTTCGGAGTCAAGTTGGATATGACAATTTTCCAGGATAGAGGCTATGTTAGCCTTCAGGGCTAACCAGCCCGGTTTAGTATCGGAGTTATAAATTTAGCATCTTGCTTGTAAGGATTCCAATAGAGAAGAACTCTTCTTATTATAGCTGTATCCAAGGTAACAGACACCGTTGACTTCGGTAGCCATCGGAGGAAATCGTAGATTCGAGAGTAAAACGCTCCCAGCGGCAAATCGAGAAGGAGTAGTACTAAAATTCTCCGTCAGATGGCAGCATCCCGCGGCGACAAACGAGTTTCTACTCATGCTCAACAGGTAGCGTGGCAAGTCTGTTTATCACAATCACATACACGGCAGCTAGACCAACTCGGTTACATTTTAGAAAGGATAAAGGTCACGTCAGGGAAAATAAAACGCGTCATCTCTCCTCCCCACTATACAGGACGATAGGACACAAATGTACACCAAGTCTATGTGTTGAGAGAGAGAGAGAGAGAGAGAGAGGGGGAGTAAATAGAGCAGCATATGAATATCAGTTCGTTCTTTCATAATAGCCCAAGGTTCGCCAATCTTACCATCTTCAAATAGGCACACACCAAAGCGTTCATGCATCTAACCATAACCAACATGCTTAGAGTTTCAATTCCTCACTTGGCAACAAAATAACAGTTTTTCTCTTTTTTTACATAAAATACAAATCAGAAGTTTTCTTGGCTGATGTAGACACACTCAATCTCAACGTAGAGGTCACGGCTTTACTCGACGAAGTCCGGGCCCAGGACATTCGCAACAGTCACCAACTCGCCAACCAGGATGACAATATCAGCTCCTGATCTGAAACCAAATTGTACTCCGACCGCAAGGTCCATGTTCTTTCTTCATGATATATTAAGATAATGCATCCTTACAACCAGTTCACAATCATCCAAATAAATAATAAATGATCAACCGAGTATCATTTTCTAAATGACCCAAAAAATTTCCTCCCATCTCAAAGATTCCTTGCTTTTACAAAATAGGAACATAAGTTATTACATCTAATAACCATACGGTTTACATCTTTTACAGAATTATATTTTATGTGAGTATTATTAATTAAATCATAACTTTGTGGGACGTAATTCCACAGCTATTTCAAAAGAAAAAGATAAAATAAGAACAAACGGACTTGGAAACAATTATCAGCCAACCGAAGATCACAACAATGAAAATGACGCAGGTTAAGTCTAACATTGTACCATCGTAAATAAATGAAGATTACCATTAAGTTTTATAGACTTCTCAAATAAAAGGAGGTCCAAGGAAGTTACAAGCGAGCAAAACGAGAAAAAACTAAGAGGAAACCCGACGCTAACAACACACAAGAATCCCTTACAAATACCCGATGAAGCAACACGAAATACGAAAACAAGGAAGGAAAAATCATGATCGAGTCTCATGTTATCAGAACATCAGAAACGAGAGAAAAAAATAAATAGATAAAGAGAAATACCGACAAGTTCAAAAGGGGAGAGGCAAAGCAAATACCAAAAAATAACAAAGAAAACCAGAAAGTATTTTAGTATCAGATCACACGTGCAGAAAAAGAGAAATACACAAAATCCTTCACACACTCATACATAACCGCAAAATTCTCACGATTACTGATTACTATTTACCACCCGCAAAGTAAATGCCCCAAAGATATCTACCAGTATATAAATACATGTTCGTGAAAACCCAATTATACAACATACTTACGCACCATAACACTCACTCACATGTATGCAGACTCGGAACATACACAATAAATGAAACGTACACAGAACGCACATGACATGAACCTATTGAGCCCTTTTTTAGCATATCACTTTCACAATTATAATTGTTCAATATCATACTTCACTCAATGCTTACCCTGCTCAGACTGACAGTTAACGAACCCAAGGAACGCATCTCGAAAGAACAATACGGGTATTTTCCTTATAGCATTACTTACTTACCTTTTCAACAACTATCAGCCAAAACATAACTTTCAATACCTTTTACATCCCTGATGAAACAAGCAAATAAGGCTACATAATGTACACCAACTTGGATAAACTTGGGATCTTTTACGTAAAATGCTTACCATTCATACCAATGATCCTCTTCCTTCATCTTAATTATACCAGTTCCATACCAGACATAACAAGAATCGAAATAAGAAATCTAAACCTCATTCAACAACGCAATCATTCAAATCACTACCTAGTGCACTTAAGTAGCAATATATTTTAACGAAATATTTATTTACATACTTGGTATTATACAATCAACAATGAACATTTTAACTAACGCAAGCCTAACCTTTTTTAGAACAACAAAACAACAATTTCCCACCCCTTAATACAAATCTAAATTACCACAATCACACTAAACACAACCATTCTAGATACACACAGTTTTTCACACACAATTTAGAAGAATTACAAGCTAAGTATAATACTTACGGTGAGTGAATCACAACAGGAAGGACAAACCAAAACATCTACCAATAAACAGCAAAAAAAAAAAACAAAGGAAGAAATTACAACCAAATAAAACATTACTCAGATATATCACAATTTTTCTTCACTTGTGATAAATGAACTCTGAAAATACGTTTTTTCTGAGGATCACTCACTAGCATAATCACTGGAGTGATGAAACTAAGAATTTTGCAAGGGCCTTTAAATCTAACAAGTAATTTCCCGGATTCTTTAGGACCAGCTTCTTTTAGCGAGAAGTTTCGAACATATACCTCATCACCAACCTTTAATGAACACTGTTTACGACCCACATTATACCTTCTCTGCAACTTTTCATGAGCAATCTTCATGTTTTCCCTAGCTTTCTTCCAAACCGCCTGAACATCCAAGTTAGAAATGTTCTCAGGCAATAGATCGTTTAGAGACCATAAATTTGATATCGGAGAATTAGGCGAATATGAAAATATCAGATTAAAAGAAGTGTTTCGGTGAGATTCATGTATAGCCGTGTTGAAAGCATATGTTATCAAATGTATGCAACTGTCCCAAGCCTTGTGATCATTGTGGTGATACGCAATAAGTGCTGCCCGTAAATTCCTATTCACCCTTTCGGCATATGATCCTTTAGGGTAGTATGGGGTGCTAGTGACATGAGAGATAGAAAATTCGAATAAATAATTTCGAAATACATTAGATGAAAAGCATTTGGCGTTATCTGACACCAGAAACTGACAAGGGCCAAAAGAAGCAAATATTTGATTTAAACATTTAATAACGGTTTGAGTGTTTGCCATACGAGTAGGAATGATCCAACTAAAACGAGAAAAACCGTCCGTGCAAACAAATACAAACCGATTTCAATGCTTTGACAAGGGCAGAGGGCCTACGAAATCGACGAACAATCTCTCCATAGGTTTAGTAGCGATTTCCGAGGATAACAGCCCAATTTTAGAATTGTTAGTAGGTTTAGCTACATTGCAAGCGTTACATCCGTTTACCAATTTCCTGATGTCTTTATCCATATTTTTCCAGAAGAAATTCTGTCTAATTTTCCGCCTTGTCTTAAATACCCCAAGATGTCCACCAATTGGTGACTCATGGAAATACTTAAAAATCTCTGGTATAAGAAGAGAAGGTAGTACAATTTTAGGCAACCTATCGTACCTAGCGGAACAATATAATGTGCTGTTCTTCATCGAATACGGCTTCAAATTTTCTCCCTTTTCTAATTTCTCAATGATTTCATTCAAGCCAGGGTCCTCTCTTTGATATTCGTATACCTCCCTGAACAATTTAGGATAATTAGACAGGATAGTGTTCACCTTGTTACTCTCATCAAACTTATCTTTACCCTTATCCTCTATTTTCTCATCACCGTACATTCTACTAAGGCAATCAGCAATGACATTGTCCGTGCCCTTAATATGACGAACGCTGAATTGAAAGGCTAAAATACGGGTGGCCCAACGAGCTATCCTTCCAGTCTTCCTGGGTTTTCCCAATACCCAACTCAATGCCTGGTTATCGGTTTCGAGATCAAAGGAAACGTGCTCGATATATATTTTAAATTTTTCGAAAGCGAACATTACTGCTAGCGCTTCTAATTCATACACAGAATACTTTATCAAAGCATCGTTTAATGTCCTCGAAGCATAAGCCACAGGTAACCTTCCTTCATCGTACTCTTGTATCAATACCGCACCAACAGCCTTGTTAGATGCATCGGTTTTGATGATAAACCTTTTGCTAAAATCAGGAATAGCCAAAATCGGTGGATTGGTTAATGCCAACTTAAGATCAAGAAAAGCTGATTCTTGCGACGGACCCCACGAAAATACAGTACCTTTCTTTCGAAGCATGTTAAGAGGAGCTGCACGGTGAGCAAATTTAGGAATAAATCAACGAAAGTAGTTAATCATCCCAATAAAACGTGCTATTTCTTTAGGCGTTTTAGGTTGTTTGAATTCCCTAATAGATTGGGTTCTGCTTTGGTCTACCGAGACACCAGATGACGATATTACATGTCCCAAGAATGATATTTGGGGTTTAGCGAAAGAGACCTTAGATAACTTGACCGTAAGACCACTATTCCTTAATCGAGACAACACCTCACGAACATGTTGGGCATGATCCTCAAAGTTTTTACTAAAGATGACTACGTCATCTAAATAATGGTAAACGAATTTAAACTTAATTCCGTCAAATACGTTATCTAGCAATCTGCTCAAGACAGCAGCACCGGTAGACAACCCAAAAGGTAAACGTTCAAATTCAAATAAATTCCAATCCGTGGCAAAAGCCGTCACACTCTTGGACTTCTCCGCCAGGGGAACCTGGAAATAGGCTGAATTTAAATCTAATAACGTAAAATAGGACGCTCCTTTGAACCACGAAAAGCAGGACTGAAGGTCCGGAAGAGGAATCGATTGTAAGATGACTTTCTTATTTAATGCTCTGTAATCGATCACGGGTCTGAATTGACCATTGGGGTTAGGAACTAGAAAGATGGGAGAAGAATATGCTGAATTAGATTTACGAATAATCCCCTCCTCAAGCATCTCGTCCACAATACCTTTTAATATTTTCATCTTAGGAGGAGCCAATCTATAAGGAGATGCACGAACAGGAATGTCGTCGGAAAGCTCAATTTCATATTCTATTAAATTAGTAACACCTAATTTGTCAGTTAGAACCTCAGGAAATTCATAACACAGGTCTTTAATCTGTTTAGCTTGATCTTCGCTTAAGTTATCGAACTCTAAATCTTCAATGGTTGAGTTGACTCCACTAATACACTCCGAATGATTGAATTTCCATCTGAGATTGGGTTTGAAATGAAACCAAAAGGATTTAGAATTTAAATCTAACAATAACCCAACATTTTATGAAATCCGACCCGATAACGACAAATTGTCAATCACCCAGAATCTAAACATCCAAGAAAAGTTAAATATGCTGACCTTTACCTTTACATATCCTAAAATACTGAGTGAAGAAGAATTGGCTGCTATAAAGTTATGTGGTTCCTTTACCAAATTGCCAAATTTACAAACAGAAGACATCGTCCTGAACCATTTACTATCAAGAAACGAATTAACACTGCCCGAATCAATAAGAGCGGAGACAGGTTCATTATTTATACAAACATCTATGTATGGGCAATTATTTTTTGTCGCATCAGTGATACGGTTACACGTTTCATAATTAGCTTTACCAATTCGAGAAAATTTGTCATATACCTTACGATTTGACTTAAGATCCTTATCAAAATCTGTTTTACGGTTACCTGCAATACCATCAGATTTTTGATAATCCGACAAGATCTTCCTATCATCTAGTCATTGCCTACGATTAAATCTTCTATCACACCACTTGGCTATGCGATCATAAGACCCGCACCTATCACAACGTTTGCCAGTTCGAGTATTTTCAGTGTAATTGAATCTCCTTCTTTGGAAAGAAGTCTGTTGTAAATGATTATTAGGATTAACAGGGATATTAACCAAGGGAGGCGGAGAGTTAATCACTCTTACAGCGTTAATGCTTTTGACATTTTCTGCAGATTTAATTATATCATATAATTCAAGAAAACTCTTAGGTTTATCTTCCATAGCCATACATAACCTATATTCTGGATTAATACCTTCTACTATAGTAGTAACAATTGCAGATTCACTCAAATTTAAATTCAAAACCCTAGCGTAGCACCTAATTTCTTTAATATAATCATTCAAAGATTCATCTACCCTCTGGCCACGATAGTAACAATTATGTTTCAGTAAACTCATTGCACGTTCAGGAATAAAATAATCAATTACTTCGACATGAAACTCAGATAACGAAGAGTGAGATGACATAGCGCTGATCAACTTATCACGCAACAGGCCACAGGTGAAAGGAAAAATTAATTGGAAAATCATAGTATATGATAAACCAAAAACAATGGAATTGTCCATTAATTCAACTAGTTGTTTCAAAAATTTTATCAACTCCATAGTGTCATTACCCGAACACATCTGTAAATTCTGAACACAAGAGGTTACTGGATGAGTAATACCGTTAAATCTTAAACTGTTTTCCCAGTTAGGCATCGATGACATATTTCCCCCAATATTAGCGTTATTCAACAAACGTGATGGAAAATCGGTGACAACATTAGTACAGAGTAACCAAAATTGGCTTTCATTTCTAGGTAATAACCTAGAATTTGCAGAGTTATCATTAGGAAAATCATTTGAAGCGCCAGACGAAGAAATATTAGGCAAGGGACAAGGTATATTATTATCAATTTCCCCATGCTCATTAACACTTATATCATTAGAGTTTAATAAGGTCGGTTGAGGAATCCTTGATGACCTCCCTTGTAAGCTCTTATTCAAAGTAATTCTGCTCTCCATGCTTGCATTATGATCAGTTAAGGATAAACTTTCAAGATTATTAGGTAAATTGTCAGCGGCACCTTCAGATTCTATAATCACCCGTGAGTTACTCGCATTTGGCACAATAATTTCACATGGATTATCATTAACACCATTGACGCAACCCTGAATATCACCACACTCAGAAGGAAATAATTTTAAAAAAGCATCAAGAAGCTTACTTTGAAATGACATTAATTCCGAACCGAAATTAGGATCCTCGAGTTCCCAAATATAAATGAGATCACCAAGTCTATAAAACCAATGGCATGCTTGAGTTTTAAAGCTCCCTAATTGAGATATAGAAGGGTTACTAGCACCTATCAAATAAATAGATAAATTAATTAAATTCGTTACAGCAGGTACAATGTTATTAGACTCACCAAACGTTTGATGGTAACTTTCCAAGTCAGGTATTATAATAGAAACATCTTTCACATCCTTCAGAAGTAACAAATCCTTTTACGATTGTTGTTAGAAGGTATTTTTCTAATGAACAATTCATATTCAATTTCCTCTTTCCTTAGGTTGTAGAAGGCTGATAATGTATTCCTCGGTTCCATTATGTGTTTACAATCGAACATGAAACAGAAATTTCCACAAGGATTAGATTAATAATACCCAAGCTTTAAGCGACCTTTGTGTTCAAGAATCTATTTGATTAAATATTTTTTAAACTTATTATAATGTCCGTGAAAACAATAACATACGATCTGCTACCAATTGACACACTGGTAGTACTGAGAGCTAACTAATTTACAAAATAATAAGAAAGACCCCCAAAATTGCCAGAGACGAAAGTAGAAGGTGTTGAACAAAACCATTTACCCAGGCAGTTAAATAGTATGAACATAAGGGAATAGATAGATAGATAGATAGATTTTTATTAATTCCATTTGATCAAATACATGCATTCAATACATTTTTGATATAGGACACGTCAGAATTTACATGCATAAAATAAAAGAACTAACAGGTATATATTACTAAGATTATAACTATTTATAACTTATTATAATAGCAAATCTTAATAGATACAATCTTATAGCACAACTATTTACACCTCACTCTATTATCATAATATGAAAACTTAATTCTATAAATACAACAACATACAGCTAGTTATTAAAATTAAATTAAAAAAGTAAAATATAGTTATAGATTCCATCACTCCTATACGCTAAAATATTCAACTACTGAGTAAAAACAATGGCACTGCAGGTAAGCTTTCAACATTCTATCAAAGGTTTTTATTTTTGGGGCCAGTTTTATATACTGGGGTAGTTTATTGTATAATTTAACTCCAGTGTGAAAAGTTCCTTTTTGATATATGCTTGTGTGTGTGTGTGTGTGTGAAATATGAATGTTTTGATTTTGTCTTGTGTTATGCCTATGAACATCATTGTTTGTTTTAAGAAAAACATCTTTATTCATTAAATTCTTTTTAAAAAACATAATACTTTCAAAGATATATATGCAGGGCAGTGGGAGAATGTTTAAATCTTTAAACAGAGGTCTACATGATTCTCTAGAGTTTACATTTGCCATAATTCTAATCGCCCTCTTTTGTATCCTAAACGTGCTTAGTACATCTGGCGACATACCCCAAAATATGATTCCATATCTTAAGTATGAATGGAAATAAGCAAAATAAGTATTTGTTAATGTGTGCATGCTAGTGCAGGTTTTCAAAATACGTAACGCAAAGCACATCGAGTTCAGTTTAGTATTCAGATATTGTATATGTTTATTCCATTTCAAGTCTTGTTGTATCCATAGTCCTAAAACTTTGTTTCGGATTTATTTTCTATTTGATGACCATTTAATGTTATATTGGGCATCGCAGGATTCCTATTCTGTATAGTGTGGACATTTAGACATACTGTCTTTTTATAGTTTATTATGAGGCGACTATCTTGTGACAATTTGGTTAACTCTCCTGTAACGGAGTCAGCAGACTGCTGTATGACCTGTTTAGTTTCACCTTTTATTACGAGTGTTGTATCGTCCGCAAACAAAATTTCCTTATGTGAATGAACGTTCTGTGTTATATCATTGATATATAGAAGAAAGAGTAGTGGGCCCAAAACCGATCCCTGGGGTACTCCAAATTCAATAATTCCCTCATTGGACAATGTTTCATTAAGTAATTTGGTTCCATCATCCTTGTGTCGCAAGCTTACTATTTGTTTACGCCTTGTTAAGTAAGACTCTATCCATTTATTAGCTAGACCTCTAACACCATATTGATTTAGTTTGGTAAGGAGGATTTTATGGTCAACAACATCAAATGCTTTCGATAAATCCAAGAATAGGCCAGTTACATGTTCCTTATTGTCAATTAATTTCAGTATACTATTACTACATTCGTAAATTGCTGTCTGTGTAGATTTTTCCGTTCTAAATCCATGTTGTGAGTTTCATAATATTTTATTTTTTTCTATGAAACTTATCAGTCTCTTATACATAATTTTTTCCACAATTTTTGCAATACCAGTTGGTAAGGTAATAGGACGATAGTTATCTAATTCATCTTTTGAACCGTTTTTGTGCACTGGAATTACTTTTGATAACTTCAAAATATCTGGGTAAGTTCCTGAGAGAATTGAACTGTTTATTAAGTGCGTAAGTGGATTTATTATATTTTCTGCACATTTCTTTAAAATTGCATCAGGGATGCCATCAATGCCAGAACAGAATTTATTTTTTAGCTCTTTTATAACTATTCTTACCTCTTCACTTGTGACATGATTTATAAATAAAGTATCACTGCATATATTTATTTTATTATTAGAATTTAGTGTATTTACCTGTGATTTATTTATTAATTTTTGTAAAACTATGATACAAGAACACAGAGGTCACTTTTGATATATATATATAATTGACAATTAATAATATTACATGCATTTAAAGAAGGAAATAATATTTAAAAAGAAATTAGTTCTTAGTATAAACAGCTAATGAAAATACAAGCAAGGAATCCCATCGATTGAGGAGGAAAAGGGTTGAATTAATCATATCAAATGAGCAAATGAAAAAAAGTCAAAGACCAACAAAAATATCCAACGTTAAATAAAATAGATAAATTACCTTTAAACGATACTCAAGGTATGAACCGATACTAGTTTAAGTTCAAATACGGTCTCAACTCAATGCAATCAATTAAGTTAGTTTTATTAACAGGATCAAATTCTAGGTACGTGTGATCGCAATCAAATCCTCAAACATGTCTCTTTTTAACGACACGAAACAAAAAACTATTGTTTTAACTGCAAGGAAGACACGATAACAATAGCTTAGATTGTCACCAGGCAACCCATTACACAGAATAAAATAAGTGCCATAATCTTCGACACAAGTTACAGTGCCTATATGAGGCATTCTAAGAAGATGCAAGGAGATAAATAAAATTTACATAAAGGTATTTAGGTTAAGAAAGTCCTTGCTCTAGACCAAGATGAAGACTGAAATTTACATGGCTTGTAGCTCAGACAAGAAATAAAATAACCACATTCCCCCAAAAGGTACATAGAATATATTAGATAATTGGAAACTATTTTAAATATATCGACAAATACCTTACCGTTCCTCCGACCACAAGGCTAGGCTAAAACACGAGTGTGAAACACAGACCGCCAACATAAAATAACACAAAATAAGAAATTACAATACGTCCAAGATAATAAAACATATCGATAGAAATAAAACAGCTTCCAAAATACCTCACAATATTTACAAACCTTTTCTAAAGCATACTGGTTGGGATGCCAGAAAATATTATTACACCAAGTAAGTCAAAATATCTTCAGGGAGATGTCGGAAGTACTTCGGAGTCAAGTTGGATATGAACATATTCCAGGATAGAGGCTATGTTAGCCTTCAGGGCTAACCAGCCCGGTTTAATACCGGAGTTATAAATTTAGCATCTTGCTTGTAAGGATTCCAATAGAGAAGAACTCTTCTTATTATAGCTGTATCCAAGGTAACAGACACTGTTGACTTCGGTAGCCATCGGAGGAAATCGTAGATTCGAGAGTAAAACGCTCCCAGCGGCAAATCCAGAAGGAGTAGTACTAAAATTCTCCGTCAGATGGCAGCATCCCGCGGCGACAAACGAGTTTCTACTCGTGCTCAACAGGTAGCGTGGCAAGTCTGTTTATCACAATCACATACACGGCAGCTAGACCAACTCGGTTACATTTTAGAAAGGATAAAGGTCACGTCAGGGAAAATAAACGCGTCAAAAACCATAATTCTAGACTGTGAAAAATTACATGCGCCATTTAAAAAATGTAGGGGCGACTACTGATCCACTTTATTACAATAAAGAGGTAAGAAGATTAAAGAAGGAATGTAGATTAGTAAGCAATAGGCTCAGGAAGGGTTTAGGCCACCGAATAGAATTAAATAGGTTAAGGAGGGAACTTGACAGGGCTAAGATAGTAGCTAAGAAACATTTTATGGGTAGGCTGGTTGGTGGGGGGATGCCTTTCAAGGAACGGTGGAGAAATATGTATGTCTATTTAAGGGGAGTGAAAGGAGTTCAAGGCCGAACATCTGATATCGAGGGAGAAGATGGAACGTTGCTGGTGGAAGATGGGGAGAAGGCTGAAGAATTTAATAAGGTGTATGGTAAGGTGGTGGGGATTGTTGGGGAGGAAAATGTAGATCAGAAAGTAAGCAGGGTATTGAGGACGGGAAGAAATTTAGATATGTAAATAAGGATATCTACAATGCAATACAGGAATTGGGGTCAAGAAAAGCAGATGGGGTAGATGGGATAAATGGGGAATTGTTAAAGATTATGGGATGGAACATTGTGCCTTATTTAAGGTTTCTGTTTGATTTTTGTATAAATAATCGGGTAGTGCCTGATGACTGGAAACAGGCTCTGGTAGTTCCGGGATATATAGGGAGAGGGGAAAGGGGGGATAGAGATAGCTACAGACCTGTCAGCCTAACATGTATTATATGCAAAATTTTTGAAGGAATTATGAATGTTTACATAAGGGAATGCTTAGGGAATAGTAAGTGGTTGGCAAATGAACAGCATGGTTTCAGAGAGGGATTTTCCTGTGAATCACAACTATCAGGCTTCAGCAAGATATCAGTGAGGCCTTGGATAATAGAGGTCAAGTTGACTGTAGTGCAATTGATCTTTCAAAGGCTTTCGATAGGGTCAATCATAATATACTATTAAGGAAAATGGAGGCTGTGGGATTGGACAGGAGAGTAGTACAATGGGTGAGATCTTTTTTGGAGGAGAGAAGTCAAAGGGTCGGCGGCTTCAGTGGCGTAGTCTGTAACATGCTGAGCTTCTATGCCCAAGATAGCGGGTTGAAACCCGGCCGAAGCCGCCGGATATTTGAAGAGCGTTAAAAATCCCTCGGTATGCCTTCTTTGGGAGGGGAAGTAAAGCCGGCGGTCCCATGTCATAGATTTATGGCAAGTTAGAGAACCTTCTACTAATTGCACCTGTGTGAAGCTAAATTGGATAGGTTAAGAATGTAAATAACGCTCTTAGGTTTCTACGTTCGTTGCCAAGAGCCGACTGCGATGGCGTCTAGTAGCTAAGTTCTGAACTTGGCCTAGTAGTCGTTGACGGTGGCGCTTGGCGGCAAAAGTAGGAACTATTTGAAAAATTCTAAGTTGCAGTATTTAAATTCAAAAACAGATATCACACACTAATACAGTCATCACAATTAACACCGGTTATCAGACAGATTCTACACACACCCAAAGTACACGGGGCTACATGACCGCGTTATCGCAGCCCCTAAACTAAAGAACCAACCCACCAACCAAGTCTAAGGGTAAGGGTTGGAGGGTCAGTGCCAGAACAGATAAGGGTGGGAAGGAAATTGGGACCTTTGCTATTTCTCATGTATGTAAATGGCATAGGAGTTCAAATATCATCCCAGTTAAGATTATTTGCTGATGATATAGTAGTATACAGGAGGATACATCATCTGGACGACTGCGGCATTTTGCAGAGGGACCTGACTGTCATACAAAGCTGGGCAGATGGAAGTGATATAATGATACATTCAAAGAAATGTCAGGCAGTGAGATTTGTTAACAAAAGGAATCATATTGTTTTTGAATATTCAGTAGGGGAAAACAAAGTTGTATTTGGGGACGAATGTAGTATTTAGGTGTAACTGTGAAGGGTAGGAATTTTCACTGGGGTAAGCATATCGGGGAAATAGTAAAGAAAGCATACAAGCCACTACATATGGTTATGCGAGTATTTAAAGGGGCTGGCAGAGAGATTAGGGAAAGGGCATATATGTCCCTAGTCTGTTCTCTGCTGGAATATGCTGGGGGAGTGTGGGATCCATACCAAATGTATTTACCGGTAATAAAGGAATTGGAAGGAGTACGAAGGAAGGCCGCCAGGTATGTAATGGAGGACCACAGATCGACGAGTAGTGTGAGTAGGATGATTCTGGATTTGGGATGGGAAAGTCTGGTTGGTAGACGTTCAAGTGCAAGACTAGGGGATATTAGCTTACAAGGGTGAAATTGCACGGGAAGACATTCATGAGAGATTGGGAAAGGAAGGTTCATCTATGGGCAGATACAGTCATTGTTGTAAATTAAAATTAAGTCAGTGGAATAGTAACCGGGGCAAATATTCTTTCATTGGGAGGGGGGAGGTAGAATGGAACAGTTTGCCAGGGGACATTTTCATCCCTTTGCCTTCTAATGTTGGAAAATGTAAGGAGTTGGTGAGAAAGCACCAGATCAGGAGCCAGTGACATGACATGGATGAATAATAGTGCAAATTATCCTTATTCGTATTTTATAATTGTTTATATTTTATTATTTTCTTGTACCAAATAATCCTTGAATCTAAAATGTATTTTTGCAGTTGTATGTATGATTTATTTTGCTTAGTTTTTTTTAATTTGCCACCATGGACAGCGTCCACATTTGCAAATAAAATACGGTATATGTATGTAGCTAAACCCGCTGGGCGAGGTAACGATAAAACCGTAGAGCGAATGCGAAGGCTGTTAATTGTGGTAGACGTCTGTGATACAACAGTCTATGGATACGTGCTGGTCTTCCACTGTACTGGGCTGCTGCAATGTTTGCGGGGAGTGCATCGCTCATGAGGCAGTATGTGGGTTTTCATCAGTAATCAATATTAACTATGAGCCCAGAATGTAGGAATGCGCAGAAAAATCTCACCCATAACTTACAAACCTCCAAAATAGCCAGAATCTGCTTTTTCATACTATTCGCCCAATTAGATTGGGCCTGAAATAAATTACACAAATTATGTATACCGTACACTTCTCATATACATAGGGTGTTAAACTGGAAGAATTGGTTTCGTTAGCCAAACGAACATCAGAAGATCCTGCTCACAGGCTTAATTTAGGTTCAGTGGATATGTATATAGCACTTATGTACAGCAATACATGGTGTCCACAGAATTTTCAATTTTCCTGACTTTTCCTGACCATTTATCAACAAAATTCCTGACTCGCGGAGTCATCGTAACATCGGAAAAATGGTTTATTGAGCAAATAGTCTATATATATATATGTGGGAAGGGATTTAGGCAAGCGAATAAACCGAACACGTCTTGTAATAATTTTAAGTATAAAAACTGTATTTACACATAAGATCACAGCAGATGAAATTGCACAGAACTTAGCGTGACTTCACTCGACACAAAACTGACACACTGATCGTCCTCTTTTTCTCACAGCTTCCTCTCGGTTCTTCTACGCGGCGCCACCGGGTAGTGCCGAGACTGGCGGGAAACCCACGAACGGTTCATCATCTTCCGATTCCCACAATCCGCCATCCTGCAGATCATCCGCCTCGGATGATGAGTCGTCTTCAGCCCATGGTTTGAGGAACTCAGCACAAGTAGTTGTTCGATTGGGGCCTAAGTGATTCCCTTCACGACAGACGTCGTAAGAGTCATTTGGCTTGACTCGGGAGATTCTGTAAGGCCCAAGGTATTTTTTCTTCAATTTAAGGCCTGGTCCAAACTGGGTCCTCTTGATGGCGACGATATCGCCAACTTGGTACTGGTGTGCAGGCCATCGACGTCGATCGAACAACACCCTGTTTTCTTGTTGCACTTGCTGGATTCGTGCCCTTGCTTCTTCACGGTGTTCATCTCTCCTGGTCTCAAACTCGTCTAGCATCTCTTCATTGATCAACTAAACTATTCTCAGGTTATTTTCACAGCGCATTTTAACTCCTGTCAAAAGTTCAAACGGCGTCTGCTTGATACTGCGGTTGTAAGTGGAATTCATGGCTCTCTGAGTGGCTTCGACGTGTTTGTACCAATCTCCTGGGTTTTCGATGGACAACTTAGCCAGCACAGAGATGATCGTTGAGTTCATCCTTTCTACCTGTGGCGTCGTCTTCTTGCTCAGGTATTGAACAGGGTGCAGTTGACCATCGTCTGGGAAACGTTGCAGTAGCACTGCTCCATAACCATACTTGCTTGCATCAGTATGGACTTCCGTCTCGTAAGCCGGGTTATAGATGATGAGGACTGGATCTTCGGATAAGGCTTTTTTCAGACTCGTGAATGCAATCCTCTGTTCTTGCTCAAACTTGAATCCACCGGTTGACTTCAACAGATCACTGAGCGGCTTTGCAATCTTGGCGTAGTTTGGGATGTACTTCCGGAAATATCCGGAAAGGCCCAAAAAACTGTGGACTTCGGCCAGCGACTTGGGTTCTGGGTAATGTTGAACTGCGGCTGCTTTCCTAGGAGATGGTGAGACAGTTCCATCTTCTACAACGTGTCCTAGGAACTCAATTTTCTTTTTCAGGAACTGGCGCTTCGAGAACTTAATATCCAGATCATGAGTTTCAGCTACCTCCATCACTTGCCCAAGCTTCTCTATGGCATCATTTTCATCTTTTGCTGGGATTACTACATCGTCCATGTACACTAGGACTGTGCCGGCTTGAATTTGTTCTCTGAATACACAGTTGATAAAGCGTTGGAACACAGGAGGCGAGTTGCAGAAACCAAATGGAACTTTCAGGAACTCATATTGGCCTGAATGTGTCACAAAGGCCAAATACTTTCTGCTCTCTTCCTTGACTGCGACGTGAAAAAATCCATTTCGCAGATCCAGAGTACTGAATACTCGGGCATCACTCAGCTTGTCCAGGACGTCATCAATGAGTGGTAGTGGGTATCGATCTTTGACAGCTTTTCGATTCACTGGACGGTAATCGACGCACACCCTCGGAGACCCATCTTTCTTCCACACAACTACCGGCACCACTGGACTAGCGTACTCAGACATACTGGGTCGGATGATGCCATCTTGGAGCCACTGCTGCACTTGCTTCTCTACAATCTCTTTCTCAGCTGGTGATAAGCGTCTTGGGCGACTGTGAATCGGTTCTTCTTGTTTCATCGTGATGCTCATCTCAACGCTGGTACTCTTCTCCTTGTGTGGCGAGTATTCATTGACCATCTTTCTGGTTCTCAAAACAGCCTCTTCCGATGCCTCTCCTATGTCCAATTCCTCGCCTGCTATCACGTCGATTCGGTACAAGTATGCTTCTGATATCTCCTTGGATATCTTGACACCGGTTTTGCTGATGGTAGTTACGGCTTGGTCCAGCAAGTCGTTACCCACGATAGCTGGCACCTTGAGTACATCTCCAGACATCACATAGAAATCAGTCAAGTAAGTGTCGTCGTCAATCTGGACGTCGGATGGAAAATAACCTAGGGGTGGCACCTCACTATCACCGAAACCCTTAAGTACTATGGCGGTCTTCTGCAGCTCCAAATCCCCCATCTCTGCGTAAATGTCTTCGCGGATCAGATTGATTAGGCAGCCCGTGTCAACCAAAGCGTTCATCTTCTGGCCCTGGAGCAACAATTCCTTCATCTTCATATTCGACTTGGTTCCCAAAGCGACGTTCACTGTCTTCTTCTCTGCATTCTGCTCAGAATTTGGGCACTTGGAAGCTATGTGTCCGAAGCTGCTGCTATTGAAGCACTTTGGACCCTGACTCTTGTGTGGACATCCGCTGGACTCATGACTGTTCTTCTGACCACAATTGTAACATCTCTTTACAGACGAGATCTGCTTCTGCCTGTTGTCTTCTCTTGGTGTATGTTTGTTTGTCGCTTTCTCATTTTTTGTCAACTTCTGGGAGTTTCGTGCGTAAGCTCTCTCATAGATCTTCAACTTGTCCTTGAATTCCTTGCTCCATATAGAACCATCTTGGATCCAGTGTCGTCCTCGATGCCATCGATAACGTATTGTATCAACGATTTATGATCGATTGCCGACCTGCTGGCTATTTCGCGCATCACCAGGACATATTCCTGAAAAGTTTCAACTTTTGTTTTTCGACGGTTGGTTAGCAGTCGATGAATCTCTGCTGCACTGGTATCATCTCGGAAGTCTTTCTTCAGGGCTTTCTTCAACTTGTGCCAGGATGTGATGCCTCGTTCACTCTGCACGAACAACTTAGCCAGGCCTGACAGCGACTTTTTTGCAAAAACATATTTTTGCATCTCGTCCCAGCCCACCAACGTTGCTGTTTCCTCAAAGTCCTCAATCCAAGGTCGCACCGTATAGTTCTCGCTGCCGTCATAGGTTCTGACAGAGCCGTCTACATCTCGGAAAGTCAACGCAAACTTGTGTGCAACTCCCCGGTTTGATGTGTGCCGCGAGTCCATCTCGTCCTGGTAGACTTCCCCTTCACTTGAGCTTTCTACTACAGTCTTCGATTTGTGTTTGGTCTTTGTTATGTTTCTATGGTTAGGCCTACCTCCTATTGCTTTGGAGAGTTTCTGGTCTTCGGACGAGCTAGACGAATCCAATGATGATCCTGACATGCTGGAGGTTGAATGTTTCATGGATTTCATCCCAGCCATTTTCTCCTTTAACTCACGTAATTCTTCCGCCAGTAATTCGTTTGCCTCTTTCATCTTGCTCTTCACATCTTTCGTTTTACAGTCTCTTCTTCTTCTTCATCATCATCATCTTCGTCTTTGGGCATCCCCAGCAACGAAAGGTCCATTAAGTTGTCACAGATGTGTTGCACAAGCACGGCTTTCTCTCCCGTATATTGAATGTTTAACACTTTGCAAATGGCAATTAGATCAGCATCGGTGAATTCGCACTCAATGAACTTCAATTTCTCCAGGTGTTCTGGTGAGTCACATTCAAACTCAAATCCTGAGAATTCTCTTAAGCGCTGCCTGTTCTTTCGATCACGTGGCAGTTTTTCGAAAATGAGGTTATGTAACGTCTTAATCACGGCCGTAGGCGCCGTCTTAATGTTATTATTCACTTTTTCAATATCTTGTAAACACGCCACTTTGTCCGCCATTTTTCTTTGTCTTTCGGCACTCGCACTAATCACTTTTCTTTTCGTCGTCGTCTTAGGGTTCAGGATCCTCGAAATCGTCTTTTGCAACCTGCTCGAATCACCACGTCTTTGGAAGTTGAACAGCTACTCGTCTACTATATTCCACGGACCCACGTCGTCGTCGATCTTGCCAGAAAAATGTCGTCACCTCACGCCTTGGTTTTATCGCCGTAACCAAGATTGCCGTTCCGCACTCAAAATACTTCGTATCCCGGACGAGCCCCGAAATGCGGGAAGGGATTTAGGCAAGCGAATAAACCGAACACGTCTTGTAGTAATTTTAAGTACACACATCAAAAAAAGTTTTGCATCACCTCGGTTCCAAGAGTTCCGGAACCGTTAAATACAAAGGGAATAGAGATCAACACAAACAACATTTCAGCTCGTTTTATTGCTCATGAGACCCACACATTGCATGTTGTACCATCATACAGCTAGACTTTCAGCATTTGTGGTCCAGATTGCAGTACACACCACTACCTCTAATACCCAGTAGCACGTCCTCTTGCATTGATGCATGCCTGTATTCGCCGTGGCATACTATCCACAAGTTCATCAAGACACTGTTGGTCCAAATTGTCCCACTCCTCAACGACAATTCGGCGTAAATCTCTCAGAGTGGTTGGTGGGTCAAGACGTCCATAAACAGCCCTTTTCAACATATCCCAGGCATGTTCGATAGGGTTCATGTCTGGCGAACATGCTGGCCACTGTAGTCGAGCGATGTCGTTATCTTGAAGGAACGCATTCACAAGATGTGCACGATGAGGTCGAGAATTGTCGTCCATGAAGACAAATGCCTCTCCAATATTCTGCCGATATGGTTGCACTATGGGTCGGAGGATGTCATTCAGGTATCGTAAAGCCGTTTCGGAGCCTTCCATGACCACCAGTGGCGTACGTCGGCCCCACATAATGCCACCCCAAAACATCAGGGAACCACCACCTTGCTGCACTTGCTGGACAGTGTGTCTAAGACGTTCAGCTTGACCAGGGTGCCTCCAAACACGTCTCCGACGATTGTCTGGTTGAAGGCATATGCGACACTCATCGGTGAAGAGAACGTGATGCCAATTCCGTGGGGTCCATTCAGCATGTTGTTGGGCCCATCTGTACCGCGCTGCATGGTGTCGGGGTTGCAAAGCTGGACCTCGCCATGGACGTCGGGAGTGAAGTTGCGCATCATGCAGCCTATTGCGCATAGTTTGAGTTGAAACACGACGTCCTGTGGCTGAACGAAACGCATTATTCAACATGGTGGCATTGCTCATTGCTGTCAGGGTTCCTCCGAGCGGCAATCCGTAAGTAGCGGTCATCCACTACAGTAGTAGCCCTTGGGCGGCCTGAGCGAGGCCTGTCATCGACAGTTCCTGTATCTCTGTACCTCCTCCATGTCCGAACAACATCGCTTTGGTTCACTCTGAGACGCCTGGAAACTTCCCTTGTTGAGAGCCCTTCTTGACACAAAGTAACAATGCGGACGCGATCGAACTGCGGTATTGACCTTCTAGGCATGGTAGAACTACAGACAACATGAGCAGCGTACCTTCGTCCTGGTGGAATGACTGGAACTGATCGGCTGTCGTACCCCCTCCGTCTAATAGGCCCTGCTCATGCATGGTTGTTTACATCTTTGAGCAGTTTTAGTGACATCTATGAACAGTCAAAGGGACTGTATCTTGGATACAATATACACAGTCAACGTCTATATACCGGAGATCTGGGAACCGAGGTGATGCAAAACTTTTTTTGATGTGTGTATAAAAACTGTGTTTACACATAAGATCACAGCAGATGAAATTGCACAGAACTTAGCGTGACTTCACTCGACACAAAACTGACACACTGATCGTCCTCTTTTTCCTCACAGCTTCCTCTCGGTTCTTCTACGCGGCGCCACCGGGTAGTGCCGAGACTGGCGGGAAACCCACGAACGGTTCATCTTCCGATTCCCACATATATATTTTCATCAGCAGGATTTGCCCAACACTCGCCTCTTTATTCATTAAAATAGAAAATAAAGTAAATTATAATGCAATAATACATAAATCAAAGTACTTAATGAGGGGAAGATGACCTCGTAGTTCCGTCCCTTAAAACAATAACATATAACTAAAGTACTTAATAACCTAAACTATAGTGATGGGAGTTGCCACATCCCTACGCCAACGCCAAAAAAGCGTACAAAAAATAGGCAAAAGAGGTTTTTACTATGATGTACTGTAAAAATGGGAACTTGGCACAATGTCCAGTGAGTCATTGCTGTTTATCTTCAGAGATTAGTTGAACTAGTACATCAAAATATTGCTGTAAAACACAAAATACTGAATGGTTAATATAAAATTCCTGACTTTCTAATACTTTTCACATTTTTTTTCCTGACTCATGCCATTTTTTCAGACTTTTCTTGACCAAAAACAAAATTCCTGACTTTTCCTGCCTGTGGACACCAATACTTAAAAGTATTAAGATACAGAAGGTTTAATTGAACTTAACGAGTCGGATCATTTACCAATTACATTTTTAATTTCGTCAGTCGATCTTACACTTCTAAATTGTTGCTTTTTACGCATATGTGTGAAACCTTTTTGATTCGTTAACTTCTACCATAGCGAGCTATTGATGTGTTTCGTTAACCCTTGAGAACTGGCGTGAAAAAATATAACACGAGGACTGGCGCCGGATCATCTTGACCCATTATCTGTCACTCCATCTTTGTCGTACTGATTTTAATGAAGTAATTTTTCACCTTGTGTCCTCCTATGAACTATTCCGAATATAAAATGAGGTTTATTTATATTTTTCAGATTTAACATGCAGAAAAATGATAATAACTTTAATAACAGTATAATTGGCTTTGATAGTGGCGGTAAAGAGTTAAATTAATTTGTTTGAATAAAGGAGCTGATGACCAAGGTGTCCCTAGACCCCAAACATGGATCAACAAGAACGTGAGCTATGTGATTGTGATGCACCAAAATAAATGGATTTTCCCCCTTATTCATTACAGATTGTCCCGACTAACGTAAGCCGAATATTGTCACGCGAGGATTGGCGCCATGGGTAAATCTGACCCAACCGTAAATAATATACACTGCTCACAAAAATTAGGGGATATTGTAAACTCAGCTATGTGTTTCGTACCGCATTAGGTGCAATCGCTTTCCTTTACTCCCAGAGAAGGTAAACATGTGTTTGCGTCACCCCTGCACATACAACCACATGACGGAGGGCACTGTCCGTACTGTTGCTGTCAAAGGGTCACGCGGCGGTGGTTTGTTGCTGAGGTCAGAGCCATTCCATTCCCGTTGTCAGTTAGTGAATGACGTGACTTAGGGACAGCAATGCCTCCACAACGTGATTTACCCGAATCAATGGCTTGGAGGGCCATAGGACGGCTGGAAGCTGGACAGACACAACGAGCCCTTGGGGTGTCTCAAAGTGTGGAATCGTCTTCAAACAACAGCTACTGTTCACAGAAGGGTAGGACAAGGTCGCCCACAGACAACAACAGCAAGGGATGATCATTACCTCGTGTTAACAGCCCGCCGGAATAGACATTAGAATGCAACTCAACTGAGAAGTGCCCTTCTGACAGCAACAGGACGCAGAGTAGCAACCCAAACTGCCCGTAACTGACTTCATGCATGTGGCCCCTATGCCCGTAGGCCCATGGTGTGTACCAGGCTAACTACACAACACCGTTGAGATCGCAGAAACTAGGTGGAGGAGCATCTTGGGTGGAGGCATGCCGAATGGAGCTCAGTTCTGTTTTCTGATGAGTCACGATTCAACGTGGAAACGGTTAGTCGTTGTGTTCGCGTCTGGAGGGAACGAGAGACACGAAACAACCCATCTTATGTTCAAGAAAGATCCCCATATGGCAGTGGTTGGTTGCTGGTGTGGGCTGGATTTAGCCTAGGTGGATGTACTGACCCCTACATCATCCCACATGGTACTGTGACCACTGTAAGGTATAGAGACGAGATTCTCCTTATGTCGTGCCGTATGTTGGTGCTATAAGTGCTTCCTTTGTGTTTATGGACGATAATGCACGTCCCCACAAAACTGGGTTGGTGGACGACATGCTGGAGGAGGAGGGTATCCAGCGTATGCAGTGGCCAGCTTCCTCGCCGGACTTAAATCCAATAGAGCACGTGTGGGATGCATTAGGCAGGCGCATTGCAGGCAGACCAGCACCTCCCACAACTATTCCACAGCTGGAGATTGCTCTTATAGACGTGTGGCCACGTATCCCCCAATAACTCATTGATCATCTCATTGCATCAATGGCAAACAGATGTGCAGCAGTGCTAGCCGTTCGGGGAGACCATACACCATACTGAAGAACAATATTCACCCATGGCCAACGATTATGGTAGTGTTAATGTTGCTTTGTTTGTTTGCCATATTCTCTCTTTATACATGTCATTTGATTCAAACACTCATCTGGGGCTCTCTGGAATCATGGGCTGAGTTATCTGTCACTATAGCATTTATTTAAGTAATAAATGGTTGAAAAACTAAATGATCTCGTATATTATTGCACCATTATGAGCTGAACTTACAATATCCTCCAATTTTTGTGAGCAGTATAGAAATAACTTCGGCGTTCACAAGTTAATGGACATGTTACTTTTGCAAGGCAATGTTCAAGGCTAGGAAGGAAGGTATGGTAAGCGACAGGAATTGAGGACTGACCAAATCAAAAATATAGAGCATTATTTAAACCTCGGGTCAAAAATACCCATGCGCCAGTCCATGCGGGTTAACCGTTACTTTTCAAATTTCTTATTTAAGCTACTTGATGAGGTTTTGTGGTTATGTTAAGCACTTAAATGTAACTAAGTGGTTTCGTAGATGTCATTATCCGGAGTCTCCTTGCTCGCGTGAGAGTTTAACAAGTGGAGAGAGACACTAAACAAGCTCTCACTGACGAACAGCTTCAAGATATTTGAGCGAGGAGGGAACCGAGTCCGAAAAATATGGCCTTGCAGAAGGGTCTGCCTGTTTAGCCTGTAAAAAAAGCAGGTATTACCCTTTCACGAATTGATTGCCGGCGGTTGAGATAGGAACTATTCTTTGTTCACTTGTGTCACACGTCAGCCTGCTTCATTGACAGGTACAGTTGCGCGAGTGGGATATGACTCAGTTCCAATAGCCTCAGTCATCGTTTAACTGTCCATGGTGACATGAGCTCCTGTGACGTGCAATGCTGCTTGACTTATGTGTAGAATGCATTCTGTCATCACTGTGTTCCCCTCTTCACTGTGAGGGGCAGCTGCTACAATAAACAACCAACACTGGCGCTGCCACGCTCAGCGGCAATCAAATCTTAAATCTATACTAATATAATAAAGCTGATGAGTTTGTTTGATTAAACGCGCTAATCTCTGGAACTACCAGTCGGATTCGAAAAATTATGTTTGTATATGATAGCCTAATTCAAGAGGAATAGTTAGGCTATGTAGCATTAGACTACACCTCTCAGGTAACCTTAAAGATTGATTTTTGTTCAGTACCGTAAGTTGGAAGAACAAGCACTCCCGAACAGTTTCAGTAATACCGAAGTCTATTGTTACCTGGTAATGCGGGCTGCATCACGTCGCTCCTACCAGTGTTCTGGTGCACCATTGTGACCTGCTTAATTGCAGTCACAGAGAGTAATTAGAGCAAAAAGATTCTTAGGCCCCTTAAAACAGTTATCATCATGACAATAGTATGCCACTGTATAAGTGCGATGGTGTTGGTGCAGTATACTGAGGTTATCAGCAGCAATAAGCGTTGGTGCTTTCAAATTTACTTTCATTTATTCCGATGCTTATCCTTGAGCGCTCCAGTTCTGTAAAACAAACAAATCCACCAGGCGAAGCCAGGCACTACTGCTAGTGGGTAATAAGAATGAACTTTCAGTACAGAATGTTTGTTTACTACCGGCTCCCCATTCATGGCGTCTCAGCGGGGCTGTTCGTCCTGACCACCACTCGGCAGTCGCGATCACCGGTCAAAATATTGTGTAGCAATAGGCTCTGACTTCGTGTAATAAAGATGTCCGATGTTCATGTCCCGCAGACGGCTGGTGTCTGATCTTCGTACAGACGCTTGTATTTGTCATACTTGAAACATTGAGTTGTTAATTCATATTAGAGGCTTGAGACATCTTGATTCTTGGTCATTAGCCCAGTGTGTTGAATGTGCCCTACTAATGTTTCTGTGATGACTATAGTAGCGTGTGCAATTGTAGTTATCAGAAACTTGATCCGGCATTTGCTTAGCGGAAGTTTGAATAAAACAGGGGGAAAGCTATGCTCAGGATGGCCAATGAGGCCCGAAGAGAGGGAGGTTCCGGGGCCCAAACCTTACCAAGGGGCAGGAGAAACTAACTGTTTATCTGCTCTTAACTGGATTTCATCGTGACTAAAGAAAAGCATTGACAAGTTTTAAAAGGAAGTGGTATAGTTGTGCTAAAAGAATATTATAGTTAATAGGCTATGGATTAATTTCAAGGAATTTGGTAGAATCTCGATTCTCTTACACTGCATGCTAGGCTGACGTCACAGTTACCATGACAACCGACGCCTCGCAGGCAGCGCTGCACCAGCCTGGCCTCCAAGCGGAAATTTCTGAGTGCCAAACATGAACAATTCAAACAAATCGAGACTTTCGGAAACCTGCATAATGATTGCAGCAGCGTTTGTTGAGACAATAACAGTAGCGGCAGATAGTATTGGTAATTGCATTCGCCATGACAATAATACATTATATACAAGAAAATGAAGGCAAGGACTTCCTTGCCTCTTCTCAATGGCCGCCACTCCGAATGGCCCATGTGAATGAGGGATGCTTTCCTTGCAGTCTGCCCAACATGTTCACAATGTTACAGCAAGGTTTTTACACGTCCTTTAAGGCAAGGAAATGATGCAAGTTAACAGCTGAATTTCTAATTAATTCATCGTATTTACTGAAAATTGATATGGCTCACATTCTTTTGGGGATACTCAATATTCTCACTCTACTCCTTGTACGGCATGCTGCAATATTTAAGCAGTTCAATGGTTCTTTTGGGTTTTTCTGGTGGTTCATTACACGATGAAAGCTACTATTGCATACTTGCAAATAGATTTGACAAATGTAATGTCAACACACCATCATAACTAATGGTTAACGAAATATAGGGTTTCATCAAACTGTAACTAATTAGCGACGTAATTCTGGGAGAATTCTCAGCATTCAATTAAACCTCCTTGTTGTGTTTGCTTATAAAGTGTTGGCAATTCTGTCAGCCTTTAAGGACAGAAAATCTATAAAAAAGGGAGGATGAGAAGGTTGTGTTGTAGTTCATGAGTTTCATTGTTGGCAATCTAAAATACACAGTGCGGTATTTTGTGTAAAATAGTTTTCTTGAGTGTTTGTTGTCATTTGTACTCCCGTTCAAGGGCTACAGTATTTCGCATTTTAACGAAGACCGACGGTGACATTTAGCGCCCAACATGGGGTAATTTATTTACATCAATTGAACTACTTATGTTAATACGGTATGAATAAAGCTGTAAATCTCAAGAGTAAATTGAAGCTTATTTAGAAGACATTACAACACTTCATAAGCAAACACAACACTACTACTGTACCTGAAAAGAATTATACGAGTATATAGAGTACAAAATTGAGGGGAGAGTTAACTGGATGATTGGGAAGGTACTAACCAACATACATTTTAAGTGGCTCATTTACTTTGTAAATTCTATTATATTAAACATCCTGATTACATCATCAAGTTAACAAATAACAAGTAAGTGCTTACTTGCTGCAACCTTACCAATTAAAGCTACAGCATATTTGGAGTAATAACAAGAGAGAGAGAAATAATGCTCATATCATTTGGAGATACGGTTTCAAGCCAGCTCAAATAAAGACTGAAAAGTGCTTTGTGTGTGGCATTAAAAACAACATTCTGTTTGACTAATCTACATGGCAGTAACTGCACAACAAGGGACGTCTTCAAAAACACAGGAGGTGTAGCACTCTTCTGACTGAATCATATAGCCAAGTTGTGTATCGTATGGAAAATTCAAGCTATTCAGATGGGAGGTAGGAACCCATTTTACTTGGTTTGTGCGCACAACATGTGAAATGTGAACATTATGTTTTAAAGCTGCTTGCACTGACAAGGGAGTCCCCCATTTTTCAGTGTTGCCTTTGTAATCTACTAACAGTCAGCAGGTCAACACGAACATGGCCAATTAAACCTCATCGGATCCTGTTCACTAAGGTTAGGTTAACAATGTGTCCAATGTGTTATTGTTCCATTAGTCTACAGCACTTGTGTATTGTGATGTGAATACCAGTGGAACTGTTGGACAGGAACAAAACAGTTGGTCAACTCAATATAATTCCATTTACATGCAAGGAACAACCTTGGAAAAGAAAATTACATGTGAGTAAATAAAAACTGGTACTATCAATGTAATTTAGTTTCAATTTGAGTATTGACCAGATGGAGATAAAAACATTTTACCTGTTTGACCGTTTTCCATTTCATGGTTGTAGTATTTGGAAACTATTTTGTCTCGCAGATTTGAACTGTGGGATCTGTTGATGCTCGCTTGACGAGTGAAACATGTCATTCTGTAGTTTCTCCTTCTTTTGGTAATCCGTAACAAATACTTTTTTAATCACATGTATTTTTTTTTCCAGGTGTTTTCCCGCATGCCCCAGCAATTGGGATTATATTTTGTTGACCGACTGAAAAGTTGCAATATTAATTGTCAATAAGAGGACACTGAAAAATGGCTTCCAAGCTCCCTAGACAGATGGATTGTCAGTACAGATGGGGAATTGTTTGTAAAAGCTAATTTTAAAATTTGTTGACAGCCATTAAATACTCGTTGATTGCACCCCTCTTTGCTTCTGTTTTTTTGTGGATACATTATGGTACGGTATTATAAGATGCTGTCCTTCAATACTGCAGCTCATCACTCAGCTTGGATCGTGGAGTCAAACTTGCAGAGAAAGATGGTGTGTTTCGTTATCGGAGTGATGAAAAAGATATTATTGAAAACCACAGCCACTATTCGAATGTTTTGTTAACTTTCCCAACATTGAGAGAGCAGTGCTTGACTACATTATCGAGTTAAGCTGCAAGCCATGGAATTTAAAGCCAGCAGGGGGGTGAGACATCCCAGTCTCAGCCAACCATGCAGCTTCCAGAAGACTATATGGACTAAGTTAAAGTGAAGAAGAGATGTAAGTGGTTATCATGCAAACCTTTATGTTAAGATTTTCTGTTTTACTGCAATTGAATTATGTAGTCTCTGGGGGTTCCATTCATACCGGAGGGAATCTGCATAATTTCCCCTCCTTACATTCTTTCAACCTAAAACTTTGAAAAAAGTTGACAAATAGGCGAGTAAATACAGAAAATCTTCACGTAGCTTTAAACGTACAGAAAAAGAGGGGAGTGAATAATCGACCATTTTGCCCATATTTACAGTCCTAATTTATGTAAATTTATTTACATTCTTGACAGAGTGACCCTGTGTAACATTTAACTCTTGTTACATCACCATGCAGTACAGCAGAACTAATTGGGGCTGGGGCTTGTTTGGATGCACAGGGTTGAGCTTTCCCGACTAATGAGGTTCATATCTCACTAACAGAGCATTTACTTTCCTAACATTAAAATGTAATAACAAGGAAGCCAAGGCAATATAAAGAACAAGCATCTTAAAAATTACTTACAATATTATGTCAATTTTAAGGCTATTCAATATTACAGCTGTGACTCATCTGTCCTTTTTTCTTTCTTACAATTTCCATCACAACAAAAATATAAAATCAAGGTACATTGTACATAAACATGAAATTGAACATTTTTGTGCTGCTGTTAAAAATTATAAAAGTTACAAAAATCACAGAATATATTTTATGCCTTCAGAAAAAAAAAAACAGGAACCTCATAAAAAAATAACTTTGAATATGCTGCAAGTACAGGACTGGATACTGAAGGATTGACACAAACACACATGAAAAATACAGACAAAACATATGTGCTGCAGCATGTGAAGAAATAAAATATGTAGATTACCACACAAAATATCACAAACTGGAGGGACTAATTAACTGCAGTATAGCCCATTGAGCTTAACCTAGTAGCTGCACATTCCTGGTGTGTTACAAAATGTACGCTCAACAATACTAGAACAATATGTAGAAGGTAACCATTGTCAGTACTTTGAAACAATCCATTTTCCTGCATTCAGTGCCAAAAGGTTCAGCATTGCCAGCATGCTTGCTATTTCCACAAGCTGTACAAGCAAAATGAGTTATATGTCTGAAAATAGGTTATGAAAAATTTGAGGACATAATATTAACCAATTATCTTCAGTCTGTAATCATCAAGTAATACAATAAAAGATGCTGGCTGTGGAATTGTAATTCCTGCCTCACACGGCTAACCATAACCACTCTAAAACTAATCATTTTTACTCGCAGCTTTCACCTAAATTCTGCTATGGATAGAATCTAGTGTAACCACTCCACGCACTCAAAGGGAGAAACGTCGAGCATACTTGTGGGTTCTACTTCATCATGTCGGGTGAAATTATATGGGATGTCAAATATCTCTACTTAGTATAAAACAGAGTCCCTGATTCTTGGATGTCACGGGTAATCTCGAGAACCACTGGATGGATTTTGATGCGGTTTTCACCATTCCCTAAAGGATATCTCGAGGAAGATTTCTGTAGAAAATAACGCGTTTTAATAAGGACTTAGAAAATTCTATAGGTACATTAACACTAATTTTAGGATTGTTATCTTCTTGAGTATGAGATAGCCATCAGCCAAGCAAACTATGAGAGCAAAATTAGTGAGCACACCGCCCTCTTGTTGAGAGATATGCAGTCTTCATGTTTGTAGCACAGATAGATTTGTGTTTATTTTGTTCCTGTCGGGGAACAGGAATGTTCTAGATTTACCATTGAGGTAAGATGTTTCTGTCAAAAATTAACTTAATTTTTTGGGTGTTTCGTGTATATTGTACGAGGGCTATTGCAAAACTAAGGTCCGGTTAAAAAAAACATCCAAAATCAAAATTGTTTCCAAAACAATTGTGTTATTGACATTCCTTACGTCTTTCTCTATTTTTCTACATAATTTCCATACTTATTTACAGATTTGTCACATCGTTCCACAAGCTTTTGAATGCCTAAGTCGTAGAACACGGCCGCCTGCGAAGCTAACCAGTCTTTAACAGCTTCTTTCACTTCATTATCTGTGTCGAAGCGCTTGCTGCCAAGAAACTTCTTTAGGTAGCGGAACAGGTGGAAATCACTTGGCGCCAAGTCTGGACTATACGGTGGGTGGTCCATCTGTTCCCATCCAAATTTCTTGATTAGAGTTTGCGTGTCATTCGCAGTATGGGGTTTGGCATTGTCATGCAACAACAACACTCCAGATGACAACAGACCCCGTCGCTTATTCTGGATTGCACGTCGAAGTTTAGTCAGGGTAGCGCAGTAGGCGGCTTTATTGATCGTTGTCCCTGAAATAGTGAATCGTCGATCTTCACGAATTTTGTCGTCAACCGCATGAACCAACTCGTCTGAAATCACTGCTGGTCTGCCAGAGCGGGGTTCATCATGCACATTTTGCCGTCCTTCATTAAAGGATCGCACCCACTTGCGCACTTTACTGTCACTCATTATGTTAGGACCGTACACTTCAGTAATCTGCCGATGAATTTCTGCCGCAGAAATGTTTCTTGCAGACAGAAACCGTATCACTGCCCTTACTTCACAATCGGCGGGCTGATTAAATGTCTTAAACATTGTGAACTGACACTATCAACAGCACACAGCAACAGTAACAATGCTACTGGCGGCTTTTGCCGCGCAAGGCATGCCAGGAGTCAGCGCGCATGTGTGTTTTGCCCTTGGAGCCGCTTTCAAATATTTACGGCAAATCGGACCTTACTTTTGGAATTACCCTCGTATTAATCGTCAATTACTGGACCAAAATACATGAAAATTTTTGTGTGTAATAATATCTCAATGAGAAATTGAAATACTTGTAGAGTTGTTAATTCATTTGAGAGGCTTGAGACATCTTGGTCATCAGCTCCATGAAGTTGGGTGTGCGTTGAAGTTGTCTGATAACCCGTATTGCTGTGATGCCTGTAGTAGTGTGTGTGAATGTATCAGGGACAGGCACTCTGGGATTTGAAGTAAGGTACTATCCCGGCAATTTCCTGTAGGGAGTGTGGAAAAACTCAGGGAAAAACCACACTCAAGATAACCGCCGTCAGAACCGGGATTCGAATCTACGATATCCGTACTTACTAAAGCTGCCCTCGCGACCATGGTGCACGCGCTTGACAAGTGCGGCTACACCGCGGGACGAAATGCTTGTAGAATTGTCTTGGGCAACTATACCCCCCCCCCCCCAATTGGTCGTTCGTGGCTACGCTACTGGCCCACACGTGCATAGAAACCAGGCGTGCTCCCAGCTGTGGACTGGCCATAGTAAGGGGAGGAGCAAGTCAAGGGTTACACATGTGCCCATGAAGCGCTGGCTGGCAGGTTATGTTTACTCCCAACACGATGGTTCATATAACGAGTCGGAGGTAGTAACCTCAATTACAGATGTTGTAATAATGGAAGGTGACTGTCATTAGCATAAAGCCACGCAAACAGCAAATGTCGTATGGAGGGAAATGCTATAGGATTGTTGAAAGTAATACTGCAGAGCAGCATGGGTCTTCTAGTGTCATTTAAAAATAGTTTTCACGCATCTGCAAATCAACTGCTCGAGTTTTCAAAAAATTGCAGGGGGAGATGGTGCACTGTGTTACTCATCCAAATTGTTAAATTCCTCCCTTTTGTCAATAGAAATTTGTGAATGTGAATCATGTACATCAGCAAACGATCCCTGCTTACAGTCAACATTGTCAACACAGAACACATGTGAAATAATTGTGGAGCCTATTTCCAAAAGTCGACATCTGACATTTTTTACCAAAAATAGATTTTGTTGATTTCGTATTCCTCTTGGAGAATCGCATCAACTGGATGGTGTAAGATGTTCCAAAACACGATATTTGTGGTTAAAAATCAATATTCAAGTTTGACTTTACTGTATTTCTATATCTCAACACCTGCTTTGTTAAGTTATTTCCATAATCCAACATCTGCACTCCCTTCCTAAAAAAAAAAGAAAACGCTTGAACGGCAAGATTCAGGAAATTTTATGTTATTCCTGGTAGAAACTCTAACATAAACTAACATAAATTTCCTGTATTTTGCCGTTTAAGTGTTATTTTTTTTTCAATAACTTACAAAATGCAGATGTCGACTTTTGGAAATATGCTCTTCAATTGGTATCAAGGCCAAACTTCCTCCTCTCTGATGGGAATAGATGCATCCTATGATGTAAACAAACCCCAGAGGAAAGCTCCTCTTGCACTCCTGAGGCACTTCGAAACAACTTACTAACATCAAATTTGGTACCAAGGAAGCTAAAACTCCCCGAAGGGGAACGAGCTAGCGATGACCTAAAACCTTAAACGAAGTCCAATTTAATTATTAACATTGAACCCCGAAAACATGTTGAGGGAACTACTAAGGGGTCAGGTACAGCATATGACCTTCAAAAAATCAATTTTTCGAAATATTTTGTATTTTATGCTCCTATCCTTTCAGAACATCCTGGTGCAAGTCATTTGATCAATATGCACCATAGTTTTTGAGTTATGATTTAAGAGGCAAAGCCCTGCACCCAATGTTCATCCCAGTTAATGGTATGTAAGATTTATGCACAAATGTTTATAGCTCATTTTCTCAGAGTTGTGTTTTTGACACCCGTTTTAATGATAACTCAAACACTAATTGACATACACTAATGAACTTTTGTGTGTGTATTTCTGCTTACTATATCTATAAAATGATGTAAATTCATGACTCTCTCTAAGACAGTTTCTTAAAAAAAAAAAAAAATCCTCTCGGCACGCCGGAAGGCGGAGGTAGATTTCACCGGGCAAACTAGGGGATAGGCTATAAAAGGCAAAATATGCAGGTTTTCGCAGAAGGATCACACCTCATTTATTGCGAAAAATTATTTTACAATTGGAGCTTAATTACCTTTTTATTCGTCTTTCTATGCATATTTTAACATTTTATTGTCTTAAGGGGATGGTAACCTTGTTGACATTTGGGGTCCATTTTTATACTTGTGGTCACACTGTCCTTATGCAAGGTTTGGAACGATGTGTACCTATCTAACAGTCTGTTTCTTCACGCAAAATTTTATCTCCCGCAGAGATGTTGGTTGGTTCCTCAGTTTAGGGGCTGCGACAACGTGGTCATGTAACCCCGTGAACTTTGGGTGTGTGTTAATTGTGATGACTGTATTAGTCTGCAATTCAGGTATGGACTGCAGACAGTCAATTTCAAGTAGTAGTTCCTAATTTTGGTACCAAATACTACCATCAACGACACCTAGCTGTAAACTTGGCAACTAGATGCCACCGCAACCAGCAACTTGTAACGAACGTAGGAACTTCCCCTCCGAAGGAACGCATACTGAGGGATTTTAGCACTCTAAGAAAATCCAACACTTCGGCCGGCTTTGAACCCTCAAGCTTGGGCATAGACGTTCAGCATGCTACCAGTTACATCACCGAAGCCGCTTCCCACAGAGGCAGATGGAAAACTGAATGTGATCTCGGGCAATGGCGTTGTCATGGCAACCTCTGATAGCTCATCCCTCATCAATTTAAAAGCGTTGTCATGGTAACCTCTGATGGCTCTTGGCATTTTCTTATAATTCCGAAATTATTTTTCTCAGTCTTTGGCGTAATGGTTGGTCATAGCTTGCCACGGTGGGTGAGTGGATAGCGTGTCGGTCTACTAACCCCAAGATTGCAAGTTCGCTCCTGGCCGCGGTAAGTGATTTTTGAAAGGCGGCAAAAATACGACACGCATGTCATACGATGTTGGCATGTCGGAGAACCCATTTGAATTCAGTAGGCCGTGTTCATAATGGCAAAATTAATCTCGGGAGTTTCCGCCAATACAAAGTTCTCATTTCTCTACTAGAAAGCGCAAGTGTTCAAGGAGCTTAGGTATCTAACCTCCTTGACTTTCATAGTGATTCAAGGAACAACGAAATTCGACACGCAAGCTACCCTCTGGGTGTCAAATTACAAAGCTTGCACCCGGCACCTGAGGCCATACGATATTATTATTATTATGGTTGGTCATATCAAAAATTCTTTCCGTCAAAAGATTTAGGTAATTATCACGGGAATATTGTCCATTTTGTACGTTTTTTCTCCACCCCTTTGGTCAATGGTTGGTGAAATCGAAAAAAGTTTTAAACAAATTACTGGCAATTTTGATATTTCTCGTCATAGAGATATTTCACTTTTTCGAAAAAAGCCCCCCATTTTCACCCCCTTCAACCGATTTTGCCCATTAACGAACTCGACCGAGATTTTAAAGGGATACATATTATGTAAAAAATTCAAAGTGATTGGTGCAAAATTACGGCAGTTATCGTGTCTACAAGAAACATATATATAATCTTTTGAACTGACGGTGGTTTTGAGGTCTGGGGGATGTGAGACGTGAAGACATGTCAAAATTTTCCGGAAGTCGAAACATGGTACCCAATGCAATAGTTAGCTTTCTAATGAAATCTAGGCTACCTAAAAAATGTACCAAAAATATTGTACAATTTTGACATTTTCTTTTCAATACAAAAGTAGAAGTATTTTTTGTTACGATATGTTGCTGAAAGTATTTGCATTTCTAGAGGAATGTTGGAACCTACAGGAGTTATCACTAAAACGTTGCAGCCTTGTATGATGAACAACCACCATTTTGAATTTTGAAAAAATACCCTTTTCTTTACATGAATGTAATGCTGTTTTTCGTATAAAATAGTGCCAGAGTTTCATGTGCACAAAATTTCATTGCTGTAACTGTAGTGGTTTTGAAGGAAAAAAGAAGGAGTACTGGAGACAGAGACACTAAAACAGTGAAATTGTAGCGTGATCCTAAGTGGTCAATTCGCAAGTAAAAAAAAAATTACCATGGTAACCTGTACCCGACCTCTTAACGAGTTAAAAGCATAATGGAGGTAAGAGGATCTCAATGATTGTGGCAGTCAATGACATATCTGTGCAACACAATGCATGCTGGCTGCTGCTCTTCTGTCACAGAATATGAGGAGAAACATCCGATGCAGGGATGTCAGGACAAACCATTTCCTCTCGCACAGTCAAACCTCAGTCTTCTATGGAATTACACATTACAGCTAAAATAACAATCACAGAAGTTTCTCATTTTTGGAAAATTTTAAGTAGTCACTACCTAACACCTAAACTCTGCAAAGGAACAAACAATAAAATATGAGCTACTCCTAGGAAGAAGAGGGGCCAATATTCTGATCAGATAACTACTGAATTGTCCGCACGAGGCTGAGTGCATCCTGTTTCAGCCCCAGGCAGAGCTCCTGGTGTGTGCCGAACACATTACCTGTATACCACGGAAAAATGATTACTATATATATAAAAAAAATAAAGATTTCTTTAAAAGACTTTTGGTTTTCTCGCCTTATGGACGAGACACTTCACAAACAAAGTAAAATTGTAATATGCATACTAATTTTTAATGCACCCATTTTTGGTTCTGGGGCTAAACCTCATCAAATGATAGATGTACAGGCTACCTCGTGGTGTAGGTCCTGGGTTCATTTTTCACTTCTACCCCAGGCAAATGCCAGGATGGTTCATAACTTAACGCCATGGCCACCTCCTCCTCAATCCCAGCCTCAATTACAAACACGCACACGTACACTACTACAGACATGACAATAACACAGGCTATCAGACAAATAAATAAATATATATATATAAAGGGCGTCGCAAAATTACGTTAACAAGCTGAAACCAGAGGTTCCAGCCCTTATCTGAAGCAACTTGAGATAGGACACATGGCCGGAAACGAACCGTTAAAAATCAGTGCGACGTTAAACTTTTAACGAGGGAAATCGGCAACACCACGCCAAGAAAGTGCGACTTTCTCTAATGTTTCCGTTCCATACCAGCCGCAGAAGAATGCCACCACTTCCCGTCTGGCGAGCTAGCTCAGTAGTATCGTGCACGGCACGGCGTGTTTCTTGAAAAGAGTCATTTGGTAGCGGTTCGAATCGGAGCCAGCGGAAGTTTTTTCTTATCATAATTGTTCCATTTTTTGTAGTTCAGATTTACTTTCTTATGACTTAAGGACTGTTTCTTTTATTTGTGTGTTATTTTTTTTATTATTAAAAGGTTAATTACAGTATTTAATTAATTACTGTATTCTGCAATCTTTTGAAATCCCCCATTTCTTGTTGTTAAGTGCATCTACGTTGTACTAATGGCAAAAAATGGCTGGTACGGAACGGAAACATTAGAGAAAGTCACAATTTCTCGGTGTGGTGTTGCCGATTTGCCTGGTTAAAAGTTTAACGTCGCACTGATTTTTAACGGTTCGTTTCTGGCCACAAGTGTCCTATCTCAAGTTGCTTCAGATCAGGGTCGGAACCTCTGGTTTTAGTTTGTAGACGTAATTTTGCGACACCCTGTATATACACACATACTGGGCTGAAATTATTATTACGAGAGAACAGCCACCTGGCTTCAGACTGGGAACATACACAGTAAACAGTTACAGGAGCAGCATTATGAACATGGCCTTGCTGGACATTGATCAAGCGTATGATAATGTGCGTAGAAGTAAGGTATGAAAGGCCCTGGAGAACAGAGACGTAGTAAAGCAAACTAATGGAGGATAAGGGAAATGTAAAACGGAAGTGAGCTGCGTGAAACTGGGAGCAGAGACATCACATTGGCTGGAACAGAAGAATGGCCGATATAAGGACCAGAGTGGCACAAGTAATTGATGATAGATGAAAGTAATGGTTTTTTGCAGATTTGATGATGATTTGGGGAAACAAGGAGGAGGAAGTACAGGAGCAGTTGGGTGTATGGGAAGGAATAGCACGTGGATATGGGATGAAATACCAGTATAGGAGAAAGTCACAACAGGAATAACATTTGGCGGGGAAAGACTGAGGAAAATAGAGTTTCAAGTATCTGGGAAGCATGATACAAGGAAATGGAAGAAACGACCGAGAAATAATAAATGAGCGGGGGAGACAACCTGAATCATTCAGGAAGAGTGTTAGAAGCCTGATTTGGAGCACGGATGTCCCTCAAAACAGCAAAAGGGATATATATCCGATGTACTAAGTTCCAATCCTAACGTATGCCTCAGAAACCTGGGTTATGAAAGGAAGGGAGAGAAGCAATTCTTGAGAAACAGTATTGGAGTGACAAAGATGGACATATTAAGAAATGAGAAGATGAGGGAATTAGCCAAGGAGGAAGCATTACAGAATGGGATAAAGGAATCAAGGCTTAAATGGTATGGACATGTTCAAGCGAATGGAGAACAGGATACACAGGAAGTGACTGAAAGGTGTGGGAAGAAAGGAGAAGTCTGGACCAAGGTAGAGATGGTGGGGAAGACAGAAGGCTTATGTTCCAAACAGAGCCGGCCAGTGGCTGGAAACTGTGCAAGATGATTATTATTATCATTATTAAAGTAAGTATGTGGTCACCAAGTTCTGCCAGGCTTCAACAGTTTCTCAATTTCACAGACATATAGTACAGTAGTTACATTAATATGAACAATATTCTGACTATGGAAAACAAGACAGCACCACACCAATAACTACAGTAGCCTAGTTGAACTCATGAAGTTATGGAGAAATTGAATCAAACCTGCACATCTGACATCTATTAACATTAGCACAAATTACAAGAAAAATAATTAACCTTTCATTTTAACCAGCTGAGAGATCCGAGAGGAAGTTAACCATCCTAAATACATAAATATATATGTATTAATTTCATTTTAACCAGCTGAGTGATATGAGAGGAAGTTAACCATCCTAATCCTCTTTACACCCAGCAGACCTGATGTCAACAACTTTCATTCTGAAATTCTTAAACGTTATAAAAATGAAAAGATGATTCTCAGGAGTCTGAACCAAAGCAAAGTTTGAACTAGCCAGATCAATTTTTCAAAGTATTTCATTCTATTTGAAATTTAATGTGTCATTGGTTCATTCGGAATACAAACATTCTGATTGTTTGGGAAACACTTTCATTTCAATATGAAAAGCCCAGGCAGGCAGTTTTTGAATTTAAGGGAGCACATTGGCACTGCTCGTGGCATCATAGCAGCCTTCGCAGCGTCTTGGTGAGGTGTGCATTTACTAGTAAATCCCATCAACCTTTATTCAATATTATCGAAAATAAAATGTTAGTCACGAGATTAAAGTAATATGTAAGTTAGTTACGAGATAAAAGTAATATGTGTCTTTCTAGAATGGCTTGAGAGGAATTAGAGTAAAGATCACCTCACCAGACATAGGTCGAACCCGTAGGTTATTACACACGTCGCACTGCACAAAATTGAAGTATATTACGCTACATATAAACGATATTATGATCAAAACGTTTAATGTGTTTGGAGCAAACTCAGATCATAAACTTTATTCAGATCGATTTTACTGGAACTACACATACATTCATTAGCAGTACAAGCTTTGTCATTACATTTTTATAGTGATACATGAGGATTGAGGATTAAAGCACATTTGTTTAGGAAGATTTTTGACATAAATCATGAGGAAGAAAGATTTTTAGAAGAATTGAATTGGAAATTTATACTGTTGAGAAAAGTGTGTAATGCATGTTTTTCAAGTATTTTGATAATAGGAAGAAATCGGGGAAGAGGAAGATGAACTGCAAACAGAAAAGGACTTAACATGGAAAGAAGTGGAAGATGCAGTGAACAAGATGAAAGGAGGGAAGGCACCGGGTGTGGATGAGTTGAGTGTGGAGATGGTGAGAGCAGCAGGAGAGGTGGGGATACAGTGGCTGTACCGAGTGATGAGGACAGCATGGAAGGAAAGGAAGACCCCAGAGGACTGGAAAAAAGGAATCATTGTCCCGATCTTCAAGAAAGGTAGTAGAACAGATTGCAGAAACTATCGGGGAATAACACTGATGAGTCATTGTGCAAAGATCTTCGAGAAAGTTTTGGAAAAGAGAATTAGGACAAGGATAGAAGGAGGGATGAGGGAAGAACAACATGGCTTCAGAGCAGGAAGGTCCACAGTGGATTTGATTTTTGCTGTAAGGCAGTTGCAAGAACAGCACTATGAATATGGAACAGATCTACTGATGGCCTTCCTGGACATTGAGAAAGCATATGACAGTGTATGCAGAAACAAAGTATGGAAGTCCCTGGAGGATAGAGGAGTAGAGAAATGGACTATAAAGAGGATAAAGGAGATGTACAAGGGAAGCGTGAGCTGTGTGAAAGTGGGAGGAGAGAGATCTGACTGGTTGGAACAAAGAAACGGCCTGAAACAAGGAAGTGCACTGTCACCGTTACTTTTCATTGTGGTGATGGATGACATAATGACCCGAGTGGCACAAGTAATTGGGGACGGAAAGATGAAAGCAATGGTGTTTGCAGATGATTTGATGATTTGGGGAAACAAGGAGGAGGAGGTACAGGAACAGTTGGACGTGTGGGAAGGAGTAATACAAGGATATGGGATGAAATTTAGCATAAATAAGAGTGAGATGGTGATCACAACAAGGAAGAAGGAAAGAACCACAACGGGAATAACAATTGGTGGGGAACAGCTGAAGAAAGTGGAGAGTTTTAAGTATCTGGGAAGCCTGATACAAGATAATGGAAGAAACGATAGAGAAATAAATGAGCGGGGGAGGCAGGCAGAAGCATTTCGGAGGAGTGTGAGAAGCATGTTATGGAGCAAGGATGTCCCTCAGAACAGCAAAAAGATCATATATCGGACGTACTATGTCCCTATCCTGACGTATGCCTCGGAGACCTGGGTTATGAAAGGAAGGGAGAGGAGCAAAATACAGGCCAGTGAGATGAGGTTCTTGAGAAGCAGTATTGGAGCTACAAAGATGGACAGAATAAGAAATGAGAGGACCAGAGAATTAATGAAGGAGGAACCATTACAGGATGGTATAGAGAAATCTAGACTTAGATGGTATGGACATGTAAAACGAATGGAGGAGAAGAGGATACCCAGGAGAGTACATGAGACGAAGTGGGAAGGAAAGAGACCGAGGGGAAGACCGAGAGACAGGTGGCTGAAGGGGGTGGAAGAAAGCGTGAAGAAGAGAGGAGAAGACTGGACAAGGGTGGAGGCTGAGAGATGGTGGGAAGACAGAAGACGTTGGAGAGGCTTGTGTTCCAAACAGACCCGGCCAGTGGCTGGAAACTGTGCAAGATGATGATGATTGTTTTGCATAACATTTATAATGTGTGTTTACTTCAAGTATTTTTAGTAATAATTCAATTCTAATATTGTACAATAAGGTTAGAAGACTAGAATAATAAGTTATGTCTGAATTTGTAATATGCTCACAATTCATATTGAAGTTTCAACATTTATTTTTATCTTACCTGAAGAAAACTGCAAGGATAGATGAAACATGTTTTAGTACATAAACAGTAGGCTATTGTGAATAAAGGTTTATGGGAGGTGAACCATAGCAACTGAAGAGACTTTGAAATTTGATATGCTGTCATTAGTTCATTTGGAGTACAAACATCCTGGATCCTTGGGGAAATAGGAATTTCGCTCGGACCTCCGAAAGTAAGTTTTACCAAACTCTGTTGCCTAAGTTCAAATCTCCACCTGAGATTCAAACAACAGAGACTAATGAATTATGGTGTTTGAAGCCATTTTTCAGTGTTGCCTTAGTAAACAAAATTTTGATGCTTTTCAATCGGTCAACACGATTGTACCCAAATGAGATGGGTTATTACCTAATCCTGAAAAAAATTACATGAGATTAATAAATACCTAGACTACAACTAACAAATACTGACGAGTTGCATTATCTCAACTAATACCGCAACTAAGTAAGTGTACATTTTGTAAATATTTTCAGACATAGATTTTTATAGCCTAAGTGTAATGGATCTGATGATAATCGCTTGCCGATCGAAACTGGTCATCCAAGTGAATTTATTAATCTTGTGTAGTTTTTTTCAGGATTAGGGAATAACCCATCTCATTTGGGGACAATCGTGTTGACCGACTGAAAAGCACCAAACTTTTGTTTAGAGACTAATGCAATCTTTTATAACCAGAGAAAACGGGACACGATAAATATAAACCACGAGTATGCCTACCATACAAGAAGAAAATACTGCCCCTCTTCTTCTGACTATATGCAATACATATTAACTAGACAATATGTATAAACAAACTTTGCCTGTATGCATACACACACCACCTTTCCACCGGACAAGACACATCTTGTAATCTTTTGTGTTTAGAATAGCTTTACAAAGCAAGAATCTTAAGCTTCTGTGCCGAATCTCACACAACAACTTGCTAACAATGGAAAAGAACTGAATTTTAATTTTGAAACTCTGCAGAGAAAGAACGCAGCAATTAACGGAGAATTAATATTAATTTTGTAAAAGATGAATAAGACAGCGGAAGTGCCTTCCAACATTCTTAATGATTAGCTAAGGTCTTTTTACTGTTTTGCTTATGATTGCGTTCTTCCTCTGGGCTCTTTCCATTCTTAACAATTCTCTGTCAGACCTAAAGAGAAGCTCAAACTTACCACGTCTGCATTTTCAGTTTAAAATTTGCCATCTACATATATTTTTAAAATTCTCTAATTTGTCCTAGAGCCTAGAATATTTTTGATGTACAGTGTTGGTAGCATTGAATGTTACACCAGTGGTGGTAATCTAGATCATGGTAACCTTATTCCTGAAAAGATTACAAGATGTCCTGCCCCATTATTTAGACCTCACAGGCCCCACCACCGGTGATGGCCACGGTCCGCAAGGAGGCGGCCACCCACTGCCCGTTGCCGTCCTCGATGGCGCCCTCCTCACGGCTCAGTCGGCTGTAGTACTGCACCTTCTCCTTGGTGTAGAAGCTATGTTCCGTGGCCCTACTACTGCTGCCATCGTTAATGTGGATGTTGCCACTGGCCAGCAGCGGACTGTCTTCGCTGTCCGAGCGGTTCCGCCCCCACGAGCCTATGCTGTCGCTTATCCCGCTGTCTGTACTCGTTTCGTTGAGGGCAGTTGCGCCAGGCTTCGTGTCTCGCGTCGAAAAATATAAAAAGGCAACAATGGACTGAAACAAATGAAAATCTGTAATCTTCCCACAGGCTGCCATGAGGATAAATAGCACAAAACTGTAAACATTGTGAATTCTGTAAACACTAATTTAGTGGCAAGTACTTGAAACATGTAAAAAGCAGTTTGTGCCGAGATGGACGATGGCCATATGATGCTATTTTGTGCTTATAACACCAATCAACACCACGTGGGATTGGATGCGTGGCACAGTGATAACGTTTTCGCTTGCTGTGCCCGAGGTTGCAAAAGGGTGTCGGTAGATTTACTGGCATGTTAAAGATCCCCATCAGTGGAAACTTCAGGCACCCAGCGTCACTAAAAACCGCAGTCATTAAACCGGATGTAAAACTAATAAGATTATTATTATGACACCATGTGGGTTGTGTGCCTTTGCTGTAAGTAAACTATTTTTTTCATTTTTAGGTTAAGTTTTGCTGATCCAAGTTTCTTTGGTGTTGGTATTTTGATTTAGGACTGAATTTGATTTTCTTTGGGGAATTCCCAGTTTCATTTTAGGGTATATTTTGGGCTTAGGTAGGAAAATTTTCATTTTCATTATACCTTGATAAGAACAACAGTTTTTGATTTGTAGATTTATTTGAGTTTTTGGATACTGTTCCACCATTATGTTAATCCTTGATGGCTAACCGCTAACTCTCTTCTCCCATTATGTTATGGGTTGGGGCACAGTTCAAATATACATTTCTGTTAATTTAAAAAATATCAGAAATTTATGTATGAACATTTCAACTAATTGTAAGATGCCAGATTTATATTTCTTTTATCCTTTTAGATATAATTTTATACATGAAAACGATGGATTGGAATCCGGGCTAGCCATAGGAAACAACAAGAACGATGGAAATTTTTAGATGTTTGCAATTTGCATTTTAAATTGATGGGTGGGGTCAGGGTAAGCATTGATTGCTTGTGCAGGTGATGAAGAAGATGGCAATTGTATCGACTGGGTTAGGTCAATACTGATCTACATTCATTACTTTAGACCAATATAATCCTCATTTGTAACAAATCTGCTAATAAAAAGCTAAATTAGGAATGGAAGCAAAATTTTGGGTTTGTAAATGCTTAAAACTCTGGCCATCATCCAGCTTGGCTTTTGATATTTTCCACACAATGTTTTCGGTTATGTGCCGCCAAATATTTGGAGGCTTAAGAAGCTAGTTTCAAAGGGCTTTAATGAATGAAAGATAGCTTTTGTTTCCATATTACAAGTAGCCTACCTGGTACCGGTATTACTAAATGTACACAGTCATTGGCAATGGCTGTTGCTTCGACAAACATCTTTACTGCTACACATTTCAATTCAATAAAAATAATTTTAACATTTTGCAGTAGAAGATAAATGCAACTTCGTATAATATTATGAAAAGTTAGTGTTGTTTTGAAGATCTACCAGTGGCATTCTGTACGTTGAGTAAGACTGGAGTTTAGAATGGACTAATGCACCTGCCAGGAAATTCAGGAATCAGTCTCATTGTAAAGTCTTACTTGGCAATTATGATAAAATCCAGGGCTAGAAGGATTTTCATTTTAAGACCGGAAACAAAGAAAAAATGCAAACATTTGCAGTGCAAGTACCTAAATGCAGAAGGGTCCATCATTTTGGATACGGTTTGTTTCTTACAACTTCATGAAATATTGAGCAAAGTACGATCACATGCAATATGGGAATTTTTAAAATCAATTTATATAACTTTGCGAACTTTACATTAAATTCAACACTCACCAGACCTAGTGTGAAACCAGCCATGATGGTCGAGCACACAGGGAATCCATAATAATCCACCAGCAGACCACCAACTGAAGGGCCAATCACTTCCCTGGAGAAAAGAGGAGCAGAACTACACTGGTGGTGTCCCAACACTGAAGAGCACGAAGTGTCTCTTACTTTACAACTATGCCACGTAGATTAACAGGTATATGGGAGGCTACTCACCCAAGAGAATACATGCACGACCATACCCCAGCAACCATACTGTACGTTCCGATCTCATCACTGCAGCCACCTTCCCTGCAAACAAAACAGTAATAATGAGTGATGTAGGGTAGGAGACACAAAACTGCCCACTTTTCCCATTTGAAGAGTAGACTTGACGTTTCTGGAATGTACAGTTCAGACCCAGCGAACAATGCTTTGAGTATTGAGTTCTTGTTTAAGGATGTGAGCTTGACTGCAAACAAATCTCAATTTATACACAGATAAAATGTAAATTATAAAAAAGAAAAAGAAAAAGCAAATGAAATTTACACAGGAATAAGATAAAAGAATGATTTAGAACATTGAAAATTCAAAAATACTATGGAACAGAATAATCTATAATATAAGAGGTCTTCTCCAGAATCCTATATGGTAGACCAACTAGAACATACCAGGGAGGCTTCAGACCTTGGAGAAGCTGTACAGAACAATTCATATTAAGGGTTCAAAGTGTAGTCACATCCTAGTTTGTGGACTAAGGGCAACAGCTCAGTGGTCCTAACAGTCGGGATTCCAGTTATTATGGAATAGGAGTGGGCATCTCGCACAAAAAAGGTTCCAATTTCTTCCATCAAGTATGGAACATAGCATTGTAATGATTTTGGTTGGTACTCCACTATTGGGCAACCAAATGAGATGCTTTGGACCCTGCCAAATCCTGATGAATAAAATTACCAATAAATTACCACTTACCAGATTAATAATAGGGATGTGGCGACCCCATCGCCCAGTGGGTGACCACTGCAATCAGCCACCCGAGTATTGGCGGGAAAACCATACCTTTTTAGAGTAGGAGGAAATGCCTGCTCTCAGCCGGAAGACATCATGAGGCCCTCCAAGGCTCACAACCTTGGTAGTATTTTGGTCAGTGTGAAATATCCCTGACCCCAATCTACAGTTTTTCAACTGTTCAAAGCATGGAGAAAAATTCAGCAGAAGCTACTACCCCAGGTGGTAACCAATCCACCTTCACCTTGAGTGAAGCATGCAGGCCTTCGGATTCTGGGGAGCCTGCACAGACATACGTGGAGGTATCGGAGACTCCAGGAAAGATCAGTCACAAACGCCGGAATTTCTTTACTACTTTCAACGCAAACTCACTTCTTAAGACCGGCAAACTCGAACAGGTTACTGATGTCTTGTCCCGATATCAGATATTGATCGCTGCAATTCAGGAAACAAGCTTCACGGATGAACAGTGCTTCGAGTCACAAGGTTATAGAATATTCAAAGGCAAGACCAGTAAACGTGTAGTAAAAACCATCCCACACTTAGGCACAGGACTTATTGTCAACAGGAAGATTTTGGGTTCGATTGTGGACTTCACATCCCCTAACAGCCGAGTCTCTACTCTTTCTTTTCGGTGTACAAATAGAGTTTATACAATGGTGAACGTACATGCGCCAATCAATCAGGCGAATAAGAAGGACCCGGAAGGAACAGACGCATTCTGGGAGGAGCTAGAATATATCCTCTCAAAGGTACCTGACAAACATACCATCATTCTCCTAGGGGATTTCAATGCCCAGCTTGGCAAAGAACGAAAATATCAGAAGATTATTGGAAACTACCCAGCTCACAGGAGAACTAATCGTAATGGAGAGAGGCTTGTGGAGTTATGCAGAGCATTCAATCTGGTCCTAAAGTCAACGGCGTTCAAACACCAACCCAGAAAACAGAAGACCTGGATTTCTCCAAACTCCAACCTTGGTGAATTCCAAATTGATCATGTCGCCATTGCACGGAAAGCGCAACGAGAGATCCAGAACGTGAAGATTCTGAGAAGTGGCAACTTAGACTCGGACCACTACCTTTCGCAAATCAAAGTTAGACTAATTCCAAGAAATAACAAGAAGATTACTCCAAGAAAAACTGATAAGTTTGACAGAGACAAGCTAAGGAGCAACCAAGAATTCACCCACAAGTTGGAAACTTTAAATCCAGAGAATTGGGAACAATTACAAGAGGCTATAGTCAGAACTGCAAAGGAGACTGTCCTACTCACAAAATCAAGAAAGCATCCTTGGTGGGATCATGAATGTGATGCAGCAGTTCAGCTAAGACAGGTTGCGTGGCAGAAATGGAATTGCCACAAAAATGAAGAGAATAGGGTCAACTTCCTAAACGCGAGAAAATCTGCATCAAAAACCATCCGTGGCATGAAACGTATGTTTAATAAGGGACAGTTGGTACAGATTGAGCAAGACTTCCAGAAAAATAACACACGTAACTTCTATAAAACCTTCAAGCACAGTCTGAACAAATACAACCCCCCAAGTCTACAGTTTAAAGATTCCAACGGGAAATTGGCTCACAATGATAAAGATAATTGTCAGATCCTAGCAAGTTATTTTGAAAACCTCCTCAACTGTGAGGCTCCAGTGACCCCTTTAGTTTATGAAATAAATCCAAACTTCCACCCCGATTCGTCCCCACCTACAAAGGCTGAAATCACGAAGATAATCCAAGAGCTGAAGGACAACAAGGCACCAGGTGAAGATTTGATAATTGCTGAACTGTGGAAACATGCAGGGGAAAAGGCAATCCACAAGCTTGTTGCAATTATTCAAGAGATCTGGTAGAGCGAAAAACTCCCAAGTGGATGGACCTCTGCCGTAATTCATCCACTACATAAGAAAGGGGAGAAAACCGATGTGAACAATTACCGTGGCATCTCTCTTCTGTCAATAACTTACAAGATCCTCTCAAAAGCTCTACAGAATAGGGCGGAACAACAAATTGATCCACAACTGGGGGAATACCAAGGGGGTTTCAGAAAGGGACGGTCATGTGCTGAGCAGATTATGAATCTGAAGTCCATCCTTTCATATCTGAAACTCAGGAACAGGGAATTTGTGGTGACCTTTGTTGATTTTAGAAAAGCGTACGACTCAATTGATCGAACCACCCTATTGCAAATCCTTGAAGAGTTTGGCTTAGATAACAAGACACAATTATCCAGCAAACCCTGACCAACACCACCTCCAAAGTGAAGTTCAGAGGAGAGATGTCTGATGCCTTTGAAATCAGGACAGGAGTGAGGCAAGGAGACGGACTCTCACCTCTACTCTTCAACTGTGTTTTAGAAAAGGTCATCCGAGAATGGCGGAAGGAAATGAAAAATTCAAGGGTAGAAAATGGGGTAAGGCTAGGGTACAAGTATATGAATCTTACAATCGACTGTCTAGCCTTTGCAGATGATCAATCGTGGGTCTCTACCTTAAAAGACAGTACGCATTAAATGGAGCGCGCTGATGCCAGATCTGCTGCATATACAAAGTTCTGCAAGGCCGGGCACATGACGTAACATAACTCGTATACAGGCGTGCTTTTACGCAAAACTCAGGAAATTTCCAAAATATTTGTTTGTTGTATATAATTGTACCTCATGCCTTGAAGCGAAAGACGGTACAATATTTAGATTATGATACACCGAAGCTCAGAGCGTGATTATAATGCACACATTATAATAATTTATAATTTTCAATTATTCAATTATTCATGAATATGATAAGGCCTTTTTCTCGAATATCAGAGGTTATAATAAATTATAATATGACATAATAATAATAATAATAATAATAATAATAATAATAATAATAATAATAATAATAATTAAAATATATTTTGGTCCACGTAATTTACCCAATTTTGTGTGGTCAAGTGGGGTATGCAGCCGAAATTAAATTATTCATTTCTTGTTTCTTGAACGAGACGTTGTTCAATTTTATATAGTTCTTCACTTACGCCCATACCATTTCGATGGGATTAAGTTCACTGTGGTATGGTGGTGTGGTAAGGTGACAAGCAAGAACATATTTCTCTGCTGTGATAGCCTACATTGTCTATTACTAGGCTAGATCCTTCGGGAACATTGAGCAACAATATTGGTCGGCGAACCACTTTTCATATACTTCACCTGTCATTTTGTCGTGTGTGTCTACCGTGTTCTTTTTGGCACAGAAACGTTAACTCTGCACCATTAACGAACCCTTGTTAATTCCCGGGACGAACAAAGGCAAACTACGGAAACCACTTCGAGGATGGCTGAGGTAGGAATCGAACCCGCCTCTTCTCAGTTTTGTCTCATGGAGTTGAGTACACCCCGTTCCAGCCCTCAGACCAGAATTACATTTCTTGGCAGAGCTGGGATTCAAACCCGGGCCTCCACAGTGACAGCCAAGAACGCAACGAAGCAGACAATTTATAAAGAACACAAAATCCACTTCATTTCTTAGTTTTACTTCACATCATCACCTACCCTCCTTCAAACGTAGTCGGGGGAGATAGCCTGAGGGCCACGTTAGTAAACAAAGTTCCGGTGCGTCAGCGCTGAGCGGGAGGACTAAGCGAAGTGCTATAACTTATGAATGCTACCTAATATTGAGCTCTGGTTTGTTTTAAAAACTATTTCAGACATTAATGAACATTTCTTCTCGCTTAGTCACCAACGTAAAGTCAACAGCAAAAAACTTTCTCGCTAGCTGAATTTTATGTGACACCATCCCAGATTTTTCAAGTAACATTTAAGAAAAAAAATCATAACTTTCTTATTATGAAAATAATTATTGCCCTGAGAAGTAGGGTATCTTCTACCAACATCAGGCAATCTAAAAATAAATTCTTGATCTGTTGCGATCATTAGTTCATTATCTATGGTGTGATAAGTTTTATAAATGCAAAAATATAGATTCGCGCTAAAATACCGTAATTGTGAAAATTGGGCCATGTGTTAATTATTTATGGCTTTTATTTTTACACCATCATAAAGAGCGGGAAATTCTCTATAATACCACGCAAACATTTTCTTAGATTTGTCACTTTCAATTATTGGGAAATGGCAACATCGCTGGGGTAGAAGAGGACGAAGCTAATTGCAGGACATAGGAGTGCGAGTGAGAGGCAAATACTACATTTAACTCCATACTGTCTTTTAAGGTTGAGACGCTCTATAGCGATCTTTTCAGATTCCATTGATACGGCAGAAGAACAACTTAACCAACTGAAAAATCAAGCACTGAAGGCTGGGCTTCAAATCTCCTTTGAGTAGACACAATTCATGACAAACATAAAATCAGCGCCCAGGGAACTGGAAGTCGGACTAGGAAAAGTTCAGAAGGCAGAAAAGTTTAAATACCTCGGTGAATGGATAGAGCCTAACCTATCAGAGAAAGAAGCCTTCGTGTCACGCATTAATAAAATGGAAATGGCATACAACCTGACTAAAGACATCTACAATAAGAGATCGATATCCTTAAACGCCAAAATTAGACATTACTGCACTGTTATTAGACCAGAGGCTCTGTATGCGGCAGAGACTAACAATGAACAAGAAAGGTCTAATGGAAAAACTAGAGGCGAAAGAAAGGAAGATTTTGAGGAAAATCCTGGGTACTATCAAAGAAAACAGCGAGTACCGAAGGCGTCACAACGACGAATTATACAAGCACGTGGAGAAGATCAGTGACACGATTCGAAAAAGAAGGATTGCCTTTTATAGCCACGTGACACGAATGAGCCCAGGCAGGATATCAAAACGGATATTGACGTACTTTCAGGATAAGAAACCCAAAGGGGCATGGTTCACGGAAGTTGAGAAAGATCTACGTGAAATGGAAATTTCCCCTAAAGATATCCAGGAGCGTGTTCCACTTCAGGAAAAACTACGTACGCACAAAGGTTTCCAGGAAAAGCCGAAGCTGAAGACAGGGAAGGTGTGGTCCCAAGAGAGAAAATAACAACACCGGAGACGAATGCGGGAACACTGGGCGGTAGTTAAAGCTCGGAAGAAGAGACAGTTGAACTGACGTGGTCCCTAGTTGGCCGAATCGAAGAAAGAATAATAATAATAATAAGGTGGAGATGAAGTTTATAAGAACAATGATTCAGAAGACATGGAGGGACAAAATAAAAAATGATAAGATACGCCATCTTGCTCAAGTAGAACAATCTCTTAATGAGATCTGTGTTGAAGCCAGGCTGAAATGGTTCGGTCATCTCAAAAGAATGGACACACAAAGAACAGCTAGAGTGTGGTTTGAGAAAGAACTGAAAGGTAAGAGACCAAGGAAGAGATGGATCGACCAGGTTAGAAATGGTCTTGCAGGGAGAGGTCTGGATTTACAGCAAATCATGGATGAGGAATCATTCTTGGAGAGAACTAAATGGAAAGCGCTCATTCAACGCACCCGGGAAACTGGAGCCGGTTCATGATGGTGATGATGATGTTGGTTGGGTGCCAGGTCGCAACTTGAAGTGGTGAACCAAAATTTATAACAATAAATAACACTCCAGAGCACACACAGAATTCTCTTTCCCTTGTTGTGGCATAACTTGGTCACCAAACCGGTAGCAATTGATTTAGGAGAAAGGGATGCCTTATATGTACTATTGGGAATAAAATACCTAGCATAAAGGAGAAAGAACTTAATATGATCAAAAGACTAACAAAATAATAATAATGACGCTAATATGAATTTACCGAAGTTATGTTAAAATGTGGCGCAAATGAAATATGGAGGTTTGAATAAATGAAGTTACTAAAAAAGCTTGAAGTGAAGTTGCCTAAAATGTATTTACAGAGAGACTTGAGTAAAACTTGTTCGTTCGCTCACCCATGTCGATCTCTGAGATAATGACCCTGGGTCATGGCTTCTGTATGTTGGCAGCTGGCATTCTCGGTCATCACCAAGAGGAGTTGTAAATCGTAATGATAAATCTTGAATAATAGTTCAATATTCCTTGAAAATCGCTCCTTCAGGGCTGACATCGTTTCTTTTACCTCACTCTATCAGTCACCTCCCTTTTTTTTTAAACATGGCTCCGTTGCTATAGTCACACTCACTCCATCCGTCATCTCTTTGATATCAACTAGTGCAGACAAACTCAGTTATTATGTCACCGAGGGTGACAATTGTGCTTGAGAACGTGTTTCCAGGAAGACCTCAAGGCACCGGACTCCACAATAATGGGTTGTTTACTAAGAATAACATTGTTGAAGCATCTCTCTGTCCCTAACTTAAGAAATTCAACTATGTCCATATTCCATAGGGTTACAAATTAACAGAAACACTCTTCCACCTGAATAGACAATCAAAAACTGACAAACTACAAAGATCGAAAGAAGAATTGGAAGAACCTGCATCAACAAGAAATATCACAAAGACGGACAGTGGCGGATAGTGCCCAACAGTCGTGTGCAAAGAATTGGAACCCATTACTGATACCATGCGTAAGAGGAGACTGGGATTCTTTGGACACATAATGAGAATACAGGATTCGAGACTTCTGAAACAACTGGTACAGTACAATCTCAAGTCAAAAATTACCATAACAGGATGCAGGTGGATTAGTGAAGGAAATTGGCCCTACACCAGAAGACACTGATTAGAGTAAATTAAAACACAAAATCAAGAATATCTGTTTCACACTTACAAGTCACAAACCAAAGAAAGAGCTCGAAGATCGGAGTGTATGCAAAAGTATTGGGAAGACCGCAAGGCCCGAACGGTGCCTAAGAAGAAGACTAGATAATTGACTGACTAAAGTGATCCTATGTGGTCAAAAAAGAGATGAGGAAGTGGAACATGTTTCGATTCAGCCAAGTCCTTACCAGTGCTTAACTTATCTCCAATATTTCACATAACTTATGGATGTAACACTAATATTGTTCTGAACTATTGAAATGTTATTTTCTAAGATGTTTTCATCACTTCTTCAACTACTAATTTGAGATCATATTTGACTTTTGTTTACTATATTTTATTTTACTTTTCTAATTACTGTAAAAAGCAATAACATTTATCATGTTAGGAGAAAGTATGATATTGATTAATAACTCGTAATAATCCTACGCCAATCATTACAAATTAAAAAAACAACTACAGTAAAACTTCACTTATACACTTTCCAGGGGACCAAAGGAAAAAAACGTATAAGTGTGAAAAACGTATAAATGAAAGTCGGCAAATAAAAACTGCAAAATGTACAGTATGTGACAATATGGGTTATAGTTAAGAAGTGAACGGCAAGAAATAATAACACGATTGTTTAACTATAATCGGCAATATGTAACAATACCAGATAAAGAAAGAAACAACAACAAAAAAACAAAGAAAATTGAGTCACTTTACGAAGTAGTCTGTTATGTTGGCTTGTTTTTTTTAACAGCGGCCATGGCATGAACAGTTTTTTCAAACCGATATAATTCGGCCATTATTTCCTCAAAACGTTATGGCGCGTCACCAAATGTTTGATAGTCCATAGAGCATTGACAGCATCATTAAAATCCACTGTATTATGCTGCGGCTCTTCGTCATCGTCATTAATAAAATACCGTAGTGTAAATTAATTTATGGATTTTAATTTGTCTGAAGATAAAACATTATTATAACACAGAATCAATCGCGTATTTTTAATGGTTTGACGAGAAGTCCTGAAAAATTTATCGGCGATCGTAACACACTTCCGCTTTCATCCGCTCATCTTAACATATGCTTCAGACGCTGTCTAACTGTGTTCTATGGCTGCCTCCTGTATTTTGCTTACAAAAATAGCGCTCCCTACTAATTATTACGCAAGAAGCTGTTTTTCCTTGTTCCAACACGCTGGCCAGCGAGTGTCGCTCAAGGGCATCGTAACATAAATAGTGAGCGCTGCATTCCACTCACCGAGCGGTGAAGCCAGGTACAGTCTGTACCAAATGTTTGCATTCATACAGACTTTCTCAGAACATGCAACGTATAAATGATGCTTGATCTTGCAAAGGACTTCAAATATGATCGTGTAAGTGTGAAAAACGAATAAATGTAAAACGTATATCGGAAATAAATTAACATGGAAAGTATAGGGAATTTGCCGGAACCAGGAAAAAAAACCACGTATCAGTGTGAAACGTATAAAAGAAGTTTTACTGTATTCAACTTTTGAACATCTACTCTATTGTTCAATCGTTGCATTTGTTTTGGCTTGACAATGAAGCTTTCTTCAGCTAAAAGTTCAATTAAGAAATCATTGTGTCAAATCTATAAATTACTGATTACAAAGAACAATAATTTGCTATGACTAAACCTCTGAAATAATCATTAAAAGAAATGTATATCCTTACAAAGAATGAATTAAAATCCTGTACATAAATTATATTTGACAATATTTATTTGTATAATTATGAGTAGCTTACTGAAATGAAATGAAGTTCTCATGTTGCAGTCATCAACCTTAAGCACTACAACATTCAAAATTATCACAAAAGATCGGCAAGGTGTGTTTTGAAGCTTTTTCGTTGACACCAACATTAGGTTTTTACATTCTAGAACTTCATTTCGGGGGCTTTGGTTGCGTAGTTGGTGGCATGCTGAGCTTCTATACCCAAGGTTGCGGGTTCAAACCCGGCCGAAGTCGTCGGATTTTTTAAGAGCGTTAAAAATCCCTTAATATGCCTTCCTTCGGAGGGGAAGTAAAGCCGGTGGTCCCATGTCATAGATTTATGGCATGACCAAGAACCTTTTACTAACTACACTTGTGAAAGCAAAAATTTGTAGGTTAGTTTGATAACACTCTATTAGTTCAAACGTTCGCCGCCAGGTGCTGACTGCGATGCCATCTAGTAGCCAAGTCTGCAAGCTAGGTGTTGTGGACGGTAGCATTTGGTGGTAGTCCTTACTTGAATTACACACTAATACAGCCATCAAAATTAACACCGGTTATCAGACAGATTCTACACACACCCAAAGTACACGAGGCTACATGACCGTGTTGTTACAGCCCCTATACTAAGGAACCAACCACCTTAATTTCAACAAGCTAATTATAATCTTAGTATACAAATAAAATTGTCAAATATTTTAATAATCTTACCGAGTTTTGGCACTTCACCAAACAAGCACATGATATTACTTACAAAGCACTGTCTAGCACCCCTTGGAAAGTTGGCAGCAGTGTGAGAGCAACAGAGACCCCCATGATGGACAGAGCTACCAGGTTCAGCCACACAGTGCTGTGGAAACAAGAGTGTCATCATCATCATCATCATCATCATCATCAATCGGCAACAGAGAAGTCAATACATTCTAAGACACAATTAAATTGTTAAAATGTTACATAATTCATGAAAAAAGCCACATTACAGAAAACTAATGTCTATGTACTGTACATGCCGGTGCAAGCAGACCTCTCAAAATGCTAATACGTACAGCAAAATCACCAGGATCTACAAAGATTAGTTTTCTCAAAACAAACTTGCTTCACAAATCATTTGTCTCATACGTACTCCGCACATCTCACTTGCCCCATGGACCAGTGAAGCTCCCATTGCCACAATACTAAGTTACAGAAATCTCCAAAAGCTGATTTATAACCCCCTAAAAACCAACGACTTCATGGCCGGTGTGCAGCCATTTAGGCTATCTACTCTCCAATTTTGACACCCCAGAACTTTTGGCCAACCTGTGGCTGGGATTTAATTAATACCAGAACTCTGTTGCCTGACCTGTGGTTGGGATTTACTTAATACAAGAACTCTGTTGGCCAACCTGTGGCTGGGATTTAATTAATACCAGAACTCTGTTAGCCAACCTTTGACTGGGATTTAATTAATACCAGAACTCTGTTGGCCAACCTGTGACTGGAATTTGATTAATACCAGAACTCTGTTAGCCAACCTTTGACTGGGATTTAATTAATACCAGAACTCTGTTGGCCAACCTGTGACTGGAATTTGATTAATACCAGAACTCTGTTAGCCAACCTTTGACTGGGATTTAATTAATACCAGAACTCTGTTGGCCAACCTGTGACTGGAATTTGATTAATACCAGAACTCTGTTAGCCAACCTTTGACTGGGATTTAATTAATACCAGAACTCTGTTAGCCAACCTTTGACTGGGATTTAATTAATACCAGAACTCTGTTGGCCAACCTGTGGCTGGAATTTACTTAATACCAGAACTCTGTTGGCCAACCTGTGACTGGAATTTGATTAATACCAGAACTCTGTTGGCCAACCTGTGGCTGGGATTTGATTAATACCAGAACTCTGTTGGCCAACCTGTGGCTGGTATTTAATTAATACCAGAACTCTGTTGGCCAACCTGTGGGTGGAATTTTCACTTGTAATCACTAAATGTGCTTCATTGTACCACTGAGCACTGTGCTTTTTAAACGTCCATCGAAATTATGACTTCCAGGCCACCATCTTGAGGTAAATGTGGCCACTTGTCACAACGTTCAGGGTTTCCCAATTCAAAGATGGCCTGTGTTCAGTCATGAGGAGGTCAGATGGCGATACTCTCCATAACTTGGTGCGTGCTGGCATTCCCGTTGTGGTCTAGAGCCACACTGTTCTTCATCCATCTTATTTTCAGCTAATGATCAAATTCTCATTTCCACAATGCCCAGGTATACTTTTGCCAAGACACTTATCAAAAAAATCAGTCTATAATTAATAATAATGTTATTGGTTTTACGTCCCTTTTAACTATCCTGGCTTTTAGAGATGCCGGGGTGCCGGAATTTTCCCCGAAGGGGATCTTTAACGTACCAGTAAATGTACTGACACGGCTCCCTCGCATTTGCGCACCATCAAATGCCAGCTGACTGCGCCAGGTTTCGAACCTGCAACCTTGGGCTCAGCAAGCGAGAACGTTACACCAGAGCCACGCAGCCAGACAGTCTATAATTAAAGAGCTCCCTGGAATGACGTTGGAAGCACCACATTTTGACAAAGCGATGTTTCAATTTCTTTGTTTTGCATTTATTTTGTGTTAATTAGCATATACTGTATGTGTGTTTAAACAGTCATTGTCCCTATGATGATAACAATTGCTTTAAAATATACAACTTCGATGTTTTCACAGTATTTCTTCATTCCTCAACATTTTATTAAGTGGCGCTTAAAACATTATTCCAGGGAGCTCTTCAATTGTAGCAGTTACCTTGCTTATCAATTAGGCAATTATTTCTTTTGTCAACTTTCCCTTTGTAATCCCATCATCATCATCATCATTTTCCATCTCCTATTTCCCGGGTGTGGTATACAAACGCTCGCCATTTCTTTCCGACGGAGTAGATTTGCTGTTCTTCTAATCTTCCCGTTTCCCATTCCGTTTGTTGACCTCAGACTTCACAGTGTCTATCCGTCGATTTCTTGGCCTTCCTACCGGTCTCCTCTCTCTCACTTCTCTGTCAAAATCCCGTATTGACTCGGCTCTAGGACCCCCTCACCTATAGTACCCCTCCTTAATTATTGAGAGTCAAAATACAACATTCTTGGAAATTGACGAATTCTTGAACAAAATTTAATTTACAACTGAAATTCATTCTCTTTTATGACAAAAATATTTTTCTTGTTATATTATTTTCTTATTCAGACGATATGACCACCATTTTGCTTACATGTACCACGTATATAACAAAGGAGAAACTGTTCCGCCTAGTCAATACATTCATTACAACAAGTTATAAACTTGCTGTTATATGGTACATGTTTCGGGGCCTCTAGTACTGGTCCCTTCTTCAGCCATAAATTAAGTTGCAAAATCCAGCATAATTAAAGATATCATAATAAAAAATCATCAAGATGATGATAATAAAAAATACATAAAATGATGAGTGAATGGATGAAATGAGATGAAAAAGAACATATTAATCATTTCATCCATTCACTCATCATTTTATGTATATTTTATTATGATATCTTTAATTATGCTGGATTTTGCAACTTAATTTATGGCTGAAGAAGGGACCAGTACTAGAGGCCCCGAAACATGTACCATATAACAGCAAGTTTATAACTTGTTGTAATAAATGTATTGACTAGGCGGAACAGTTTCTCCTTTGTTATATAGAGAATCTGTCAATACGGAAAATGAACTTCTTTCAGAGCACAATGTACCACGTACGCGATTGGGCAGGATATAGAATTGTGTAGCCAATAGGCTTCACCCGATATCCAATAGAAGATGCCACACTATTGGCAGAGTAGAAGCACCAAGTTTAAAATCTGCCAATGAAAGTTATGGTTAAATATCTTGCCTGCATTCTTTTGTTTAGTATTCTTTGTAATGCGATTCAAATTGGTGTTTGCGACAGTCTTCTTAATTTTATTTTAAAAAAAATTCATTTGTTGCAAGAACCGGCGGCGTTTGTATGACACGTTATTGGTATATTAATGTGAAATATGTGAATAATACGTACTCGGTTGTGTTTACAAATGTTAGAGAGATGTGATCTTTCAGCATCATCATTCATTCCATAATGGATGCATTCTCCCTCCCTATGTTCAAATAAAAATAAAGTTTGCATTTCCATGCCTGATAATTTGTCCATTCCATTCTATTTCTTTGATAGATTCTTGCTTAGCAAGGGTTAGTAGTGAAAGTCATTGGGGGATAGCCGGAAATAGTGGTGGATAAGTGAGGTTATGGCAGTCTCATAATGGGCTGATTAAATATGTAAAATTTGTTTATTTTGATTAAATATATCTTACTATGTAGCATCAAAATAAAGTAGCTTACTTTTATCCTCTCCCTTTCCGAAAATAATGGATTTTTGCAAAGTTCGCATCTATAGTATACCCCCCCCCCCCCCTCAATTTCAGAACTAAAAGTTTAGAAGAAAAAAAAGGGGGGGGGGGGGCCTTCTATAGCCGAGTAAATACAGTAATTTATTGGTTTTCTATTTCTGTCCATTCTCATGACCACTATAATCTGCGACTTCATAGGAGTTCAGTGACATGTATTTTGATACCAACTTCCTGCCTGTTAACTTCATTCCTAATCTTATCTTTCCTGGTCATCTGGTTTATTGTTCTGATGAATTTCATTTCTGTTGCCTGGATTTTATTATTTGACTTGAGTAGGATACATGTTTCAAGTCCATAGATGAGAATTGGAATGAACTAGGTGTGAAACATGCATAATTTTGTTTTTCCTAAATCCCATGCCAATTCATTTATCCTATGGAACCGCCTTCCTAATACACTTTACTGTTTATGGCCAAACTTCATCTACCCCTGCTGCTTTGTGGCAGCCAGTTCCCATCCTCACAAATGCCACATTGCCAGACAGATCTCCATTAACATTTAGCAAGTTTTAGGTATTCTTGCCATCTTCCTAGTGTTTCCTTGGTATCTACTATGAGTTCCCCTGAATTATCCAAAACATTAGTCATTTCCCATCCATATCTAACATTATTAAACACTTCAAGAAAAAGACTTGGTCCTATGTTTCCAATTTATCTCCAAATTCCTTCCAAGATTTTGTTTAGGACTCTACTGTTATTTGTTTAGTTCTGTATAAAGCTGGATTCCTAGTTTGGAGCTATTTTTGGTAAGATTTCTTTTTTACTTTTACAAGATGACTTCACTGTCTTAACACACTGTTGTTCCAAGACCACTCAATTGTTGTTTCGTTTAGGGGCTTGTGCACTCGGGTGTTGCCATCTACGGTACTCTCTGGAATGTCTCATTAATCATTTGCATGTATTTCTGCCCAAGCTCCTTATTTTAAAAACTTTCAACCATAATCCATCTGCAAACAGGCCTCACTTTATGTCTAAGCTAAATTTAACAGAATAATACCCTTCAATTGGTTGTCGTTATCAGTAATGATATGAGTTTACGGTTCGGTTCCACTCACTTGTGGAGGAAGGGAAGCAGTGGAGATGGTCCCAGGAGAAGCAGCCCGACAGAACACACGGCCAGTCCCACCACCATCATGGACCAGTGGTTGTTGACCCGGTCTGCCAGCCAGCCCCAGATGGGACTGAACACCCCGTACAGTGCCGAGAACAGCAGGAAGACTAGACCCACCTTCTCTGGGCTCAACTTGAACTGAGGAAACAAACACACATAGCCTCATCAGGTTGCATCACTGGTGTGTCCCTAGTGTGGTGGATGTGCAAACAGAGCATTCCTTAATGAGCAGTCTAACACAGAAAGTCACTATCTATTTTTCCTTTCCTAGCTCCATAATGGTCTTTTTTCCTTCTTATAACAACCTTACTTAAAAATATTCTTCGTAAAAGGATTATCCAGCTCAAGTTTACCTGCCCAGCCAATATATAAAACTCAGCACACCATTATGGAATTCATTCTTATTCAACACGGTTTATGTCTTCTTCCCCTCTATCACAACTCCGATGGGAGGATTGTTTATTGTACAGGACTCGAACCTGTTATGTAACGAGATACAACAACTATTATAGTACTGACCACAGTGTGCTAGTATTCTTCACTTCATGTTCAATTCCAGAAAAACGCCCGTCATCTGTGGTGGATTTCAAACCAAAGGCCTTTAGTTATATCATTACAGGTTGTCTCAGATCTACATCGCTTGACAAAATCTACTACCTGGCATGTATCCCACCTCCAGATATCCACCGTGAATCAGTGGCCAGATTAGAAAAATCTAAGTCTTTGAACCAGCAGACCCACATTTTGTATTGTTATTTACCTGCAGCTCAAAGACTCAAATCAAGAAGAAGTTTTCTTCATGCCACCGAAAGCCTAACAGTCTCTCCTCCAGTATTTAGACTACTTTCCTGGTGTTCCAGATCTAACAACCTTGCAGGATGGATGCTACCGTCTGAACACCTGCCCGCTGGACACAAAGAAACTTGGTCAGCGTGGAAGACCCTCAACAAGCTATGCACTGGAGAAGGGAGGTCTAAAACCAACTTCAAAAAATGGGGATTTGCCTGTGACTCGACTTAGTGTGAATGCGGTGATGAACAAACCATGAACCACCTCCTTGTTAGCAAGTTGTGTCCAATTACATGTTCTCCACTGAACCTGACAGATGAAACACCCGAAGCTTGCAAGTTAGCAAAATACTGGTCTCACCGTATTTAAATTGAGTATGCGTATAGTATTTAAATAATTTGTTCCAAATTAAAAATGAAAGAAGAACTGATCAGCTCCTCAAAACTGAAAGAAGAATTATCAGAACCTGCATAAATAAAAAGTACCAGGTTGAGGGAGTCTGGAGAATCCTCTACAATGAAACAGTCTATCGAGAGATTGATCCAGTTACCAACACGATGAAGAAGAAAAGAATCTCTTATTTCTTTCACATCTTACAGTTACCAGAAAACAGGATTTTATGACAACTAGTGATGAGAAATCGGGGAAAGAAGACTGGAGGGCATGGATCAAAGAAATTCAAGAGGATCTCAAAACAGTTTGATGCAGAGAAAAAGAATGAAATTACCACCCTTCTTAAGAATCACAAATTTTCAGCAGAAATGACGCACAGACGGCCAGTAGAGATTTCAGACGAATTAAGAACACTGCGATCAGAACGAATGAAGAAGTACTGGGCAGATAAGAAGAATCAAACAATTTAACCTGCAAAGAAAAAGTGTACATGGAAGACTCAAGTGGTCCAATGTGGCCAATAAAGTTACTAATAATAATAATAATTTGAATAACCATGCAATGTATCAAAGTTACTTATAGTACCAAATTATATTCAGGATATTTTTTTTTTAAATTGTTATTATTACTTGCAAAGTTAACTCTCTGGTTCAAACTGGAAAATTGAAGATCATCACGGATATCATGAGAAGTCATAAAATTCTAATTATGGCCCTTCAGGAAATTAGAAATAGTGATCAAGGCCATCTGGAATCACAAGGATATAGACTATATAAAGGAATTCCAGGAAAACGAGTTATGAAAAATTGTCCACAATTTGGTAACGGATTCTTAATAGATCTCAGAATCATTGACTCGATAACAGAATTTAAATCTCAATCCTCCAGACTTACGACCCTAACTTTGAAATCGGCAAATAAAACATATACAATTATTAAAGCACATGCTCCTACTAATCAAAAAAACAACACCATTAAGGACAGAGAAGAAGTACAAAAATTCTGGGATCTTTTGGATCAAACTTTAATAAACATCCCTTCATCAAACATCAAAATTCTCCTTGGTGATTTCAATGCGCAACTTGGACAAGAAAGAAGATATAGAGATATAATTGGAAAATGGACAGCACATAAACGAACCAATAAAAATGGTCAAAGATTAGTCGAAATTTGTAGAAACCACAAATTAATCTCTAAATCAACATGTTTTAAAAGACAGCCCCATAAATTGAAAACTTGGAAACATCCTGACTTCAGAAGGGGTGAATGGCAGTTGGATCATGTCTGCATGGATAAATTTCACCATCGCGAAATTCACAATGTCAAGGTTCTAAGGGGAGTTGACTCAGGATCAGACCACTATGTGGTAAAGATAAAAATAAAATTAACTCCAATGGCCAAGAAAAAAACTAATAATAACAATAGGAGGAAATTTGATCCATCTACCTTAATAAAAAATATAGAGTACTGTGAAAGAACAGGAGAAGAATCTCTCAACACTAAAACATTGGACGAATTAATCACTAAATTAAAATCAATAGCAGAGGAGTTAGCACCAATAAATCCAAGGAAAAAACATGAATGGTGGAATGTAGATTGTGATCAAGCAATAGAGAAAAGACACCAAGCATGGATAAAACATAAAGCTCTAAAGTCAGAAGAATCAAATTTAGAACTAACTATACAAAGAAAATTAACCCATAAAATCATCAGACAAACGAAACGTAATCATCTTAAAAATACACTGGAAAAGATAGAAGACGATTTCAAGAAAAAGCAATCTCGAGATTATTACAAAACATTTGGTAAATATCTAAAAAAATTTGAAGCTCCAACATTAATGTTGAAAAATCAAACAGGAAAGTTAGCACATTCTAACCAAGAAAATACAGAGATCCTTGCAGAAGCATTCGAGAAACTGTTAAATTGTGATGATCCACTGGAAACCCTGCAAGTAAACACTGATACACCTATTTTAACTTCACCTGATTTAATAAATCCTCCAAACATTAATGAAGTAGAACTCGCAATTAAAGAACAAAAAAATTACAAAACTTGTGGCGAAGACTTAGTCTTTGCTGAAATCTGGAAAAGTGCTGGTAAACCTGCGATTATAAATCTTCATCAACATCTAGTTAAAATGTGGATTACTGAAGAAATTCCTGCACACTGGACCACAGGAATAATCCATCCATTATTTAAGAAAGGAGACAAAACGAACCCAGATAACTACAGAGGAATTACCCTTCTGGACTGCACATATAAAATTTTCTCTCGTATAATTTACAACAGGATCAAAAACATTCTGGAACCACAACTTGGAGAATATCAAGGAGGATTTCGCCCTTACAGAAGTTGTCCAGACCAAATCCTTAGCCTGAAATTAATAATGGAATATTACAAAAACAGAAATAAGCAACTCTTTATCACTTTTATAGATTTCAAGAAAGCCTATGATAGTATTCATAGACTGACACTGCTAAAAATCCTCAGATCATACGGTCTCCATCCTAAATTGATAAAAATCATTCAATTAACATTAACAAACACAAATTCGAAAGTTAAATTTAGGGGAGAAATATCAACAGCTTTCACAGTAAAAACTGGTCTCAGACAAGGAGATGGATTATCCCCTCTGCTTTTCAATGTGGCTCTTGATTATATCATGAAGGTTTGGCAAAAGGAAAACCCTCCTAAGATCAAAATTGGAACAAAACCATCAATAAAAATAAACTGCTTAGGATTTGCAGATGACTTGGCTCTTTTAGCACTAGACAAGGAAGAGGTTTGTACTCAGATCACTAGTCTCCAAGAAATTGCTCAAGGGATAGGATTACAGATATCCTTTGAAAAAACTGAGATCATGCCTATGAAACCCTTAGATATAAATGAAGTCTATATAAATGATCATAAAATTAACCTAGTTCGTCAATTTAAGTATCTTGGAGAAATTATAACACATAACTTAAACGAAAAAGTAACTTGGATAAATAGAACAAATAAAATGAAAAAGGCACAATCTCTAACCTGGTCAACATATAATAAAAAATGCCTATCAATAGCTACTAAGATCCAACATTATAAAACTGTAACTCTCCCTGAAGCCACTTATGCTTGTGAAACACTGTTCCAAATTAAAAATGAACAAAGAACTGATCAGCTCCTCAAAACGGAAAGAAGAATCATTAGAACGTGCATAAATAAAAAGTATCAGGTTGAGGGAGTCTGGAGGATTCTCCCAAATGAAACTGTCTATCGTGAGATTGATCCAATCACCAGCACAATGAAGAAGAAAAGAATTTCATATTTTTTTCACATCTTACGGCTTCCAGAAAACAGAATTGTACGCCAGCTGGTGATGAGAGGTCTGGGAAAGAAAACTGGAGGTAAATGGATCCAAGAAATCCAACAAGATCTCAAAGCAGTTGGACTCAAGATAACAGATGCCGAGGAGAAAAATAAAATTAACACCATACTTAAAACTCACAAATTTTCTGCAGAAATGACACACAGAAAGCCTATGGAGATTTCAGATGAGTTGAGAAAATCCCGATCTGAAAGAATGAAAAAGTACTGGAAAGAGCGCAAGAACCAAGCAGTACTACCTTCAAAGAAGAAGTGATTGTGGAACGACTCAAGTGGTCCAATGTGACCAATCAAGATTAATAATAATAATAATAATAATAATACTTGCAAAGTAGCATGTGGTGTTGGCATCTTGTAACTCGCAACGAATCAATGCGTTAATGAAGATTAAAATATGGTTCGTTATGTTTAATTACCATGCATATACGAAGAGCGTACATTTTGAGGTTAGGATTTACGCATACATGTCATTTTAAGCGGATAATTATGTGTTCGAAAGCATACGGAAATATTTTTTAAACAATCTTTACAAGAACAACCAGTCAGTTTTATGAGCAGTAATTCTTAATTTAATAAAGTCTCCCATTCTTGAACAAAGAAATTATAGAGTATGTCTTGGAAAAGCGGGCACAGGGATTTCCGATAACACGAGACGTTATAAAAATGAAAGGACGACCTTGAGGGCATATTGTGCAAGTTATGAGTTAGCGAGTATTTTTTTGAAAAGATCTGTAAGAGGCAGTTGATAACTAGGCCTCTTCTTATATTCGGGGTCGTCTTACATTCGGGTATATACGGTATGTTCTCTGACATGAAATAAAATGGGGAATATTGACTTTCAATGTGGTTGTTGCTTTGATATGTTAAACATACCTCTCGGAGGTGTGGTTCCAGCGTGGGGTCCAGGAAGCCCCAAGTGTTGGAGATCACCACTATCACCATACTGATGATGATCACAGACGGCAGCTTGATGATCTTGAGGAGAGATCCAGTGCTCTTACCCACACTGCATGCTGATTACAAACAAATAACAGCCTCACTCAATAATCCCTCAAACACACAAACATTTTAGTTTCTCTGTAATGGACAACTATTTCTGGGCACACAACAACATTTAATTGATTTAGTAGCAATTGTAGTGACCTCCTTCATACAAAGGTTTACATAACATCATTGACTTAAAGTTTGAGCATAGCTCGGCACTTATTTATTTCGAGCAAAATGAGGATACATTGTGACAAATAATTCGAAATAAATTAAACATAGCACAATACAAAACTCATCAATTTTTCTAGGTTTACCATCTTTTTGGAAGCCTTTATAGGGAGGTGAAAGGCTGCTTGAGGTTATAGCTCTCACATTTAAGGGCACGTGTGCTTCATAAGAAGGCGAAACCCTACACAAGACACGGCATAAACCTAGAACAATTGCCGAGTTTTAATTCACAGGCCAATATACCATCTTTTAGGAGCCATTACTGTATATATTTAAACACAAATTGTGCTAAATGTTCCGGCATAACTCAACAAAATGACAGTGTTTCGCCCCGGTGTGCAATTGGGCTCTTCAGTTGGTTAACCAACATATTTTTCTTTTGAAAATTATAAATTCAATGCCAAGGTAAGGTTATAATTGCTTTGGAGTGGAGTTACGACTCCCATAGTGCACTGGCTTTGCTCGTGACGTGGATACACATGTATCAAATACGTCTTGCAATGGCCTTCCCAGTGTGTACTAGACAGTGTCTTGGTGAGGTGTGCTTTAACCAACTGAAGAGCCCAATTGCACACCGGGGCGAAACACTGTCATTTTGTTGAGTTATGCCGGAACATTTAGCACAATTTGTGTTTAAATATATAATGGCTCAACGGACAATACATATTTTCCTTTTGAAAATTATATATTCAATGCCAAGGTAAGGTTATAATTGCTTTGGAGTGGAGTTACGACTCCCATAGTGCACTGGCTTTGCTCGTGACGTGGATACATATGTATCAAATACGTCTTGCAATGGCCTTCCCAGTGTGTGCTAGACAGTGTCTTGGTGAGGTGTGCTTTAACCAACTGAAGAGCCCAATTGCACACCGGGGCAAAACACTGTCATTTTGTTGAGTTATGCCGGAACATTTAGCACAATTTGTGTTTAAATATATAATGGCTCAACGGACAATACATATTTTTCTTTAGAAAATTATATACTGAAGATTTTATTAAAAAATGAAAGAAAGAGACAGAAAACTAACAATATTAAAATTACATGCACAAAATTATGTTTCAACTCACCATTCCGAAGCTTGTGATGATGTAAACAGTATTAATAATCAAGCTGTTATTTGGTTGTACACAACTGAACAGTGAAATGGAAGCTTTCTAAATACTGTAAGAACTGAATCTCTCTTCATTCCTACTTCTAGGGAGTAAGGTATAGCACACTGTTTTTACTCTGGAATGCCCTTCCTATGGCAACATCATTGAAATATGAACTCGACCAAGTTTGGAGTGTTAAAGTCAATAAAACTCAGAAAAATCCAACCAAACTTCATTTATGAGCAAAATAGCATTTTCAGATTCTTTACATAGCACATATATTGTTAACGATTTGTAAAATATGATGTACAAATTCAACCAATACATTCTTCATGCCTTCTAATTAGTAGTTCCTGTGCTCTTGAGTTTAGTGATATTGATGAATGTTTATGTATTTAACACACCAAATTAAGTTCTCCATTTCAATGCATTCCCAAGATTTAAACATTCATATTTCTACTTAAAAATTAATCAAGATTGACGCAGATGCATCATTCACAACCACTCATACTGTCACTCAAATCTGAAAATTAATACTTCTAATGGTCAAGATTGCTACCTACTGGGTTTTTTGGAAATAATCTACAAGGCAGCAAGAAAATACATAACTTTTAATGACAAAATTAATAGCATTTTATAAAAGCAGTTAATCACAGCATTAAATCAGGGAAAGTGGAGTCAGCCAGGAGGGAAGTAACATGACAAGCATATTATGTGTAAACCTGGAAAATACAAGATAAGTTGGTATCCAGGTGAAGGCCAATCTCACAATTGCCCAACTACCAGAGTACACTTCGCTTGTACATATTCCCAGGTCCCCTACATGTCTTATTTTATTTTGTATGATAGAAAATGGTGAAAACCATCAATAAAGATGTATATGTGTGTGAGTGTGTATGTATGTATGGGAAGGTCGGGCAAAGTGGAATAGGCAGTCAAAGCAAAATTTCGATTAAAAACGAATTTAGAAAATATACCTAGAAAATACGGTATACCTATTGTCGTTTGGCGGACTTCCCATCTGTGGGCAGGTATTCATACTGTTATGCAGTTGGTACTCCTGGGTAACACTGTGGCTGCATGGCCTCAAGCTGTTGAGGTGCTCCTCAGCTTTAAGCATTTTCAAAAGAATAATTGTAAGTATAAGCCTAGTTTTACGAAGCTCTGTTAGTGCATTGTTAATCATTTCCTTCGATTACTGCTTGGATTATGATAAAACTATGTCCTGAGAACACAAGCAATCCATTCTTGTTTCGTGGGAAATAATGGTGCCTTGCTAGTTCCTATCGTGTCAAAGTGGTAAAGTGAAATCCACTCTAGTGGGCAATTTGAAATACAGTAATATACCACTCTGCCAGCAATATCTTAAGAATGTTTAATGTTTATTTCTACTTAATTTCAGGTACAAAATGGTTCACAAATTTAAAATATATATCCATTAGAAAGGGTTTCCTCAGCTGCTGAAACAACAAATCATTTACCAAGAAATGAGGACTAACAACCTCAACTCTGCCTACAAAGACCTCATGACATCCCACCCATTCTCAGGTGGCTAAGACAAATGATGCTGTGCTTGGCAACTATAGATAGCTACAAGCACACCTGCCATTGAGGAACTAAAAAAACAGAAAAAAGAAAGAAAGAGACAAAAATAAAAGCAAAGGGCAGGAAACAACTCTTCCCTTCAGACAGAGTCCGAGCTGGATGACAATGACTTTGGGTAATGCCAAGTCACTTTCTTCAGAACAGAAACAGTAACCATTAATGAAGGACATCTGTACCCAGGTCCGCTTATGGGATAGTAGTGAAATATATGGAGAAGACTCGGAAGTATTTCCGATAGCCCCTGAGGGAGGATCTACAGTGATATTCACATGATTATTGCAGAGCCAAAGAAGATGCAAAAAAGAACATGGCCGAGAGCGCTAAAGCGTTTCCTCGTGCCCCGCTGGCATCGGGAGAGCGTGGGTTCGAATCCCACCTCGGCCGTCCTGCAAATGGTTTTCTTGGTTTCCCATTTTCACCACCAGGCAAATGCCGGGACGGTTCCTTTCAATAGGTCCACGGCCGATTTCCTTCCAATAAACCTTCCCTGACCCGTCCTGAAAAGAAAAGCACATGGCCATTGGCTGCATTAATAAAAAATTATTAAATGTTTGTAACTTACACCAAGTGAAGTTTGTGTGTGTTTATTTCAACGAGCTAGAGAAAGGTATATAGAGTGGAAATGGTGCCGCCATTTTGGAAGCAGGTTGAACTGGCAGCCGCCATGATATACACTGTCAAGAGGGTGGGAGTCAGTGAGGGAGAGGCGTGACTAACGAGGCGTAATATAAGATTGGGCCTACGCAAGACCTGACAATTTAATTTGTACATTGAACGAAAACTAACACAATCATCTTACAAGACAATACGCTACGTTGCTTATGCACAGTACATTGCATGATTTCATTGTCCTTTAAAAAGAATAATTTTTGTGTACAACTGACGCACCTGTTGACCTCTCTCACGTTGAGCTGTATTTCTGCAGAAGTGGAGAAGCCTGCATTTATAATACTGTTTCACAATTCGCTCGATGAGTGAAGCATAGTAAGACTTTTCCCCAGGTTCAGTAGCTGTAAATAGAGGTCAGATTTCTGAAACAGACAACCCGGTAGCATAGCATAGAAATCTGTCTGCAACTTCAGCATGAGATTCTTCGTGTTCTTTCGCAACATACTGTCATTATTCCTGATGACAATCTCAGCTGTTTTACATAATTTCACTACGTCATTTGATGGATTCAAAAGGCCATCTTTCACGTCTTTCTCTTTAATCAGTCCTTCTTTCTGAACATCTTGACCCGATAAAAGCACTTCTAGAAATTCAATACAAGTTAATTTTTTAGACACTTTGCGAACGACACTTCCTGCAATGTATTGAACAAAATTTTCTACATACATATCGTTCATATGCATACCCCGCCCAGGGGCTCACAACTTGTGGGACGTGGATCGGCGACCACGGGACCTCAGCTGAGACTGGCATTGCTTGCAAATCCACCCGTCAACCTTCCTTAGTCACCTCTTGTTCTCATCAGGCACTAACGGTATCCGAGACCTGGAGAGTCTTTCAAATTCATGTCTTATTTGGCCCTTGTCTCATCTTTCCTGATACCCTCATTTTTCGAGGGATCAGACCTGATCTTTTCATTGGATCTCCTGCCTTGTGCACAAGACCCTATTGGAGGCACGGCGTGAGCAGCCTCTTGAAAATTAGGCATCGTTACCAACGAGCTACCCCCCCCCCCAGGGGCTCACATCTAGTGGGACGTGGGTTGGCGACCATGGGGCCCCAGCTGAGTCCGGCATTGCTTCCACTTACTTGTGCCGGGCTCCTCTCCGTCTTCTTTCCTGTCGACCTCACTTGGTCAACTCTTTTTCTCTTCCGACCCCGACGGTATTAGGGTATCCCAGGCCTAGGGAGTCTCTTCCTTTCCCGCCTTAATTGGTCCTTGTCTCATCTTTTCTGATACCCTCCTTCTGCGAGGGGTCAGCCTTCTTTTTCTTTTCCTGTTATCTCCTGCCTTCTACTCAAGGCCCTCAAGGAGGCAGGGTGTAGGCTATGTAGCCCCACCACTTCTGTTGCACCCTGGATATTGCTACACCCTCAGGGGCTCACGGCTGGTGAGTTCGGGAGTTGGCGACCCCGAGGGATTCCTGAGCTGGGTCCGGTTTTCCCCCTTTTATCCAATACCTCTGGGGCGGACCCTCTCCTCTTTCACTTTCCTATCTGCCTTTCATGGCTCTCCTTCCTTCCAAGTCCCTCAATCCTTATTCTTCGAGGGTTGAGGGCATTTCTTTCCCTCCTGTCCTTTATTTGCCTTATTCTCCTTTTATTTTCAGTTTCTTCTTCTACTATAGTCCATAAGTTAGTAGTTAGTTATAGTTTACATTTCATTTTCATCTTCACGATCACCCAAACCATTAGGGGCCGATAATCTAGATGTTAGGCCCCTTAAAACAACAATTATCATCATCATCACCAACGAGCTAGAGAAAGGTATATAGAGTGGAAATGTTAGTTCCTGCTTCTGCAGAGGGAATCTGAAATGTAAATATCACACAAACTTAATGACACTCCTGTTGTCTTATTACTTCTATTCGTACAATTGAATGACGAACAAACTGACGGCATGGTCTTATGTATTTTAAAATAAATTTAATTCGACGCATGTTCCTGTACAGCCCGAATAATCGCAACAAGCTCTTGTCAGACGACGTTCTGAATCATGGCCGCCTTAACTCAGGTTGCCTCCGCCCAGAGCGCTGCTACGCGGCTCCTTGCCTCTCTATATACCTTTCTCTAGCTCGTTGGTTTATTTAGTACACATTCCATAATTTTACTTTGCCTGCTTAAGGTTGGACAAAGTGAAATATGCCTCCATGCAGAAAAATGAGGATTTCAGTTCCGTGTCATTAGTTGCATCAGACGATGCTTTTGAGTCTTAAATGTCATTAACAAGATTTTCAGGAAATGTGAGAATTTTCCTGTAAGTATGACCTTGGATATTTGGAGCACATTCCATCACGTGAGAAGCCTTCAAACGTTAACTATATCACTTTGACCGCCCTTAAACCTATTGTGCCGTTTCTTTTAGGCACACTGTACCCAGTATTCTTCTAAAGTACGCATTCCGTCTCGAGCGATGTAAGTGAGTTGAAGTTACGTCAATTCTCACTAGGTGGCAGCTCCTTTCAGCGTGAAATGATGTATTTGTACAAATGCTCACTAGAGGGTAGCATAGTTCTGAGAGAGACAGAAGATATTTGTCGTCGTCCTGTAATTAGCGCGCTGCGTTCCTCAACTGTCCTTGTGTAGAGTTGTCTACGAATCGTGTTTGCCAACTGAAAGGAAACACTTGTGCGGACCTTATTATGTATTGCACTGAGATGTAGCAAATGTTAGAAAGTATTTGGTTTCTTTTGCGTTCTACTTCCTTATGTCTGCACTTACGTTAGATTATCTAGTAACGTCAACATTTAGTCTGGGATTCACTTAATAGTATTTAAATTATTTATGTATGGCATCAGTGCTATAGGGCGATACGAGATGTTCTGATTGGTTGCGGATCAAACATGGTTTCCCCGATGTTGAACATGCCGAGATTATTCTACTTCATTTCTGTTTTGTCTGATGTGATGGGCAGAGATGATTATTGTCCAACTATGGTTGGAGATCAGATGTTTTTGAATTTGGGAGATTTTGGGAACCATTAAGACGATGCAGACGTATTTCTGGAGTGGTCCGTATTTAATGATAGTCGACAATTGTTTTTAATTATGAAGCCTATATGATGATGTCGAAAGTCGTGGGACGTTGTTTGGGAATTTATAATAAGTTGACTTCTTGGTATTTTCTATAAATAAGTACGGACCAAAACTCTTACGTATGCTACGAGATACTTGTCTTCGATCTGAAAATGGAATACAGATCTCCTCAAATAAAGATATATGATTGTACGACGTCGTTTCTAGAATATTAGTTGAGATGTTTGAAGTAGTCCTGCCGAATTGCATGAAGACGTACGTTATGAAGATTTTAACTATTGCATGTTGGATCTGTAGAGCAATTGCGCATGAATCAGGATTTGATTTATTTAATGGATGGTATGTTGGGTTTGACTATGCAGAATGGTACTCCACTAATTCATGTAAGTTTGAGTTTCACATCTTAAGTTTTTAATGTGCATGTTAATTAGGTTAAGTGCATGTGTTTTTAATTATTGTAAATATGTTTCTCAGAATAGATGATGTCGCAATTGGTTTAAGTGTATCATTTCTGAGTACTAGTTCTCGGTGACATTTCCAAAGATAATTCCTCGGGTATGGTTCGCAAATAGCTCAGTGGCTCCACACACATATTATTATTATTTTCCTTTAAGTAGTAGGGGGTGTCAAATGGTAGCAGAGCGTGGTTTCGTGTTTAAACCACAATTAATTGATTTTGGAAGTGTCATTTAAGCTGTATTTGGGAATGGTACCAAACTTAACCTATAAAGAGGTGACTGTGCACTTATATACACACATCAAAAAAAGTTTTGCATCACCTCGGTTCCAAGAGTTCCGGAACCGTTAAATACAAAGGGAATAGAGATCAACACAAAACAACATTTCAGCTCGTTTTATTGCTCATGAGACCCACACATTGCATGTTGTACCATCATACAGCTAGACTTTCAGCATTTGTGGTCCAGATTGCAGTACACACCACTACCTCTAATACCCAGTAGCACGTCCTCTTGCATTGATGCATGCCTGTATTCGCCGTGGCATACTATCCACAAGTTCATCAAGACACTGTTGGTCCAAATTGTCCCACTCCTCAACGACAATTCGGCGTAAATCTCTCAGAGTGGTTGGTGGGTCAAGACGTCCATAAACAGCCCTTTTCAACATATCCCAGGCATGTTCGATAGGGTTCATGTCTGGCGAACATGCTGGCCACTGTAGTCGAGCGATGTCGTTATCTTGAAGGAACGCATTCACAAGATGTGCACGATGAGGTCGAGAATTGTCGTCCATGAAGACAAATGCCTCTCCAATATTCTGCCGATATGGTTGCACTATGGGTCGGAGGATGTTATTCAGGTATCGTAAAGCCGTTTCGGAGCCTTCCATGACCACCAGTGGCGTACGTCGGCCCCACATAATGCCACCCCAAAACATCAGGGAACCACCACCTTGCTGCACTCGCTGGACAGTGTGTCTAAGACGTTCAGCCTGACCAGGGTGCCTCCAAACACGTCTCCGACGATTGTCTGGTTGAAGGCATATGCGACACTCATCGGTGAAGAGAACGTGATGCCAATTCCGTGGGGTCCATTCAGCATGTTGTTGGGCCCATCTGTACCGCGCTGCATGGTGTCGGGGTTGCAAAGCTGGACCTCGCCATGGACGTCGGGAGTGAAGTTGCGCATCATGCAGCCTATTGCGCACAGTTTGAGTTGAAACACGACGTCCTGTGGCTGAACGAAACGCATTATTCAACATGGTGGCATTGCTGTCAGGGTTCCTCCGAGCGGCAATCCGTAAGTAGCGGTCATCCACTACAGTAGTAGCCCTTGGGCGGCCTGAGCGAGGCCTGTCATCGACAGTTCCTGTATCTCTGTACCTCCTCCATGTCCGAACAACATCGCTTTGGTTCACTCCGAGACGCCTGGAAACTTCCCTTGTTGAGAGCCCTTCTTGACACAAAGTAACAATGCGGACGCGATCGAACTGCGGTATTGACCTTCTAGGCATGGTAGAACTACAGACAACATGAGCAGCGTACCTTCGTCCTGGTGGAATGACTGGAACTGATCGGCTGTCGTACCCCCTCCGTCTAATAGGCCCTGCTCATGCATGGTTGTTTACATCTTTGAGCAGTTTTAGTGACATCTATGAACAGTCAAAGGGACTGTATCTTGGATACAATATACACAGTCAACGTCTATATGCCGGAGATCTGGGAACCGAGGTGATGCAAAACTTTTTTGATGTGTGTATATGTTCTAATGAAATTGTACTTGTTTGTTTGATGTTCCTGTTTTATTTGAATGGAGGAGAGATCTTTGAAGGCTATCTCTTATTTAAAGAAAGATGAAGTTTCCTATGAGGTCATTATACGTGGAAAAGTACCATTTTTTCACCGAGATTTGGATTTGAATGTATTGAAAGACTTGAGAGCTGCCCCTATAATTTTACCTACTGAGGACAATTCTTATTGGATGCTAGGTAAGTTCACCATTGTACCTACTGTCTCCGATTTATTAAATATTTGTTCTTCGAGTGATGTTGGTAGTACTTCTGCGTCCAAGTTGAACAGAATCAGGTACCGTTCGTTACATTGGATCAATCGTTTGGATGATTTGGTAAAGGTCTGGTCAAATAGTGATGCTGAATTTTCTGAGAGATTATTTAACCTGTGTTGTAAGTTGGCCGAACAATACTATAGGCTATTCCCTCGTGTGACCAATAATAATCCTGTGGAGGCTGTCGTGGGTTGTGATTGTGTTAGTGCTGAATCTTGTAATTCGTGTGAATTGGGTGTAGAGGATAGTCTTATTAATGATTTAGAATCTGTATCGTTGAAGAGTATGGGATCGATCATGAATAGTTCTCAAGTTGTGCATGATTCTGATGTCGTTGGTCGAGCAGTGTCGTCAGTAATGTCACTAGAGGGTATTTCGATCTCAGATAATTTAGGTATTAATGACCAAGCAGGTAATGCTAATGAAAGATGTACCGTGATACCTGCGTCCAATGCTAATGTAAGTGTGGGTAACATCTCGAATAACTTAGTGTCAGTTACTTCACAATGTTCTAGGTCTGTACAGACAGATAGGTGTTTATTTCAACCATTTAATGAGGTTGGCAGCCATGATGTGAGTGTTAGAATGAATAATGATGCCTCGTCTAATGTTGTTTGGCCTACTAATATCATGTCAGACTGTAATATGAAGTTTTCTACCGTACAGAATCCTCTAAATTTGATACTTAAGGATTTTAATCGGTGTAACGTTCGGATAATGATCTTTTGGTCAAGTTTTTAAGGAAATTGATAGAAATAAGGGATTGTGCTACTGTGTTCGGTCCATCTGAATTGCAAATTTGTAGGATTGTGTTTCCGTGTACTGAGGGCATGTTACGGGAGAGACTGTTAGTTTGTTTGAATGAGCATAATTCTCTGGAATGGTTTCATAAAGACATATTGAATTTCTTTTTCACTCCTTATGCTCTGTCAGACATGCATCGTATGTATGTATATCGACCACAGTGTATGAATGAAACATTGAATGAATATTTTCTTGACATCAAACTGTATGTTAAGGTCTTCGCGGTGCATCTGTCTGAGGAACACATTGTAGCTTCGTTGGTGGAAGGAATTAATCCCATTTACCGTTCATTATTAACTATGCAAGCCAAACCGAAGTTACATTGAATTTAATGATCTGATTCTGGCAGCAGAAAAGGTTAAGAAAGCCGATTCAGTCCGAATTTATGATTCTGCTCCGACTGGTAGTACTACTCAATATCCTCTAGGTTATGTTTCTTTTCCTAACGTTTTACAGTGGCGAGCAGCAGATCAGTTGAGGAACCAGCATCAAGGTCCTATGAATGATGGAAATGTTTTATTTGGTTCCTGATTATGTGCCAGCTGATGTTTGTCAGGGGCGTGAGATCCAGCGATACACAGGGGGGTATCACTAAGAAAGGTAAGAGGTGTGACTTGTGTGGATCGTATGATCATATAAGTCGTTGGTGTGATGCTGATCTGTATAGGAAATATTAGTTGCTCGTTTTGTTGGTAATAAGCTTCAAAATTGTGTATGATAATTTACTGTACTTTAATGTACATATTGTGTGTATGCTGTTGGTACGTTTTTTGTCTGCACGTGTGATGCATTTTCTGTCGTGATGTGCATAATCTTCAAAATTGTGTGTGATAATTTACTGTACTTTAGTGTACATATTGTGTGTATGCTGTTGGTACGTTTTTTGTCTGCACGTGTGATGCATTTTCTGTCGTGATGTGCATATCTTCAAAATTGTGTATGATAATTTACTGTACTTTAGTGTGCATATTGTGTGTATGCTGTTGGTACGTTTTTTGTCTGCACGCGTGATGCACCAATTGTCGTGAGGTGCATAATCTTCAAAATTGTGTATGATATTTCAGTACTTCTAGTGTGTATATTGTGTGCATGCTGTGAGTGTGTTTTGTCTGCACGAGTGATACTCAATCTTCTTGGTTGTGTAGTGACACTAGGGGTTTGTGTTTGTGATTTTGGTGTAATTGTGTATTTTGGAGTGATTGTGAGTATTTAGCTTTGTTTTGTTATTGGGTGGGAGTTAGTTGTTTTCTTGTTTTGAAATAAGGTTAGGTTTTATTGTTATTAATTTGTAATATTATTTAAAACGAGTAGCCGAGTATATAATTGGGGTTTTCGTTAGAATGTCTATCTTCGACTTACGATCCTATTATATCAAGGTATGGGACTTGCGTTCTAGGTGACAGAAGTTGATAATGTAATTTGTGGTAAGTATTTACAAAAAGGTTCCTTGTTTCTCCCTGTGGTGGATGATGACTGGAAAGTAAGTCCTTATATTTGCGTTTGGGATGGAAATCATGCTCGTGTTGAATTGCCAAACGAGTATGACATGGATTTCAGGTAGTATTAAGTTATTTTTTTGGGATGGAGATCATGCTCGTGTTGAATTGCCAAACGAGTATGACATGGATTTCAGGTGTTGTTGTTGTTGTTGTTGAAGTGTTTATTTTAAGGGTATATATGTGTTTGTGTATGTCGATGTTTTAACGAGCTCTAATTATGTTCTGGCAATTTTGGGAATTTTGTGGGTGGTATGTGTGACTATTTTTATGTGGGATTTTGTGATTATGAATGGAGGTTATGAAAGTTTGTGTTTTCTGGGGTGGTTGACACATTTAATCTGGTATTGTTTGACTTTGTTTTGGAATGTTCTTTGTTTTATTTCTTGGGTGTTATTTTTAGGAGTTGAGTTTGTTCCTGGGATGATATTTTTCTTGTATTTCTTGGAGTTTTCTGGTTTTCTCGTTAGTCTTCTTAGTAATGTGGAACAGAGGTACAGTGTTGAACAAATGCCTGCGTTCACTGAGAGTTTATTTTCTTTTTCTTTTATTGAGTTAATAAGAGAGATAGTTTTCTGTTCAGTTAGTTATTGTCTAATTTAAATATGAAGTATGGGATTGATTTTGTAAATTTATGATCTTTCTGTCGAATAATCGAGATTAAATTGTAATGCTGTAACATTATGGTTTAAATAATTATATTTTTGCTTTGTAAAGGTGTGAAACTTGAACATGGGGTAATATTTAATGAAAAACATAGCTGATGCCATAGTTAGTGAATTTTTGGTCATGTTTCTTGTTATTTTACTTGTTAGATATTAAGTGAATCCAAAACAAAATGCTTTCGGAGTTGTGATTGTTCACAGCTCGATTTTCTACGAGGTATTGCCTACATTGAGGTTACTGGCTGGGAGTGAAGATTTCTTGGAATGGAATTTGAAACGATCTACTTGACCCTTGTTGGATTGGAACTCTGCTGCGCACATCAAGATGACGTTGAAAAATAATTGTGGAAAACTCTGTATTGCTATCTGATTGTATTGTATACAGAAGTATGTGTTGAACTTGTATAAGCATGTGTATCTTCCGCTGTTGTGACATGGACTCCTATTGTTTGGAAAAGGTGGAGTGACAAGCATGAGTACAATGGTTTTTGGGATCGGAGATGAACTTTAAGAAGTGGGTCTGTTCTGAAAAAAAAAAAAAAAAAAAAAAAAAAAAAAAAAACTAATTGATGCATGCTTAAGAAAAACTTTATACTGAAGTATTTGTATGGAGTGCATGAACTTTCTTTCCACATGTCACGTCGTCTTGGTCTTCAACCATCGACGAATTTCAGGAGGGGGTGATTTGTGCCGTTTCTTTTAGGCACACTGTACCCAGTATTCTTCTAAAGTACGCATTCCGTCTCGAGCGATGACAGTGAGTTGAAGTTACGTCAATTCTCACTAGGTGGCAGCTCCTTTCAGCGTGAAATGATGTATTTGTTCAAATGCTCACTAGAGGGTAGCATAGTTCTGAGAGAGACAGAAGATATTTGTCGTCGTCCTGTAATTAGCGCGCTGCGTTCCTCAACTGACCTTGTGTAGAGTTGTCTAAGAATCGTGTTTGCCAACTGAAAGGAAACACTTGTGCGGACCTTTATTATGTATTGCACTGAGATGTAGCAAATGTTAGAAAGTATTTGGTTTCTTTTGCGTTCTACTTCCTTATGTCTGCACTTACGTTAAGATTATCTAGTAACGTCAACATTTAGTCTGGGATTCACTTAATAGTATTTAAATTATTTATGTATGGCATCAGTGCTATAGGAGAGCCTCCGTGGCTCAGGCGGCAGCATGCCGGCCTCTCACCGCTGAGTCCGTGGTTCAAATCCCGGTCACTCCATGTGAGATCTGTGCTGGACAGAACGGAGGCAGACAGGTTTTTCTCCGGGTACTCCGGTTTTCCCTGTCAAAATTTCATTCCAGCAACACTCTCCACTATCATTTCATTTCATCTGTCATTCATTTAATCATTGCCCCAGAGGAGTGCGTCAGGCCTCGGCAGCCGGCACAGTTCATATCCTCGCCGCTAGATAGGGGCTTCATTCATTCCATTCCTGACCCGGTCGGAGACTGGAAGCAGGCTGTGGATTTTCATTCATTCATCAGTGCTATAGGGCGATACGAGATGTTCTGATTGGTTGCGGATCAAACATGGTTTCCCCGATGTTGAACATGCCGAGATTATTCTACTTATTTATTTCTTCTTTTGTCGTTTCTGTAAGTTGTCGTTTGTTTGTTTGTTGTCGTACGGGTAAGTTTGTATTTTCTGTTTGTTTATTTGGGGAAATTATGATATATCTGGTACTAGTTACGAGCATCTCGGGTCTGCTGTGCTCCTTGTATTCTTTGATGTTTTTCATTTCTGTTTTGTCTGATGTGATGGGCAGAGATGATTATTGTCCAACTATGGTTGGAGATCAGATGTTTTTGAATTTGGGAGATTTTGGGAACCATTAGACGATGCAGACGTATTTCTGGAGTGGTCCGTATTTAATGATAGTCGACGATTGATTTTTAATTATGAAGCCTATATGATGATGTCGAAAGTCGTGGGACGTTGTTTGGGAACTTATAATAAGTTGACTTCTTGGTATTTTCTATAAATATGTACGGACCGAAACTCTTACGTATGCTACGAGATACTTGTCTTCGATCTGAAAATGGAATACAGATCTCCTTAAATAAGGATATATGATTGAACGACGTCGTTTCTAGAATATTAGTTGAGATGTTTGAAGTAGTCCTGCCGAATTGCATGAAGACGTACGTTATGAAGATTTTAACTATTGCATGTTGGATCTGTAGAGCAATTGCGCATGAATCAGGATTTGATTTATTTAATGGATGGTATGTTGGGTTTGACGATGCAGAATGGTACTCCACTAATTCATGTAAGTTTGAGTTTCACATCTTAAGTTTTTAATGTGCATGTTAATTAGGTTAAGTGCATGTGTTTTTAATTATTGTAAATATGTTTCTCAGAATACATGATGTCGCAATTGGTATAAGTGTATCATTTCTGAGTACTAGTTCTCGGTGACATTTCCAAAGATAATTCCTCGGGTATGGTTCGCAAATAGCTCAGTGGCTCCACACACATATTATTTTCCTTTAAGTAGTAGGGGGTGTCACCTATGTACCTAGTCTTGCCATAAGTTCTGTCCCTAATAGAAAGGCCCTAGGGGAAAGAGTGAAAGAACGAAATGCAAGTCAAGTTATGCAATTTATTCACGAAAGGCTAATGAATACATGAACAGCACAAATTACTCAAAATGTCCACCCTTTGCCTTTGCACACTTCTTCAAACTGTCGGGCCACTGATCTATTGCTGGACGCACCACCACCAGAGGTATTGAGGCTGCTGCCTTCACCAAATCTGCTTTCAGGGTATCAATATTGTTGTCCGGCTTAGAGCAGGCTTTCTGCTCTAAAACATTCCATAGACAATAATCCAAAGGATTGAGATCTGGACTGCCAGAGGGCCAATCTTCAGCGGCGATAAAGTCAGGCACGTTCGTTCTCAGCCAGGCCTGTGTCGTCTTTGCTTTGTGTGCAGGTGCCGAATATAGCTGAAATGTCCACTGCTTTCCTGCAAACAAGCCATCATTTAAGGGCTTTACAACCTTATCCAAAATGTCCATTTGGTAGTTTGCTGCACGCGTTTTTACCCTCTGTTCACAAAAATGAAGCTGGGTATTGCCCGCAAATGACACTCCCCACCAAACCATCACTGAAGCTGGGTGGTGCCCTCTTTCCACCTTATAAACCTTTGCACTCGCTTCTTGAGAGCTCCGGGCGTACACTTTATCATTTTGGCGGTTAAATTTTTCTTGCACGGTGAAAATTTTTTCATCTGTGAACAGGATTTGCCGATGACAACCATTCGCGTACCGCTGACTTAACCTTTTCGCTCTTATGGTCCTTATTTCTTGTAAAGCTGCATTCAGTTGCTGTCCAGTGCTTCGTCGATAGGCAGAAAGCCTGAGGTCTTCTTTGATGATCCGTGACATGGTTCGGGTTGGTATTTTCATTTCCCGTGCCATGCTTTTCTGTTTCCTGAGCGTATTTCTCCGAATTCTGTGTCGTACGGCTTGGATAGCTGCTGCTGTTCTTGACGTGCGTGGCCGGCCACTTCTTGGCCTGTCATTGAGAAAGGAGATAGCATTGTAACGCTTAATAGTCCGGTACACATTTTTAGCCTACTTTTCACATTTTGCAAAAATGAGGAAAAAGTAGACTTATGAGATCGGGCAAATGTGTGTCTGTCTGTCCTTCTGTCTGTCTGGCTGTGTGTGTGTCCCCCCCTATCAACTCCTAAACGGCTGCAGCAATTGAAACAAAATTTGGTAGGAGTAAAGATCTATACCTGAATATCTCACGGCCCTATTTGAAAATGATGTCAGTGCTACCAACTGCTAAAAAATCGCAATTTAAATTTGAGCTCCATGTTGGATATCTTGGAAAGTATGAATGGGAGCTATTTCAAAATTGGCACACGTACAGATCATAATATTTCAGTTTAATTTCCAGGACGCCAAACATGCCAGTGTTGCCAAAATGATTATAAGCCTCCTGATAGGTCCAATTTTTAAATGCATATAACTTCTACACTATCAATTGGAATTCAACCAAATTTCGTATGTTGTATGTGTACATAACCAGATATGACTGAGCGTATTCTTAAGACCTACCAGGGCTGCCAACTGTTAATAAATGCTCCTAATTTATTTTATCCAAATACCAATATATCAGAAAGTATGCAAGCCGACAGCTTTAAACTATGCACACATATAGTACCTGACATTCTATATTAATTTGGAGTAACTTATATACGTCAGTGCTACCAACATGATTCTAAGCCTGCTGACAAGTCCAACTTTAAATACACGTAACTTCCATACTACCATTTGGATTTCAACCAAATTTCGTATGTGCTATGTGTACCATAACAGATATGACTATGTGTATTCTAAGGAGCAACCAGGGCTGCCAACTGTTAATATGTGCTGTCCCTATTTTTGTTACCCTAATATCAATATATCAGAAAGTATGCAAGCCAATAGCTCTAAACTTTGCACACGTATAGTACCTGGCATTCTAGACGAATTTGGAGTAACTAATATACGTCAGTGCTGCCAACATGATTCTAAGCCTGCTGATAGGTCCAATTTTAAAATGCATGTAACTTCTATACTAACTAATGGATTTCATTCAAAATTGGCACAACAATAGATCATATTATTTCAGACTATTTCAGACCAATACATGCATGACATTGTTGCCAACATGATTTTACGCGCGCTGTTAGATCCAATGTTTAACTGCATGTAACGTCCATGCTATTCATTGGACTTCAACCAAATTTTGTATTTTGTACCTTAAGAGATGGAACTAAGAATATATTCAGTCATCAGGGCTGCCAACTGTAGTGCTCTATTAGGATACATTATGCCAGGTATACAGTATTTAGAACTAATTGGAAATTTCGATACTAGCAACTTAATTTCGTCATTATTCTAGATAGGTTCATATTCTGTAGAATAATCATTGGCAAGAAAAGTAGGCTGTATAGTTCTTCACGGAACTTCTTGTTTTTGTTAATTTCAGTTGTATTAACAGTTCAAATATCTCCACTGGTGACTTGTTGCACTTATGTAACGCAACCACAGCGATGCGATTCTCTTTTACTCCCCACTCCATGTTTACCGCGCGGAATCTAACTCTCAACTGGCTTGCTACTCGTCAGATATGGTCACGTGACGGAGTGTGCACACAATCGTAGAGGTTGTACCAATTGCGAATAATTGAGAGGCCTCTAAACTGGAGGGACAAAACTTATGGCAGGACTAGGTAAGTGTGTGTAGTACCTACTACAACATACTCATGTATTCTGTGTCTAAACATAATATAACCAAGGTACTAGGCACGAGCTGCATGGGGGCAGTGGTAACGTTATCTCTTGCTGTGCCCAATGTTGCAGTCAGTTGACATTGGAGGGTGTGCAAATGCAAGTAGATTTACTGGCACATTCAAGATCCCCTTCGGGACAAAATTCCATCACCCCATCGTTTCTAAAAGCCTTAGTAGTTAAAAGGGATGTAAAACCAATAACATTATTAAAGGTTACTTGTGAGCGACCCATGTGTATATACCACCCGCCCGGCTTCACTGTTATGCAGGCTAGGCATGACACAGTTTAGACAGGGGCTATCATCTTGTTTATTTCTTTAAACGGATTTTATAAACAAATAAATATACAGTATATCTATTGAACTTTCTGGAAATGTGAGATTTTCCCTGTACTATTGAGATAATTTTGAATATCTTGGTACAAACCGCACCTTCCAACTCCCTCTGGTTTAAGAGCTTGAGTTTTGTGAAACATACACCTTAGCAATAGGAATCTCTGTTTCGCGGACTTATAGGCCGTGTTATAAGGACATTTTGTCGTCCTGAAGTTTCGCTGAAGACTGCGTTCAGCATGTTCACAGGATACATTTTTTTTTTTTTTCTGTTTATTTGTTTTAGCTAGTTAAATGTATCCTGTGAACATGCTGAAAGCAGTCTTCAGCGAAATACGGGACAACAACATGTACTTAGAACACTGCCTATAAGCCCGCGAAAAAGAGATTCCTATTACAACGCCGGTCGTGAAAGTCTGAATTTTTACATACACCTTAGCCATTATATAGCTTTGGGGCTATTAGGTCGAATGGAAATTTTAATTACCGATTTTTTTCGAGACAATTGCTTGTCCCATTGTCAAGGATAGTAATGAAAGAAGGATTGAGTAAACAATGGCCTGTAGCTTCCATAGATAAAAGGTATAAGATAGGTTACGTATATATCGGTCAGACATGTAGGAGAATCACAACAAGTGTCAAGGAACATCGTAGGCACTTACTGGTACATCTTGGCCAACTTGAGAATTCTGCTGTGGCTGAACATGGCATACAGAATGACCCATCAAATGCTTTTTGATGGAACTTCTGTCATCTGTATGGAGAAACATTTCACAACTCGAATCATTCGGTAGGCGATAGAAATTAGTAAACAACCAAAGAACTTTAATGGAGGTGATGGTTATCTCTGGCTGATTACCAACTTCCCCTTGGTCTCGGGAGGTTGTGGAGTAACTATTTGTTTTGACATGGCATCCCATATTATAGTTTTTATCTATGGAGGCTACATGCCATTGAAATAGGAATATCTGTTTCGCGGGCTTATAGGCCGTGTTCTAAGGACATTTTGTTGTCCTGACGTTTCGCTGAAAACTGTGTTCAGCATGTTCACAGGTTACATTAAGCGAGGTAAAACAAGTAAACAGAAGAATAGGGAGGCTACTCGAGTCCCATGATATAAAGACCATATACAGGCCTACGAGAAAAATTAAGGACACGTTTAGGTCCGCTAAAGATAAGCGACATCCTCATACCGCGGCAGGGGTTTATAAAATCCCGTGTGATTGTGGCCAAGTATATATTGGAACAACGAAAAGAAGTATTGGCACTCGCCTCAAGGAACACGAACGACACAGCTGGCTGGGACAAACAGATAAATCCACTGTTGCAGCGCACTCCCTACTCCCAGGTCACGACATAAGAAATGGAGACACCGAAGTTCTGTCCACCACGGTGTCTTATCATGCCAGGCTACAAAGGGAGGCCATTGAAATCCTGAAGCATACCAACAGCTTCAATCTTAAGGAGGAAGCAGAACGTGTGAACAGAGCTTGGCTTCCAGTCCTTAATCACCCTCAAGCCTGCCCTTATTGACCGTCGTAGACAAGAAGATGCAACAGAAGAGCAGCCCTGTCCTTGATGCATTACTTTTATGTGGTATGCCGTTGCTATGGTAGCCTCTATGTGTGGGTTGTTGACTATATTTCTTCTGTTTACTTGTTTTACCTCGCTTAATGTAACCTTTGAACATGTTGAACGCAGATTTCAGCGAAACGTCAGGACAACAAAATGTCCTTAGAACACGGCCTATAAGCCCGCGAAACAGAGATTCCTATGTCAATGCCGGTCGTGAAAGTCTGAACTTTTACTACATGCCATTGTTTACCCATTCATTCTTCCATTACAAACCTTGACAAAGGCACAGGCAGTTGTCTCGAAACGTTGGTACTTAAAATTTCCACTTGACCTAGTAGCCCCAAAGCTATATAACGGATATAATTGGTCAAGAAATTTTACATAACAGTATACACCTTCGAGTTTTATATTTATATGTATGATGATGTTCTCCAGCTTCAAGTTTAACTCTTCAGCTGCGTGTGGAACACCTTCCTGCCAAATAAAACAACCAAATTGCACTTTGTGTACCTAGCAACCATTCTTCACCCTTACAACACGCTGTATCAGTGTCAAAATATGCTGTAGGCAAATCGATCATAAAATCTGCTAACTTAAAAAAAAATGAAAATGCAAAAGTGTCAGCCAAGGCTATGTTATTGGTTTGGAGCCACATGCATAGCCAAGCTTGTCAAGTGGTTGCATGCAAAGTATGAAGCACTCACCGTCCCCAGCAGGCAAGAGACACAAGTTGACTGGAACTATGAAGACCATAAGAATACCAAGACTGTAGAAGGGCAGCTCAAACCCTCCTACCTGCAAAGACCAGACTTTTGTCCACACCTATATGAAACTTGGGGAATCCATTCTCTAACAGGGCAAGGGCAATGCAGGATGAGGAGGGGAAGCAGGATAATGATAATAACCAGCTACCTGACAGTGATTCTATTAGACGGCTAGAAGTACCATGGCATTTTCTGGCCTCCTTAGCTGGGAATCAAACCCACAATCTTAGGAACAAGAGAACTGCAATGAGCTAAAATACTGCATACCTGAATCAGTGTCTGAAAATATCTGTAAAATTAACCCTGCAACCAGCCATCCTTTTTTCCTTTTAACTTGTTTCCATATCTTAATGAATGCAGTACGGTATTTTTTTGTCTCTTGGCAATGAATAGAGCGAAATCTGACTTAAATGGGGATGCTACTTGAAGTGCACATGTTTGTCCATCCTACACCACCCACTGAAGCGGACCCCAGATACTCCATGCCATAGCTATTCTCCAGTCGGGGAAGTCTCTAACCTGAGATGTGTGAAGTCTAAGACCAAATAGATCACAAGAAATAGAATGCAGGATATAAAGGCAGGAAACTTGGAGGAGGGAGTTGTTAAAACATCTGGAACCAATGTGGAACAACCTGTGAAACAGGTCTCATAATTCCGGATCAGTTCCAGAGCAAAAGCTCCATGTTAGTAAGAAGCCCCAAATTTCACTATACACAGGAATAAACAAATAAAGAACATTAGTGAAGCAGATGAACTGTAGCACAAACCTGTACCATCACAGGAGTAAATGTTGGAAGGATAACTTATTAACATTGCAGCATTTGCTTGAGTTTGAAAATGGGAAACCACTTAAAGGATGGATGAACCTAATACTCTGCTAGTCCCATGAGCTCTGTATTTTGATTACATGGTCTCTTCACAGAATTTTAGCCTTGGATTTTACGCTAAACGACGAGTTGGAGAGAGTAAAATCCAGGCCAGTGCCTGAGGCTGGAGTTCGAGAAGCTCCTAACTTTCTCACTTTTCCCAGAGCATTCTTCTGTACAAGTCTAAACACGATACAAGAGGTCACCAAGTCCTTAAATGTGTCCAGCGTTGGAAATCGCCTTAGCATCCAGGTAACTCCTACCAACTCTCGGATGAGTTTGTAATAATATGTATGAACTGCAAAACCGTGTTAATATGACATGCAAGCGTAAGACAGTATTCAGAGGGCCGAGGACATAATAAATGTGCAACATTTTGTTTGTAAACATGGCTGCACTTTCATATGCCAATGTTAAAACAGAGTTATTTTAGCATTTCAGAAAGCTCATATGAAAGCTGATAAAATACAACCAATGACAGATATCAGATGTTAATTCGTTAACGACTTTTACTCTGCCGGGGATTAATGGACCTACCTTCTGGTTCTACAGAAATAACATATTTTGAACTCATGGTAAATGGCGGTAAACCATGGCGAATTACTCTAACCTCTATGCGAGTGGTTTGACACAACACCTGATGAAATCAAGTTATTTGGGGATTCACATATCGATCCACTTTCAGTTCTGATATTGATTGTCCTGTGTTAACAAAATCCATGTAGTCTCTTCACCAATATTGTAAGTGAAATTGAGAACGAAGGACTCTGAGACTCCAGGGGTGTGAGAGTACGCCTGAGGTATAAATGAACTTTTAAATTTTTAGATATATATGTGGAAATGTTTTCCTGTCTTTCTCATATAGGAATAGGGTGAAAACTGGGGATTGCAAGGACAGGAAGGGTTAATGAACCAGCAGGTGGTTTGTACTTCAGTTCACAAAAGATTGCCTTAATGAGCTGGCACTTGGTGTTATTAGAAAGCAAGCACTGTTACAAGGTTATTCTGAAAGCACTAGCAAAGCCAGACCCGCCCAACCTACCAATACCATGGCCACCTGCCATCAGTCTCATTCATAGCTGTGGATATTGGGCAAACTACTTCACTCCTGGTGCTCTTTGAGGACCCAACCAACCTCCAAGCAGACAGAACTGTGTTTGGGTATCGTGATGTCTGTAGCAGTGGCTGTGCCTTCAGCAGAAGTGGGAATGGCTGAGTGGGGGAATTGAGCCCACCCCTTCTTATGAGATCCTCAGACCTGGCAGAGCCGGGAATCAAACTCGGACATCACAGAATGTTAGCTACTACGCCACAAAGTCAAACAAAAGGACGGAACCTGGCAGTTCTACAATACCGTTTATCTTGCGATCACGAGCCATGGTATCCAAACCACAGGTCACTTTGGTTGTTCCTTGGAGACGTCATATGACCTGGGCACTCCCGACTAATAATAATGTGATGTTATTTTTCTTATTTTCCACTACTACCATGCCAAAGTCTTTCATCAAGTCATTCTTTCAAAATTTAATATCGTTCTTCTGAATTTTATTTAATTTTTTTGACAGCATAATGTTTCAGGTTTGGGACCGATAAACTGGCAGTCTATTATTTTGACAATTACTCGTGCCGTGAGATATGTCTGTGATTGTATGGGTTATTGCTGTATGCTGCAGTTTATGCTTCTATTGGGCTATTCTTCGAAAGGGTCTGTGGGCGCGACCATTCCCCCGACACCATATAGCAAACCTATGTTTGTTCCCTGTTTCGGGCAAATGATTTGTGGCAGTTATGTAAGAAGGGTACAGTTTTCTGGCATGTTCTGCTAGATATCGACAAGCACAATTTGCTTTTATATATTGTGTTGGTATTGTTGGCTGGCATAATGATATGTGGGTCGGGGCAGATGACCTTGCTGTTCCGTCCCTTAAAACAACAACTCTATGTACACTGTATTGTGATGAATGTGTGTACTTGTGATATATCTCATACATTTTTACGTCGTGATTTTCCATTTTTCTATTTTTGCTGTTAATATTCATATTTGCTCATATTAAAGCATTTGAGGCCGTCATTTGACCTTTTTGTTTACTTTATGCTGGGCTGTGTTTTGAGTTGCTATGGCAATGGCTTATTGTTGTTCGTAGCTTGATATGTTGCGATGACAATTGCTTTCTGCTGAGTCTTTTTCATTTTGGTTTAACACTGTTTTGTATTTTATTATTGTTCAAGTGATTCTTACTGTCATTGATGGATTTTCACAATTTGTATAGCTGTTTCCAGTCAGGAAATCACCACACGCACCACTGTTAGGCTTTTGACTGATTATGTTTATGGAGTTTATGATCCTCCAAAATTGTTGGTATCCGATAAAGTAAGTGCTTTTCAGTCCAAGTCGTTCAGGTCAATGTGGTTTTCATGGGGCATTGATAATGTCTTTCTGGCACTCTACTATTCACAACCAATTCATGTTGAAAGGTTTCATCGTAAATTAGCGGCTTCGGTGGCGTAGTCGGTAGCATGCTGAACTGGTATGCCCAAGATAGTGGGTTCAAACCCGGCCGAAGTCGTCGGATTTTTTAAGAGCGTTAAAAATCCTTCAGTATGTCTTCCTTCGGAGGGGAAGTAAAGCCGGCGGTCCCATGTCATAGATTTATGGCATGTAAAAGATCCTTTCACAGACTAAACTTGTGTAAAGCAAAATTTGTTAGGTTAGATTTCGTCAGAACGCTCTATCAAAGTTCCAACGTTCACCACTAGGTATCATTGATATCTGGTGGCGAAAGTTGGAACTACTTGAAATTGAAAGGAACTTGTAGCTCATCCTTTATATAGGGTATCCGCTGGAAGCAGCTACAGACTCAGGTGAGCCGAACATGTCCTCGGACACTCCCGGCACTAAAAGCCATACGATAAATAAAAATAAATCGTAAATTGAAAGCTTGTTTGAGTGTGTCCCAGTATGCAGAAGTACCATTGGGTTCCTCAGTTGGTATGACACACTTCGCAAGGCTACTATGATGCCACGAACTATGCTCCCTTTATTCACCAAGGCTATTCATATTGGATTAACTGTTTCCCAAAAGATTCAGGATATTTTTTTACTCCAAATTTCAAATGGTACAAATTCAATGGCATCATCATCTTCATTTCCCGTTTCCAGCTTCCTGGGTCGGGTTGTGAATTAAGGACCTCCAACGTTTCCTGTCTCTCCACCACTCCTCTCCTGTTTTTAGTACTTCTTCAGGTTTTCCTCCTCTCTTCTCTACACACTCCCACACTGTATCTGCCCATCTCTTTCGGGGCCTTCCTCGTGGTCTCTTCCCTGTCATCTTTTCACAGAAAGTTTTCTTTGGTACTCTCTCCTCTCCCATTCTCATCATATGTCCATACCACTTTAACTTTGTTGTTTCTATCCTGTCCTGCAGCTTCAAGATTCCTGTCCTTTTTCTAATCTCTTCGTTTCTAACTCTATCTCTTCTGATCTTGCCCTCTATACCTCTTAGGAATTTCATCTCCGCGGCTTGTATTCTACTCTCCTCTCTTTTTGTAGTAGTCCACGCTCCAGCTGCATATGTTAGTATGGGTCTGTAGTAGGTTGAATATAATACATTTTTACATTTCTTTGGGACATCTCGGTTCCACAGAATACCCCTTATGCTCTGGTAAAAACTGTTCGCTTGTTGTATTCTCTTTCCAATTTCCTCAGTTATCCTTCCATCTTCTGTGATCACACTTCCCGAGTACTTGAAACTTTTAACCACTTCTAGAATTTTCCCATTCAATTCTATCTTTCCTCTTCCTTCCTCTTGACATTACCATTGTCTTGCTCTTCTTTGTGCTTACTTTCATCCCATATTTCTCTATTTCTTGATTCCATACATCTAGTTGTTTTTGTACTTCCTTTTCATCCTCGCCCCATATCACTATATCATCTGCAAACAGCATGGCCTTTGTTGCCTCTTGTCCCAATCTCTGTTTAACATTCTTGTGAATTTCATCCATGACTATGATGAATAGTAAGGGGGACAATACACTTCCCTGTCGGAGACCCGTTTCCACTTTAAACCATTCTGTTTCTCCTATACTGGTCTTCACGCTACTCACACAATATTTGTACATAGCTTTTAACATTTGGACATCAGCTCCGTTAACTCTCCTTTTCCTTAATACATTCCAAACCACCTGTCGAGGCACACTGTCGTACGCTTTCTCAATATCAATAAATGTCATCACCATGTCTTTTCCAAATTCCCATCTTTTCTCCATCATTTGCCTTAATGCAAAGATTAGGTCAAATGTTGATCTGTCTTTCCTAAAACCATACTGTTCTTCTTCCATCTCTCCTTCTATCTTCCTCCTCAGTCTGCCTTCCAAAACTCTCTCAAAGATCTTAGCTACATGAGCGATAAGAGTGATCCCTCTGTAGTTATTGCATTCCTTTTTGTCACCTTTCTTAAAAATCGGGATAATTAATCCCTTTCCCCATTCTTCTGGAATCTCTTTCTTCTTCCAAATTATTCTAAATAATCTATATAACCACTGTACACCTATTGGTCCCGCTGCTTTTATCATTTCCGCGGACAACTCATCCTCTCCTGCTGCTTTACCGCTCTTCATCTTCTGTATGGCTTCCTCTATTTCTAGCATAGTGATCTCCTTTTCTTGTTGTTCTTCTTCCATTGTTTCTTCTTGCTCTTTTTCATCTTCCAGTTCAATGTATTTAACATTTAGTAGCTTTGAAAAGTATTCTTCCCATCTTTTTAATATATCATCTCTTTGATACAATATCTGTCCTGCTTCAGTTTTCACAAATTTTGTGTTTTCCCTACCTTTTACACTGTTTTTCACCAATCCATATAGAACCTTTTTACTTCCTTGGATATCCTCCTTCAAAGTTTCCGTGAAACTTTCCCAACTTTTCCTTTTTTCTTCTTGTACAATTTTTTGGCATGCCTTCTTTGCTTCTCTATATTTTTGCCATTTCTCTGCATTTTTACTGCCTATCCACTTCCTCCATGCCATTTGTTTTTCTTTAACAGCTTCCTTTACCCTGTTGTTCCACCAAGGAGTCTCTCTTTCCTTTTTCTTCCCTGATAGTCTTCCACAAGTGTTTACTGCACACTTCGCAAAACAATTTCTAAAACATGCCCATTCCTGTTCGACACTTTTTGCTTCGTCTTTGGGAATTTCCTTTTTCAAGTCTTCTTGGAACTTTTCCATTGCCTCTCTCTCTTTTAGCTTCCACACCTTTATTTTTCTTTCCCTTTTCTCCGCAAGCTTTGTGATTTTCCCAAGCCTTAATTTGGCTATCACCACTTTATGGTCTCCTTCAAAATCTCCTCTTGGCATAGCTGTCACATCTACCAGTTGTCTACGTTTATCCTTTTCCACTAGGATTAGATCGATCATTGTTTTTGTCTTTCTGTCTCCCCATCCATACCTAGTTATTTTTTGGGAGTTCTTTTTCCTAAACCATGTATTTCCAACAATTAATCCATTCCTTCTACAGAAATCTATTAACATTTCTCCTTCTTCATCCTGATTTCCATAGCTAAATGGGCCAATTATCTCTTCTTTTCCCTGCCTATCTGTTCCCACATGTGCATTCATATCCCCCATTATTATAACCTCTTTGTCTTCTATACCCTTTTCCAGTTCTTCTAAGAAATCCTCTAAACATTCATCTACCTTCCCTGTCTGAGGTGCGTGAATCTGTATAAAATCCTTTGTTCCACTCTCAAGTCCTAGTCTAATTTTCATCATTCTGTCATTAATTTGGTCTACTTTCTCAACATACTGCACTTCTCTCAATATTATTGCAACACCATTCATTGCCTTATTTCCTCCACTCCAATATATTCTATATCCCTTCCCTTTCTTGACTTCTTTCTCACCTTTTCCCTTCCATTTCGCTTCACTGACTCCCATCATTGCTATTTCCTTCTTTTCCATATAGTCCACCAATTCTTCTGTCTTGCCATTTAAGCTCATCACGTTTATGAAGGCGATGTTTGTGGTGTCTGGTAGCCTACTTCTCACAGTTCCCCCAGACCCCTGGGAACTGCGCGTCGCCTGCAGGGGACGCCCTAGCACTTTCCGAGGCCTCAATTCACACTCACTCATTTTATAGGCTATTAGTACGATGAGTTCGCCACACTCAAAGGCATTTTATGACCTACTGCCAGGTATTGTTCTAGGCCGATCCACTGGATAACAGACGCCTTTTGTAGCCGCTCCTCTGGAGTACAGACGCTACAAATTCAATGGCATATTGGGGCAAAATGCTGGCAATACTGAATTGAGCTAACAAGATCAATTTTTCAAAATATTTGATATTTGATGTGTTAATATGCAGAACCAGCAATGTGGGATAAATGCTAGGATGACAAAGAAGAATAATATGCCAATTTGGAGTAAAAAATATCCTGGATCTTTCGGGAAACAGTTCACCCACAATAAAACCCAAAACATTACTTCTTCTTCTTCTTCTTCTTAGCGTTATCCCGTAGGAACGGGGTCCGCTTTTCGGATCAATGCACGCCATTTCTTGCGATCTAATGCTTCGCGTGATTTCAAGTTTCTTGATCGTAAATCGGCGTTAATGGTGTCGAGCCACCGCAATTTTGGTCTCCCACGCTGTCTCTGGCCGTCGACCGTTAGATGGTAGGCCGAGCCGATGACTGAACTTTGTGGTGCACGGACAACGTGCCCATACCAACGGAGTCTCCATTCCTGCATTTTCTCATTGATTGGAGCCACGCCAGCTGTATGTCGAATCGTTGTGTTGGGGATATGGTCGAGCAGAGATATGTCCAATGATCTTCGCAGCATCCGCATTTCCATGACATGAAGTGAGTGCTCAGCACTTCTAGGTGCTGGCCAACACTCTGTACCATATAATGCAACTGGTCTCACCATTGTGCGGTATATCATTGATTTTAAGCGGATAGGCATCTTCTTATCACAAAGAACACCGGTGACATCTCTGAATCGCATCCAAGTCACATTGATTCGTGCTCGCACATCTTCATTCACAGAGCTGTCGCCATTCAATCGTGAGCCTAGGTATCGGAATGTATTTACCTTGGTAAGAGGAGCTCCATTAATACCTATAGTTCCAGGGGATGGAATCGTTTCGAGGTATTCAGTCTTGTGGATGTTCAAACGAAGACCAAATCCTTGCAGACGATCATGCCATGTCTGCACTTGGGTTTCAAGATCCATCCTGGAGTCTGCCGCAATCATCACATCATCAGCGTATAGCAATGTCCATGGGACACACTTCTGCAGGTCTCGCGTTATGGAATTCATGACGATAACAAAGAGCAGGGGAGACAGAGCTGAGCCTTGATGAACCCCAACTGTCACAGGGAAGCTGTCAGTCAGTCCTGCAGGGCATCGCACGTGGCTTTTGGTGTTGTTGTACAGCATTTTTATCCAGTTTATATACATTTCTGGAACTTGATGATCTCGGAGAGCGTACCAAATCATCTGGTGTGGTACTCGATCAAATGCCTTCTCGAGGTCAAGGAAAGCAAGATGTAGTGGCCTCCTCTTCTCTCGGAATTTCTCCATCAGCTGGCGCACAGCAAAGATTGCGTCTATCGTGCCACATCCCTTGACAAACCCACATTGATTTGCTGAGAGCTGTACGATGTTCCTCAGCCTATTGTCTAGGATACGTTCGAATATTTTCATAGTGTGGGAGAGAAGTCTAATTGGACGGTAATTGGTACATTCAGCTGGGTCACCCTTACCCTTAAAGATAGGTACTGTGATACTAGTTGACCAATCTGTAGGTATTTGACCACAGAGAATAATTGAATTGAAGAACTCTGTCAGCCAGGTGGTCGCGTTGTCACTAAGTTCCTCAATTTTCCAGATGTCTGCAGGAAGGTCATCTAGCCCTGGGGCCTTTCCATTTTTCATGCTACGAATGGCAACTTTGACTTCATCTTCAGTGATACAAGGTACTGGTCCAGCTGTAACATTGTTGTCTGGTATTTGTGGGTGAGGGAATTCAGTGTTGAATACTTCACTAAAATACTCTCGCCAACGGTGCAGAATCATCTTGCTATCGTGAAGTCGTCGACCATTCTTATCCTTCACACACATATAGTGTTCTATATCCTGACCTGCTCTACACCGTGCTCGGGCTAGTCGGTAGATAATTTTGTCTCCGTCTTTAGTTGTCAGTTGATCATATAAATGTTTGTAGTGATCTACTTTAGCCTCAGCAACTGCTATTTTTGCCTCCTTCTTGGTGGCTTTGTATTTCAGAAGATTCTCCTCAGTCGGTGATGTTCGCAACTGTTTAAAAAAAAACCAAAACATTACGCTGACCAAAAATATGAAATAAAATTCAGAAGAGCAGAATAAAGACAATGTTAAATCTTAAAAAGAATGACTTGATAAAGGACAGTCGGGAGTGCCTGTTGGCAGTCTGCCTCCAAGGTGGCTAACATGGCTCAGGATGGGGCATTTCACATGTTAGTTAATTATGTTGTTTTAAGGGGCGGAACTACGAGGTCATCTGCCCCTGCATGAGTTAGTTGCCGTCACACATTCCTCGGTAAGGTATCTTATTTCTACTGCAGTTCATCCATACAATATTTAGAAACACGGATGGACTTCGCCTCCAAGAGCTATGAATCTGCCCAAGCTCAGCTGGCATGTGCCAGGGATGGAAATATATGTATTAAACATCACTGTGCATGCTACAAGTAGACTGGGCGGGACTGTACAGGAATCTTTTGGGTTCACACCATGTGAATCATTTGAAACTGAAGAAAGAATGAATGAATGCAGTTCTGATGAGTCCACATGGAAGGAACACAAAATGATTTGTATTCTAGGCCATGAAATAGTCAAAGCAATAAAACATAGCAGCGACTTATCACGTCACAAGTGATTGGAAATCCCTCGTCAATGGGGAAGTATTTGAAGTCCTCAATTGGGAGGCGAACTTAGTGACTGACACCTTCCTAAAATTTTGGACAACTAGTGATGTGTTTTTACCCGGTAAGTCGCTGCTGTTGCACACTGGCCTGAAGACATGGTGATAACCACTTTCTTATTTGAGTATTAATAAAATTACTCTAAATTATTGTAAATAAAATGTACCATGTGTTAACTCCCTCACAAAATTTCCACACACAGTAAAACTCCGATAATACGAAACTGGTTTATTCGAAATTCGTCTAATTTGATGAAATGTTCAGAAAACTTTCCAGGTCAAACTATTAAATGTACTATATATATTTTGATTTCTCTAAGTTTTGTAATATTTTGTGATTCAATAGAGGTTATTTCCACGACTCGAGAGTTAAGCTTCACTCCCACTGCATTTGAGTATTATTCGGAAACTGTTGGATAGATTATTAACCAAGAGTTGCAAAAGGGCATATCAGTTTCCATTGGTCACAAGTTTTGGGCTTTTTGACAGGGGGTGTTCGGTCAATTTGAAAATCTGTGATCCAAAGTCCTTTTATTTCTGTCGCACAATCACTTCGAATTAACAAGGTTCTAGTGATATATTTTCAAATTTTTAACCATTTGGCCTCAGAGTTGGTCTGGTAGGCAGCATTATGCCAGGAACACCCTACCCGCATGTCTTGTTACCTGTATCCAAACAACTCAACTGGCTCTTTATTTACGAGGAGGATATTGAAAATACTTGAGCAATTCTCTCCTTTCCTACCTCTTCACAAGCAGTCAGCCTATGTGATAGGCGTGATGACATGAGGATACTAGGTTCCCATATTTAAAAATTATATAAAATCAAACTCATTACACCTCACTGAAAAATGTTGTGTGTGAAAATTTGAGCCCCATCCCCTATTTTGGGATTTAAAAATTACTACAAAAAAATTGATGCTGATATGCGAGTAAATATGGCATTAATTTCAGTTGGGAAAAGCAATTGAGGACTCGATAAACTGTGTATGGTAACAGCTAAAACTTTAAATGCTTTTGCAATAGAGGGTTGGTACGCTATACCCCTCCTTCTTGGCCAGAGCACATCTCCTCACACCTGAGCTTACCGAATACAGAAGACCTCCAATGGCAGGCCCAGTACTCATCCCCAGACCAACGAATGTTTCGAGAATTCCCTGAAACAAACAAACAATTTAGTGTCCACAATCCAGTGTTCAGAAACCGTCCACAACCATTTCATCACAGTGATCATTAAACATCTCATAGTTAAATTAACTGCTCATTTGCAGATTCATTAAGGGCAGGTTTCTCAGCCTGGTGCTCTTTTAATGAAATTTGGTTTTCTCGTCATAAGAGCACAAGCTCCCCAGAGATCCGTTCTTCAATTCTAATTCTGTGCCCACATGACATGAGTCAAGTAGGCAGTCACAGCATGCTTGGTGAAACTCTAGCTATTTCAGCACTTTTGAAGGAGAAAGAGGAAACGGAAAGAGAGGCACATACTTGATGGATCATATCTCACGCTCTGTTGGATAGTGATAATTTGAAACTTCAGTCGAGTTTGTTGTTGGCAATGTGGTTAGTAAAATTATATTTAAGACATATGATACACAATATTGATATGCAAATAGAGTTCATCATCATCTTCATTACCCCTTTTCCAGTTGACACTGGGTGGGAGCAAATATGGCTCCTCTCCACTTTGTTCTGTCGTTCCACCATTCCTCTTCCGACATAGAGTTCCAATCCAGGTTCCGTTTTCTAATACTATTCTCCACCGAGTCCATCTAACGCATTCTTGGTCTTCCTCGTCCTCTCTTCCCTGTCATCCGTCGTTCCAGTGCTCGTCTTGGTAGCCTTACTTCATTCATCCGTTTGACATGTCCAAACCATCTCAATCTGTTTTGCTCCAGTTCGTCATTTAGTTTCTGTACTCCCAAGCATGCTACAAAGATGGACAGAATAAGAAATGAGAGGACCAGAGAATTAATGAAGGAGGAACCATTACAGGATGATATAGAGAAATCTAGACTTAGCTGGTATGGACATGTAAAACGAATGGAGGAGAAGAGGATACCCAGGAGGGTACACGAGACGAAGTGGGAAGGAAAGAGACCGAGAGACAGGTGGCTGAAGGGGGTGGAAGAAAGCGTGAAGAAGAGAGGAGAAGACTGGACAAGGGTGGAGGCTGAGAGATAGTGGGAAGACAGAAGACGTTGGAGAGGCTTGTGTTCCAAACAGACCCGGCCAGTGGCTGGAAATTGTGCATGATGATGACTCCCAGTTCTTTCCGTATATCTTCATTTCTCACTCTGTCCCTCCTCGTTTTCTCGACCATACTTCTCAGGAATCTCATCTCTGCTGCTTGTACTCTGCTCTCATCCCTCTTAGTCATTGTCCAAGTTTCTGCTGCATATGTCATTACAGGAACATAATATGCTTTGTACATAACTTTTTTAGCCTTAATTGGTATGTCCTTGTTCCATACTAGTCCCCGTACCTGTTGGTAGAAAGCACTCCCGAGTTGTATTCTTCTGCTAATTTCCAAATCTAGTCTTCCATCTTCAGTCAGTTCGCTTCCCAAGTATTTGAAGTGTTTCACCACTTCCAATTCCTTATCTCCTACTTTGATTACTCCTTTTCCTACTTTCTTATCTCTACTCATCACCACTGTTTTACTCTTCTCCACATTTATCTTCAGATCTTGTTAGATACTGCAAGTCACAAATTTGAAATATACAGCATAGATATTATTAGCAGTGGCAGAAGCATCAGGAGCTTAGTGTGGAACAGAGATGTCCCACAAAAAATCAAAAAAGTGATGTACAGAAGCTACTATGTCTCGATACTAACCTAAGCGTAAGAAACATGGACAATGAAGAAAAGAGACATAAGCAGAATACAGGAAAGCGAAATGAAATTCATACAAAGTAGGATAGGAGTAACAAGGAGAGACAGGGTGAGAAATGACAAGATCAGGGAAATAGTGAAAGAGGAGTCCTTGCAAAATAGGATTAAGACATCAAGACTGAGATGGTATGGACACTTGAAGAGGATGAATAGAAGAGGATTACCAAGAGGACGCACAAAATGCAGATACAGAAGAAACGACAAAGGGGAACACCAAGGGGTAGATGGCTGAAGGGAGTGGAGGAGTGTGTCAAAATGAGAGGAGAGGACTGGACCAGAATGACGACGGAGAGGTGGTGGGAGGAGAGAACTACAGTAAGTGGAGAGGCCTATGTTCCAAACAGACCCTGCCTGGGGCTGGGAACTGTGTATGATGATGATGATGATCATCATCATAGATTTATTGTGAATAAACACAGTGTGGAAGATTCGAAAATTTTGGTATCTGCATTTATCGTGCCAGCTGGGAAAGGGCGAATAATGATGACACAGTGTAACTGATCAATATATCGTATAGATCAATTACAAAACCCACCTAGCTTTTATTTAATTTCATTCTATAAAATATGGTACGATTATTCGGCCATAATCTAAATTATTAGAATTGTATTGTTCTGTACAGAGTGAGGGTTGAAGCACGGTACTTAAGAGTTTAGCAAGTCAGATGTGGCAAGTTGTATGTCAGATTCTTCTCTCGCGGCGACATACCTGGACTATAACAGCCATACCCCGAGTATAATAACACAATCAAATGCAAATCCTAGCATATTGAATGACTACACATGTGCTTTTGGGACATATACGAGCGCTATGAAGGGCACGGATCGACCTTGCACCATTACCGTTGCTTCTGTTGCTATGTATGGTAGTTAAGCTGCTAATAACTACTTCAATGCTAGTCGAAGGATAATCTATTATCTATTGTTCTAAGAACTCTATGGACCAATTTTGTTGGATTTGATTGCATCTTCGTTCTTTAAAAGTTGGAGCATCAACATTGAGCACCGATGCACGGTTATTATGATTCTATATGTCTCGCCAAAGAATATATCAATAAGAGCAATCTGCAAATAAAACTTGAACCACTCTGTATGCCAGTCAACCCCATTGAATATATACAAGTGACTACAGATCTTATTTTGTTAGAAGAGGTCTGCAAGAAAGACTCTTCACCACAAGATCTAAAACAACTGGCCCTCTGTACAATAGAAGAAAGATATCCATCTAATCAATGGCTAAAAATATTTACAGATGGCTCACAAGACAAAGAAAATAGAACTGGAGCAGGAATACATTCATCTCTCTTCTCACTCTACTTCCCAGTAGGCCAAAACAAAATACACTTTGATGCTGGGATAAGAGCAATTTCACATGCACTCCATCAGTTATTAGGCAGAAACATTGATTATCAAAAATGTGTTGTTATTATTACAGATTCAAAAGCAGCCATCCAAGCCATCTCGTCAAATTATAAGCCCCAAAATAAAGAACTGAAAGAAATTTTTTGTATGATAAAAACCCTTCAAAGACTCCACAAAAAGATCTTATTTCAGTGGATCCCTTCTCATGTTGGAATAGCAGGAAATGAAGAGGCAGACAGATTAGCAAGAAAAGGTACCACACTATAACAACCTGTCAGTCAGACTGATTTTATGTCAGCAAAAAGGATCTTGAAAAATACTATCAAAAACAGATATGAAGAAATGGCAAAGAAAACAGCAGAAACCAAATTATGGAAAGACATTGATGCTAAATGGGATCAATACAAACTAACACCAAGAAGAGAAGCTGTAGCCTTCTTCAGACTTAACACTGGCCACGACTGCTTTGCAGCTCATCTGAAACTAATCAACATCCTGAGATCTGAAGAATGCACACTTTGTCACGAACCTGGAAATAAAATGGATAAGGGGCACCTGCTACATTGCAACAAACTTGATGTGACTGCTAGAACTTCTGGAAACCTCACACAACTCTATTGGAACACAAGAAAGCTGATGGATTGGAATCCGGGCTAGCCATAGGAAACAACAACAACATGATTCTATATAAAAAGCCTGGTATAGGCTGGACGTTTGTTTTAGACGATTGCCCTTGACCTTGAAGCCTGCGGGTGAGCCTGTACACAGTCTCTCTCTCACCCTATCGCTTCACATTTGTCACCACCGATCTGATGTAATGGAATAACAGACTTGAGCACGTGGCGACACCGACTTGCACACAGTACAGTCAACATCGAAGTATTGTGTGACACGGAAGTACACGTTACATATTTACGAACAGAACGTCATTATATTTGCCAATGACTGTACTTCAGTAGGAGTGTGAGACAGCTTTGTCAATCATGGGACAGGTACTGCAGTAACTCGCCTCCAGGCTTCCATTAAGATTTTTCACTCGTCTAAAACAAACGTCCGGCCTGTAGTTTATGAAGGAGTTCTAGTGGAAATTGCTATGACTACATTGATTCTTGAAGTGGAAATGGACATATTATATGGGATGGCTGACTATGCCTGAATTGATAATCAGGTTCAAGTATTATTATTGCGTGGGAAATAAATACTAGAAACATACAATTCTGCAAAGGTATTCTACAACCTTTATTCTACAACTTAAAACTCATGCACACAACTTGCTTTTTCTTTGTTCTTTATGTAACAACTCTCACTCTGAGCTGCTTGTTTTTTTTAAAATTAGAATATAATTTATTTTCTTACAGCATTCATCCACCGTTTCTTTCTTTTTCAAATAATAAATTTAACTAGCGGACCCGTGCGAGAACTCTCGCATGTATATAAACCACCCGCCGGGCTTTACTGTTATGGGGGCTTTGTGTATAAACCACCCACCTGGCTTTACTGTTATGGGGGCTTCTATAAATATGTTTATTTGTTTAAACACACTTTTTAAACAAATTGTCGATATTTATGTAATCGGAGAGCAATTCATCACTGCTGCTGGTTGCACAATGGGTTGTGTGCGCCCCATGTGTATAGACTACCCGACCGGACCTAGTGCTGTGCGGGCTGTATGCGACACAGTTCTGCCAGGGGCTATCGTCTTGTTTATTTGTTTAAAAGCACTTTATAAACAAATATATTTCCGTTGACTTTTCAAGAAATGCAAGATTTTTCCTGCACTATTGAGACAATTTGGAAGATTTTGGTACAAACCACATCTTCTAACTCCCTCTGGTTTAAGAGCTCTAATCACATACCCAACCACTGCAACCTCCTCCTCTCAAGAGGGACAAAACGTGTGCACAAGTATTAGTCACAGAGGTTCATCTATCTTCCTCGGTCTCTTGCATCTTCCACTGTTGTTGATGGTGCCACATTGTTCTAAGGCGGCCTCTCGGATGTTTCCCAGTCTCCCAGTTGGTAATAATAATAATAATAATAATATCGTATGGCCTCGGATGCCGGGTGCAAGCTTTGTTATTTGACACCCAGAGGCCAGCTTGCATGTCGAATTTTGTTGATCCTTTGAGCGCTATGTACCGTATATACCCGAATGTAAGACGACCCCGAATATAAGACGAGGCCTAGTTATGAACTGCCTCTTACAGAGTTTTTCAAAAAGAATACTCGCTAACTCATAACTTGCACAATATATGCCCTCAAGGTCGTGCTTTCATTTTTATAACGTCTCGTGTTATCTGAAATCACTCTGCCCGCTTTTCCAAGACATACTCTATAATTTCTTTGTTCAAGAATGGGAGACGTTATTAAATTAAGATACGCTGAACACTCAATTACTGCTCGTAAAACTGACTGGTTGTTCTTGTAAAGATTGTTTTAAAACATATTTCCGTATGCTTTCGAACATATAATTTATCCGCTTAAAATGACGTGTATGCGTAAATCCTAACCTCAAAATGTACGCTATTCGTATATGCATGGTAATTAAACATAACAAACCATATTTTAATCTTCATTAATGCATTGATTTCTTGCGAGTTACAAGATGCCAACACCACATACTACTTTGCAAATAATAATAACAATATATATATATATATTTTTAAATACCCTGAATATAAAACGACCCCAAATTTTTATAACACAAAAAGTGGGAAAAAACCTTGTCTTATATTCGGGTATATACGGTAGGTCAAGGAGGTTAGATATCTAAGCTTGATACTATAGCACTCCCTAGTAGAGAAAGGAGGAACTTTCGTGTTGGCGGAATATCCCGAGATTAATTTTGCCATTATGAACACTGTCTACTGAATTCAAATGGGTTCTTTAACATGCCAACATATTTTTGTTGCCTTTCGAAAATCACTTACCATAGCCAGGAGCAAACCTGCAAGCTTCAAGTTGGCAGACCGACACGATAACCACTCACTCACCGTGGCAAGCTCCCAGTTGGTGTCGAGTTGAAAACACAATTGGATATGGATTCCTCTGCTCTACTCCCATACCCAACCACTGCAACCTCCTCCTCTCAAGAATTCGGTTGATGTTCGTCTTCCCAAAGTCATTAGTTATTGTTGTTTTAAAGGGCAGAACTGCAAGGTCATCTGCCCCTTCCCAAAGTCTTTACGATGTCTTCATTCCCACCTTTCGGTTTCTACATTATATATTGGACCATATATTTTCAGTAAGACCTTCCTTTCAATAACACAGATATGTAAGTGTGGTGGCCCATGTCTCACTAACGTCATGACGAGATGTACTTTACTTTCCTGCGAAATCAAACTTGACTTGAAAAGGCTGATCAACCTATAGAAAAAACGATTCGCGTTACTTATCCCCTGCTGCACTTCCTTTGCTATCTCACAATGTGTTGAATATCAAGCAAATGATTCACAGATACTAAAATATTTTAGAGAATATTTTTATTTTACAGCTTTTTTATAGATTGTTAATGTTTAGATTATATGATGCTCTTAACCAAAACTAGTACTACAAGAGTTCAATATAGTCTTGACTTAGGTTGAATAAAACTATTTTACATTAATTACTTGTATTGTTAGGTTTAATTAAGGTAGATTTTCTTTTAGCAAATGCTTAAGATGGTTCCAATGAGGACAAACATGTACCTTAACTGAATAGATGTGTTTCGTTACATAGAATTTTTTAATTACATCAAATTACTTATGTGTTAGCGTTCCACAATAAATTGAAATTATTTTGACAGCAAAGAAGGGCAAATTCCCAAACTTTTCATGTTGTACTGAGCTTCAAGAAGTGAAAAACAGTTCAGTGGCATATGATCGGTAGAGACAGTCAAAATTAACGACTCGCAAAATCACGAAAAAAATTAAAACAAATATCGGTTTAGAACATGTTTTACATAAAAAATATCAAATAATTACACGCTTCAACTCGTGTAACACTCGCAAAAAATCTATGACTTGCAAATTTAGCATCTTCTTTGTCATTATTCGCGGAAAAATGAACTTTTCGGCAATTAATCATCATCATCTTGCACAGTTTCCAGCCACTGGCCGGGTCTGTTTGGAACACAAGCCTCTCCAACGTCTTCTGTCTTCCCACCATCTCTCAGCCTCCACCCTTGTCCAGTCTTCTCCTCTCTTCTTCACGCTTTCTTCCACCCCCTTCAGCCACCTGTCTCTCTGTCTCTTTCCTTCCCACTTCGTCTCGTGTACCCTCCTGGGTATCCTCTTCTCCTCCATTCGTTTTACATGTCCATACCATCTAAGTCTAGATTTCTCTATACCATCCTGTAATGGTTCCTCCTTCATTAATTCTCTGGTCCTCTCATTTCTTATTCTGTCCATCTTTGTAGCTCCAATACTGCTTCTCAAGAACCTCATCTCACTGGCCTGTATTTTGCTCCTCTCCCTTCCTTTCATAACCCAGGTCTCCGAGGCATACGTCAGGATAGGGACATAGTACGTCAAATTTGTAAATTTTAGATTGTTTTTTGATAATATTTATTGACCAAGTTCCAAAACAGAACTGTTTTCTGCCTTGGTCATATCAGCAAAACACCACAAGGTTTGGAATATTGTCGCTAGATGGTACGAGTTGAAATGGTTCGTTAACAACTTGTTAGGTGGCAGACACTATAGGAGAGAAATAAGACTATCTATCAATGTCGTTTCTCGCCCTCTCCTTGTGCATTGTCCCTCATCTTGAAAATACCGCTAAGAAAAAGCAATTTTCTCAGTTATTCATTAGTAACTCGCTTCCAGTGCATTTTAGGCAAAACGTTGTCATTACCAATTTTAAAGAGCGTTCAATTTCCTGCAAGTTTCATATGTAAAACGTTGGAAATGCGGAACAGGTACTGAGAAACGAGGACATGAAATTTGCAAACATGTCAAAAGAAAAAAAAATGATACATATGCCAGTGGTGCCTTAATAACTTCTTGGTGAAAAATGCATAATAACCAATCATGTAGGGGTAAGTGGACTGGCAACTGAACACAAAAACCTGATTACTGTATATCTACTGAAAAATAGCACTACCGTACCTCTGTTCAAATTAGTGTTCCTGAAATTAATATCATGCCTGCTTGCCACGGTGGGTGAGTGGTTAACGTGTCAGTCTACTAACCCCAAGCTTGCAGGTTCGCTTCTGGCCATGGTAAGTGATTTTTGAAAGGCGGCAAAAATTACTACACGCATGTCATACGATGTTGGCATGTCAAAGAACCCATTTGAATTCAGTAGGCCGTGTTCATAATGGCAAAATTAATCTCGGGAGTTTCCGCCAACACAAAGCTCCTCATTTCTCTACTAGAAAGCGCTATAGTGTTCAAGGAGTTTAGATATCTAACCTCCTTGACTTTCATAGTGCTTCAAGGAACAACGATAATCGTCATGCAAGCTACCCTCCGGGTGTCAAATAACAAAGCTAGCACCCTGCACCCGAGGCTATATGATATTATTATTATATCATGCATGTAATATATACCGGCCTCGGTGGCCGAGAGCACTACCTCGTGTCATGCTGGCATCGGGAGAGCATGGGTTCGAATCCCACTTCAGCCATCCTGAAAATGGTTTTCGTGGTTTCCCATTTTCAACACATGGCAGATGCCAGGACGGTGCCTTTCAACAGGCCCACGGCCGATTTCCTTCCAAAATCCCTTCCCTGACCCGTCCTGAAAGAAAAAGTACAGGGTCATTGGCTGCATTACTAAATTATAATATATACATGTTGTTTATGAGATTCACGCAAATTCTGGGGAATTATGATTTTATTTTAAAGAAGAGAACCACAAATTTTCAACACATCTTACAAATACTTATACGTCAACTGCCACCTGTCCTGGGAAGTTGGTTCTAGAGGAATGAGTGAAATTGCAAACAGTAATTTTGAGAATGGACATTTCTGACGTATAGATGCAATGGTTTCTTTGGCAACAGTTGCTAACCACATCAACATGAACAGAGCTTTTCCTCAGGATGAACATCTCTAAGAAGTCTGATGATGACCTGAAAAAGATACTTCGAGTATGGACTTGCTCCCTTTCCATTGTCACTTTTTCAGAGGAAGGCTTTTGCAAAGGGACAAAGTCCTTATTTCACTCTGCTTTCACGTCCTTGCTTAGTGACACAGAAATAGGAAAGAGAAAAGTTGATGTAATTGATGGAAGTTATCTCCAATACAGAGTTCACTGGAATTGGAACGAATGTTAATCTACTATTTTTAAGAAATATGTGACCTATATATAACATCAGAGTCAAAATGCTGTGGTAGTCTTCGATGGTTACCCCACTGAAGATAATAAAAGAAGCACGAAAAGCACTTCAAGAGCTTGTTGTTCCAGGCTAAAATCTCGAGCCGACCTTCTCTTTGATGTTACAGTACAATGTTTCCGCAGATGCCAAAGGATAAATTTTATCGAATGAAAAAAAAACAAATCACGCTTCATCTCATTGCTTCAGGAGGAATTTCTGCAAGCCAAATTATGTTCATCAAGCAGGCAACAAAAGAGGCAGAAGTGTTAATTGTGAAAACTGCCATTTCATTGTCTTCCAAACACTATTCTGTTGTTGTCATTGGAGAAGACATTGATCTTTTAATTTTTGTGATGGTTTTAGCACCAGACAACGTGTTCTTTTGCAAATCTGGAGGGGGTAACATGGGAAATACGTTGTACTCCAGAACATCCTTCAAATATAAAGATATTGGGGAAAATATTCTATCTCTCCATGCGATAAGTTTGGGCAGGGGAAATTAAGTTTTCTACAAGACTTGAGAGTGATGATTCCCAAAATAAAAGAGTTGCCATTTTCAAAGATCCAGCTGCAGAAAAGATTGGGGAAGCCACTGCAACTTTCCTTGTGGCACTTTCTGGAAGAGACTCGAACACCTCTATGAATGAGTTGCGTATCTCCCCTTTGCTAAAGCTGCTACAAACACCAGATATGATTTGGCACGCCCACCTCCAACAAGGGATGCAGTTCAATATCATGCATATAGAACTTATCTGGAAGTTCAAACGTGGATGGAGTATGAAAACGATGCCCTCAACTGGGACTGAAAGAAGGATATTGTAGGCATAACTCCAGTACCAATAAATTGAGAACCAGCTAAACTGTCATTGCTGAACATGATTTTGTGCCAATGATAAAAGGCTTGTGGCAATAAATGCAGCTTCAAAAAGGCAGGACTTTGATGCTCCATTGTATGTCTTCATTGTGGATTTGAAGCCTGCGGTAATGCAACAGAGGTTGAATTCAACATGAACGAAGATGAGTTAGATGATCTACTGCCTATTGGTCGAAATATGATAGTGCGTGAGTCGAGGCCTCGGATGGAGGTCCTTGATTCACGCCCCGACCCAGATTCCTGGAAATGAAGAAGAAGAACCACATCTAAACCAAAACAAGAAAATCTAATGAGTTTTTAATTTAAAATTTTGAATATATCTTTGAAATAAAATTTAAGAACCACTGTATTTTGAAATTTTATTTCGCTGAAATATAAGTATTATTTTGCAAATTTGTAGAAATTTGTGTTTTTCTTTAAAAAAAAAATCATAATTCTCCAGAATTAGCATGAATCATGAACTACATGTAAATATTACATACACAATGGATTAAAGATGATATTACTTCCAGGAATACTATTTGAAGAGAGGTAGTGGTGTATTTTCAGTAGATATAATCAGTCTTTTTAGTGCCCAGTCCACTTTCCTGTACAAGATTCGTTATTATACTGCACTAAAAAAAAGTTGAGGCGAAATCACAGACATATCCAACTTTTTAAACTTCTTTGGCATGTTTGCAAATGTTGGATTTTCACCAGGGTGTCAATACATACAACATACCTAAAAATCAAAATTACTCCTCCTTTGCAATCCATAAAGTTACCTCTACTGGGCTACTAGGTGAACTCTTGGCTGGAATCAGCAGAATGGTTGGCAGACAATTGGGAAGTTCTCTTCGAATTCCTTAAATCGGAGGAAGGAGAAGCTTTCAATGCTGCTTCTACGCACATTCATACCTTGAATAAAGATGAGCAGAATATCATTCATGCAGAGGCTATTTTCGTGAAGTCGCTGTCTTCTCAGCTGAAGCCAATGCTGACTGATTTTGAGACCAACTCAAAGTCTATTGCTGATTCAGCAAAACTCAACAAAAATGTGCAGTAGAGATTTAGACGACATCTTTAATTTCTTCAGTGGCAAGGAAGCTGTGAACTGTGAAATAAAATAGACCTTACCAACACAGATCCAATATTGTCCGGGAAGATGTCGACGACAAACACGTAACTCGCTGTGGCATAGGCACTGGCTCCGAGAGCTTCCATCCCACGCACCAGGAAGCAATAGGAGGTGAACATGGTGTAAGACTCAATATGAGCCAGCATCCTGGAACCAAACATTCACATTTCCTGCAAACAATGACTGCATTAATATGGACCAGGTGCAGATCCTGCTGGCAGGAACAAATGTATGCATACCGACCAGTGTTTCAGACAGATTGGGGATGAGATGGCCTTCCTGATGACAGCAACAAGTTCAAGCCCCAATTCCAGAGATAGCCTCCCACTGTCAGTCATAATAATAATACAGTAATAAGAATAATGATAATGTCTTTGTGGGCTTGACATCCCTTTACTTTGGAGTCACCAGGGTGCCAATTCAACCAGCCAATCAAATAAGGGTTTGTGGAATTTAAGCAATCCTATAATCCTGAGCACTGGACTCAAGAGCCTTACCAACAATCAGAGTTAGAGAGTTAGTCAGTTATTGTTGTTTTAAGGGGCGGAACAGCCAGATCATCTGCCCCCAGAGTGAGAGAATTAGTTATTGTTGTTTTAAGGGGCAGAACAGCCAGATCATCTGCCCCCAGAGTAAGAGAATTAGTTATTATTGTTTTAAGGGGTGGAACTGCCAGGTCATCTGCCCCCACAGTAAGAGAAGTAGTTAGTTATTGTTGTTTTAAGAGGCGGAACTGCCAGGTCATCTGCCCCCACAGTAAGGGAAGTAGTTAGTTATTGTTGTTTTAAGGGGCAGAACAGCCAGGTTATCTGCCCACCGAGTAAGAGAAGTAGTTAGTTATTGTTGTTTTAAGGGGCAGAACAGCCAGGTCATCTGCCCACAGAGTAAGGGAATTAGTTAATTACTAGCGGACCCTTGCGAGAAATCTCGCATGTTCATAAGTCATACTTTCCCCAATAAGTTTATAATGAGTGACTTAAGGAGAAAGGTTGTTATGTTTTCATTTCATCCACATGATTATAGAACACTGTTTACATTTCAGTTAGAATTCCAAGTTCTACGTTCTCTAACTTAAAGGCAAACACTGAAAATTGGATCATCAGTTATTCGATATTTACTGTATGAAAGCATCTTGGTCAAGATTTCCTGCTTTAACTTCTTGGCTGAGGAGCGTCCTTCTCCCTTATCAGGACAGCCCTCGTTGGAAAACTTCTTCACGCCCCGCTTACAATGAGGCTTCCTTGTTCCTAAGTGCAACGATCAGCACTAAATTCATTTGCACGTTACCTACAGGGGTGCTTTCCTTGTTCTGTGTGTAGCACTCAACGCTAAACTCCTTTGCACGTTACTTACAGGGGTGCTTACGCTTTCCCGAGTGGAGCGTCAGCATGAGAGCGTGCTGTGGCTGGTTTCTTTCTTTGATATTTATGAAATTAAAATGCAATTCGTCACTGTTGATTCCATTTCTGTGCTGAGTCCATTGATTAAGGGATTAGCCGTAACACTCACCGGTTATTCGATACATTTCAGTCAGAATTGCAAGTTGTACGTTCCTTTAACTTAAGAAGGCAATCACTGAAAATTGGATCATCATAACACTCACCGGTTATTCGATATCTATGAAATTATACGATTTGAGTACCCAATCCATTGATTTAGCCTACCAATTCTGAAAACGTACACATTCCTTTGATTTACTGTTTCTGAAATCGATGTAAAATGATAAAGGAAAGACCTCAGAATGTTAAAATGAAATAAAAAAGGCGTCACAGTGGCCAAAATGTGAAGTGGACACCAATTATGGAGCGCATCTTCCTGCAGCAACAGTAACTACAAATCGCACACTTCGTACTGTTTTTTAAAAGTCATTTTTTAAAGAAATTATAGATATTTATGAAATTAAGAGTGCAATGAGTCACTGGTAATGTATATTCTCTTTCATTTGAATGCTCATTTTTCACGATCGGTCTCTTGTGAGCGCCGCAGGAGGGATGCATACTACTGAAATAATATATATATGATTATTGTTTTAAGAGGTGGAACAGCCAGATCATCTGCCCCCCTGGACTGATCTCAAGTTTGGTTGACAGAAATTGATGAATGATGTATTTAAAACAATTGAATGTCTTGTCAATGCAGGCTGCACATCAGGGCTGGTAAAAGTTACTTTCTACAATAACAAAGTTAATTAACCCTTTCAATGCTAAATCCATAAATATAAGTTTTTGTGCAGTGCTCACTTTGTTAAGCCTATAAAAATATGTGCAGCATTCAAGTAAGTTCTCAAGTAGCGATAGTTCACTTTTTCCACGCATTTACGTAAGGATTTAGTTTCACGTCACAACAAACACTTTGCAGATTAATCACCTTTATTAATTTCCTTAATCTTTGGACAACTGTGAATCAAATTAACTTTTATTAAAAATTTACAGGTAATACTTTTTGGAGGAGAGTGTTCACAAATTAATAAATATTTTATCCAAAGTTTAGCTCGGCTGGTGGTTTTTGTATCTCTGGACCTGAGCTTCATCAGATCATATACTGTACATGACTTATGAAAGGACACTTACCCAAACAATATGTTGCATCCCCCAGCAACAAATATCCCACTCATGAAGAGGAATTTTGCCCCGACACGAGGCAGCTGAAATATAAAAATATTGGGGACTGAATTCGGAAACTATGTAGCTTTATAAAATGGTCAAAACATAATTTTCCAATAATCATATACCTTATTATGTTAATCTCAAAAAAGAAAAAAAGAAACCTTTATATAGTAAAAGACAGTGATTAAGCCAGAAGCACTGTATGCAGCAGAAACACTAACTGAAGGAAAGGAAATTTTTAAGAAAAATTATAGGACCAAAATTTCAGGATAACAAGATTATATACATTAGGAATGAAACTCTCTACCAGAAAATTGAAAAACTCTCAGATACCATGCGAAAAAGGAGGATAAATTTTTACGGTCATCTTCTGAGAATGGATTCTAATAGATTAACGAAACAAATCTTTTCCATAATCGTAAAACAAAACTCAACTGGTATAAAGAAATTGAAAAAGACCTAGTAGAATTAAAAATGACAGAAACGTCATTAGTCGATTGAACAGCCAAATTAATTACTAAAGACGAAAATATAAGGTTCCAAGACAGAGCTACACTAAAATCCAAACCCATTATCTCGGAAGAAGAGAGGAAAATAAGATCCGAAAGACTGAAGAAGTACTGGGCTCTACGGAAAGAACAGCGTTCAGGGAAATGATTGATTCAACATACCCCAAAGAGGGTGAAACGAAAGCAGAAAAGACACCTGGTGTCAACCTAAGACACTTTATGCAGTAGTCAGACCACCAATCCTCTACGCAGCTGAGTGCCTGTTTCTAACTAAGAAGACCCCCTATGGGCCCTCGAGGTACAGGAAAGGAAATTCTTGCGGAAAATAGTGGGACCAAGGATCTTTCCAGATAGAAGACGATGGCACAAACCAAATTGCGAACTCGACAAACACCAGGAAAACCTCACCGTTGCCATCAGAAGGAGACGCCTGGCTTTCTACGGCCACCTGTACAGAATGGACCACCACAGACTGTCTTATAAGATCTTCAAGGTAGCCAAGAAGGGTAAAGCCGCTGGGTCCTTGAGGATCAAACAAATTGAGAAGGATCTTGCTGAACTTAATATTCAGCAAGTCACAATAAATGACAGGAGTCGCTACCATCTGACGGTTGAAACCAGGCCTTTCCTCACATTCATTACAGAAGTTCACCACAACGCGTCCAGGAAATGGTCCGAGGAACGTAGGATAGAATTCAGCAAGTAAATGAAAGATTACTGGTCCAATAGAAAGGCTCAAGATTTCAGGGGGAAAAAAAAGGAGAGCAACGAAGTGGCAGACAACAGCCAAAGCGCAAGCACCGAGGTCCATAGGTGTATCTCAGTCGCTGGCTAATGGTTGCCAAGTGAGGTACTGTTACAAGTGTTCGTCAGATTGAAGTTTCTCACAAGATGACCGAACAAAATGGTTCCTCTTCTGACTGCATAGTAGAAGAAACAGAAGAATTCGAGAAGCTCCTCTCAAGTGAACCGTGCATCTCAGTGATAGGCACCTCATCCCATATACTTCGTGAGTATTTAGGCGATGGAAGTGAAGAACAGTTGCTTCAAGATATCAACCTCGACCATGGTAATTCAACATGCCGCAATGAGGATGCGAATCACGATGCCTTAAAATACATCGCAGGTTTTATTGCCTTCAAATGCAGAAACATGGACAGTTCTTTAGGAAGTGTAGCAGAAAAATGTCCTATTGATGAAAAACTAACTGCTGAACAAGACTGGATCACTATCATTTCTAAAGGAGGACTCACTTATCCAACACCAGAATGGATGATTGCAATAATGCAGTTTGAAGTAATTTTTGCTTCCTTCCAAGGGCAACAGTATTCCAAGTCCAACAAGGTGATGGAAACCCTAACATCTATCATAAAGACTAAATTCCCTGAAATCAACAGGAAAATTATTGCATTGTATGTGCGAACAAGGACTTTCATTCGCATAAGGCACTTGAACAAAACGTGGAAGTTGGAAATAATGAAGAAAAAAAGACCTGCTCAGGATGACATCATCTTCAGGACTCAAGGTTCAGACGTCCAGCCATGTCAAAACGTAAGTTGTTCGTCTATTTTGTTTAACGTCTGTTTCGTAAAAGTTTGGAATAATAAGAATTGCTTGCATAAATATTAACCCAGTACCTACTGTTTGTACGAGAAGCATAGAAAAATGAAAATATTTTCACAGTCCAACAATTAAACAGATAATTACACGACATACGGTAAAACAATACATGATAAAAGAAACATGATTTAGTTCAGCAATGTCAATTCACTAAATTTGGTACAGTTACATGGACAATAGCAATTGATTCATTTGAAAGACTTGGACATCATGGTCATTTAGTCCCTTGTACTAAAGTGTTTGCAGAATTTGTCTGATAATCTGTTTTATTGCGATATCTTCCGTGTATTTGTAATTCAGGTGAGGATTGGGAAGCAGGTGGCCGCGGCCTGAAGTAGAAGTGAGAAACCACAAAAAAACATTTCCGGGATGGCTGAGGTGGGAGCCAAACCCTCCTCTTCACAGTTTTGCCTCACGAAGCTGAGTGTACCCCGTTGCAGCCCAAACAAGAATTAAATTTATTGGCACATCTGGGAATCAAACCCGGATCTCCGGGGCGACAGCCAAGAATGCTAGCTGCTTCACAAGGAGGTCTTTAAGAATTAAAATAATTACAAAACACTAGGGAACGGAATATCTCTAACTTTTTTGAGGTGTACATATTGAAAGGGTAAAAGAAGCGTATTTATAGTATTATTATAATATTGTTTAGTTAAAATAATAAAGATAATGATGTGTGGCCTCCATAGTGCCCTGGAATAGGACTCCCAAGCTGACACTCGCAGGCAGCCAGTGCGTTAAATATTGAACATGCCTAATTGGAGTTTACTGCAATGCTGGCAGATATAACGCAGTTCATTACCAGGTTATCTGCCTGATTGTCCTTTAATGCGGACAGAAGGAAAAGAAGAGCGAAACAGTAAACCTATTCATATTTATGTGGGTAACCCAACGATAGAGAGCATTCTGCCTGCCCGACTGCGTCACAGAGCACTGACTAATGACAGCGCATATTCCGGAATGGCCTACCTATTGAGTATTCTAAGTACCTTGACTCAAGCTCTAGAAGAACTCCGAGTGGACAGGAACACCATAGATCTATTCTGGCACACTCTCATAAATGCAGCTTCTAAATTTCAACACAAGAATATGGAATGTTTCTAACAAGGGAAGTACCCCAGCTCGAACGGCGAAAAATGACTGAAAGTGGATTTAAAGTATACAGTTGTACCTATGTCAATAGCTATCATCTGTAAAAGTGCGTGTTCGGTCGCCAGCACCATCTGAGTATGTGATAATGTGATCACCGTGGCATTTGAGTTTGGACTATTGCAATGCGGGAACATTTTAAATAATGGAGTATGTCTACATGTTGCCCTTGTTAAGTGTGCGTACTGTTCCATTCCACTGTGTTTTAATCACTTCGTAGGAACTCCACATTTACACTTCGACGTCGAATGAAGGACAACACAGTATCTTCTATTGTGGGAAAGATGACTATGTCAACACGGTACTGCATGTGTTAAGATTTCTTGTTGCAAGCAAGTGTTCAACCTTTTGCCAGATGATACTGCACCACATCTGTTTCTTGTTAGTATAATGGTCTGAATTGCCTGTTGCACGGTAGTTTCTGCTGCGAATTGTGTTTCTGCAATCTTTTTGTAATGTTACCACATAATATGCTAAAGGTCTAACCAATTGGTAGGAATGGATTTTCCCTAATATAATGGTCCGAATTGCCTGTTGCATGGTAGTTTCTGCTGAGAATTGTGTTTCTGCAATCTTTGGACGCCGTAACTTCCAAACATTGATTGTACACTAATGCGGAGTTTCACAGATAAATGCCCGTGGTGGGTAGTAGAACAGATATATCTTCGTATGTTAAAAGCACTGCCAGTCGGTTTTAGCCGTTCGAGCTGGGGTACTTCCCTCGTAAGAACTTCCGAGTTCTATCTGCTCAAACTCAAGTGAAATAGATTGTTACCATGCAAGGGCATCTAGTGAAATACAACAATTGAACTTACTATTTTCCCAAAAACTGGTGAAGAGAGGAACATTATGAGGGCATAGAAACTGAAGACAAAACCTGACACAGTATCGGTCATGCCCTTTTGGGATGCCTGAAACAAAAATGTTACAACCAGATTAATGAGTTCTGTACAGTTACTAGACATACCCTAGAGGTCAAAAGTCAATGCTGTTCATTGCACTGAAATGAGCAAAACTAGACAGTATACAGGATGTGTTCAACCTTCTCAGTGTACAACAGTTTTCGAATGATCTGCACTCTACGAAACATATCCTCACTCGCACCTTGGAAAAAAGTGACACGGCCCCATGCAATTGCAGTATATTTGCTAATCCCAACTCTGTTGTTGAAAAAGAATGACCCAATAATACCATGGCAAGAACTGCCCCCCTTCCCCTTCCCAACTATGTTGTTGGAAAAGAATGGCCCAATAATACCATGGCAAGATCTGCCATTAATTCTTCACGAGAGGGTTTCCTTTCACCACACGACATGAAATAAAAGGCAAAACTATTGGCCTGGATAAAGATTATTGATGCGGGACTTCCCCCACTGAGCATGACAAAAACCAGGGGTGTTATCTGTTAGCTAACGCGGCCCCGTGGGCCGCGCTTTCAATCCACCATTGGTCTGGACAAAAATATTGGTCTAGGCAAAACCATTGTGAAACCCTCGTGAAGTTTTACCGATTTGCCACCCTCCCCCATCAACTATGTTGTTGGAAAAGAATGCCCCCCCCAATACACACAGTGTGAGAACAGAACTTGGAGTGGAGTTCAGTGGTTGAGGAAGGGTGGAGGGGTGTCATATTTGCTCCGACCCAGGGAACTGGAAATGAAGAAGAAGTCTGACTAATCATCCATTATAATTCTACTGGATACTTGCAAGTAAAAAAAAAACCTATTATTTTCTTATTCTGTGATGTATCCTGAATACATTGATATATAGTATGCCATATATAGTTAAAAATTTGAATTTATTATAATTTTTTAAAATATATCTGCACGCTGCCTTTAAAATGCTTAACTTAGCACTTAAGAGTGAAACGTTCAGCACTTGGAGGGTTAACCTGTCCCCAACAGCCATCTTGGTAATTTCATCACAACTGGAATCACCCCACTACAAAATACTCAAAACATATCTACAGTACCTCAAACAGTAGGCTACTCTCAGGTAAAAAGAAAATGCAAGACAAACTTTCATTTACACATGGATATGTAACAAATTTTCAACAAATATTGATATAGCCTAAAGTACAGTATATGCCAGTTTATATTAAAAATAAACTATTAATAAAGTGATGGAAGTAAATTCAAATACCGTACTCACCTCTTTAGGGAAGAAAGGTGCCATAATAGACATGGAACAAAAGCTGATAAAATCAACAAGACATAGTGATGTAAGAGCCAGTTTTTGTGTGCGGGTGAAGTTCTTTATTGCACTTGGCTGTGGAGCATTGTGTGTGCGGAGCAGACGTTCCCTCATCCTGCGTATTTCGTTTGCAGAATATAGTTGCTGACCAAATGTTGATAACGACTGGCTCCGAATATATCTTCTTGAGTTTCCACTTTTGACACCCTTTTCTATTACTTCTCTCCTCCATTGCGTTTTAAATTCACTTGATGGGGACGATGGTAGAATAGCTTCACCGTTACTCTCTTTTGTAATGCTACTTTCCAGTTGATCTAGGGATTCTGGCCCTTCTGATGTTTCCATGCAGATTCCTGCACATACACACATTATTTTTGTAGCTATAACAGCTAATTCTACCCATGCCAAAGTATTACAAAATATGAATCAAGTACAGCAGTCACTCTGGGCAGATAATGACATAATACCACATACAACACTGAGAGAATTTAAGCCTTTTGTTATCTAATCATACCAATTGGTACTTATAATCTTATCACATTAAGTAGCTCATTGGTAAATGCATGGCAAGTGAGAAATACGTTTAAAGAATACCATAAGAAATCACAGTGTCAAATGGGACACTTACCTGGTGGGAGATGTCATGTATGTATACAAACAGGCAAAAGCAACAAGCAAAATGCAGTATCAGAGAACACAGCAATAAAAAAAATGCCGAACAGCTGACTAAGCGCCGTACGCTGTGCGTTTGTTCAGAACATCTTTTATCGATAAATCTTTCAATAGTTTCCACTTTATCATGATTTTAAATCTAAAGACTATTAAGAATAGTCCAGGTATACTAATTTTGTGATCTCAAAGGAATGATTCGGATATAATAAGCCTTTAAAGGCTTCTTAATGCTGGCATTGCCTGCGTTACTATCAGAACATGAATTTGATTGACTAGACAATTATTTTAATTCTAGCCCTTTATGTTTATTCAACAACACATTGGGAGATGTAATTTGAAACTAAATCTTTATTCTGACTTAAATTCTCCCGACCCTAAGCGCAAATTTTAAAATGAAATAAAACTAAGACATAAATTGTATCGTTTGTTACATCGAGGCATGGGTCACTTCCGCAAATTGAAATACTTGTTACATGACTCTCAATAAAGCGGTGTTTCGAAGGTGCCAGCAATTTATTCACGCTGTGTGTATTTTACGCATGTAAATAGGTATTGGTAATCAATAGTTTTGAAAGGTCCGCGCTTCGATAGTCATTTTTTGTTCTGGAATGTTCTCTGGAACCGATGCAGAAACAAAACGGGTATTTCCTGTGCATTGCTGGGCATGACACGGTTGTCTTCCAGTGCGCGATATTTTGTACCATGATTGATTGAAATATTTACGTGTTTTGATTAGTGATACAAGTTAAAGAAGTGATTTTAAAGTATGTGTTGTGAAATAAAAGTAAATTTAAGTGAATCATGTGCATTTCAAGTGGTGTATTTCCGTATTTAGGGACTGCAAGGGTTGGAGCACGAAACTTTAATATTTACTTTATAGATAGCAGCACTTCATGTGTTCGTCGTCCACAGAATATGGCGAATAGGTTGTAGTAAGCAATTATGAAATTATGCGTGACAGATTTGTGACATTTATGGACTATTTCTATGTTGTGAATGCATAAAGAAAAATGTCAACGCTCCACTTCGTAGTTCACCCTCTTCCAGGAACGGAAGATCAACTAAATGATAGGTAAAACATGTTTTCATTATGGCCAGGCCTTGGCTGGGTTGGAGCCACCGATGTGCGTTTATTCATGGCCGATTTCTTGTTCAAGGGAAAAATGGTGCAATCACACGGGAACCCGTGAAAAACCTTAATCCATGTTGTTTTCATCATGAATTTGCTAGCTTTTATTGTATTGTTTACTTTCAACCTTTTGAAACCCATTCCTGTTCCTTCTACGCACGAAGCTTATTAATGCACCCCGCAATGGGTCTTGGTTGTAATTGCGACTTCACCACACGATAGCCTGTTTACCATTACTATAAGCTTGGATATAAATAGCTTACCAGAGGTACTTTTTGGTATTGTCGCATTTTTTGTTTTTATTCATCGTTTACCGGTTATAACTTATCTCAGTTCTGACTCTTTGGAACCAATTTGAATATGTTGGGATGACCAGCATACTGATTGTTTTATAGGCTATTTATGTCGTAAATTTTTGTGTATTACGGACAGTGATATGCCTAATAGTTCACAAAATTTCATTTTGTATCCTAATCATCTCCCCTATCCTATTACCGTACAAGATTTTTATTGGAGATGCCCAACAATATTTTTGGTTGTACTTATCTGCCCAACCCTCATGTTCTGTATTTATTTTAAAAGGTAGTTATAGGGACTGGTGCCATTTATAGTAAAAGATTTGGGCTCTCGTGTATTGTCCATTGCCCATTTCAAAAGTGCGTTATTTTTCTTAGTAGTGCTCTGAAAATGGTATGTACTAACTTACTGTGCCACATTATTAAAGCCAACTGCCATTAACAAACACCACATTCACACTTCAAAAATAAGGAAATTGTCAACATTAACTTTCATGTAATAAATTTTCCAAAAAACACGTCGCCATGTTTGATTAGGTAATGCTGCCAACTTCACATCCCCTGTGACTCGGGACGAAATTATTGGTGAAAATTACTGATTGTTCTACTAGGCAAAACCATTGGCCTGGGTAAAGATTATTGATGCGTGACTTCCCCCACTGTGCGTGACAAAAACCAGGGGTGTTTATATGCGGGCCTCGCTACCTAACCATTATTGGTCTAGGTCTAGGCGAAAACTGTCGGTCTGGATGAAAATATTGGTCTGGAAACAATAATATTGTCACTCAGAAAATAATGCACTAATCCCCTCTAGCGATAAATTATTCAACTCCTGTATATTAGTAACATATTGGCCATTTCTATAGAACATTTCGCGGATTTTGCTGATTTTCATGGTGGTGGACACCTGACAATGCAAGAGTTCCATCTGTTTCCCATAATTCAGTACACATGCAAATTTCATGGGTAATTGTAGTGGAGTGCGGAGCCTCTGGATTCTCCATTTGTACTAATTTCTTGGTCATTCAGTGATCATTTCATTAATTCTCCAGAGTAGGAGAACATCCCTTTTCGTAACTTTTAACAAGGTAGATTATTGAAAATATATTATTTATGATTTATATACCTTTCTTGGAGTTGTTGGGAGTCTTTTCACAATTTCAATTGGCACTGCTGCACCGGAAATAATTATTTTTAACATAAATAAAGCATTATTGGTCGTGTTCATTTGAACAAGGTCGGCCGTTGTACATTCACACCGGGCACTGCGTCATACCCACGTGACACGTTGCCAACATGAATAATGAAATAAAAGGCAAAACCATTGGCCTGGATAAAGATTATTGGGGATAATATTCCATTGCGGTGCCGCCGCGATAAAATTCCCCTAAAACAAAATGGCGTCTACCATGACGTCATCTACGTCACTCCTCTAGCAAGCTTACGGGGAAAGCCTGGGTAATAGGGGTTTTTGGGTGGGGAAACACAAAAACCTTCGAATTCGCGAGATTTTTTTACTCATCGGAATCTATAATTGAGCTATGTAGGTCAATTGCATATTTCGATGCGTAGAAATATTTCACGATTTCAATTGATATTTTCAATTTTCCGCATCGAAATCTACAATTGGACTATATAGATCAATGGTAGATTCCGATACACATCGTACCGATGCGCGCACATTGACGGCACATTAGTTACATTTTTCACTAACATGGAAATTATGGTGGCGCTCCAGAGTAGGAGAACATGTGGACAAAAAATTGTAAGTAATGAAATTGGCCAGAATACCAGTAGTAATGATATCTGGAGATGATATAATAATAGATGTTGACTCGTCCGCTGCCGTAGACCCACCAACCCGCCCTAATAGGAGCACGACTTATATAGTCTAGTTGAAATTGCTGCTCTGACTGCCATCATTGAGAAAGTTTGTAAAAGCGTCCATAATGCCAATCCCACGTATTCGGTACTACATCGCATCCGGCAGACCAATGGTGGATTGATAGCGCAGCTAATAGATAACACCCCTGGTTTTTGTCACACACAGTGGGGAAAGTCACGCATCAATAATCGGTTCATTGTTCCATTGCGATGCGGCCGCGTTTCGGGAATATTTAGGGATCTCCGTGACGTCACCGTGATTGACAAATGGCGTACTTCAGGGCGATCCTATGAGTCCCCTACTTTTTAATATCTTGACAGCTGACATTATTAACACCGTCCAAGACTACCCAACAGTGAAACTTATCATGTACGCCGATGACATGGCTCTAGGTTCACATTGCATAAGTGATCTGCGTGCCGCTCTTCAGAAACTTGAATTATGGGCTGACGAAAACAGTTTAGTGATCAACAAAGAAAAAACAGTGCACATGACTTTTAGAAAAGGAGGCAAACTGGCGTTGGATGATCATTTAACTCTGCAAGGAGATATGCTAAGAGTAGTAAATAATTTCCGGTATTTAGGAATATATCTACAAATGACACTGTCTTCCTACAGGATACACACTCAGGAAAGGGCTTCAGCAGCTATGAAAGCCACTCATCGAATTAAAAATATCCGACAACTTTCTTTGCCCACTACAATGTCATTGTTCAAAACAGCAATAACTCCAATTGCCTCATATGGAATAGAATTAATATGGGATAAGCTTTCGAGTAGCGATTTCAAACGATTAGAAAGTGTTAAAGCACGATATCTGAAGAGTGCTTTGGGAGTTGGAATTTATGCACCCTCAAGGATTGTATACGAATTAGCCAGGGAAAGCTTCTTCTTGGAAGACCTGAGACTGCAGGGACTACTATACATCGCGATACGCCCGCGCATAAAATTCCCCTAAAACAAAATGGCGGCTTCCGTGACTTCACCAACGACGTCACGAAATACTCCTCTGGCAAATTTACGGGAAAAGCCTGGGTAATAGGGGTTTTTGGGTGGGGAAACACCGAAAAACGTCAATTTTTTAATGTATCGAAATCTATATTTGAGCTATATAGTTCAACTAAAGATTCCGATACATGAAAAAATTTCGCAAATTCACGTTTTCTATGTATCGAAATCTATATTTGAGCTATATAGTTCAACTAAGGATTCCGATACATGAAAAAATTTCGCGAATTCACGTTTTCTATGTATCGAAATCTATATTTGAGCTATATAGTTCAACTAAAGATTCCGATACATGAAAAGAATTCCCAAATGCACGTATTCTATGTATCGAAATCTATATTTGAACTATATAGTTCAACTAAAGATTCCGATACATAAAACGAATTCGCAAATTCACGTAAGAGGAGTTTTTTGGGTGGAAAAACGCAAAAACCGTCAATTTCTTTCTATGTATCGAAATCTATATTTGAGCTAAATAGTTCAATTAAAGATTCCGATACATAAAAAGAAATCGCAAATTCACATAATGGGAGTTTTTTGGGTGGAAAAACAGAGAAACCGTCAATTTATTTCCTATGTATCGAAATCTATATTTGAGCTATATAGTTCAATTAAAGATTCCGATACATGAAAAGAAATCGCAAATTCACGTATCCTATGTATCGAAATCTATATTCGAGCTATATAGTTCAATTAAAGATTCCGATACATAAAAAGAATTCGCAAATTCACATAATATGAGTTTTTTGGGTGGAAAAACACAAAAAACGTCAATTTTTGTATGTATCGAAATCTATATTTGAGCTATATAGTTCAATTAAAGATTCCGATACATAAAAAGGATTCGCAAATTCACGTAATAGGAGTTTTTTTGGGTGGAAAAACCGTCAATTTATTTTGTATGTATCGAAATCTATATTCGAGCTATATAGTTCAATTAAAGATTCCGATACATAAAAAGAATTCGCAAATTCACATAATATTGAGTTTTTTGGGTGGAAAAACACAAAAAACGTCAATTTTTTTATGTATCGAAATCTATATTTGAGCTATATAGTTCAATTAAAGATTCCGATACATGAAAAGGATTCGCAAATTCACGTAATAGGAGTTTTTTGGGTGGAAAAACCGTCAATTTATTTTGTATGTATCGAAATCTATATTTGAGCTATATAGTTCAATTAATGATTCCGATACATGAAAAATATCGCAAATTAACGTCATATATTATAAATTTCCGTATCGAAATATATAATTGGCCTAAGTAGATCAATTGCAGATTCCGATACACATGATAATTATTTTCTTTTCGTAAATAAAGAACATTGCATCGAAATCTATAATTTACCTATATAGCTCAATTAAAGATTCCGATGCTGAATAAAATTTCGCAATTTAACGTTATACTTTACAATTTGCGCATCGAATTCTTTAATTGGCCTATATATGTCAATTACAGATTCCGATATACATCGTAATTTCAATTGATATTTTTAATTATACACATCGAATTCTGTAATGCGCCTAAGTAGATCAATTACAGATGACGATACACATCGTAATTTGTATAATTTCATATTAATAAAACATTGCATCGAAATCTTTAATTGAGCTATATAGGTCAATTACGGCTTTCAATACAATGTCTTATAAATATAAAATTAAATTAATAACGACTCTTAACGTCATCTGTAATTCAAACCCTAAATTAAAATATTTTCGTAAGTACGGCGTGCCAAATTGAGGTAGGCCGATAAATAAATTACATATGACGAAACACAATACGTTTCGAAGTTTTTTAATGCTCATTTCTGTTATTGAGTTGTCACCACCCAAAATACCCTATAACCAAGGTTTTTCCCATAATCTTGCCAGAGAAGCATTTCGTCAAATGGAATAATGTTATTGCGTAGTTCCGTTTTTTTTTCCAAAGTTGGCCCAAATACACCAAACACAATGCCATTATAAAACATTGTGGTCAATAATGTTGTTTTTGCTGGGGGGCTGCGCCCCCCCCCCCCCCCCCCGATAGGTTGATATTTTTATGTTTTCCAATATTGGCTGCAAACACAAAAACAAGACCTATAGGCCGATAGGTCTAATACAAAACATTGCCATATCTATTTTGCAGGTGTTCATGAACATGCCAATTTGTCTAAATTTTACCCATCCATTACTATTTTAAGAGGCGTATTCCTCAACACAGTTCCTGACGTAATATTATCGTTTAGACAACATCCATTACTATTTTAAGAGGCGTATTCCCCGACAACGTTCCTGACGTAATATTATCGTTTAGACAACATCCATTACTATTTTAAGAGGCGTATTCCCCAACACCGTTCCTGACGTAATATTATCGTTTAGACAACATCCATTACTATTTTAAGAGGCGTATTCCCCAACACCGTTCCTGACGTAATATTATCGTTGAGACAACATCCATTACTATTTTAAGAGGCGTATTCCCCAACACCGTTCCTGACGTAATATTATCGTTTAGACAACATCCATTACTATTTTAAGAGGCGTATTCCCCAACACCGTTCCTGACGTAATATTATCGTTTAGACAACATCCATTACTATTTTAAGAGGCGTATTCCCCAACACCGTTCCTGACGTAATATTATCGTTTAGACAACATTCCTATTAAATGCAACAACCAAAATATATATATGAACAACGTAAAAACTCGCCGATATATTCCAAATGCTGCATTATTCCACATGTACAAGCAGAAGCACTGATTTTCAACCACAAGTAACGGATTTTATTTTAATGCAACAACTTCAGGATGTAAACAATTTTAATACAAATCGTCAACACAATCGATCACACGACACTGGTAATATCAAAATCTTGTTCTACAGGTTATTCACGGGAATATTTATTTTAATATTACGCTTAGAAAACTCTAACGCGTGACAATAAAAAAATGGCGAACCGACTCCAGCAACCTCCCACGACGAACTGACCACGGAACTGACGTAGTAATCAGCTGACAACCAATAGCGTTACCGATAGCAATACGTCAGCCGTGAGATCACGGTGACGTCACTGATCTCCCTAAATATTCCCCAAACGCCGGTGTATCGGAAGGTATAGTTCAACCAGACTGCAATTCACACTGCCATCTACCGGCCCTTACCAAGCGCATCTCGAACTGCGGCGGAGGAAGAGAAATGGCATTGACCCTGATTTTTATAGCACTAGTGCAATGATGGATAGACAATGGACGGAGGCAGGACAGGGTCTAAGACATGTGGTTACGAGACTTGCAACTCATGGTTTTCACCATAAGATCTGCTTAACTCAAGGTTTTCACCAGCCAGATGATGATTGCGTATGTTCGTTGTGTGACAAGAGATGTGACCGTTATCACTTAACTAAGTGTGTAAAAAGAACTAAATCCATCAGAGACTACCGTGAAAACTAAATAGCATTGTAAGATCAAATTGTATTTAGAATTATATTTAGAATTATATTTTCGTGTATTATGTAGGTTAAGTCCAGCCTCCGTGGCTTAGGCGGCAGCACGCCGGCCTCTCACCGCTGGGTCCGTGGTTCAAATCCCGGTCACTCCATGTGAGATCTGTGCTGGACAAAACGGAGGCAGACAGGTTTTTCTCCGGGTACTCCGGTTTTCCCTGTCAAAATTTCATTCCAGCAACACTCACCACTATCATTTCATTTCATCTGTCATTCATTTAATCATTGCCCCAGAGGAGTGCGTCAGGCCTCGGCAGCCGGCACGGTTCATATCCTCGCCGCTAGATGGGGGCTACATTCATCCCATTTCTGACCCGGTCGGAGACTGGAAGCAGGCTGTGGATTTTCATTCATGTAGGTTAAGTAATGCTCTTTTGAGCGCATCTTATTAAATTAAATTATTAGTTACCAACATGTGGGATAACAAAATACATCACTATTTATGTACGACGTATCACTCTTTTTCCTTTTCACTTCCATTTCGACAATATATAATTTTCATACCTTATTTTATATTTTGGGGGGACATTATCAATTTCAAGTACTAACCTTGATCGCTTTTGCACCAACTGCACCTGATATATGTGCTAAATCACGTAAATATGTGTTTTATGTAACAACTGGAGCCATGTTCGTCAGATGTCTTTCAGTATGTGAAACTGCCGCAGCGAGCGCTCATAACGAGGCGTACACATTGACGTCAGTAGTTGCCAACATGTCCGTTACAAAATACACCAGACGACACACGTAACATTGTAATTATGTGGAAAAAAAAAAGAATAATTAGGCTTTTGTTTGTTATTTGTAAATTTAATAATGCTTGTATGAGGCAATGGTGCCAACTTCACTTTACCACAATCCCCTGTAGCGAGGTCGGCGACTGTCTGGAGGAAAGATACTGATGAACTAAAATGGGTGTCTGGACTAAACCATTGGTCGCTACTTGGTTAGAAGACTGTCTGGACCAAAAATTACTGACTGCACTACAAGCAAGGGGGTCTGGGGCAAAAGCCCCAGGTTAGGTTTGTTTTGTACGTAGAATATTACTGGTTTCAATGAAAATTGTGAAAACTTGAATTATAGTAGGAAACAACAAAAAACACATAATTGTTCATAGTGGTGGTGTCTCTGTAACGGCCCCCCAGGGGCTCACATCTAGTGGGTTGTGGGTTGGCGACCACGGGGCCCCAGCTGAGTCCGGCATTGCTTCCACTTACTTGTGCCGGGCTCCTCTCTTTCTTCTTTCCTGTCGACCTTCCTTGGTCAACTCTTGTTCTCTTCCGACCCCGACGGTATTAGGGTATCCGAGGCCTAGGGAGTCTCTTCCTTTCCCGCCTTAATTGGCCCTTGTCTCATCTTTCCTGATACCCTCCTTCTGTGAGGGGTCAGCCTTCTTGTTCTTTTCCTTTTACCTCCTGCCTTGTGCACAAGGCCCTTAAGGAGGCAGGGTGTATGTAGCCCCACCACTTCTGGTGCACCGTCGATAATGCTACACCCTCAGGGGCTCACGGCTGGTGAGTTCGGGCGTTGGCGACCCCGAGGGATTCCTGAGCTGGGTCCGTTTTCCCCTTTTGTCCCTTCCCTTTGGGGCGGACCTTCTCCTCTCTCCCCTCCCCTCCCCTCTCCTATCCTCTCTTCCTTCTATTTCCTTTTCTCTTTAAGATTCCCGCACTGTTTTTGTTACTCGAATCACCGTGTATCTAAATTCCCTTTTAGCGATTTTAAGGCATTTTTGATCTATGTTGCATTTTGTAAGTTTTTTCGATCTAAATTACATCTCGCGATTGTTTTCAACCTCAATTGCATTTTGTAAAGATTGACAATCTAAATTGCTTTTTAGTAAGTCTTTCAATGCAGGTTGCGGGGCCTTTTAGTGAGTATTTTGAATTTCAATTGCATTTTGTAAGTATTTTCAACCAAAACCGCATTTCGCACGAATTTTGAATCTAAATTGCATTTTGTTTGGTGGGCATTTTGCACATATTTTGATTCTCAATTGCATTTTGTGGGTATTTTGAATCTAAATTACATTTTGTCAAGTATTTTCAATCTAAATTGCTTTTTGTAAGTATTGTCAATCCACATGAGTCGTTAGAATCACCGTACATTTTGTAAGCATTTTCAATTTCAATTGCATTTTGTAAGTATTTTGAATTTCGATTGCACTTTGTGAATAATTTGGATTGGAACTGGGATAAGGCCTATTTCAATCTGAATTGCATTGTGTATTTTCAATTTCAATTGCATTTTGTAAGTATTTTGAACCTCAATTGCATTTTGTACGTATTTTCGATCTCATTTGCATTTTGTAAGTATTTTGAATTTCAGTTGCATTTTGTAAGTATTTCGACGCTCCATTGCATTTTGTACGTATTTTGAACCTAGCCTTCATTTTGTGGGTATCTTTCAATCTATTCCTTTTGTGAATCTTTTCGTTCTAAATTCCCTTTTGTAAGAACATTTTGTGAGTCGTTTCAATCAGAGTTCCTTTTTGTAAGTATTTTCCGTCTCACTTAATTTCCGTTCTGGTTTCCGTTTCATTATCATTTTCGCTATCACCCAGATCATTAGGGGCCGATAACCTAGATGTTAGGCCCCTTAAAACAACAATTATCATCATCATCTCTGTAACGGCTTCAGCAACTCTTTGCGGTCATTGAAAAACTCCGACTGAAATTACTTATAGTAATCGGACAGCTTGCACAATCCTTTGCGATCTCGTTCAAACTCAGCGCACCTTCAAGTGAACTAGGTGCTATTTCATTTCGCGGTACCGTGCATATACGAAGTAGTACCGTAAGTGCGGGGTTGGCAATACTGGATTAGTGCATAATCAATAGTGAAAATGGCAGACACAGCTGCAATTTCATGTACAGAGAGTTTAGTTTGTATGTAACGGAGACCCTCGCTTGCCCGCGAGCCTGTCTCGCGCCCGCGCAGCACTGAGTCATTGAGTATAGGAATTTGTACTTACAGTACCTAGTTCACAGCTGGTGCTGAAAATGTTCGCCATTCACTGCTACACATCGCTGGCACCTTTTTATGAAAATGGCATTTACTCTCTGAAGTTCCTCAGCACCGATTGACTGTATTTCAGCTGTAATAAAGTCTTTAAGCTCATTTATAGTGGGAGGGTTTCTCGCATACACTCTATTTTTAAGCGTCCCGCACAAATAAGTCACATGTGATAAGTCTGGGCTTCGCGGGGGCCACACGTTCCGACTTATAATCCTCGTACCGAAACTGCGAAGCAATTCTGTCATGGATGCTTCGGCAGTGTGAGCAGTGGCAGAATCTTGTTGAAAGTAATTTGACAATCGCTCTACGTAAGTCAGTTCGTCAAAAAATTGGTCAAGGATCACATTGAAGTACAAATTCCTATACTCAATGGCTCAGTGCCGCGCGAGCGTCGCATAACGGCAAAGTGCCTGGCGGGAGACAGGCGCGCAACGCGGGCAAGCGAGGGTCTCCGTTACATACAAACTAAACAACTCTTTGTAGATAAGTCTTGATCCTATTTGGGACGGCGGGTGGGTTATAGACAGCCGAGGAGTAAACATCTATTAGGCCTACTACATTATATCCAGATATTTTCCTGACCATTACTACAGGTATTTTGGTTAGGTTTTTGTACTTTAGAAAATTTATGACTGAGTCATACGTCATGCACTACTACCAAGACATCCTGTAGTCTAATTACAGTAGAACCCCGTTTATCTGAATTAAAGGGGGGTGGAGCCACTTCGGTTGGCACGTTTTCTCGGGTAACACATGGTAAATATTTTTGGAAGTTAAATGTCGAAATAAAAACGCGTAAACTCTTATCAAGCAAAGGTGCATACTGTATATTAACATTAAAATTCTTACATAATGTTACTCGTTATATAAAATCGGTGATTTCCTTCTGAATTTTCTTGGTGAAGCGCTAATATCTCAATATGAAAAAATGGTCCGGTTAGCTCAAATTATAATTGCCAGCGTTTCGCCCCAGTGTACCGTTGGGCTCGTCAGTTGGTGTGGTACACCTCACCAAGACACGTGGCTAGCACATACTGAGAAGGCCATTACAAGATACAAAATACATGTAGTACTGACGTCGAGAGTAATGCCAATGCGCTACGGGAGTCAGACTCCCTTTTACAAAAACAATAAACCTTACCTTGGTAATCCAATTTAGTTTCAAATATTCTCCAAGGAAATATGATGTTAGTTTCCATTTGAGTGGATGTAATATCAAAAATATGATAAAATGGTCTGGTTAGCTCGAATTATAATTGCCAGCGTTTCGCCCCATTGTATCATTGGGCTCATCAGATGGTGTGGTGCACCTCACCAAGACGCGTGGGCTAGCACATACCGAGAAGGCCATTATAATTTGAGCTAACCGGACCATTTTTACTTATTTTTGACATTGCATCCACTTAAATGGAAACTAACATCATATTTCCTTTGGGAATATTTAAAACCAAATTGGTGAACCGCTGTCATGCAGCTATGTTGTGCAACTGTTTAATCAACAGTGCATCAGCTTCATTGCTTTGTTCAACAAAGCGCAATGCATTCTGAAATAATGAAACAATTTCTTTTGTTACTACTGAACTGAATATACAGTAATTTTATTAATTTGAGCGTGTGGTAGCCTATTTTTATAAAATGTAGGGATCAATCTTACCTCCAAATCCATCATCTGCTGTAACTCGGTTCTTAGAACTGCTATTGTCAAAGTCCAACTCGTCGGCTTCTACCCTGGGCAGTAACAACGAATCCACTATTTCTTGGTTTGTTAGATGAAGTTCAGCATCATCTAATTGTAACCTCTCGTTCTCCTCACACTGATTAACATTCTCGCACCCTGGAATTTGTTTCACCATCTCTTGCAGATTGTCATAATTTTCCTAATCTTCCGAAATTATCCCATCATACAATTTGTTCCAAGAATTACAAAGAGCCACTGATGTAATATGAATAGAGAAGGGTCGCTGTACTTTTACAATTTTCTTCTTTTGCCCGAGAATTTCTGTTAAACTGGGTTATGGTTAAGCGAGGTTCTAATGTATCGTGAAAAAGCATTAATTGGCAAAACGATTGGCCTGGATAAAGATTTTTGATGCACGAATACTTCCACTGTGCATGACAAAAATCGGGAGTGTACCGGTATATATTAGTTTGGGTTGCGTTACCTAGTAATATTATTGGTCTAGGCAAAAATCGTTGGTCTGGTTAAAGATTAGTGATTACTAGTTGAGGAGACTAAAACATGCCTTTGACACTCGCAACTATGTTAAGAGTGATAATACATGATTTTCATGCCTTTCTAGGGGACAATGCCAATTGAAATTGCCATCTATTATCAATAGTGCACTTGGAAATTTGTGCTAAATTACATAAATATGTGTGTTTGTTTCTTGCTCTATGAACGATGGCAGCCATGTTCCTCAAGCGCTTAACGTTCGTCAACTGTTACATGGGCAGAGACATTTACGAGACATGATGACTCATTCAAGTCACGGTAGTGTTGCCAACATGTAAGATATAAAATACACCACCAAGTGAGGTCGGTCATAATTGTGTAGGAGAGTCCGCTTCCTTGGGGTCTTACCTGAGACTTCCTCTCCATAAACTGTCGCTTCAATGACATCAAACTCAATATCAATCCAACTCTAATTACCCAATTACACCATATGTGTGACTAAACCCAGTGGTCTAGAGAAAGATTATGCATGACAAAAACCAGGGGTGCATATAAGGCTAACGCGGGCCGCAGGCTAAAACCATTGTCAACCCATTGGATTGAACAAAACAAAGGATAGAATGGTCGGGTTGAGGTTACGCCTTGGTCACGGGAAGCTAGCAGGGTACTGTTGATGATGCGTTAGGCTGTAACCATCGTCAAAGAAACATTGGTTTGGACATGTTAAGCTGTAACCTTTGTCAAATGGCCGACACAGATGTAATTTTACTATATAAATCGTGATATAATTTGGGAAGGTGGGTGGGTGGGTTATAGTAGGTGGAGGAGTGGACTACAGCCTTTTCACATGTATTTTGGATCATCACAGATGGTATTTATGGCCAATATCAGTAATTTAGTTAATTTTTCCGTATGTTCTCGTCTCCTCAACTGTTACCAATTATTGACGAGTAGGACCATATGCGAGGGATTGGCAATATTCTATTTTTCCCATAATTCACTTTTATATGCCACAATTGAATTATATAAAAGGGGGATGGCGAGTTGATTATAGACAGCAGAGGAGAAAACACATTAAAACTGCATGAGAGAAGAACCTGCCTTTTGACACTCACACTTGGTTAATATTGGATAATATACGATTTTCATACCTTGTTTCATATTCTGGGGGATATTACCGATTTAAATTACTGGTCATTATCACTAGTGCACTGGAAATATGTGCTTAATTACATACAGTGAATATAAGTCTTTTTGTTTCTTGCTCGTCCAACAACGGCAGCCATGCTTGTCAGGAGCATGAGGTGTCTTCAACTGTTACCGGGCCACACACAATACGTCACATTACTGTTACCAACATGTGGGATATCACGATTGGTCTGGAAACTCAATTACAATGCAACGTGGTTACGCCATTTCAGCTGCGAGCGAGTGTTAACTTTTTTGCACATGCGCGTTGTTAAAGCTACGGACTTACAAACTCTCAGATTGGTCAAAATACCTGTTGTATTGATAAAACCAGGAGTCTTCTAGTAATATATATTTACTCCTCGACTGTCTTATAACCCATCGACCATCCCATTTTAGAACATCACTTTTATACCATAATAACATTGCAGTCTACAATTCTCAAGCCATGTCATTATGTTTGGCACCACCGCCCATGTGTCATCTGGTAGGCATAGCGCAAGCACATGATCATTGCAAATACTGCTTAAACACATAGATTTTGACGCAAAATATTTCCAAAAATACAACAGGACATATCATCATCATCTATAGCGTTCGCTAAATCTACACATATTGGGGCCGATAACCTCGATGTTAGGCCCCTTAAAACAACAATTATTATCATCATCAATCTACACATAGCCTAAATATCACAAATGGAGGATAAATATCATGCTATGTGCTGTCAATTCCCGATAAGGTAATTATAAAATGCTTTACTGTACCTCAATATCCCAATGTCTGGAGTTTTCTTTTCTTTTCTTGCTGCTATACTCGCTGCCTTCATTGACACGCTCAGAATAGTTATTTAAGACTATTCTTACGAACTTAGAGACTGCCTTTGATAATAAATTCTTCACTTTCTTTTTTCACAGATGCACTCAAGTCACAATAGGCCTCCAAGCTTAATGCTGACAGTCTAACAATAATGCTCCACTGGTCACTTAATTTATCAATACAGTAGGTAGCTTTCTAATGGGATCTACCTAAAGGCACTTGCCAACTGAGTACAGTTCATAATGTACTGGAATATGGGGGGCTGACCGTGCGGTGCTGCTACGGTTCTACCAAGCCCTCGTCCTGTCCCGGCTAGACTATGGTTCTGCGGCATACGGTTCAGCAAGGCCGGCAACCTTGAAAATGCGGGACAGTATCCACCATAGTGGCGTTAGGCTGGCTACTGGTGCCTTCCGGACCAGCCCGATACCCAGCCTACTCGCCGAATCGGGTGTTCCACCTTTAAATTATAGACGCCAACATATGCTTTTAGCATATGCTGCCAATGTCCGTCAAATGCCGCAACACCCGACCTATCAAGCTCTCTTCGGTACCCGAAACCACCCGGGTACTGAAATAGGAGTGGCTGTAGGTCCCTGTATGATCCGCACATCTAGCGAGGTGCATCCGTGGCAAGTCTCGCGTCCGGAAATTCGGTTAGATCTTCACTGAGGTCCTAAGGTGAACACGGATGCCTCCGTTCACCGGAGGCAGTTCCACAGCATAGTTCACCAATTTCCGGACGGTGGCATTCTATACACGGATGGTTCGAAGGTGGACGAGAAAGTGGGTTTTGCTTACGTTATTGATGGTGCAAATACCAAGATCTCTTTGCCTGAGACCTGTAGTGTGTTTACTGCGGAGCTCGTTGCCATTTATGAAGCTCTGCAGTTTGCACTACAGGATGCACGAATCCACTTTCTCGCGTGTACCGACTCTTTGAGTTCGTTGCAGTCAATTGCTACATGTTTCCTGCAACACCCCCTAGTGCAGCGAATCCACGACCTACTAGCCGGGCTGTGCCACGCTGATACTCGAATCACCTTTCTGTGGGTTTCAAGCCACATGGAAATTGCGGGAAATGAATTAGCTGATCAAGCTGCAAAAGAGGCGGTATCACTACCACCTCGACCAATGGAGGTACCTGCTAAAGATATTCGCTCTCAGTTACGCCCTCAAGTTCTGGCTTTTTGGGAGAGTCAGTGGCTAGCATACCCACTGCCCAGTAAACCAGGGTGTCGAGCGATACGGGAAATACGGGAATTATACAGGAATTTTAGTGACTCGGGAAAAATACGGGAATTATACGGGAAATTCACACTTGATACGGGAAATCTTCAAATGTCTCATAATGCCTGACTTCTTAGCCCCCGAACGCTCGGTAGAGTCCTCCCGCTCAGTCTTCTATTTCGCCAGCAGACTGCGCTGCCACCCGCAATTTGCGTCACCGATAGAGCACTAAGCGGGATGAGAACCCAGCCAACGTCGAATGCATGCTTTGCCTGGCCGACCGCCGGCCGTACCCTCTCCGCGCGCCGCGCTGGTTGCTGACAATGACATGCAGGAGTTAGTTCGCATTGTTATTCAGAGGAGACCTGGGTTTCTCGACAAGAGCAGCCCTTAAAGAAGTTAACAGCTTAAGATCTCAGAAAATTCCAAACGCGTATGTGCTGCAATTTCGCACCAACTGCCGAAAATTGTACATTGGTATCCTATGGCTGAAAAAATCAGAGAGGTCAACTCTTGCTCACAAGGGACCCGTACTATTTCCTGCCTGGACCGTATAGGGGTCGCTGAGACTCTTAAGTTGGAAGAAGTTAGGATCGTCATTGCCCTGGAAATTCTTTGTAATCAGAAGAAGTTGCTTTCTGGTGCAGTGGCTGACCGCTTCAAGAGCAGCTACTCCGCACTTCTGAGACTGCCCTCCGTCACTGCGCGTTTGAAGCAGTTCGACGGAAAAGAGCCACGGCTCGACGTGCTGTGGTCTGAAATAGTGGCTTCAGCAGTTCCTGCCAAAAAAACGATCTCTCAAGCTTCGTTAAAATGATACTGATTTTGTATCACAACAATGCAGCTCTAGACAGAGGTTTCTCCCTGAACAAGGAGTGCATGATCGTCAATCACAAAGAATCAAGTCTGATTGGCATGCGTATACTGTTCAGGACGCTGTGATGGCAGCTGGTGGAGTAGAAAAGATACCGTGAGCAAGAGTCCATACTGCCCGAAACTCCTACGCCGTGTTCAAGGAAGCAAAACAGGTGCAAATCGACGGCTAAGGTGGCAGTCGAAAGAAAAGCCACGAAAGATCTCCAGGAATTGGAGAAAAAGAAAATAGTACTGTCAAAAGAACTTAATTTTGTGCTGTGTATAACTGAAGTTCCTAGTAACAATCTTGTATTTGTCTAAGTGACTTATTTAATTTCGTTTTGCATTATTTTATTTTCTATTATCTACTTTGATAAAATAAATCTGAATTAAAAAGTATTCGCGGCGTGTCGCGTGTGGAATGTTACTGTTTTTAGCCTTTCCATGATCTTCTTTCGCAGGGGAGATGCACATAGCCTACCAAATTGTTTTCAAGTCCGTGCAAACACTCAATCCAAATGCGTCACACATGCATAAATTTCAAAAACTACAAACAATATCTCACAGCTCTCGACATTTTACTATCAAACACCCGTCACCAACATGTGGCTACAAAATACACAAAACACGTGGCAGAATTCTTCTCGTATGGGCAGGCATTGTTTCAGTCGCTTATTAACCACTGCCTGTTTCCTTACTTTTACTTCGCCGAAGTTCTACCCGAGGATTGGATACATCCCGTACAGCATGTGCAGAAAGAAATACTGAAGGCGTTCTGGATATCGCGGTGGATGAAATGATTATTAACATCGGCAATTCATCAAGCTCTGACGAAGACAATGATGGTGGTGATGATGATAGGGACAGTGAAGGGATGGAGGGTGTCAAAGAAATCCTTGCCAAGTGACTGAGGATAAGTTATTTATTGGCGTCAGTTCGCTTGCGTCAATCGATAATAGACCACAGGCTATTGTTTCCCATCATAGTGTTCAAAATACCGTCTGCCATTCAATAGCCTACAACTCGACAATATAAAACCACGGCAATAATATCGCCACTGAGCGGCTTGTTTGAGTGCTCAGTGCTAAATATGTATTTACCTTAACTTTACTTTTGTATTATCACAAAAGCTAATATTAACCGTAGATAGTCGCGATTCAGAGAGTTTGCATCTGTCAACTACTGTAGTAAGCTGTGAACGACCTCCGCTCAGACTCTTGTTTCATGTTAAAGGATAATCATTGCATGGTGAGTGTTTTTATATTCATTAGCTGTAGAGTGTTTGCCCTATTTGTCGTATTTATTGAATTGGTACCGATACCGATGATAAAGGTATCATAGCTTTGGTGTGAAATTTATTTATTCATCTAAAAGTATCGTATTTCTCTGTATGAATGTCCTCGGCGTTGACTCAGGATCGTCTTTTAAAATATATTAAATATACCGGCATATCCTTCGCGTTGTTTCCTTCGAAATACAGGGTGTAGGTGAGAAGCATGCTCAGAATTCTTGCCGTGTGGCGGTTGGACGTAGGGTCTCGTTATGTGGCGACCGTGGTTTGCGGAGAGGAAAAGCGGGGCTTAGTGACAGGAAGGCTGTCAGTACTGAATTCATGGGGTTAGCAATACTGTATTTGTCCCATAATTTACGCGTGTAATAGCGGACACACTTTTACTATAAAGTCGTGATCTAAAAAGGGATAGTGGGTGTGTTACATCTTATTACTACATGACCCGTCCGGCTCTGTGGCTAAATGGTTAGCGCGCTAGGCTTTGGCCCAAAGTGCCTCGGGTTCGATTCCCGGCCGAGCCATCAGGGATTTTAATCTCCTGGGGTTAATGACCGTGTCTCGGGGACTGGGTGTATGTGCCGTCTTCATCATCATTTCATCCTCATTACGACGCGCAGGTCGCCGACGGGCGTCAACTAGAAAGATCTGCACTAGGTCTCTCCGGAGGCCACACGATCATTATTATTACTACATAACCCCAGGATTATTAGTCATTATTACAAAGGGAATTTTGACTACTTTCAGTAGAGTAGAAAATCGTATCGTCTTGTTCCGTGCTCCTATAGAGCTTACATTTTCTTTCGATCTTTCATTTGCCATAGGACGCGCCACTGGCGTATGTTTATGCATTACCATTTTCTGGTTTAGTAGTCAGGTATTGGAAGCAATGGGAACTGTGTACTACAATTTTCGTTGCATGTAACTAAGCAAATTATTGTTATTAAGAGAACGTAAAATGCACCAAGAATATGATCTTCAGCTGTGTGCAGTGAGAAAGCGCTGCATGTGTTCATTCCTTATGTATTAATGACGCGAAATGTTAGCTAACGTTGTGCCACATACAACACTCGTAGTCTCTAAATGTTGCCCATTTTCCCGTAAATTACAGCAGTTTATGTTTGAATTGCTTATAAGATCGTGACAGAGAAAGTGTTTCTCCAATTGGATGATAGTATTTAACTGTATGCACGTCGTGTAATCTTGGCGAGGTGTATTTTTTTCACGGAGCAACTTTACACCGTAGTAGGCACGCAGATTTTTGTATTTAGTTTTCTGGCATCTTGTTTTAAATTATTGACTAACATATTTCTAAATGCAGACAATCCATACCTCCATTAGGATTCGGGTTCCATAATTCATGCAAAATGAGTTTCGTTCGTTTGTGAAATTGAGGTCATAACCCCCTTACCCTTTCAGTGATTACGTAGACTAGGATGAAGATGTAAATGAGCATTTAAAAAAATTGTCGCCAGTTGTTTGGTTTATTAACTTACGGTAATATTTTCCATAGATACTGAAAACTAGGCACGGTTGGATTTTAAGGTGGAACCGCATGTGCTATCAAATATCGCTTTCTTGAAATACCTGGAATATGTATAGAATTATAAACTGATTTTTGGTTAAATGAGGGTTGAAGATAGGCTATTATAATTATAATGATTAAATAAATATTAAAGAAGAAACGATGCGTTAGTAAATATTAGGCCTACCGGTACGGCGAATAGCCTATAACTCGTAGCTTCCGTCACAATTTAGCATTTAAACGGGTCACGTTAATGCATAATATACTAATATAACAACCGGAAGCAAATTATAATAATATTCTCACATATAATATATTTAATTTGCACCAACTTAAATATTGTAGTCTAAGAAATGCCGTTTGAAATGTGCAAATCGCACACTTTGTAGGCAAGCTGTTTGTTATGGTCGTCTCTGATGCGAAGTTTTACTAATTACTCTTTTAGGAGACACTTGTCTTTGGAATATTCATGAAAGGCCAACCCTCCAGTTCTTATTTCATAAGTTGAACGCCTAAAAACAAAACCACTATCCGAAATAATAAAGAAGATAATCGCGAACGAACGATTCACTGCCAATGAAAATCAAATAGAGATTCGCGGACCGGAAGTCTCTATGCATAAGCTTCGGTGTCATTTGAACTCGTGGAAGCTCTATACGGTTACGGTAACATACAATTCAGTCACTTCCCGTAAACATTTATTATGTGACACTTCTATTCTCTACTCTCTCAACCCTCCTCAGTAAAACATTCATTTATATCAGCTCTCCTCAGATAAACGGTATCTGCGAGAGAATTCACTCGCGCGCGCGCGCTTTGCTCACGCTACGGATTAGACCTAAATCTCGCCATAACCCGTGGGTTGCGGAAGTATCTCCAAAAATGCAGTTACACTTACGCCAGAAAATCTTGATTCGCGCTTTAAGATTCATTTTTCAGCCATTCGGTATGCGAACTCGAAGTCTTAGAGAGTTATAAATATACGGGAATTTGGTGGATTTTCGTACGGGAAATACGGGAATTATACGGGAATTTGAAAAAAGGTCATCGCTCGACACCCTGGTAAACTGAGAGCGATCAAGGGAACTACTCGCGTGTGGCGGAGCTCTTTCCGGTCACGGAGAGAGTCCGTCATTTTGTGTAGGCTAAGGATAGGTCATACAAGATCAACCCACTCGTATCTGATGAGAAGGGAAGACCCCCCACTTTGTACCTGTGGAGCCGTTTTCACCGTGGCCCACATTTTCACCGAGTGTGTGGATCTTGCTGACTTACGAAGAAACCTTGGTTTGCAGATGACACTCAAACTTATATTAGCCGATGACGCGGTGGCTGCTGATCGCGTTATCCGCTTTATAAATGAGAGTGGGTTAGGGCCAGCAATCTAAATTTTCCAGGATAAATTGACTCAACAACTTGTTCGTTTTTGAATTATGTTTTGTTTTTCCGTAATTTTTGTTTATTTTTATAATTTTTAATTTGTTGTGTTTGTTTTATTAATTTTTGGTCTTTTTTAAGTTTAGGCGTCCACCTCAAAATTTTAAATTCAATTCCAAATTTGTATTCTTTAATCTGTCACTTTAATCTGTGTTAAGAGGGGCAGATGACCTCGTAGTTCCACCCCTTAAAACAACAATAATAATAATAAGTTACTAGGCACTGAAATTCCACCTTGCTATATGTGATCAAAACATATACTCTGTGAGCTGCCTGAATAGGATTGACATTTGGTCGGAAGTTCCACGTCAGTCATCACCCCTCTGCATCTTGACCAATCCATGTTTCCATAGTTGATGTCATAATACCCTGCGTTGCAATATTTCAGCCCACGTGCGTCAGTGCCTGGTCTGTTGTATCTCTGGCTTGTACAGTGTGATCGCTTGTTATTCTAACTGTTTGGCAACCTTGTTCCCTGACCACATGGCGAGGCGAGAACTGTCAATCCTATTCAGGTACCTCACAGAGTATAGTAATATAACCAGTTTGAGTTATTTTAATAGTGCTGCCATAATTTGACTTACAGTCAGGCACACAACACTTCCTAGGCATCTGAAATATTTTGGTTGGTGGTTAGTTCCTCAGTTTAGGGGCTGCGACAATGCGGTCATGTAGCCCCGTGTACTTTGGGTGTGTGTAGAGTTTGTCTGATAACCGGTGTTAATTGTGATCTCTGTATTAGTGAGAGTTATCTGTAATTCAGGTAAGGACTGCAGACAATCAATTTCAAGTAGTTCCTACTGTTGCTACCCCGTCAATGACACCTAGCAGCAAACTTCGCTACTAGATGCCACCGCAACCGTCACGTGGCGTCAAACTGTGGAACTTTTATCTAACCTACAAATTTAGCTTCACACAATTATACCTTGTGGAAGGTTCTTTTACATGCCATATATCTATGACATGGGCTCGCCGGCTTCACTTCCCCTCCGAAGGAAGGCAAACTGCGGGATTTTTAACGCTCTTAAAAAATCCGACAGCTTCGGCCGGGTTTGAACTTTTGAAATATTTTAATGAAATATTAGTGAAGAATTTATTGGTTAAGTTCATTAGCAGGCATTGGTTACACATACTAATGACTTCATACGGGAAATACTCACTTCTACAACTTTCAGCAGGTCTGATTTACCACGAGGAATTTCACGGGTGTTGAAATAGTTAGTTTATACGAACTGCTTTTAGATGCTGTCATATCAAATTAAACTACATTGAAGAAAATGGAAATTGCAACACCCAGAAGGAGTGGTGCTACATAGCTGCAATTGAACATGCAGGATGAGTGTTCGGTTGTGATTCGATGATTACACTTTCAGGTCCTTCTGACCGCAAGTTTGGACACCATTCAATACAGGATGTGCCCACCACGAGCTGCAATACATTGATGAATTCGTCGAGGCATGGAGTCAATAAGGCCCTGGATCGCTTCCTGAGGAATTGTGGCCCATGCTTGCTGCACTGCACGGGTCAGTTGTTCCAGAGTTGTGGGTGGCTGAGGACGGTTGGCCAGTTGTCGACCCATCATGTCTGACACATGGTATCTGGCGGGCCATTCTAAGGTTGTGATGTCGTGGAGAGCTTCTCTGGAGATGCGTTCCGTGTGAACCCGGGCATTGTCCTGCTGAAACATCCCATTAGCAATGTTCGCCATCATAGGGACAACCACTGGATTGAATACCCTATCAACGCACTGTCGAGCAGTTATAGTGCCCTCAACAAACACTAATTGTGATTTCACATTAAAGTTAAGAGCTCCCCAGACCATAATGCTTGGTGTTGGCCCTGTGTGCCTCTCGACAATAAGGTCAGGGCGGCCCCTCTCCCCGGTACGTCGGCGCACACGATTCCGGCGATCACTGCGGGCAAGACAGAAGCGCGATTCACTAAAGACCCTATGCCATTGGTCGACCCACGTCGATCGTTCTCAACACCAGGCCAGCCTTACACGTCGCTGTTGTGGGGTCAATGGAACACCTTCTGCAGGGACACAGGATCGTAAGCCAGCTGCATGCAGGCGATTACCAACTGTTTGTTGTGTAACGTGGGGTGCCACAGCTGCTCGAATTTGCGCTGCTGTTGCATGGGGTTCCATCCGGGCCATCCGAATGATACGGCGATCCTCTCTCACAGTTGTCTGTCGCGCTGGGCCTGTGCCAGGCCTAAGAGTGTGGGTACCTTCATTTGACCACTGCTGCCATACACGTTGTACCGTAGATGCCTATCGGCCAACACGTGCAGCGACAGTCCTTAGCGATAATCCAGCCTCACACAGCCCAATTATCAGAGCCCTCTCAAACGGCGACAGTTGTTGATAGCGTGCTCTTCTCTGTCGTCGAAGCCTGTTTGACGGGGAACACTTCACTGCACAGACTGCAAGTCAACTACTCTACACCAGGGTCCGTATACTGGAGTTGATTCCTCTGCGACCAATCTCGTGGGGAGATCTGTAGCAACAATCCAATGGGTCTGAAACTTCGATCGTTTACATACCTACATGGCATCGTTCCATATCTTGAAAATCAATACAAACTACCAATGCCTTCATGGTGTTGCAATTTCCATTTTCTTCAGTGTATATTATGAACAAAACTTAACATGTGATCTTACGTGTTTAACAACTTAGAATCCAGATCCTATGTTGCCAATTCTACCAACAGCACAGCTTGAGAATTATAGACGGCGATGATAATAGCATTCTAGCAGTGTCTGCCGTACTTCTTTCTGGCGTTGTTCCTTCTGCACCTTGCTCTCCAGTTATTGAGATTAGCTGCATCAATAGGGCAGAGATCTTGTAAGACATTGGAATTGTAATTTCCACTTGGATAACATTGTCATCTTAGCCGATTCACCAGAGAAATTGAATATGGACTCCCTCTTGAGGAAAGGATTCATGACGAAAATCAATAAATGTAAATCAAAAATAATGAAATGCAGCCAAAAGAAATCGGAAACCCCTATTGACGTGAAATTGGCAGGTAAAAAGCTAAAGGAAGTGTTACTTAGAAAGCATCCATGATGTCATGGACGACTCTAAAGGTTTAAACGATGCATACATGTTAAATGTTATGTATTAGTAAGGCTTTACATACAAATACAAACCTAACCTGGGGCCGCCGTACCAGACTCCCTTCACTGTAGTACAAGCAGTAATTTTCGTGCAGATAGTTGCCTAACCTAGTAGTGGCCAATGGGTTCATCCTCACAGTCGTCTAACCAAGCAGTGACCAATGGCTTTAGAAGAGTTGGTTGGTTGGTTCCTTAGTTTAGGGGCTGCGACAACGCGGTCATGTAGCCCCGTGTACTTTGGGTGAGTGTAGAATCTGTCTGATAACCGGTGTTAATTGTGATGACTGTATTAGTGTGTGTATCTGTTTTTTTAATTCAAGTAGGGACAGCAACTTTGAATTTTCAAATAGTTCCTACTTTTGCCGCCAAACGCCACCGTCAACGACTACTAGGCCTAGTTCAGAACTAGCTACTAGACGCCACCGCAGTCGGCTCTTGGCAACGAACGTAGCAACCAAAGAGCGTTGTTTACATTCTTAACCTATCCAATTTAGTTTCACACAGGTGTAATTAGTGGAAAGATCTTTAACATGCCATAAATCTATGACATGGGACCGCCGGCTTTACTTCCCCTCCGAAGGAAGGCATACTGAGGGATTTTAACGCTCTTAAAAAATCCGACGGCTTCGGCCGGGTTTGAACCCGCTATCTTGGGCATAGAAGCTCAGCATGCTACCGACTACGCCACCGAAGCCGCTCTTTAGAAGAGTACAGTGCAACATTTCAACTAAATGAAAACCAAAAGTAAATACCGTAATTAACTTTCGTAATTGCACCACACCTCGCACTTTAACACAAGTCAGTACATAATATCAGCATGTAAAGATGCAATGTTTAAAACTTCATACAGCTGACAAAATGGCGGCAATTCAAGCCAACACATCAAACATCAATATCATCCGTGGCATCATTGACTACACTAGAAATTTCCCCTAGACTCGTACGTATCATGTTAGATAACTTACTTGAACTCAGATGTTACCATTGTGATTCACATAGTATATTCGCAGTGTGTGTGTGTGTGTGTGTGTGTTACTAGAGAAGACTAGATCATTGATCCATCTCAAACCTTACAGTACATGACCATGGTAACACTGAATGAAGTACAGTATCACTTGTTTATAAAATTTTCTAAAGTACTGAATTAGCCAAAATACCTTTTCTAATGATGAAGAAATCAGGGAATGATGCAGTAATAAATGTTTACTCCACAGTACATAACCCACCCACCATCCCTTACATAGATCACGAATATATTGTATAGTATAAATCCAGCTGTGTCCACCTTCACACATGCGAAATACCGTGAAGTACCATATTGCCAACACCGCACTTGGAGTACTAGAGCTCACTTCAGCCCGGAAGGCAGCCGGCTCTCTGGGATTTGCGCAGAGAGAGAATGAGATACAATATGTCCACTGTTGCAACAGGTCCACCATGTCCAAGCCCCACACCGCAGGCTGCTGCCATGAGTTCCTGCAGTATGGCAACACCGTCGCTTAGCTCATCGAGCCTGTCTCTTTCACGCTGCTTGACACTTGGCTTTCCTGACAACACACTAGCTCAGATTCTCAAGACAGACCGACTGCGATTGGTGGGATGGAAGTGAGGCATGACGTAATGGTAGCGTTGTGTTCTGTGCACCGCCTTCCCGGCTGGCTTGTATATTTTTTCTAATATTAAAATTGGTTGAATCCAGTCCAATGGTTTTTGACAATGGTTACAGCCTAACATGTTGTCAACAGTGCACCGCTAGCTTCCTGCGGCCTCAACCTGACCATTCTAACCTTTTGTTCAATCCAATGGGTTTTGACAATGGTTACAGCCTAACACGTCCAATCTAATGGTTTTTGACAATGGTTACAGCCTAACTCGTCCAGATTAATGGTTTTTGACAATGTTTACAGCCTAACTCTTTCCTAAAGGAGTAGCGAACTGCGCGCTGCCTCCAGTTTTATGATGCGCACCCGTGCCTCTTTACTGAGAGAACTAAAAGCTCAAGCAGCCATAATCTCCCTATGAAGGCTTCCGAAAGATGGTTTGGACGGGGCGCCAAGAGCCCGCTGATGAGCAAGCTTGGTGTCCTAGGCGAAACCCCACACATGACACGGCACAAACTCAGAAAAATTGCCGAGTTTTAACACATTGATATTTATATGGAGGCCCACCGAATGTTCATAAAATTCTGTTGTACTTTACATGCTGTTTATTGTCAGCTATTTTCTTTTTTCATTTTATATTTCCATTTAAGGTCTAGGAATCAGTTAAACTAGAGCAAGTTCTAGTTTTCCGGGAACCGGGAAGTGTGCAATGCAGAAAAATGCTCATCATGGTATTACATCCACTTGAAAATGAAAATGAAAATCCACAGCCTGCTTCCAGTCTCCGACCGGGTCAGGAATGGAATGAATGAAGCCCCCATCTAGCGGCGAGGATATGAACTGTGCCGGCTGCCGAGGCCTGACGCACTCCTCTGGGGCAATGATTAAATGAATGACAGATGAAATGAAATGATAGTGGAGAGTGTTGCTGGAATGAAATTTTTGACAGGGAAAACCGGAGTACCCGGAGAAAAACCTGTCTGCCTCCGTTTTGTCCAGCACAGATCTCACATGGAGTGACCGGGATTTGAACCACGGACCCAGCGGTGAGAGGCCGGCGTGCTGCCGCCTAAGCCACGGAGGCCCACTTCAAAATAAAGATTTCAATGTTTTTTTTCAATTTTCTTTTCAGTCTTTACCTGAGTCTATTCTTTGATTTACTATACTTTCATGGCTCTAAATGAAAACAAAAAAAAAAAAACGTTCAAGTAAAGAGGTCATAAATTTACCAGAAGGTCGTAAAATTTTTGACATTTTAAAAAACTTGGTAATAAGATTTTCACATGTTATTTATCCACTGATACTTGACCTTGATGACTAAATTCAACTTCCTAGCTGTAAAAGATTTCAGTAAAAATTGATTCCCATACACAAAATAATCTGCCAAATTCCTAAAAATAAAAAAAATCTTTGAACCTATCAAACCTAATTGCCTAATTTTATTTTAGAGTACAGCACTCAGTATCACATGTTAAATGTATGGTGCAAATTTCAACTTTCTATGACAAACAGTTCCTGGAAAAAACTGTAGGCCTACCTATGTTTCCAAAAATGTGGTATTGAGAAAAAGTGATATAAAGATAAAATTAATATTACATCTTACTTCAGTGCATTCCTGAAGAATAGTCATCATTATCTGCTTCAGCTGATTAATCTACCTTCCTTTGATGAGGCCTTAGCAGCTCTTTCTGCATATTTTACTCGATCTTGGTCGATTTGACACAAAGCTGTTTTGGTGTTATGACCTGGTTCTATGCCCATTGCCCTCAAAACCTTTAGTCTACCCTTTGCACCCTCATTGAATGTGATAGTAGCATCACATATACCAATTATTGTTGTACAATATTCTATGGAAACATATTTTGGTAAGCATTCCCACACACAATTTTAAAATTTTCATTGACCTTTTGAGTCTGTCCATGCAGGCATTTTTTCAAGAGTTTATCTTCACTGAAATCTCTGAAAACATGTCTCATGGCTTCTATCACAGCACTAGGAAGTGAGTGTTTGTGTTGATAACTAGTACCAACAACTAATGCTTTCTGAAACCCACACCATGACTCCTCACCTTTGGGGCACTAGGTATGTTGTGGGTGTAAAAATATCGCCCACACAGCTGACCTCATATCCTTTGAACTGGGGGTATTTCTCTTAATAGCTAACCCATAGTAAGTCTGAATCAGATCTATTTCTAAATCAGTTCACGTACCAGCACCACCAATTTGTTTTTTTATCTTCCAACACCTTACCTTCCAAGTCAATTTTGGGGTTTCGTAAGTCTGGCACCCCATTCTTTCTTGCACATGCCCTACACATTGCAAGTTTCTCTATATTTACATTAGGACCATAAGGCTGTGCTTCACTGACTAACTTATAACCTTTAGAATCCCCAGAAAATTTACTAGAATACTTTATCTCCACAGGGGAGAGAGATCTTTAGATCAGAGTGCAAAGGGGCGTGGTATGGCTCAATTTACTGAAGTGCGCAGTACCTTAAAATATTTCTTTATAAACTAAATATGCACAAGACAATATAAAAATGCATATCATTTTGTTCAGAAAACTCTGGAGACTTTAATGCAATAAAAAAAATGCTTCTTTTGATCCTTTCGCACTTCCCGGTTCCCTTACTTCCCTGAGAAGGGTAATGCAGAAATGCTGAGTATCAGCCATCCAGATAGTCTGGATCACAGGCTCTCAAACATTTGTTGTTCATGGCACTGTTTCGCTATGCTGAATATAGCAGCACACCTCAACGTATAGAATAAATGTACCTGCTTTAGAGGAATTTCGAACCCTTCAGAGCAGTCCCGGAAGATTGAGAACCCTAGCGGAGGGTACACGAACCACTGGAAGGTTAGTAGAGAAACATGTCTATCACTCCCCCCCAGGGGCTCACATCTAGTGGGGCGTGGGTTGGCGACCACGGGACCCCAGCTGAGTCCGGCATTGCTTCCACTTACTTGTGCCGGGCTCCTCTCCGTCTTCTTTCCTGTCGACCTCCCTTGGTCAACTCTTGTTCTCTTCCGACCCCGACGGTATTCGGTTATCCGAGGCCTAGGGAGTCTTTCACTTTCCCGCCTTAATTGGCCCTTGCCTCATCTTTCCTGATACCCTCCTTCTGTGAGGGGTCAGCCTTCTTTTCTTTTCCTTTTACCTCCTGCCTTGTGCTCAAGGCCCTTAAGGAGGCAGGGTGTATGTAGCCCCACCACTTCTGGTGCACCGTCGATAATGCTACACCCTCGGGCTCACGGCTGGTGAGTTCGGGACTTGGCGAGCCCGAGGGACTCCCGAGCTGGGTCAGTTTTCCACTTTTGTCCCCTACCTTTGGGACGGACTCTCTCCTCTCCTCTCTCCCCTCTCCTCTCCTCTTTTCATTATATTTCCTTTTCTCTTTAAGATTCCCGCACTGTTTTTGTTACTTGTTTCACCGTGTATCTAAATTCCCTTCTGGCGATTTTTTTTAAAGGCATTTTTAATCTACGTTGCTTTTTGTATGTTTTTTCGATCTAAATTACATCTCGCGATTTGGTTCGGCCACTGTCTTGGCAAACCAGTTTTGTGTTTCCCTATTTGTTTCCACTCTGTGTGGTTGTACATATATTTATTATTTGTCTTCATTGCATTTATTCATTGTCAAGTTTGTTTTGTTTATATTGGTTAGTTGTCATGATTCATTTGTTTTGATTACATGTTGTATTCCCACTGCCGTGTTTCCAGTAGGATATTTTTGCTTAGAAGGTATTTTGGTGTTCTAAGTTGGCGACATTGATTCTTCTTTATTCTCTTTGACTTGTCTTTGAACTCTCTACTGTGATTGGCTGCTTTCAGCCTATCAGAGGCCTCCTTGCTGTTTGTAGCGACCAATCACTTGTTTCTTCTTTGTTCTCTAAGTCTGCAGCCATGACGGAATGTTGTGCTTCAACGCTGGTTGTGATATATCAACGAATATCCAGCTAATCCTTTCTATAATTGGTGCTATCTTCATAGTAACCGTGCTTAGCAATCATGTTCTATGCACATGATTCATATTTTGTTAGGGCAGTGACATTATGGTGATTTTCGGTCTCATCAAACCATGCTTGATGTTGCTACGCGCCATGTCGACGAATTCTTCAATCCGCGGCGTCGGATAGTTTGTTGTAATGTGTTTACTTCCATCTTCATCTACTGCCTAACAATTTGTCTTCACGCGTATGAATAATGATGTTGCTTCGTGTGATAAGTAATTCATCGTTTGTCTGGAAGCATGTGCCACAAGGCCAGGCACCATCACTAAATGGAGGTTGACGCTAGGCTAAACTGCTTTACTATTGTGACAATGCCGTGCGTTTGTCATTTCCCGGTATTTGTATGACAGCAACTACTTTGTCTTCCTGCGTTTCACACATAATTGTTTTATTAACAATTCATTTTTTGGGCTTATGGTATCGGCGCATCACTGTAAGTCAGTCCTGGTTCGACGACACATTCTCGTTCCATGCGACCTGTTTATTCATTATTTGTTGCAACTCCACTTGTGTTGCATATTTAAACTATATCATTCTTTGGAACCGCCGTGTATTGCATGCCGTTCTATGATGTACTGATCTGCAGCTACGTTCAAGACAATATATGTGTTTTAGGCTCAAGACTTAACGTGTGTTAACTCCATGCGAGTGCTTCTTCAATTGTGTAAATTTGTGCCAGTGTTTCTCATATGTTTATGTGCCACCTTTGAGTATTTGTTTTATGTGCCACCTTTGAGTATTTGTTTTATGTTCCACCTTTGAGTATTTGTTTTATGTGCCACCTATTTGATAATATATCTTATTATTAGTTATTGGTGGTGTTGTGTCCTTTATGCCTTCCTGGACCTCCTTATTTGGTGACAATAATATTGTCTGGTCCTCCACATGTTTGCTAAATTGTCATGCGACCTTTGTAAAGTCAACCCTTTTATCATTACATCTTTGTCTAATGCTTTGGCCAACAAACCCTTATACATTGTCCACTATTACCAGAATACTCTTGGTGGGTTGTTGACTTCCCGCGTTGGCCATTACACGATTGTTTTCAACCTCAATTGCATTTTGTAAAGATTGACAATCTAAATTGCTTTTTAGTAAGTCTTTCAATGCATGTGCCCGGGCCTTTTAGTGACTATTTTGTATTTCAATTGCATTTTGTAAGAATTTTCAACCAACGCCGCATTTCGCACGAATTTTGAATCTAAATTGCATTTTGTTTGGTGGGCATTTTGCACATATTTTGATTCTCAATTGCATTTTGTGGGTATTTTGAATCTAAATTACATTTTGTCAAGTATTTTCAATGTAAATTGCATTTTGTAAGTATTGTCAATCCACATGAGTCGTTAGAATCACCGTACATTTTGTAAGCATTTTCAATTTCATTTGCATTTTGTAAGTATTTTGAATTTCGATTGCACTTTGTGAATAATTTGGATAGGAAATGGGATAGGGCCTATTTCAATCTGAATTGCATTGTGTATTGTCAATTTCAATTGCATTTTGTAAGTATTTTGAACCTCAATTGCATTTTGTACGTATTTTCGATCTCATTTGCATTTTGTAAGTATTTTGAATTTCAGTTGCATTTTGTAAGTATTTCGACGCTACATTGCATTTTGTACGTATTTTGAATCTAGCCTACGTTTTGTGGGTATTTTTCCATGTATTCTTTTTGTGACTCTTTTCGTTCTAAATTCCCTTTTGTAAGACCATATTGTGGGTTCCTTTTTGTACGTATTTTCAGTCTCGGATAATTTTGTTCTGGTTTCCATTTCATTATCATTTTCGCTATCACCCAGATCATTAGGGGCCGATAACCTCGATGTTAGGCCCCTTAAAACAACAATTATCATCATCATCATGTCTATCACTCCCGAACTTTAGCGGAGGGTACACGAACCACTGGATCACTCCCGAACCCTAGTGGAGCATATATCAACGGTCACCTGCAGTCAGTTCAGTACTTCAGTTGGAAACAGTGAGATGTTTTAATGTAGTACACAATTTAGCACAATTGATTGTTGAATAAGGTGCATTATTTGGTGTTATTATAAACCTGAAGTAAATATAGTTATTGTGTTGTAATATGGAGAAGTTTTTAATTCAACGCCAACGATTAAATAGCAGTGAAAATAGAATAAGTGAATCACCGGGATCTAGTGCCAGTGAGAAGCTATTTCCGCAGCAGAGCAGTTCATCGTCTGGTTCTGTGCCCAGGTATCAGGATTCTTATTTAAGCTGTGGATTTACATTTACTGAATCTGGAAGTCTTGAACCAAATAGCTTATAAAGATAATAGCGGAAACTCGGCCGTAAAAGCATGCGCTTGCCTGGAGACAGCGATCACAGTGCTATCTCTTGGTGCGAGTTGACAGCATTACTCTCCTTGCCACCCACAGCTAGCATTTTTGAGTGCGCACCGACCGAAATTGCATTGTGAAGCTAACATATGTCTCGGCTTGATATTGAGGCAGCAAATAATTTAAAGATTAGTGTTAAAAGAAACAAAAGATACTTGGTTCTGTACAATATTTATATAGAATTCTAAAAAATACTGGACTGCTTCTGCATATGGTTTGCTTTGCCATAGGCAGTAGAACTGAAGGCACTGCACCAGGCCAAATACTTATAATTACAAGGAAATATTAGCACATTGGTTTTAATCTATCCTTTTTGACATACTGGTATTTAAAAACGAGTTGTACACGCTTAATTACATTAAAAGAAAACAGTTACCTTCTTAAAAAATATATTTCCTAATAAAGTCAGTAAAATTAAAATTTGTGTTTCTGAACTTGTTAGATTACACCAACCTCCTTAGCTTCAATAGTGCAATACGTACACTTTAGAGGCAGATGGCCTTGCTGTTCCGCCCCCTTATAACAATAAATAACTACGTACACGTTCAAACGGAAATATTGAAGCATGTTGTTAAAAGTTAGGCCTACTGTACCGTAGAGTCACCACGTTTTATAAAGGCTGTTATTTAAATATTAACATTAGGCCTACTATCAACAACCTACAAAGATCTTACCCTTTACTTAACAAGTTTTTGTTCCTGAAATCTTTCTCCACAAAGTGGTCTGAGCATACAACATGAGTTCTGTTTAAATGTTCTGGGCCATTCCTTTTCAATACGTCATCTAAGTCAGCTCTTCGGCTTCGAATAACCCACAGCGTGCATCTATAAATATATAAAGAACGGGCTAAAATATGCTAAATTATATTGTAAAAGCATTCTGTATTAAAAGAAAACCGAACTATCAGTGTAATGGTAGGCTACTTGTTAACAATAATTTTTTGGGAACCTGAAGAATGATTTTGGGTCACTTTGTTGTTTATAATATTATTACAGCCATATATGGCACAAATACTCCCAGTACCAACCATTACAATTGGATAATTAGATCATCCACAGGTCAATAATTTCTTATAATTGTTTGGTTGGATCTCACGGTTGTAAATCAGCTGGTCTTATGTTGCCAACTCGGACCGCTAGGCGGTGCTGGGTAGCGCTGTCTCCCGTTTTGGCGAGGAGTTTCCGCTATTATCTTTATAAGCTATTTGCTTGAACTTCCTGAGTGTCTTGTTGGCGAGAAATTAAGCAATGAATGTATGGTTCCAATCAAACTAAAGAGACTGAAGAGAAACACAGTCACTTGGGAAATAAAGATAAAGCCTATTTCAGTCAAAGGCAATAAATAAAATAATTAAAACTTAAGAAAAATGTATGCAGTCGTCATCTTGGCCGACAAGCCTGAGGATTTGAATGAGTTTTTGAATGGTATGGACTCCGTCTTGAGGAAAGAATACATGATGAAAATTAATAATTGTAAAACCAAAATACTAGAATGCAGCCGAAATAAATCAGAAACCTCTATGGACAACAAATTGGCTGGTGGAAAGCTGAAGGAAGTGGGAGACTTCTGTTACTTAGGAAGCAAAATAACCAGTGATGGTCGAAGCAAAGAGGATATAAAAAGTAGTTGGCTCAGGCAAGGAAAGCATTTCTACAAAGAAGGAGTCTGTTGACATCGAATATAGATTTAGGTATTAGGAAGTAATTTTTGAAAGCTTTTGTCTGGAGCGTGGCGCTCTATGGAAGTGAAACTTGGACTATTGGTGCAGCAGAAAAGAGGAGAATTGAAGCATTTGAAATGTGGTGTTACAGGAGAATGATGATCAGATGGGTAGATAGGGTTACAAACGAAGAGGTATTAAGACGAGTGGGAGAGGAGAGATGTTTCTGGCGACTGCTAATTAAGAGAAGAGATAGGTTAGTAGGACACATACTAAGACACCCAGGAAGAGCAAGCTTAGTTAAGGAAGGAAGGGTCGAGGACAAGAACTGTAGGGGTAGACCAAGGTTAGAATATGTTAAACAGATTGCCTCGGATGTAGGGTGTGGTAGCTATGTAGGGATGAAACGATTAGCTCAGGACAGGGAGTCATGGAGAGCTGCATCAAACCAGTCAAATGACTGAAGACTCAAACAACAACAACATACAGCAGCAGAAACTTCGATTTTACCTGCTTGTAAAGAAATAGTTAAATCAGTGTTAGGAGAGACTGCCGAGAGGGAGATATCCAAAGTGCCTTTGTCAAACGATACAATTACACACCACATAGAAGATATTGTAAGCTGATATTAAAAAGCAAGTCGTGGAAATATTATATGATGATTCTATGTACTATAGAGAGGGATGAATAATTAATTCCCTGGGCAGGATGAAATTAGGAACGTGCATCTAAAGCAAAGTGCAGAAGAACTGTTACCAGTAGGGATGGCCCTATTGAACAAATGCCTAGAACTTGGACAAATACCTAGTGAATGGAAGAAGTCCACAATTAAGCTACTATGTAAAAGGGAAAGGGAACATTGATGACCCAAATTCATATCGGGGAGTGGCATTGGAATCAGCTGCCCTCAAGCTACTAACAGGGATACTGACAGCAAGAATGATACAATAATTCTAGATCCGTTACTACCGGCAGAGCAGTATGACTTCCGTAAACAAAGATCTGCGATAATGGCTGTCAGGAACCTACTACGTCATAAACGATGATACTAGTGAAGCCCAAAGGAAACCTTTATCTTCTCATTGTTGATTATTCGAAGGCCTTCTACCTAGTAAATAAAATACTATTCATAGACGAGCTAGAATCACAAATAGGCAGAACAAGGATGACTACCATCATATCCAACATATTGGCAGAGAACTACATCCAAATCTATGATGGGGTATGCAAGGCAAGCTGGATAGCACAAACGAATGGAGTACTCCACGGGGATCCACTCAGCCCGATCCTATTTAACGCACTGACATACGATGTTGGAGACAGAATTCGAGAAAGTACAGGGGCAAAATTAAACATATATGCGGATGATATGGTCATTGCCTCAGAGGAGATACATGACCTTCAGAAGTCAGTAAACATAGTAATTGGGCAGCCAGAAATGAACTTATAATAAATGAGCACAAAACAGAAATAGAGGCAGACCATCCAAGGACCGTGTGATATGCTATGGCAAGGAATTGAATATAGTGAATAATTTCAAAAATCTAGGCATTACGATACAGTTACAGGTAATAGCTTCAGACTACACATAAGATCGAAAACCGCCGCGGCAGTAAAAACCATCGACATAAGATACGTTTATCTAATATCGCTCGAAACAGCAATGGCACTCTTTAAAACAAAGGTACTACCATTACTTACCTATGGATTGGAGCTGATATGGGAATTTCTCGGCTACAAGCAACTAGAAGAAACAGAAAAAGTAAAAGCCAGATTCCTCAAAAAAAAAGGAAGGAAGCTTTGTTTTACGCGACCGTTCATCATGCAATCATGAGTCACGGGACCTCCTTTTTTTAACGTGGAATCTGAACCACAGGGCATGGCATTTCACTTCGAAAATCTCACATGCATTGACTGGGAATGTAACCCGGTCCACCTTGGTGAGAGGCCAACAGCTTGATCGCTGCCCCACCACGCCCTTTCAGATTCCTCAAAAGAGCCCTAGGAGTATCGAAGACCTAGATCCCGCCTTGTATATGAATTAGCGAAAGAGACATTCCTAATAGAAGATCTGCGGACGTTTCTGCTATTGTCATCTACTGAGGGATACAGTCAACTGCTCCACGACCGACAGAATAAAAGACAGATACCGGTGGACTTTTACACAACACATGCGATGCTGGACAGTATGTGGACTGGGACATTGTATGAGATGAGACATGTGGTGACCTGATTGGCTGTACATGATTTCCACCACAAGATCTGCTCTCGGAAAGTGTTCCACGACCCGGATGAGAGTTGTGTGTGCGAACTTTGCAAAGACGTATGTGGAATGTATTACATTACTGCATGCTGCCCGAAGAGAACTAGATCAATAGTCGTATAGCAGGGAAACAAATTACCGTATATACCCGAATGTAAGACAACGTTTTTTCCCACTTTTTGTGTTATAAAAAGTTGGGCTCGTCTTATATTCAGGGTATTTAATGTTTTTTTTTTTTTTTATTGTATTATTTGCAAAGTAGTATGTGATGTTGGCATCTTGTAACTCGCAACAAATCAATGTGTTAATGAAGATTAAAATATGGTTTGTTATGTTTAATTACCATGCAAATACGAATAGCGTACATTTTGAGGTTAGGATTTACGCATACACGTCATTTTAAGCGGATAAATTATATGTTCGAAAGCATACGGAAATATGTTTTAAAACAATCTTTACAAGAACAACCAGTCAGTTTTACGAGCAGTAATTGAGTGATCAACGTATCTTAATTTAATAATGTCTCCCATTCTTGAACAAAGAAATTATAGATTATGTCTTGGAAAAGCGGGCAGAGGGATATCCGATAACACGAGACGTTATAAAAATGAAAGCACGATCTTAAGGGCATATCTTGTGCAAGTTATGAGTTAGCGAGTATTTTTTTGAAAAAATCTGTAAGAGGCAGTTGATAACTAGGCCTCGTCTTATATTCAGGGTCGTCTTACATTCGGGTATATACGGTAGTCCACTATGTTTTCTGTCCTTTTTTTATGTATTTTGTTAGTGCTCTTACAGCAAAATGGTCACTTGATGGCAATAAAGATTTTCATTACTATTATTATTAAAAAATTTGCACTTCAACTTGACGAATCAACAGACGTAAGTAAAAAATGTCAATTAATGAGCTACTTAATATTTTAAAACTAAGAATCACTTACTGAACAGTTCCTATCCTGCAAAGAATTACCTCTGACTTCAGCAGGATTAGACATATATAATAATTCTATGAAAGAAATTTGGAAACAACGGAAATTGAACACAATGGACAATAGCCAACGTTGATTCATCGTACCCTCCAAATGGGTTATTCGAAAGAAGAAGAATTCTATGACAGCGAAATTGGATGAAAATGGACTGAGTTGGAACAATTGTATTTCAGTGTGTACTGATGGAGCCCCAGCAATGACTGGTCGAATGAGAGGTTTTACTTCAAGGTTGAAGCAAGATTTTCCGTACATTGGATTCGCACATTACATTGGAAAGTTTGGTGGCAAAAACCATTCCTTCAGATCTAAGGAATGTAATGAACTCGGTTGTCGAAATAGTTAATTTTATTAAAAGTAGAGCTCTAAAAACTAGACTTCTCCAAGTCATGTGTCGGGAAGCAGGAGATGTTCATGAAACCTTGGTCCTTCACATTGAAATTTATTGGTTTTCTAAAGGAAATGTACTTTCCAGATTTTATGAACTTAGAAATGAATTATTACAAATATTTGTCACAGAGAAACCTGAGTTTGCTTACCTCATTAGCGACGAAACTTAATTGTTCCAAAGTTGCGTACCTAGCTGATATTTTTGGACATTTAAATAGTCTCAATGCCAGTATGAAGGGAAAGGAAGAATATTCTTACATCAGCTGCTAAGCTGAATGGTTTCTTAAGAAAAATTCAACTGTGGAAGTCAAAAGTTGGAAAAAGTAATGTTGAAATGTTTCCTCTCACAGCTGAGACAGACATCTGTTCCAGTCTCATTTTAGAATTTCTTTCTGTTTTGGAAAATAAACTGCGAGAATATTTTCCTTCCCTCAACGTGAACGAATGTGACTGGGTTCGCATTCCATTACCATTACTGCTCGGGACACAAACCATTGTCGAAAAGGCAGAAGAATTGCCTGAACTTCAAGTCGATCGAACTTTGAAGCTGAAATTTAGGGAAGAAACACTACTTCAGTACTGGATTTCAGTGTAAAGAGAGTTTTCAGTGTTATCAGAGCATACCATATCTATATTGATGCAATTTTCAACAACATCTGTGCAAACAGGGATTTTAGTCACTGACCTGCATTAAAAATAAGAAACGTGAGCGACTTCTTTCTGTAGACCAAGAATTACGGGTGTGTTTGTCCACGATTCCTCCCCGCATTGCACAGTTGTGCAAGAGTAAACGAGCCCACATTTCCCACTAAACTGCAACAGTTGTGTAATATTATTGATAAGCATCTTGATATTTATTTTTTTGAATTTTCACTGCATGTAAGCTTACACCGTTCTGTAATATTAATAAATATGATACATGTTTCGAGAGCCTAACAAACACACTCTTCATCAGCCTCTCTTATAGCCTCTTAACTTAGGGCAGATACCTCATAGTTCCACCCCTTAAAACCTCAATAACTATACTTAAAATGTTCCATTGGACTTGTAGTCATTTGGTGGTACTTATCCGTATGGCATTGATGCTTTTTAAAATGAATCTTCGAAAATTTCAGTGGAAATATGGCAGACCTATCATTTGGCCAAATTCGATAACATTACTGGAAAGCCTCCGTGGCTGAGGCGGCAGCACGCCGGCCTCTCACCGCTGGGTCCGTGGTTCAAATCCCGGTCACTCCGTGTGAGATCTGTGCTGGACAAAGCGGAGGCAGACAGGTTTTTCTCCGGGTACTCCGGTTTTCCCTGTCAAAATTTCATTCCAGCAACACTCTCCACTATCATTTCATTTCATCTGTCATTCATTTACTTATTGCCCCAGAGGAGTGCGTCAGGCCTCGGCAGCCGGCACAGTTCATATCCTCGCCGCTAGATGGGGGCTTCATTCATTCCTTTCCTGACCCGGTCGGAGACTGGAAGCAGGCTGTGGATTTTCATTTTCGATAACATTACTAATGCTCCAATTGGCCTGTTCGATGAAATTGTTTTAACAGTTATGAAGATGGTCTGTGGCCCAGTCGGTTGTGTCTGGCGAACTGAGAGGGTGAAGTAAGTGCACTTTCTTCCTGTGTCCTTAATATTACAGCACTTGGTCTTTCTTTCCCCAAAAGTACTCTTAATCCTTCAATAAGCTGTATCTACTTTTCCTACTTTCAGACAATTTTCTATACTGGCACAGTTCTCTTTCAATCATTCTTCTTTCACTTCCTTGCACTTCTTGTTTACCTCATTTCTCAGACGTCTGAATTCTGCTTTCCCGCTTTCATCTCTGGCATTCTTGTGCTTCCGCCTTTCATCCATTAATTCTAGTATATCCTTTGCGATCTACGGTTCTCTACTTATTCTTTCCTTTCTACCAATGCTTTCTTCTGCGAATTGTTATTTTGTTCTTCATAAGTGCCCTTCCTCTGCATTTGAAGTTCATTCAGGGTTCTTTATTAGTCTTTCATTCACGCCCTTCTTTAGATTTGTCTATTGCTCACCTTTTTGGCTTTAGACTTTTCTTCAGTTTCTTCAGCTTTAATCTGCAGATTGTGGTCAGTTTGACAGCTCCGAGATATGTTTTGCAACCCAAAATGTGGTTTTGGAATGTCTGCTTGACCATAATAAAGTCGATTTGGAAATTTCCTGGTCTCATCTATGTGTATATTCTTCTAATGTGGTTATTGAATAAAGTGTTAGCTATGATCAACTCGTGCTCTGTGCAGAATTCAATTAGCCTACTTCCTTGATCATTCCTTTCACCTAGTCCAAATTCTCATACTATCTTCCCTTCTGTTCCTTTTCCTACCACAGCATTCCAATCTCGCATTACTACCGTATAATGTATATCAATACCTGTTTGCAATTTGGAAAGACAATGCAAGAATGGAAGACAAAAGGTAGTTCAATAATCAGGGAATCATAAATTTCTAGATAACCATTTCACTCAGTGTCTAGTGCAAACATTCCTAAATGAACACGTTAGAGGAATAATGTCAATTCCTATTATTATTCTGTAATGTGCGATTACTGTATTACTGTGAGAGGTTTATTATTGCATTTGGAACTAAACCTTTGTAACCATTTTTACCAACAGGTCAGGAAGAATTGTAAATAATGAACATTGACGAATTGCACAATTTTCTATGTAATTAAACATATAAACTAAATAATTAACCAGGACCTGAAGATGTCCAAGTGACTAATGAAACATCATTCCCCCTAATTAAATTTGTGAACTGTATAATTTGTAAATGTCTTTTATTCCATGTTTTTGAGTAGGTTATAATGTAATAACATTAATTGTCGAAAGAACGGTAGGCCTATGATAGAATTTGGAGAGTATCTGACCCAGCTGTTTTTTCCTTTACACTGCATGGAATAGAAATTGTTCCTGTATATATTTATAATCTTATGTAACTTTTTTCTTCCAGACTCAAGGAAGTGTCAGAGAAGCTGAACCGTTTTGGTGTGAATACACCATCAGCACTTTGTGGATTGAAAACACCTGTCAAGCGCATTGTGATTGGTCCATCACATTTTGCATTGCTCCTAGAAGATGGACGCGTGTGTCGGATATCATTTTCCATCATTTCAGATAGATTGGACCTTAGCAAGAATGATCCTAGCAAGAGGTGGGTGTCACTGTCTTGAGTACGTTATTTAATTTGGTGAACCCTTACAATTGCTGTTCTATACAGGGTGTTTCAGAAATACTTTTACAAACTTCGGGAATTGGTTCCTTACACCAAAACAAGAAAAAAAAGTTCATATACACATATTTCAAAATTCCTTTGTTTTAGATTTATTAATGAAAGAACATTGTACAGTGACACATTGACAGCCTGTTTGAAAGTGTTTTAACACATGAACTCATATCAAAACAGGTTCCTGACACCGACGGATGGAAAAATGTCAAATGCACAGGTGTTCCAGACAGGCTCGCCATCAGCACCAGTTTAGGATTAATGTGTGGGCTGGCATTGTAGGTCCATACGTTCCTCCAGCACGTCTTACAGGTGCTGTCTCCAGAGACTTGATCCAGAACACCCTTTCATACTTCCTGCATGACAATGTGCCCCTGCAAATACGACAACGTATGTGGTGGATGCATGATGGGGCTCCTGCACACTTTAGTCACCTTGTTCACACTGCACTGACGGAGATCTTCCAGGACAGATGGTTGGGCAGAAGAGGATCCGTTCCTTGGCTTGCACGGTCTGTTAAAATTTTATCTGTGGTGTCAGGAACCTGTTTTTATATGAGTTCATGTGTTCAACACTTTCAAACAGGCTGTCAATTAATGTGTCACTGTACAATGTTCTTTCATTAATAAAGCGAAAACGAATGATTTTGGGACATGTGTATATGAACTTTTTTTTCTTGTTTTGGTGTATGAACCTATCCCCAAGGTTTGTAAAAGTATTTCTGATACACCTTGTATAGAAATAAGCTAACCTATGTCGTCATCATCATCATCATCATTTCCCCTTATCCAGCTCCTGCCGGGTCAGGGTATTTATGGCACTTCTCCACTTTCCTCTTTCCTTCCACCATTCTTCTTCCACGATCTTGTCCCAGTCCAGATTTCTTTTTCTTACGCTGTTCTTCACTGAATCAATCCACCTTGTTCTAGGTCTTCCTCTTGCTCTCTTACCCCTGCACTTCGCCTCCAGCATCTGTCTTGGTATTCTATTTTCCTCCATCTTCTTTACATGTCCAAACCACCTTAGTTTATTCTTCTCAATTCTCTCATTTAGTTTTCCCATCCCAACTTCCTTCCTAACATCTTCATTCCTTACTCTGTCTTTCCTTGTCTTTCCTATCATACTTCTTAGGAATTTCATTTCACTGGCTTGGATTCTACTCTCTTGCCTGCTTGTCAGGGTCCAAGTCTCAGCTGCATAAGTTAATATGGGAACATAGTACACTTTATACATTACCTCCTTGCTTTTCCTTGGTACTTCCTTATCCCAAACCTATGTATTTAATTTAATTCTGAAAGCTATTTCTTTTACATAAATATTTCTGTCTATACTTTGATTTTTTGCCTAGTACTGGGGATTCATGTTGTTTGCTTATTTAACTGTTGTCACCAGTCAATGGACAGGAAAAGGAGCTTAGAAATAGTTATAAGATATTAACTTATATAAAATTTCTTCCAAGAAAATTGACTCACCAGCCCTGTTGATACAATTTGTTAAACACTCCCTAAGCACTGCTGTAATTGTGCAGGTAAACATTTTAAATCTGAGGTATCGCCTCACAAAAATCAGTGATTAACACCCATTCCATGAACAAAGCCAATGCTTATATTAAGTCAGGTATATATTCAATCACATGTACCAAATATGAAGCCGAATATATAGGGCAGACAGGATGTTATTTTGATACAAAGAACATGACGCAGCCAAATAATACGGTGAGTTCTCTGCTATTTGTGACCTTATGATTCAATCTGGACACCAATTCACTTACATTAACATTTAATCTCTCCATAGATTAGCTAATGGCTTTCTTCTGAACACCTTAGAAAAGTTAGAAATACCTAGTCTTACCATAAATACTGTCAGAAAGTTTCCAATAAATTTATACTAAATGGTTTGAGATATTTTAATATCCTAATAATATTAGTTAAATGGATGTGCAACATATCAAATTCACATGTAATTATTCAAAATGGCCACCTTTAGCACGAACACAGCCCTTGAGTCTCTGTGGCCACTCATCAACTGAATTACGCACCACTTCCATTGGAAAATCTGCTGCTGCCTTCAAAAGTGAACACTTTAAACTTTCAATATTTGAGTGTCTCTCCTTGGAAGCCATCTCCTGAAGCTTGGATCACAATTTGTATTCCAGGGGGTTTAGGTCCGGACTTGCAGAAGGCCAATCTGAGGTCAAAGTGAAGTCCGGAACATTGGCCCCAAGCCACTCCTGAGATGTGCGAGCCTTATGTGCTGGGGCCGAATCCTGCTGGAAGCTCCAGCGTTCTCCATGGAAGAGGGTGTTGTTGAGTTTCTTGACCATTTACTCCACACTGTCTCCTGATAACACTTTGTCTCACGTTTTGACCCCTTTCTCACAGAAATTGAGGTCCGTGGTACCTTCGTTGCTCACGCCCCACCATACCATAAGAAATGAACGTTAATGACCCCACTGGATCCTTGGAGCCTTTTCAGCAGCTTGTGCAGAGCATGTGGCATATTCCCTGTCATTTTGGGCATTAAAAGTCTCCTCAACACTGAACAATTTCTTTTTTTCAGTGGAAAGGATTTTTTGGTGACCATTTGCTGCGTAACGCAACAGTAAGCGTTTCGATTTTAAGAGCCTTTGTTCCTTCAGCTAATTTGTGAGTAGGTGTCCTTTCCGTCGTTTGTAAGCACAAAGTCGCAGGTCACCGCTCAATGTGCGAGACAAAGGCATTTTGGAAATTTTCAGCTCATAAGCCATCAGTCTCCACACCGGATTTCTCCGAACACAAGTCGCCGTTGCTTTCACCAATATTCTAGAGTCCGCATATTGCGTCGTCTACCTACTCTGTCTCGGTCTTTCACAGTTACTGTCTCAAGGAAGCTCTAAATAGTGCGGTGCATGGACCTTTTGCTTAGTTTGAATTTCTGGAGAATTTTGAAAATCTCAACTGGGGATTTGCCTACCTTGTGCAATGCGACCACAGCTACACGATTTTCGTGATCGCCCCATTCCATCTTAAAAACGAACACACAGAACTTTCCACTACTGCAGCTGCACTCGGAATGACTCATACATAGCTGGTGCTACAACACAGGAATGTGGTGGCCCTTACTAGGGGGAAAGTTCAGTCACCCTCAAAAGTGTTGACAATATTTATGGTAAGACTAAGTATATTACAACCAAAGACTCCACCCTATAAAAAAATCTAAATGAAATGAATTATTCCGATAACATTCTGTTTATTGCAGCCATTTATAGAGTTTCCTCCTCAGATTACAGCTGTTTGTGAATGAAATACACTAAATCACTTGAAATGTTAAAAGCATAAAATCTGGAATTCCGTTTCATAACGTCATGAACATGCAGTTCATTACTGAATTTATTAATACAGGGTGTATTAAAATGAATATCGGGGTTTTAAGGCTTTGTAGTATTTATTACAGTTAACTTAACAATTATAAATAATACATCAAATGAAAGAGCAACTCAAACAGTTTGTCCTTGTGTGCATGCGCATGCACTGGTTCCTCTGTCTTCCATTAGAAGTGCTAGTAGCCAAGATGACAACTAGGAAGCAGAAAGCTTTTTGTGTTACAGTTTGCAAGGACTGAATCTGTAGTTACAGTGCAAGGTGCGTTCCGTATCAAGTTCCATTGTAATCCTCCAAGTGATAATAACATCCGTAGATGGTATTATCAGATAGAAGACACTGGGTGTCTTCGTAAAGGGAACATTACCGGCCGACCATCGAAGATTGAAAAACGTGTTGAGCGAGTGAGAGAGTCTTTCATGCGTAGCCTCAAGAAATCAATTTGGAGGGCTAGTCTTGAATTTGCTGTTCCAGTGATGTCGGTGTGGAGAGTTTTACGGAGACTCTTACAACTACGTCCTTATCGTTTACGTTTGTTGCAAGCTCTAAAGCAGTGGTTCTGAACCCGTAGAAGTCTGCTGACCACCCAGCCTGAAATTGAATCATGATCGGACCACCCCCCCTTCCCCCCAAATACACCTAATCAGTTGTAACCCTTCCTCAATAACACTTATTTTAAAGATATTTCAATTCAAAATCTGATAGTCAAAGCCGCGGATACCTTTGGACGATTCTCGTTCAACGCACACAGTTTTCGAAATCCCCATTTATTGGCCACTTTTTATATGTGCTGGTGGACCTTTTTCTCCCGAGGACCACTTCCGAGGCACTCACGGACCACCGGTTAAGAACCACTGCTCTAAAGCCTACAAGGGGGCGTGGTGGCTCAGAGGTCGAGCTGTATGCCTCTCACCAAGGCGGTCCGGGTTCGATTCCCGGTCAATGCATGTGAGATTTTCGAAGTGAAATGCCATGTCCTATGGTTCGGATTCCACGTAAAAAGGAGGTCCCGTGGCTCATAATCACAAGATTCACGGTCACGTAAAACTACAATCTTCCTTCCTTCCCTTCTAAAGCCTACAGACTATGGTGCACATGCCAACTTTGCAAACGATATGTTGCTGCATAACGTTGACAATTTTCTGGATCGTGTAGTCTTCAGTGATGAATCGACATTTCACCTTAGCGGACATGTGAACATTCATAATGTGCGTATCTGGGGGTCAGCAAATCCCCACAAAATGGTACAGTTGCAACGAGACTCTCCTAAATGAATTGTTTTTTGTGCCTTTTATGCTAGAGCAACTGTAACTGCTGTTTCTTATCTTGATGCGCTACAACTATGGCTCTTTCCTCCATTATAAGAAGCTGAACCAGAGAACAGCAAGATGGTTCGCCGCCTCATTGTCGTACCTTAGTATGTGATTAGTTAAATGACTTACCTGACCGCTGGATTGGCCGCAAGGGACCGGACGACAGAGCTTGTTTCGCATGGCCTCCACGTTCATCTGATCTGACACCATGCAATTTGTACCTTTGGGGGTTTGTAAAGGATCATGTGTATGTGCCTCCACTACCAGCTGACCTAACCAAGTTAAGAAACAGGATTGAAGCAGTTGTTGCAACAATTACTCTAGAGAAACTGAGCAAGGTTTGGGAGGAATGGTGCTCAAATTAAACACTTGTAGGACAAACTGTTTGAGTTTCTCTTCCATTTGATGGATTATTTATAATTGTAAGTTAACTGTACCAGTCTGTACAGGGGGAATCTGGATGAAAAGAAAATCCCAAGACTTATACCAGCACTCGGAGAAAATCTGACACATTTAGGAAAAGACGATTGAAATTTTATGGGCATATCCTCAGGATGGGCAATCAGAGACTGACTAAAAGGATTCTTAACCTTGCCCTATCAGTGAACGTTAAAAACACCTGGCTGCTTGAAGTTGAAAATGATCTTCAGGAAATAGGCATCACCGATGAAATTGTACTAGACAGAGCTAAGTTCAGAGAATTAGTCGATAATCACTGCTTTGCAGATCATCCAAGCTCTGTCACCAACAATACCTAGTCAGAAGATCGCAAGAGAAGCCACAGCGAGAAGATGAAGAGATTTTGGGAGAAGAGAAAGGCAATGCCATCAGCTAAATAAGTTCAATCACGCTCCTTAGTCGGGCATGACGAAGAAAGAAAGAAAGAAAGAAAGAATTTGTCTGATACAAATTCTTAAAACCCTGATATTCATTTGGATACACCCTGTATAATCTTAAATAAGTTCCCTTCTGGACAGGAATCTGTCCTGATTTGTCATATCCAGTACTATTGCCACGTACAAAGTCTTAGGTGTCGAAAGTTAGATAGCATATCAACACGAAGCAAATACTGTCTAATGTGCTTGTGACCCATTTTATCATTGGATTTGGATATAACCAAAAATGGCAATGCAGCAATCTCTTGTCATGCTTCGCAGTCCGAAGAGAAGCATTAACAAGGAAAGTAATAATGTAACAGATAGTTATTGGTCTCCAATTTTAAACATCGTTGGGATTTCCACCTTGATAAATCAGAATGGTTTGAGCTTCTTCAGACACTTACCGAACTTAAGCAAGGCATTTGTAATTAAGGATAAAATTATAGCAGCCGGAAGAACAATAAGTAGTCTTCTTAATGATCTTGTCCAGGTGACTTATCACCTTTAGTGCATGAGAGGACAAAAGTTATCTTTTCCCCACATGTGTGTCTTTGAGTCATCAGTCTTTTGACTGTTTTGATGCAGCGCTCCATGGCTCCCTGTCGTGAGCTAATAGTTTTATCTCTACATAGCTACCAAACCTTACATCCGAGATAATCTGCTAACCGTGGTCTACCCATACAGTTCTTGCCCTCGACCCTTCCTTCTATAACTAAGTTTGCTATTCTCTCTTCTCTCACTCGTCTTAATAACTCTTCATTTGTTACTCTATCTACCCACCTGATCTTCATCAGATGTCCTGTAACACCACATTTCAAGTGCTTCTATTCTGCTCTTTTCTACTGCGTCAACAGTCCAAGTTTCACTTCCATATATTGCCACACTCCAGACAAAGGCTTTCAAAAATGACTTCCTAATACCTAAATCTATATTTAGTGTCAACAGATTTCTTTTCTGTAGAAACTCTTTCCTTGCATGGGCCAACCTACTATCCTCTTTGCTTCGTCCAGCACTGGTTATTTTGCTTCCTAAGTAACAGAAGTCTCTTACTTCCTTTAGCTGTTCACCTGCCAGTTTGACGTCAATAGGGGTCTCTGATTTCTTTCGGCTGCATTCCATTATTTTTGTTTTGCATTTATTGATTTTCATAATGAAACCTCCTTGAATCATTAATCCTACTTTAAGTTTTTCCTAATTTCCGACCTTGCTTATTCAATGTATAGATTGAAAAGTATGGGTAATTGAATATATTGCAGCCTTGCTTTACATCATTATGAATACCAGTTTCTCTCTCATGTCCTTCGGCTGGATTAACTGCTATCTGGTTTCTGTATAGATTGATCATCTTCCCATCCCTGTACTTTATTCCAATCCTTTTCAAAATGTCAAACAACTTACTCCAATCAACGTTATCAAATGCCTTTTCTAAGTTTACAAATGCCATGAACATTCTCTTATCTTTCCTTATTCTTCCTTCCAGATCAGCCTAAGACTTCGTAGAACTTCTCTTGTTCCTACGTTTGCCTTGAAACCAAATTGGTCTTCACCCAATTCAGTTTCTGTTTTTCCATCCTCTTGTAAATTATTCTAGTCAGGATCTTTGAAGCATGAGTGATCAAGCTGATTGTACGGTAATCTTCACATTGGTCAGCTTCTGTTTTTTTTTTTTTATGGTATAAGGATGATAACATTCTTCTTAAAATCAGAGGGTATCTAACCGGTCTCATAAATCCTATATACCAAGTGAAATAACTTGATCAGACCTTCATTGCCTATACAGCGTAGCAATTCAGTTGGTACATAAACTATGCCTGGTGCTTTGTTCCTGCTTAAGTCATCCAGTGCTCTATCAAATTCTGATCTCAATATTAAATCTTCTGCCTCATCCTCATCAATTTCCTCTTCCCTTTCCATTACATGATTCTCAATCTCCTTACCCCTACACAAACGCTCTTTCCATCTCTCAACCTTTTCTTCTGTGTTGGAGGATTTCCATCTGAGCCCTTTAATATTACAGCACTTAATCTTCCTTTCTCCAAATGTACTCTTAACCCTTTGAACTCCATTACCCTTAGCATATGCTTCCTGCTCCACTCATAAATAATTTCTTCATTATGAACAGCAGGCAGTAGGAAGTGAACACTGCAAAGCAATCTAACACAAAACATAATTGTTACCCCCCATGTGAGTGCAGGTTAGAATGCAACCACGGTATTCTCTGCCTGTCGTAGGAGGCGACTAATAGCACTGACATGACTGACTTTGATTTGGAAGATCCCCTGTGCATGGGGAGGGCAGAATTCATCCACAGCATCCCCAGCCTGTGGCGAAAGGCGACTAATAGAGGCTTTTCAAAGGTCTATTTCGATTCCAGTCCCAATTTTGATTCAACCATTTGAAATAAATGTGCATGCTGTTTGGGGAAGGGCCACCAACTTGGCTATCTGGCCAGAAAGCCTCGACAGTATTCCCCATCCCGTCAGGTGGGTGCGCCATGCACCCTTGCAGTAGTATCCGCCTCACAACGGAGGTCCCTGAATACTTGCGCCTAATAAATCACTGTGCATGCCGCGGGGTATGTGCCTGTTCTAGGCACTAGGACCCTGGGCAATACTTACTATCGACAGGTAGGTATTGCCTTGGCTGGGTGGCGCCCACAGTAATGGCCCTCGTTCGGAGTAGGTAGTATTCGGGCAGGAAGATATAGGGGATGACGTCCAAATGTTATAAAATAAATACAGAGGATGGCTCCCTTAAAAAGCCATCACTTGAGGTTCAAGTAACCTTGGGACGAAGCCTTTGAGGGTGTCCGACCACAACACACCATCTCTTCATGTCACCCTTCTTCTGAAGACTTGGTCGCGTCTTCCCAGTAACGAGACTTGTTTACATCCAAAATTTTGCCGACTGTTGCTTCTTTCTAAAGTTCAATTGTCAATTTAATCATTCACACATGGGGCCAGGACTGTGATTTGAATTTGGTGTACATTTCTTTCTTGAACACCATAAGCCAAATTAAAATTTCCCACAATAGGATACCATTACAAATCAAAAGTTAAGTTATAACGGTCCTCCCAACCTTACAACATTTTAAATTACTGAAGTTACTCAATAACCAAACAAACTCTTACATTATTACCCATCTTGCAATCCCTAACTTACAAATGTAAGCTTGCTGATTCTTTCTGCCATGTTGACGAATCCAATAGTAGTCTCATCTCCTTTCAGTCATTGCAGTTAGCGTTCAAGGTTGGGTTCTTCTCGAAAGGGCTACATATCCACAGATTTCAAGTACGGTAATCAAAGCTTTTCCAGCTTACACCCCCTCCCCGAGGGGGACACCGACGAAACACTTCCAATCTCTCCAAGTCCGAGGTGATTAATGAAAATGTGCAAGGATGGCTACCGTTTTTGACAGCCTAAGTTTTCACAAGTTTCTTTAATTTGTAATCCGCCCATCAGTTTGAAAGGCGGGTTTATCAACAATAGCAAGCAGTCAGATTTGCATATGGGCCTTTAAAGATTTTAGACGGTAATTAATAACCACCTTCAGTTGTTCAGTTGTTCCCCACAAGCCATGCATGTCTTTACAAAGAATAAGGTCTTTTTCGAACGGACCGTCGGGTCGCGACCGAACCAGCCCACATGCTCCATCTGTGTGTACTTAGAGCAACCACGGCAAAATCTCTTAAGAGTTATCTTGTATGAGTAGTGCGCAAAGTTCTAATATACACTGACCGGCAAAAAAAGTGGAACAGTTAAAAAAAGTAATATAAATAGTATAAATCTAGCCTTGAAAAAGATTTAATCACATTTTAAAAGCTTTTCATGCATTAGTACAAACATCTGAAACATCCGTGAATAGAAATTGATAATATGACATTTCTTAGGGTGGTTTATTACCACCAATTACCCCCAATCCTCGATGAGCCTATCTTAATGGTTTTATAGCGGGAAGTGGACTGGAAGCGTTTAAGGTTTATGAGTGTTGCTGCTCACTTATTGCTGTTCTAGGGATAACAACTGGCACTTGTTGAACACGTGTGAACCATTGTCACACATTTTAGCAAGTTATCCATTTGCAGTTCACACCAAAACATGCCTCTTAGCCGTGAAGAAGCTGCACAGGCAGTTGCATTGGTGGAGGATGGCCGCAGCTTCCGTTATGTTGCTGAGGTCATTGGATCATCTCTCGGTAGCATACATCGTGCAGTGCAACGTTACAGAGAGCTCCGAACATACGACAGGAGACGAGGGTCAGACCGTAGAAGAAGCACAAGTGCCAGGGATGACAGATTTCTCACCCTCCAAGTTCTGCGTAATCGGCATACCACAGCAGTTCAGGCACGAAATCAACTGGAAAATGTCAGAAATGTGAGAGTGAGTGAGCGAACAGTAAGAAGAAGGTTTGAAGAAGCTCATCTTTCGTCCAGGAGACCTGCACGTGGACCCGCACTGGAATGGCATCACAGAGAGGCGCGTCTTCGCTTCGCAAGGCAGCATCTGGGATGGACCCACGAGCAGTGGGCCTCTGTTCTCTTCACTGACGAGAGTCGCTTTAACCTTAGATCTCCTGATTGAAGGGAAAGAGTGTGGAGAAGGCGCGGGGAGAGGTACAGCCCTGTTGCTTTCTCCTCCAGGACTCCATTTGGAGGTGGCTCGGTTATGGTGTGGGGGTGGCATCAACGTTATGGCCCGCACTGAGTCGAGCTGACCCACTGCCCAGTAAACTGAGAGCGATCAAGGGAACTACTCGCGTGTGGCGGAGCTCCTTCCGGGTCCGGAGGGAGTCCGTCATTTTGTGTAGGCTAAGGATAGGTCATACAAGATCCACCCACTCATACCTAATGAGAAGGGAAGACCCCCCACTTTGTACCTGTGGAGCCGTATTCACCGTGGCCCACATTTTCACAGAGCGTGTGGATCTTGCTGACTTACGAAGAAACCTTGGTTTGCAGACGACACTCAAACTTATATTAGCCGATGACGTGGTGGCTGCTGATCGCGTTATCCGCTTTATAAGTGAGAGTGGGTTAGGGCCAGCAATCTAAATTTTCCAGTGAACATTGACTCAACGACTTGTTCGTTTTTGAATGATAATGTTTTGTTTTTTCCGTAATTTTTGTTAATTTTTATAATTTTTATTTTTTATTTAATTGTTTTTGTTTTATTAATTTTTGGTCTTTTGAAATTTAGATGTCCACCTCAAAATTTTAAATTCAATTCAAAATTTGTATTCTTTAATCTGTGTTAAGAGGGGCAGATGACCTCGTAGTTCCGCCCCTTAAAACAACAATAACTAACTAACTAACGCACTGAGTCGGTGTGCATCGATCACGGGACGCTCAATTCCCAAAGGTACATCGAAGAGATCCTGATGAACCATGTGATGCCCTTTGCGCCTTTCATTGGTCAGAATTTCATGCTGATGCAGGATAATGCCCGCCCTCATACTGCTCGCTGTGTTGTACAATATCTGCAGGAAGTGGAGATTCAAACCCTGGACTGGCCAGCTCGTAGTCCTGACTTGAACCCCATCGAACATGTATGGGATACGATTGGAAGGAACGTCAGACAGCATGACCACACCACCTTGGCACAACTGAGAACATCGCTGCTGGAGGAATGGGATCGCATCCCGGCAGATGCCATTCGACGAGTTGTGAACAATATGCCTGAGCGTTTACAAGCTGTCATAGACGCTAAAGGTGGAAACTCGTTTTTAGTGACCAGTGTTCTCTTGCAGTGCAGTGCAAACATTAATACTGTTTTGTTTGGCAATACGTTTGATAAACACCAGCCCAAAAGAGCATTACAAAAAAATAGAAAATTGTAAGATTTGCAAAATGTAACGAAATTTGTGAGTTAAAGCGTGTTGTAAAACATGATTCGGTATTTTCTGTTGCCAACCATCTAAATTTACATGAATAATGCAAATATTGGAAAAACGATACATTTTAGTGGAATAAATTAAGAAATTACATAAAAATTAGTGTTCCACTTTTTTTGCCGGTCAGTGTAGTAATGCACATTTTCCCAACCATAAATTCAATAAATGACAATGTTAAGCAGTTCTCACGGCTTAATCTATATCTTCTCCTTCATTTCCCGTTTCCAGTGTTCTGGATCGGGGTGTGAATCGAGGACCTCCATAATTTTCTGTCTCTCCACCCCTCTTCCTTCTTCCGGTATATCTTCTACTTTTACCCCTCTCTTCTCTATGCTCTCCCTCACTGTATCCATCCACCTCTTCCTAGGCCTTCCCCGTTGCCTCTTTCCTCTTTCTCTGTAAATACTGGCTTTGGGACTCTGTCTTCACCCATTCGCATCATGTGTCCATACCATTTCAGCTTACTAATCTCTGTCTTGTCTTGTAGCTTTGGGAATCCAGTTCTTTCCCTAATTTCTGTGTTCCTGATTTTATCTCTTCGCGTCTTTCCAATTATTCCTCTAAGAAACTTCATGCTAATGTGTATGTTTCACAAAACTCAAGCTCCTAAACCAGAGGGATTTAGAAGGTGTGGTTTGTACCAAAATCTTCCAAATCGTCTCAATAGTACAGGAAAAATGTTGTTGCATTTCTTGAAGGCAACGGAAATATATACTTTTAATCAAATATAGCCCCTGGCAGAACTGTGTCGCATACAGCCGCATAGCACTACATCTGGGTGGGTAGTCTGAACACAGGCTCTCTGATTTCATAAATATTGACAAAGTGTTTATTGATCAGGCGGAATTCCTGTCCCTTTAATATTTTTGACTTTTAATCACTACGGAACCATGATCGATTCTACTAAAGTGTGTTTAAACAAATAAACATATTTATAGAAGCCCGCATAACAGGAAAGCCAGGCGGGTGGTTAATACACATGCGAGAGTTCTCGCACGGGTCTGCTAGTTATTATTATAGTTATTACTTATTATTCATGTGGCATGAAGTATTACACAGTACCCTTGAATTCATTGAAATCATTTAAGCATTGGGCTTCAAAACCAAGATAGCTGTTTGGATACCAGCCCAGTCCCAATATCTCTGTTTCAGTAGTGGAAGTGGAGGTGGTTGTGGGGGAGGAAAGGTTGGCAGCACTGGAGGGGGAGGCGGCGGAAATTCTAGCTCGAGTGGTCGTCAACTCCAGCGGAGCAGAGCACGCATCATGCGGTCCAGCACATCCCTGCGCGGGGGCACAGGTGGTGCAGGCTCGGCTGGTGGGCGAGGAGCTCCAGGCGTGATCATGGGAGCGGGTGGAGGTAGCAGTGCCGGAGGATCGGCTCGGCCCATTGTGCCCGCCCCTTACGTGCCAGAAGAGTTGGTCACGCAGGCCCAGGTTGTGCTGCAAGGGAAGAGCAGGAACCTCATCATCAGAGAGTTGCAGGTAAGTTCCCGTGAGCTTGGCTCGGTTTGGTTTGAACACTCGGATATCTGTTTAAAGAAAAAAAATCAACATGACAAACTTGCACTGCTAAACGTTATTACACTCATCAAAGAACATTGATTCCAATGACATGAATATATTTCAAATTGAACAATAGATGATCGTAATACAGTCTGACACGTGTGTTGATGCAGCCAACACAAACAGACCTAGCTGCTCTGGAAGAACAGCAGTTAGACAACTGGTTGCTGTGCTCTAGTACAATAAAATGAATAATAAAGCAAAACCATCAATGTTACAAAATTGAGTGGTTCAAACAATCTGCCCTCTGTTGGCTCTGTTGATTGATCACAATAATAATAAGAAAAAGAAATAAATTGACACATTGAAACACAAAAATGACAATATTAAACTACACACACAAACCTGACAGGAAAAAAAAAAAATTTTTAAACTCTTAATTCATAGGGCACTTTAATGAAACACTAGGTTCAATAATGTTTTTTATGCAGTTTTAAGAATCAGCCCAAATATCCAATATGATTTATACGGAGCAATAATGTTTGTTACTTTCCATAAAGCAAATGGACAGTGGACACTAAATCATTAAATGATCAACAAAGACTTTTTTTCAAACATTTCTCAGTGAACATCATTCAGGTTGTTTGATACACATACAATTTTAAGATTGCTATTTGCTATCACTATTTTTTAATGAGATAGGGTTTTAGAATTTTTAATAGATTTTATGTTTGAGGATGTCTTTGTCTTTTTTGGATGTGTTAGTAGTTTTTTAAGTTTGAGGCTGATGAAGGGAGCATTAACTATTAGTTCCCAAAACATGTACCTATGATAATTGAATAATTATAAATCATTAAAACAGTTTCAGCCTAGTCAATAACATTGTTAATGTTTTAATTTGTAAACCCTCTAAAGATATCCCGTTGCAGAAAGCTGTGCAAAGCACGGCTAAAGCTGTAGGTAGAAGTGTCAGGACTGTGTGTAATATTGCCTGGGAGTGTGAGAAAGCCAAAGTGAACGGAACTGAAATCGAATCCCAGGTAAACTTCGCCCACACTGTAAAAAAGGCGGAACTCGAATTTGATAAAAGTGTAGTGCGCCAATCTTTCCTGGAGTACTATGGGGCCGGAGAAGAAATTCCTACTGTATGTAAGTTTCTCAGTACCGTTAAAGAAAAGATACTGTTTGTAGGGAAAAGGGACACATTTTGCGAATCATAAAGGACGTGGATTTTAAATTTACGAAATGTAAAAATGTTAAGTATTGTTGTTTGAGTCCTCGTCCTCGGCCTTTTGACTGGTTTGATGCAGCTCTTCATGGCTCCCTGTCTTGAGCTAATCGTTTCATCTTTACATAGCTACCACACCCTACATCCGAGGCAATCTGTTTAACATACAGTATTCTAACCTTGGTCTACCCCTACAGTTCTTGTCCTCGATCCTTCCTTCCATAACTAAGCTTGCTATTCCTGGATGTCTTAGTATGTGTCCTACCAACTTATCTCTTCTCTTCATTAGCAGTCTCCAGAAACATCTCTCCTCTCCCACTCTTCTTAATACCTCTACGTTTGTTACCCTTTCTACCCATCTGATCTTCTTCATTCTCCTGTAACACCACATTTCAAACACGTAATGATATTGTCATACGACGAGCCGCGTATTTATGTGCATTGCGGAAGAACGGAACACCTGTTGTGTTCATCGACAAGACACGAAGAGGTTCCTGGGGTCGTGGTGTACCAAAGTACAGGTCAGAGAGGTATTGGGGTGAAGTGGGGTTTACTCAAGGGGAGAGTTGATTTCTGATTCGAAGTCTGTCTCGAGATTACATGATGAATGACCTGCATGACATGGTTACAGGAGCGATTCATTCTGAATCTTCCACCTGGGTATATTGTTAAACTTGACAATGCATCATCTCGTACCGTACAAGAAAATAAAGTTCACCCCCTTGCTTCTCGCAAAGACTAAAGACTGTCATGGTTGAAATATAACTATATTACAGCTGCAGAAAGCATGACTAAGAGAGATTGGTTTAATTTGTGAAACTATACAAACCGGAGCCTGTGTGCGCCATGGATACTTGAATGATGATGGATTTTCTGTTCTACGGTTACCACCCTCTCACTGTTACCTAAATCCTATCGAACTGATATGGACGGTAGTCAAAGAAAAGTTAGCTGCGGGTAATGGTAGCATACAGACTCTATCAACTCTGAAAGACTTGACCCACCGCTGCAGTCGTGAAGCGAGTAGAGAAGACTATTGGCACTTGATGCGGATATATGTCTCTTCCCCTTGTCCCGGACTTGCCGATAGACAGAGGAGAGCGCACTCGCTTCTAAATCAAATCTTTAATATGTTTTTATTAAGAAATGAGCAGAGATTTCATATTACACCCTCCTTAGAAATATTTGTTTAATTTCTTGGAAAAATGTTGTGGCGATGTTATTACAAATCTCTAATGAATGATTGAGCTCTTGTCCAGTTTTCTTATCCTTAACCCCCTTGGTATTGTAAATGAATGTGTCGCAATAGACCACCACTCTTTGATATTCTCCCCTTGATGTATTGCAAGCAGTGTTGATACTTTGCTCTAGTGATTTGTGAGGATTCTCTTTTGTTGGGTTGGTCAGTGGCCAACCTGATTAAGATAAGGACAACCATGACAGTCCAGACCATCAAATGGATGAATGCTCCAGGTTCTTTGGGTAGATCCCTCGTGATCTTAAGGCTCATGATGCCAATCATTTTTGTTGGTTTACTGTTGAATTTGAGCTACTTGGTTTGCTACAAATGAACACCATATTGAAGATGAAGAAGTGATCCTAGACAGAACAATAATAGAATCTGTCCAAAAATCCATCGTACAAATGTTCAGATTTATTATAGAAGCAGTTTCCTGGGCCATCCGGAAATTTGGTTAGATCTATTCCGAGGAGGCATTTCCGCAGCATAGTTTACCAATTTCCGGACGCTGGCTTTCTCTACACGGATGGTGCTGACGTTCGTTATTGATGGTGTAAATACCAAAATCTCTTTGGGTGAGGACTAGTGTCTTTACTGCGGATCTCGTTTCCATCTATGAAGCTCTAGGTTTTGCACTATAGGATGCAAGAATCTGCTCTCTCATGTGTACGGACTCTGTTCGTTGCTGTTAATTGCTACATGTTTCCCGCAACACCCCTTAGTGCAGCGAATCCACGACCTAGTAGCCGGGTTGCGCCGCCTTGATCACCTTTGTGTGGCTTCTAAGCCAAATGGGAATTTTGGGAAATGGATCAAGCTACAAAAGAGGTGTTATCGCTTCCACCTCGATCAATGGAGGTACCCGCAAGAGATATTCGCTCTCAGTTCTGCCAACATTCTGGGAGAGTCAGTGCACAATGCACAATTAGCTGAGAGCGATCAAGGGGACTACTCGCGTGTGGCTGAGCTCTTTGCGGTCACGGAGGGAATCCGCCATTTTGTGTAGGCTAAGGTTAGGTCTTGCAATATCCACCCACTTGTACTTTATGAGCTGTAGATCCGTATTCACCGTGACCCACATTTTAACCGAATGTGTGGCAGGAGCTGGATAAGGGGAAATGATGATGATGATGATGTGTGGTTCTTGCTGACTTACGAAGAAACTTTGATTTGCAGATGACACTCAAACTTATATTAGCCGATGTGGTGGCCGCTTTATAAGTGAGAGTGGGTTAGGTTAACAATCGAAATTTTCAAGTGATCATTGACTCTCAAAGACTTTGCCCTGTTTTGAATTCTGAATTTTTTTGTTTGTATTATACTTATTAGTTTTATTCAATTTTTTGTTTTATTACTTTTCGGTCTTTTAACATTTAGATGTCCACCTGTAAATATTTAATTCAACTCTTAATTTGCATACTATAATATGTGTTAGGAGTGGCAGATGACCTCGCTGGTCTGCCCCTTGAAAGTTCAATAACTAACTAAATCTTAATCATATGTAGGTTATTTTTCACATATTTCAGTAATTGGAATGATTTTGTGTTGACTGACTGAGAGCTGCAATATTGACTAAACTTTACTCAAAATCTGAAAAGGGACGTTTAAAAATGATTTCTGTGAAATGATCACCATTCTTTTGCTCCACAGCGCACAAACCTGGATGTTAACCTTGCTGTGAATAACCTCCTGAGTCGTGATGATGAGGAAGGTGATGATGCAGATGATGCTCCTGACTCATACGTTCCAGAAGACCTCATATCTCTTCTGGATGGTGGATTCCATGCTGACCATTCTGTCATTATTGATGCAGACACAATGTTTTCTGAAGACATGTTTGGTTACTCTGCTATGAGAAAGTAAGTACTAATGTCATCTTATTTTTAGCACAATTGCCAGACCTTTTGCAAACAGTAAGGAAAGATTCCACAAAATAAAGAGACTTTCATACTATGTAAATAGAAAGAGGCTGTTACGAGGGAAATGTGCAAACTTGAAGCCATAATAATAGCAAAAGATCTTGTAGTGGTTTAAGGTTAAGCCTCAAAACTGATAAAATTTTGAAAGGGGTTTGTGTTTATTCTTATAAATATGGTAATGTTTCTTATCATTTGTTGTTGGCCATGGAGAAAGGGTTATATCAGATGTGGAATGTGAAAGCTATTTAATGTTGAATTATTGAGTATGGGTCCAATAATACCATTGATTCGAGAGCAGTGTTCCCATTTCCTACCTTAGGATTCACTGCTACCGTGGGTTAGGTAGGAATAGGCAAGCCTGGGGGGTGAAAGTGAGCCCCAGACGTCAAGGTCATAAGTACTGGTGATTTGAAGTTAGCTGTTTCACTTTAAATAAAATTTTAAACAGTGATGAACGATAGTCAGAAAGTTACGCCCTTGTGTGGTGTAACGTGTTAAGTGATCCACGCTTGTCATCATTCGCTGGCCTCGGTTGTCTTGTCAGATTCTTAGTCGCCCAGCAAGCACTAACTTAACGGAATTTCAACGTGTGATGAACAATGTCATACACTGCACCATAAGAAAGGTTGAACGTCTGCGATAAGGTTCGCAGGTGTACACGCCGGTCTTTCAAAATTGCTGCCTCAATGGCTCGGACATTCTGCGGGTTTGCAGCGTTGCCGACTACCTGGAGCGTGACTAACCACTAAGGTTCACACGGCCCTCTTGGAAGAATGCACACCCCCTGGAGACATTGCTACAGTTGTCCAATTTTCTCTTTTCATGGTATTCTTATCTTCATCAACTTACTTTTGATTTATTTAGTTCCTGTAATTGTTTAGGAAAGCATTACAAAAAATATACACCTTTTTAAAAGCTTACATGAATCCTTGCCACGTGATCGACATACATCAAAGTCTAAACTGTCAAGACTCGAGGGCATTGCACGTCGCAGCCACTAATACTGATTTCGGGCATTTACAATTTATAAAATAAATATTCAAAACTTTCGCTAATCATAACTGTAAACACCTTTAACCCCTCAAGCGTGATATTGTGAAACTCTGGGCTGCACCCACAACATGCATTATTTCTAGCCTGCTCCCAATGGTAAGCGCGGTATCATATGCATTTCGCTATAATTTCCAAACGCACTGGCAAAAGTTTTCAAAAAACACATATGATAACAGCAACATGTAACATAATATTATAAACTTTCAATAACCTGATTAACCCTGGTCAGCGGCATGTCAATACTGGGACAATATCACAGTCGCCCAATGTGTTCGTCTTTCTTGGCGTTCTATCACGAATTACATCGTCAGCGTCACTATCTTCACTGGAAGTTATAGCGAACTCATCCTCTATATCGCTGTCACACTCTGAATCACTTTCGTTTGCTCTATTATCTAGCAAATTAGCTATTTCCTTGTCATCAATAACTGTGCCAGGACCTACCATGTTTACAAGCAAACTCACGGTCCGCAAAAGTGGGATCACGTGTGCAGAGATCTGAAAAATAAATGACTGTGAAGATATGCGACACCTCCTGGCAATAATAAGTAGCTCGAAGTGTAGCCAAAAGTTGCCTCTTCCTGCCATCTTACGACCAAATAAATAACTATTACGATGTCCACGCAGCGGGCGATTCAAATTCGACGGCGCACCATTGCGCCGTACACGGTAAGGGGGTTAAACCAGTAACCAAAGTACTTATCAGTACGCCTGGTGGATATTTCAGTCTTCCCCTGTCCATGAAATTAAAATAACAGGAAAGAACATCAGAGCTCAGGTCTGATGTTTCATCAAGTAATACAAAAATGAAATACTGGAAATCATTCACATTGAACATACTTCAGTAATTTATGACACACATAGCCTCCTATGTTCGTAATGCCGACAGTATAATTTTTAATTATATGTACATAATCGAGTTCATGGCTGATGTTTGATGCATACCTTTGACGAATTAGTAACTTATTAGTTACTCCTGTGGATAGCTCTAAGCCATGTTTGAACTTAAATAGGATCTTTAGGAACAAAAATATGATGACGGGAACGCAAGAACTAGACTGCATTTTTTGTCACTGTTGTGCAATTCACATGATTCATCACAACGTTAGATCTAGAAATCGTTAAACAATCCAAGAACAAGGATGAACACTTCAACAGTCTAGGTCGCTGGCAGGAAGTGAAAAAGCACTCACTTGCACCATCTTCAGCTGTGACGTGGCATCCGAGGTGATGGGCGGACAGCATGGCCTGTCTGTCTAGTGTGGCCTTGGCGCATTGCCTAAACTAATGAAAGACGTAGTAATTTACCGTATATACCCGAATGTAAGACTTTTTGCACTTTTTTGTGTTATAAAAATTTGGGGTCTTATATTCAGGGTATTTAAAAAAATAATTTTTTAAATTATTATTATTTGCAAAGTAGTATGTGGTGTTGGCATCTTGTAACTCGCAAGAAATCAATGCGTTAATGAAGATTAAAATATGGTTTGTTATGTTTAATTACAATGCATATACGAACAGCGTACATTTTGAGGTTAGGATTTACGCATACACGTCATTTTAAGCGGATAAATTATATGTTCGAAAGCATACGGAAATATGTTTTAAAACAATCTTTACAAGAACAACCAGTCTGTTTTACGAGCAGTAATTGAGTGATCAACGTATCTTAATTTAATAACGTCTCCCATTCTTGAACAAAGAAATTATAGAGTATGTCTTGGAAAAGCGGGCAGAGGGATTTCCGATAACACGAGACGTTATAAAAATGAAAGTACGGCCTTAAGGGCATATATTGTGCAAGTTATGAGCTAGCGAGTATTTTTTTGAAAAAATCTGTAAGAGGCAGTTGATAACTAGGCCTCGTCTTATATTCGGGGTCGTCTTACATTCGGGTATTTAAGGTTGTAATGGCCAACGCGGGAAGTCAACAACCCACCAAGAGTATTCTGGTAATAGTGGACAATGTATAAAAATTTGTTGGCCAAAGCATTAGATAATGATGTGATAATACAAAGGGTTGACTTTACAAAGGTCGCTTGACAATTTAGCAAACATGTGGAGGACCAGACAATATTATTGTCACTAAATAAGGAAATCCAGGAAGGCATAAAGGACACGACACCACCTCTAACTAATAATAAGATATATTATCAAATAGATGGCACATAAACATATGAGAAACATTAGCACAAATTTACACACTTGAAGAAACACTCATTAAGAATTAACACACGTTACGTCTTGAGCCTAAAACACACATATTGTCTTGAACGTAGCTGCAGATCAGTACATCATAGAACGGCATGCAATACACGGCGGTTCCAAAGAATGATATAATTTAAATATGCAACACAAGTGGAGTTGCAACAAATAATGAAAAAACAGGTCGCATGGAACGAGAATGTGTCGTCGAACCAGGACTGACTTACAGTGATGCGCCGATACTGTAAGCCCAAAATGAATTGTTAATAAAACAAATTATGTGTGAAACGCAGGAAGTCAAAGTAGTTGCTGTCACACAAATACCGGGATATGCCAATCGCACGGTATTGTCACAATAGTAAAGTAGTTAAACCCAGCGTCAACTTCCATTCCAGTGATGTTGCAGGAAGTCAAAGTAGTTGCTATCATACAAATACCGGGATATGCCAATCGCACGGTATTGTCACAATAGTAAAGCAGTTTAGCCTAGCGTCAACCTCCATTAGTGATGATGCCTAGCCTTGTAACATGCTTCCAGACACGATGAATTACTTATCACATGAAGCATCATCATTATTCATACGCGTGAAGACAAATTGTTAGGCAGTAAATGAAGATAGAAGTAAACACATTATAACAAACTATCCGACGCCGCGGATTGAAGAATTCGTCGACATGGCGCGTAGCAACATCAAGCATGGTTTGAAGAGATGGAAAATCACCGTAATGTCACTGCCCTAACAAAATATGAATCATGTGCATAGGACATGATTGCTAAGCACGGTTACTATGAAGATAGCACCAATTATAGAAACGATTAGCTGGATACTTGTTGATATATCACAACCAACGTTGAAGCAGCATTGTGTCATGGCTACACTTCAAAGAACAACGAAGAAGAAAACACGTGATTGGTCGCTACAAGCAGCAAGAAGGCCTCTGATAGGCTGGAAGCAGCCAATCACAGTAGAGAGTTTAAAAACCAAGTAAGAGGCCTCTGATAGGCCGAAAGCAGCCAATCACAGTAAAGAGTTCAAACAAGTTAAAGATGAATCAATGTGGCCAACTTAGAAATACCAAAATTACCTTCTAAGCCAAAATATCCTACTGGAAACACGGCAGTGGGAATACTACATGCAATCAAAACAAATAAATCATGACAACTAATCAACAGAAACAAAACTAACTTGACAATGAATAAATACAATGAAGACAAATAATACAGATATGTACAACCATACAGAGTGGAAACAAATAGGGAAACACAAAAACTGGTTTGCCAAGACAGTGGCCGAACCATATTGCCCGCACAGAAACAACAGGCAGGTTGTTTATGAAAATACAAGAGTGTTTAGTTCTGCGGCAACAAGGGAGACACCTTGACGATGGGACGTTTCAAGAGTCCAGAGGTGGTATGTAGAGAGATCACACGAGCTAGGCCGTCCTTACCACAATGAACCTCAAGAATTCGTCCAAGTCGCCAGTAAGTAGGAGAAACATTGTCGTCCATAATAAGCACAAGCGTGCCAACCTTGAGGTTAGGAGACATACGGTTCCACTTGCGACGTTGTTGAAGGGAGAGTAAATGATCTGTGGACCATTTACGCCACAATGAAGTCATAATCTGTTGAAGTAATTGCCATCTAGACAACCTATTGATGGGCACTTCAGAAGCGTCAGGAATGGGCAAGGCATTCAAAGGTCGTCCAACAAGAAAGTGACCTGGCGAGAGATAGCACAAGTCAGTAGGATCCTCAGACATAGGCGAAATGGGTCTAGAATTTAGAATGGCTTCAATTTGCACCACGAGAGTGGTCAATTCTTCATACAGAATGAGTGCGTCATGCTCGGAATCACATCCCGAGATACAATCATCAACATAGAAGTCGTTGAAAACAATCTGAGTGGCAGCTGGAAAAGCTGTGCCATCAGTGAGGGCGAGCTCCTTTAGCACACGAGTGGCTAAGAAGGAAGCTGGGGCAGTACCATATGTAACGGTGTTTAATTGATATTCTACCATTGGGTCTGAAGGAGAGTCTCTCCAAAATATTCTCTGTAAGTCACGATCTTTGTGATCTACAAGAATCTGTCTGTACATTTTACTCAGATCAGCTGCAAACGCTATCAAGTGAGTACGGAACCGAAGCAAAATAGAGAACAAATCCTGCTGAATTACAGGGCCCACCAACAAGGTATCATTAAGGGAGCACCCAGACGTAGTAGCCATCGAAGCATCAAATACCACTCTGAGCTTTGTAGAAGTACTGTGCGGCTTGAAAACAGGATGATGGGGAATGTAGTAAACTTCACCATCAGTCGGGTGGGGGGCAACTTGCATATGGTTTAAGGCTAGATATTCATGCATGAATTCAGTGTATTCTAACCTTAACTCAGGGTTACGAGCCAAACGTCTTTCGAGGGAGTGAAAACGATTTAGTGTAGCGTAGCGAGAGGCACCTAGAGGCTCCGAGTCTACCTTGCGAGGGAGTCTAACCACAAATCTACCATCGTCTTTGCGAGTGGTAGTAGCAACGAAGTGTTCTTCACATATGGATTCATCAACAGACAACACTGGGGTTTCAACTTCTTCAACGTTCCAAAACGCTTCCAGCTGTTGTTCTACATGAGGGCGTGAGAGTGTAAGTGCTGATACCACGTGCGATGGTTGCGAGGTGCTTGCACTGGGCAGCTTCCCAGAAAACACCCAACCCACAGAGGTATTTTGAATGATGGGCAAATCACCAACTGGTATGATTTTACCAGGACATAACAGGTCAAAGAAATATTCTGCACCAAGAACAAGATCAATAGATTTAGTGCAATTGAAATCAGGATCAGCTAAATCAATATGTGATGGAATGTTCCATTCAGAGGTATCGAAACCAGCAGCGGGTAGCTCAAGTGCAATATTGGGAACCACGAGACATTCAAGCTTAGCAGACCAATTAGTAGCACAGGCAAAAACGTTCACATCAGCAACAACAGTAGCAGTGCTTTGATTTTGACCAACACCGTGAATGTGTACCTTCATAGGTTTGGTGTGGAGTCTTAATTTCTTAATTAAGTGTGACGAAATTAAGTTACAATCTGATGCAGAGTCAAGTAGTGCAGTGACAGGTACACGTAAGCCATTGCCAGCTAATATATTCAACTTGGCAGTGGGTAATAGAGTCCTTGAAAATTGATTGTCACGAGCGACGTTACTGCAACTAGTGTTTACCACGTTAGCATGAGCTTGAGAAGCATCATTACTAGTGCCACTGGAGGGCTCATAGTGAAGAAGAGTGTGGTGTTTTCGGGAACAAGTGTTACAAGAGTACTTCGAACATTGATGATTAGGCTCGAAATTACGCAAACAATTGTAACATAATTTACGAGACCTGACAAAATCCCATTTGGCTGTGGACGAAAGTTTGATAAAGGTACCACATTTCGACAATTGGTGATCAATGCTCCTACAATATGTACAACGAGATTTGGTAGTAGTTAACATGGGTTTCTGAGGCAAATGACCTTCAGCTTTAAGTTTGGTTACAGCAGTATGTAATGCAGGCCTGGACCCATTCCTTTCAGTTATTTCCAGTACCTTGCATTTTTTCTCTAAGAAGCTAACCAAGTCCTGGAGAGTGGGAATTCTCCCAGAATCAACATGATTCTCCCATTCACGGATGCTATCATTATCTAGTAGCTCCAATATAAAATGTGACAATAACAGGTCTTGAAGGGGAACCCCGTTAAAGTCCAAAGCTTCTAACGCATTGACATGAGAAACAAAGTGGTCGATGATGGCACGCAAGGACACTGAATCATTACCGTAAGCGGGGGGCTTGAAAAGCTTGGTAACATGATTGTGCGCTATGAGCCTAATGTTATTGTATCGAGTTGTCAGCAAGTTCCATGCAACCATAAAGTTATCATCTGACACAGTAATGTTCTTTAAGAGGAGTTTGGCCTCACCACTAAGACTAGAATTAAGGTAGTAGAACTTAACAATATCAGACAGAGCATGGTTATCAATTACTATGGCCTTGAAGCTATCTCTGAAATTCAACCAGTCTGTGAAGTCGCCACTGAACTGCGGAATTTGAATTTCAGGCAACTTTATATGCGCTGCAGCTACGTTAGCAGTAGGAAATTGTGCACTCTGCAAATTATTCAAAGGGTTATCACTGTCTGTAGTGTTGGATTTTTTGAAATTGTCACAATGTAGTTTAATTTTAACCATCAACTCAAAATATTTATCTTCGAAGTCACAACGTTCGGCTATTTCTTCGTCGATATTGTCTGTAATATCCTCTAAAGCGACTTGCGCTTCGTTATATTGTTCATAAATTTCCTCGCATTTGTGTTTGCGTAACACTAACATTCGATATTGTTCTTCTGTAATGTCCTGAAAGTTGCTAATTACTTTTTCTTGTGAGGTAAGCATGGCCTTAGCGACTGCACGCTTCCTAACTAAAGGTCGTTTTTGGGCATCCTCCATAATGACTTTAGGATTGCCCGCCTAGATGTAATTACCAGAGTTGCACACCTAACTAACACAACCAACTTAACTAACACAAAAAATAAACACTGAGACAATGGTCTCGATTAAGTTGTAAACAAACATCTGAACATAGAATACTGTATTGTGTCCTTGGGAAGTTAATGGGAACGTATACAATGTTAATTTATGGCCTTCCTGGTGAAATAGCTAGAAACAAGGGCCCAACGTGGCCAAAGCAAAGCTTAATAATTCATTCAAAGTAGTAAACAGCTCAATATCCGGCCCGGAGAGGACCAAATAATGTAATGGCCAACGCGGGAAGTCAACAACCCACCAAGAGTATTCTGGTAATAGTGGACAATGTATAAAAATTTGTTGGCCAAAGCATTAGATAATGATGTGATAATACAAAGGGTTGACTTTACAAAGGTCGCTTGACAATTTAGCAAACATGTGGAGGACCAGACAATATTATTGTCACTAAATAAGGAAATCCAGGAAGGCATAAAGGACACGACACCACCTCTAACTAATAATAAGATATATTATCAAATAGATGGCACATAAACATATGAGAAACATTAGCACAAATTTACACACTTGAAGAAACACTCATTAAGAATTAACACACGTTACGTCTTGAGCCTAAAACACACATATTGTCTTGAACGTAGCTGCAGATCAGTACATCATAGAACGGCATGCAATACACGGCGGTTCCAAAGAATGATATAATTTAAATATGCAACACAAGTGGAGTTGCAACAAATAATGAAAAAACAGGTCGCATGGAACGAGAATGTGTCGTCGAACCAGGACTGACTTACAGTGATGCGCCGATACTGTAAGCCCAAAATGAATTGTTAATAAAACAAATTATGTGTGAAACGCAGGAAGTCAAAGTAGTTGCTGTCACACAAATACCGGGATATGCCAATCGCACGGTATTGTCACAATAGTAAAGTAGTTAAACCCAGCGTCAACTTCCATTCCAGTGATGTTGCAGGAAGTCAAAGTAGTTGCTATCATACAAATACCGGGATATGCCAATCGCACGGTATTGTCACAATAGTAAAGCAGTTTAGCCTAGCGTCAACCTCCATTAGTGATGATGCCTAGCCTTGTAACATGCTTCCAGACACGATGAATTACTTATCACATGAAGCATCATCATTATTCATACGCGTGAAGACAAATTGTTAGGCAGTAAATGAAGATAGAAGTAAACACATTATAACAAACTATCCGACGCCGCGGATTGAAGAATTCGTCGACATGGCGCGTAGCAACATCAAGCATGGTTTGAAGAGATGGAAAATCACCGTAATGTCACTGCCCTAACAAAATATGAATCATGTGCATAGGACATGATTGCTAAGCACGGTTACTATGAAGATAGCACCAATTATAGAAACGATTAGCTGGATACTTGTTGATATATCACAACCAACGTTGAAGCAGCATTGTGTCATGGCTACACTTCAAAGAACAACGAAGAAGAAAACACGTGATTGGTCGCTACAAGCAGCAAGAAGGCCTCTGATAGGCTGGAAGCAGCCAATCACAGTAGAGAGTTTAAAAACCAAGTAAGAGGCCTCTGATAGGCCGAAAGCAGCCAATCACAGTAAAGAGTTCAAACAAGTTAAAGATGAATCAATGTGGCCAACTTAGAAATACCAAAATTACCTTCTAAGCCAAAATATCCTACTGGAAACACGGCAGTGGGAATACTACATGCAATCAAAACAAATAAATCATGACAACTAATCAACAGAAACAAAACTAACTTGACAATGAATAAATACAATGAAGACAAATAATACAGATATGTACAACCATACAGAGTGGAAACAAATAGGGAAACACAAAAACTGGTTTGCCAAGACAGTGGCCGAACCAAAGGTAATTCTAATAACGTATTGTTTAATTTTCCAGGGAGAAATCTTCCTTTACTGTTCCTGAAGTTCGTACTGGGTCACATAAATATCTGCCCAATAATTACAGTAATTTCAATATTTCTGATCCAATAGTGGCTCAAGGTATTCAATAAGCTAACACAATGATTTATCATTAAATTAAATGAAGAAAATTCCAGTTTCAACAACGTCATACTTTTAATCACCAACATGCAAGAAACTTAATTTTAACAAGAATTGTTCACATCGGACTCTAAATTAATTATAGGTCTTATACTAGTTCATTAAATACCTTCAGTCGCCTCCATAGTACTCGAATACATCAGAGGAGTAGTGAAAGTGGGACCCATAGGAAACTAGGTTCAAGTGAGTAGGTTCCGATGGTATGGGCATGTCCTGACAAGAGAGGAGGACTTAAGTGGGGAAAAGAGTTGGAAATGAAATTGAGGGGTCAAGGAGGAGTGGAAGACATATATCATCCTAATAATCGTTTGCACAGATTATGTATCCTAATTATTGTTTGCATAGCTTACATATTTTAATTATTGTTTGCACAGATTGCATATCCTAATTATTGTTTGCACAGATTACGTATCCTAATTATTGTTGGCACAGATTACATATCCTAACTATTGTTTGCACAGATTACGTATCGTCCTAATTATTGTTTGCACAGATTACGTATCATCCTAAATATTGTTGGCACAGATTACATATCTAAATTATTGTTCGCACAGATTACGTATCATCCTAAATATTGTTGGCACAGATTACATATCTAAATTATTGTTCGCACTGATTATGTATCATCCTAATTGTTGTTTGCACAGATTACGTATCATCCTAATTATTGTTCGCACAGAATACGTAGCATCCTAATTATCGTTTGCCCAGATTACATATCATCCTAATTATAGTTTGCACAGATTACATAACATAATTATCGTTTGCACAGATTATGTATCATCTTAATTATTGTTTGCACAGATTTCGTATCCTAATTATTGTTTGCACAGATTTCATATCCTAATTACAGTGCACTCCCGTTAATTCGCGTGCGGATAATTCGCTTTGCGGTTAATTCGCGGGTGTCGTTGTATATTTCTTTAAAGTAGTAATTCGTACACCCACTAACCATTATGCTAAATAAAATTCTCTCTTGTGTCATTTAAAAAGAATTTTAATGCGATATGCTGCGTGGAGACGAAATCATTGAAATTTGAGAAGACTGGACTTCGTTTCCTTGCTATGTAACAGTAGGCCTACATGCACACTGCTACAAGAATTCTGAAAACTTGTAAACATACGAGCATGTTGCCGCGGGCGGTATAGCACAGATTCCGTTATCTTGGAAGTGGAGACAATGCAAGTGAATGCTCTTTCTCTCAGAACCTACCCTTCGTTTTGCCACAGCTGAAGCCCAAGGTCGCTGACCTGTGAATTGAGCAGGCTAGATGCGCGGCCAGTGAGCGTACGGTATTGTATACAGTAGTCTATTGTAGTTGAGAAGTGTGCTTGGCGTGCGTACGTCTTTTCAGTGTTTTGAAGTCAGCTGCGAGAGTTTTCAATAGTAAATTGTGGTTATCAGTTTTCGATATGAGCGGTCGAAAAATGAAATACAAAAGGTTAAACGTCAGTGGAAAAACTGAAAATTATAGAGAGGCTGGTGAGAGGCGAGATGTAATCCAAGTTAGCCAGTGAGTTTGGTGTGGGTGAAACTACAGTGAGAGACATGAAAAAACAAAAGGAAACCCTCATCAAATTTTCTGCTAAGTGTGATCGTTCATCAACCCGGAGATCAATGAGAACATCGGGCTATGAAAATCTAGATGAAGCCATGATATGCTGGTTTAATCAAAAATGAGCGGAAGGTATTCCTGTGACAATTCTAATGGGTTGGGGGGTCTCCGCCCAATCAATACAAATAATTATTGGCAATTAACAATTTATTGCCTCTGGGGACATGTTTCGGGCCTCATGGGCCCTTCTTCAGCCACATAAATTATGTACATATTCACATCCATCGTGTTACTTATACACAGATCATGCATATTATAAGAAAAACATTAAAATTAACACTCCAAAAATTTTTATTCTAAAATATCATCTTATCCTTATTTTAAGAAAATTGAAAGTAACCCTCTAAAGGCTAATTCTAAAATGTATCTTATCTAAATTATAAAAGAAGAAAATACGGCTAAAAGTGACACATATGGTCGTGGTGACTTTCGTAATATTTTGATCTAGTAGAAGTCCTGTTCAAATTGCTATTAAAATGTTAGTTTAAAATGTTAAAAATATTGAGGTAGTTAGAATGTGACCAGTGGGCTTATAGGTCCTCCATTTGTAATTCGGCGTCCTATTTTACATCCAATCTTCATGATTTTAGCTTGATAATATGTTTTGATCAAAGCTGGACCGTTGTCTTTTTCTTTAATGCTGGATTGGGTAGAGACATTACACTTAAGAAAAAACGTCATTCGGAGCCTGTGTCGAAGTGAACCAGCCAAAGGGGTATGCCTGCTGTCCCTACTATAAAGATAATAATAGGTCTTAGAAAAATGAATGCGTCAAAAGACTGGGAAAAGAAACGAAAATGTTTATTGATAACTTACTAAGTTCAAATTGAAAGAGTAACCGACAGTCAGCTTTCTACCTGGGACAGTCAGCTTTCTACCTGGAGGCTGTAATGGGAAGAGAAAGAAGTAACATTATAGTCGCCTGCACATATGAAACAAGTGAGAGGGTGACTCATGCGCCGGAAAGCTTACCTTTAATTAATAGTTTGAGGTTCAGAGTGTGTTGTATCTGACGGCACGTTGCTGTGTGAACTGAGCTGGCCCGACCTTGTAGCAGGTTAGGAACTTGAAGGAGGGGAGGGGGAGGGAGGGGATGTGTGTGGGGGTAATGAATGACTGGTGCAAAGCGGAGTTTGTCTTAGGTTTGTGGCCTAATTGGCAGGCTATGTGGGGTGGGTGGACCTTAACATGGGGGGGGAGAGAGAGATAAACAAGGAGCTGGCGATGGATCTGAGCTTCAATAATTATGTACAGTGGAATCTCGTTAGTACGTTTTTCAAGGGACTGAAAAATTTGGACGTCATATGCGGGAAAACGTACTACCGATAAACGCCATACTGCATTTACAACGTATAAGAAAGAACGCGGCGTATATATGGACGTCAAATCGCCGACCTTAGTAAGTGATTGTATGCACTACTAGTCACGACATAAACATAGGTTATCAGTAACTTTCACGCAATAAATAACATAAAAATGAATTACTGTACCTCTACACCACAGTATAATACAGGGTCTTTATTTCTGCTTAGCAAGGACATTCTCGCTCTCGCACTCCGCCAGTGACGGCTCAGTTACCGGCGACCGCGCACGCATATGTAGGCCTATGGCAGAATACGGTGCTTAAAATCAGTAACCTACCATGCAGTTTTACTGGCCATGATTTACAGTAGATGCTGAAAATGTTCCCCATCAGCTTCCAAACACATTTAATACAGGGTCTTTCTTTATATTTGATCAGCAAGGACATTCTCGCACTCGCGCTCCGCCAGTGACGGCTCTATCGCCGGCGACCGCGCACGCATATGTTTGAAGCACGGGCTTGCTTGAACCACTTCAATAAAGCACTTTCTAGTTCAGGAAACTGTCCCTCTCGCATACGTTTCCTTTTGCCACTCACCCCTTCTTCAAATGCACGTTCAATTTCCTTCCTTTTGCCGAGAATCGTGTTCAGTGTAGACGGAGGAATGTTCCACTTTCGCGCTATATCCACACGCTTCAAGTGAGGATTGCATTCCACGTCTCGAATGTATTTCATCTTCTCATCATTAGTTATCTGCCGTACTTTCTTCTTATCCATTATGAAACACTCAATAAAATAGGTCATAACTGGACGTGGACACTAAGAACTAGAAGACAATAGTGCGGAACACGAAGACATTATTAATGTGCCTACGTGAGAAATAAACAAAGGGAAGGGGGTGAAGGACAGCGGGAGAGAGACTCGTCACCTGTGTTGCGTCATAGCTACGCCGTCAAACACAATAAAATCATCTACACTGTCAATAACTATCAGAGAATATGAGGCAATATCGTGTCGTGTTTTCCAGAAGCCGAATTTTATAATGAAATAAGAATAAAATCCGGTTCACTAACAAATAGTTAAACGGAAATGTGATCGTTGTAAGCTGGAATAGAGAACGTATTAAGGGGATATATCAACATGAATTTAGTAGGATTGGGTCTGGGACTTGAGAAAGGAGAGAAAGGGCAGCGGGAGACACGTCACCTGTGTTGCGTCATAGCTATAGTCACTTCTACGCCGTCTAACACAATGAAATCATCTACACTGTCAATAACTATCAGAGAATATGATGCAATATCGCGTCGTGTTTTCCAGAAGCCGAATTTTAAAATGAAATAAGAATAAAATACGGTTCACTAACACAGTTCAACGGAGATTTGATCGTTGTAAGCGGGAATAGAGAACGTATTAAGGGGATATATCAACATGAATTTAGTAGGATAGGGACTTGAGAAAGGATAGAAAGGGCAGCGGGAGAGACACACGTCACCTGTGTTGCGTCATTGCTATAGCCACTTCTACGCCGTCAAACACAATGAAATCATCTACACTGTCAATAACTATCAGAGAATGTGAGGCAATATCGCGTCGTGTTTTCCAGAAGCCGAATTTTATAATGAAATAAGAATAAAATTCGGTTCGCGTACAAATAGTACAACGGAAATTTGATCGTCGTAAGCGGGAATAGAGAACGTATTAAGTGGATATATCAACATGTATTTTGTAGAATTGGGACTGGGACTTGAGAAAATCATCGCGCTAAGCGGGAAAACGTCGTAACCGAGAACGTGCTAACGAGATTCCACTGTATGTGTTTTGACTTCTATGATTGTTGTGGCGAAGGATAACATTTTTTAATATTTTCAAAAAGTATGTTAGCATCGAAATTGATTTCGTTTAAATTATGCATCGGATTGGTGCGCTGTGCGTTATCTATTTCTATCTGTTCCAATATATTCATAATAGGCCCTTTCCTAACATAGTGGATAATTTCTAAATCTTTCTTAATGTTGGTGAAGGTGTGGTTAGTGTCTTTCATATGGTTCCCCATGGCCGAATTTTTTTTATGCTTGATCGCATTTTCATGTTCAAGGTATCTCGTAGTGAAGCTACGTCCGGTCTGTCCAAGATAATCTGAGTTGCATTGCTGGCATTTGAGTTTATATAAGCCTGAAGAATTGTATTTATCGGATTCGTTTATTTTATTAGAATTGTAGATTATTTTATGGTTATTATTGTTAGTCTTGAACGCGATTTTGGTGTCGAATTTCTTTCGAGTGTTTGCTATGTCATAGGTGTGCCGATTAATATATGTAAAGACAGCAAATTGATTTTTTTCTTTTCTTATGATGGTGAGCCGGGAAATAGGTTTATTTTTAATTTTATTGATGATTTTTTCTATTTCTGTTCTGGAGTACCCGTTGGCTTCTGCTATTTGGAAAATGACATTTATTTCGTGCTGGTAGTCTTGTTCAGTCTTGTTCATCTAGATTTTCTTAGCCCGATGTTCTCATTGATCTCCGGGTTGATGAACGATCACACTTAGCAGAAAATTTGATGAGGGTTTCCTTTTGTTTTTTCATGTCTCTCACTGTAGTTTAACCCGCACCAAACTTGCTGGTTAATTTTAATGTTTTTCTTATAATATGCATGATCTGTGTATAAGTAACACGATGGATGTGAATATGTACATAATTTATGTGGCTGAAGAAGGGCCCATGAGGCCTGTAACATGTCCCCAGAGGCAATAAATTGTTAATTGCCAATAATTATTTGTATTGATTGGGCGGAGACCTCCCAACCCATTAGAATTGTCATTGTACACGTCAATACGGACCTTGTGAAATGGATAATCCTCCAATTAATCTTGAGGTATTCCTGTGTCCGGGCCAATGTGTGCGGAGCAAGCCAAACGTTTCCACATTGCCCTTGGCTTAGAAGGGGATTTTAAAGCATCTTCTGGCTGGCTTACGCGGCTTAAGAAACGCTACGGAATAAGGGAAATTGCGGTTCACGGAGAGCGTCTTAGCGCAGACACGAGTGGTGCTGAAAAGTTTGTACAGTAGAACCTCGATGCATCGTTTTTCAAGGGGGAGGGGGAAAATGACGATGGATGCGGGTAACATAAAGAAAATTGAGTAAAAAAATAAAGAAAGTACGGGTACTGTATTTGGACATATTTCTTCATGTAAACTTTATAGAGACGTCAAAATATTGCAACCACGATATACGCGATATGATTTCATATGTCATTTTATCACTTGCTCTTTTTAGTAAAAAAGTCATTGTTTTTTGTTTCGTCAAAGCTTTACGTTTCAGACGAAACAAAGCCTTCTCAACTTGCATAATGTTCTCTTCTTCACGATCACTGATGACATGCGAGTACATGAAGGATTTCATCTTCGCTAAGACGGCATGCGCTTCGGCGAAACTCGGGACGACTTGGGGCTCACGATCGTCTTCTCATCACTCCTCTGCCCCGCGCCATCATCGCACAGCTCGCCAATCTTCGCGGGAGATACTTCCGGTGTTCCGAATGAAAGAATACAGCAGTTCCGAGTGTTCGCGGGTCTCTGACCGGGCAAGCTATTTCAAGGCTAAATGACGTCACGCTATGACGACACCCGCTCAAGACCTTTTAAATGCTTTCATTGCTGTTCTGTGTGATCTAACTTGTTAGTCAAGCATTGCCAAACACAGCGTAACATTATTGAGATTACGAGAATTGCGTCGTCAGTGAAGTAAAGTTTTCATTACGAACTACAGATAAAATTGTAATCGCCGCACACGACCAAGATACTACACGGAACCACTCAGAATGAAATGAAACAGCACAATGACGGCTTGGTGCTTCGAGCAGAATCGTTGGCGCCTGAAGGCTCGTAGGCGTGGTTATATAGTGTGGTTGCGCGTAAACAATCTGCGCACTGCAGTCCAGCCTACAACTTGCTTCAGCCGAGAAACTTGCTCAAGCCTAGGAACTCCTAATCGTTCGTACCTCGTACATTCTCGCGTAACAGGTTGCCGCTATGCTGCTTCAAATTCAAAAGAACTTTAGCATATATTTTTCTCATAAACGATCAATGCGGGAAAATTGTGGCCAAGGACTAGTGATTTTTTGACGATCCATGCGAAAAAACGATAGTTCGAGGAACGATACATGCGGGGAAATTTAACATTAGTTTATATGGAAAATTTTCGGGACTAAATTAATTGAACGATGCATACGGGAAAACGACAGTTCCGGGAACGATGCATCGAGGTTCTACTGTACAGGAATTTCAATCATTCGTTGACAAAGAACAGCTTGACCTGAGACAGCTTTATAATGCAGACGAGACAGGTTTGTATTGGAAATGTTTACCGTCCCGAACATTAGTAATGCAAAAAGAACAGCACGCCCCAGGCCGTAAAATATCGAAGGAAATAATAATTATGGCGTGTGCTAACGCAAGTGGCGATCATAAATTAAAATTGTTAGCGATAGGGAAATCTAAAAAACCTCGTTTTAAACAAGAAAATGTCCCTCTGCAGTACTACCATCAAAAGGCAGCGTGGATGGTCACACAAATATTTAAGGACTGGTTTCACAATCATTTTGTAAAACAAGTGACGGCCTATTTAATTAAGCAGTCTTTGCCAATCAAAGCAGTGCTCTTAATTGACAATGCGCCTTCCCATCCACACGAAAGTGAACTTAGAGAAGGTGATATTGTCGTCAAATTCCTTCCCCCTTATGTAACTTCTATTCTGCAACCTATGGACCAAGGCGTTATTGCTGCGTTAAAGAAGAACTACCGGTCATCTTTGTTACAGCAATTGGTTGAGGAAAACATTGATATTCCAACATTTTGGAAGGACTTCAGTTTGTTGGATGCTCTTCATGCATTCAACACGTCATGGGGGAAAGTTACAGGCAATACGCTCGCACGTTCATGGAAATGTGTTCTAGGCGAAGAGCAAGCGTTTGTCGGCTTCAGTGACGGCGATATTTCGGACGGGCAAAGTAGCCTCGCTACGATGAAATCATTACTACAAAACCTGGATGAATGCCAAGATGCAGATGAAAATGACATTATTGAGTCGTTAGACGTCGTTAAAGACGATTATGGTTTCAGACATGAAAGTGAAGAGGATATTGTACAGAATTTGACTGCCGGTGAGCAAGACAGATCCAGATGATATCGAGTGCGGGAGTGATGCAACGGAATTCCCGAAAGTTTCCCACAGCCAAGCTAGTGTCTCTATAGACACACTTCTCTCTTATGTAGAAAATCAAGAGAATTTTCATTCTCAGATATTGTTTTCTTGAGAAATGTACGATCCAAAATTAGAAAAAATGAACAATTATCTAAGAAACAAAAAGTGATGACGGATTTTTTTCATTAGGCCTAGATATTAATGTTGACATAATCTACCTAGCATTTTGTAATTTTTCTCTATTGTGTCTTACAATACAGTGTGAAGTGTTCGAATTATTTTTGCTTGTTTATAAAGTGCATTTTGATATTTTAACCAATGGTTTTGCATTTACAAGGCTTAACAAAACTTACTGCGAATAATTCGCGGGAGTTTGTGCATTAATTACTGCGAATTAGCGGGAGTGCACTGTATTGTTTGCACAGATTACATATCATCCTAATTATAGTTTGCACAGATTACATAACATAAATATCGTTAGCACAGATTATATATCGTCCTAATTATTGTTTGCACAGATTTCGTATCCTAATTATTGTTTGCACATATTTCATATCCTAATTATTGTTTGCACAGATTACATATTATCATAATTATAGTTTGCACAGATTACATAACATAATTATCGTTACCACAGATTATGTATCATCTTAATTATTGTTTGCACAGATTTCGTATCCTAATTATTGTTTGCACAGATTTCATATCCTAATTATTGTTTGCACAGATTACATATTATCATAATTATAGTTTGCACAGATTACATAACATAATTATCGTTACCACAGATTATGTATCATCTTAATTATTGTTTGCACAGATTTCGTATCCTAATTATTGTTTGCACAGATTTCATATCCTAATTATTGTTTGCACAGATTACATATCATCGTAATTATAGTTTGCACAGATTACATATCATCCTAATTATCATTTACACAGATTTCATATCATCCTAAGTATCGTTTGCATGGATTATGTATCCTAATTATTGTTTGCACAGATTGCATATCCTAGTTATTGTTTGCACAGATTGCATATCCTAGTTATTGTTCACAATTTGCATATCCTAATTATTGTTTGCACACATTACATATCGTCCTAATTATTGTTGGCACAGATTACGTATCATCCTAATAATAGTTTGCACATATTACATATCATCCTAATTATTGTTGGTACAGATTACGTACCATCCTAATTGTTTGCACAGATTACATATTATCGTAATTATAGTTTGCACAGATTACATATCATCCTAATTATCATTTACACAGATTTCATATCATCCTAATTATCGTTTGCTTGGATTATGTATACTAATTATTGTTTGCACAGATTGCATATCCTAGTTATTGTTTGCACAGATTACATATCCTAATTATAGTTTGCACATATTACATATCATTCTCATTATAGTTTGCATATATTACATCTCATGCTGATTGTACTGTAGTTTGCACATATCCTAATTTTCATTTTCACAGAGTACATATAATCCTAATTACCGTATTTACTCGGCTATAGGACCCCCTCGCCTATAGTACCCTGCCTTAATTTTTGAGAGCCAAAATACAAAATTCTTGGAAATCGCTTATAGTACCCCTCAATTATTGAGAGTCAAAATAGACATTCTTCGAAATTGACAAATTCTTTTAAATTTTTATAATTACAACTGAAATTCATTCTCTTTCATGACAAACATATTTTTCTTGTTATATTATTTTGTTATTCAGACGATGTGACCGCCATTTTGTCTACTACCTCGTACACGATTGAGCAAGATATTGAATTTTGTAGCCAATAGGCTTCACCCGTAGGGGCAGATGACCTCGTAGTGCCCCCCTTTAAAGAACAATAACTAACTAGGCTTCACCCGATATCCAATAGAAGTTGCCACACTATTGGCAGAGTAGAAGCACCAAGTTTAAAATCTGCCAAAGTTATGGTTTCATATCTTGCCTGCATTCGTTTGTTTAGTATTCTTTATATTGCGATTCGAAGTGGTGTTTGCGACAGTCTTCTTAGTTTTATTTTAAACACATTTCATTTGTGGCAAGAACTGTCGGCGTTTGTGTGACACGTTATTGGTATATTAATGTGAAACTTGTGAATAATACGTACTTGTGTTTACAAATGTTAGTAAGATGTGATCGTTCAGCATCATTACTCCTTCCCTAATTGATGCATTCTCCCTCCCTGTGTTCAAATAAAGATAAAGTTTGCATTTCCATGTCTGATACTTGTCCATTCCATTCTATTCCTTTGACACTAGGATTTTTGCTTAGCAAGGGATAGTAGTGAAAGTCATTGAGGGGGGAGGGTGGCCGGAAATGGTAGTGGATCAGTGAGGTTATGGCAGTCTCATAATGGGCTGATTAAAGATGTAAACTGAGTTTATTTTGTTTAAATACTGGGTGTTTGAAAAAGAACTCCCTAGTTTTAATGTGTCCTAGAATCTGTACCAAGTGACATACACTATTCTAGTTTGTGGTGTGTGATTTATCAACTCCCCAAGTTTGGCTCCCCTGCAATTGGCAGGTCTGCTTGACGTTGAATGCTGTTTGTATCCTGTGCTCCCTCAGTTCAGTCCAGGAGTGCATGCAGTGCAGAGCAACTCGGTAACACTGTGTTCTCCGCAACAGAAAGCGTAGTGTGTTATTTGGCTTGTGCAAACTGAGTCAGTTATAACAGTGCAACATAATTTTAGAAGTCAGTTTAGACATCTGTTCACGGATCTGTTCAACAACAGCTTCAGAAGTTCTCGGTCTACCTGGTAATTTTGCTTTTAAAGCAATACCGGTTTCCTTGAAAGACTTTAGCCAATGACTGATAGTTTTTCTGTAGGTAGTTCACCGCCATACTGATGTCTAAAATTGCGTTGCACTGTTATAACTGACTCAGTTTGCACTAGCCAAATAACACACTGCACTGCACTGCATGCACGCCTGGACGGAACTGAGGGAGCAGAGGATACAAACAGCACTGGGGCCGTCTCAAGATCAAGCAGACCTGCCAACTGCAGGGGAGCCAAACTTAGAGAGTTGATGAATTACACACCACAAACTAGCATAGTGTGTCACTTTGTACAGATTCTTGGACACATTAAAACTAGTGATTTCTTTTTCAAGCACCCCGTATATCGTACTATGTAGCATTTAATTGCTTATTTTTACCCTCTCCCTTTTCCAAAATAATGGTTTTTGGCGAAGTTTGCGTCTAAAGTACCCCCCCCCCCCCCTCAATTTTGGAACTAAAAATTTAGTAAAAAGGGGGGTCCTATAGCCGAGTAAATATGGTATTGTTTGCACAGATTACTTATCCTAATTACTGTTTACACAGATTGGGTATCCTATTTATAGTTTGCACAGGTTCATCATCATCATCTTGTACAGTTTCCAGTCCCAGGCTGGGTCTGTTTGGAACATAAGCCTCGCCAATTAGACCTTTCTTCCCACCACCTCTCCGCTGTCACTCTGGTCCAGTCCTCGCCTCTCCTCTTGACACATTCCTCCACTCCCTTCAGCCATCTATCTCTTGGTCTTCCCCTTGGTCGTTTCTTCTGCATCTGCATCTCATGTATCCTCTTGGGAATCTTCTCCTCATCCATTCTCTTTAAGTGTCCATACCACCTCAGTCTTGATGTCTCAATCCTACCTTGCAAGGGCTCCTCCTTCACCACTTCCCTGACCTTCTCATTCCTCACTCTGTCTCTTCTTGTTACTCCGATCCTACTTCGCAGGAACTTCATTTCACCTGCCTGTATTCTGCTTGTCTCTTTTCTTCATTGTCCACGTTTCTGAAGCATAGGTCAGTATCGGGATATAGTAGCTTCTGTATAACACTTCCTTGCTTTTTTGTGGGACATCTTTATTCCACACTAAGCTCCTAATGCTTCTCAGAAATGCTTCTGCCTGTCTGCCACGTTCCGTAATCTCTTTGTCATTTCTCCCATTTTCCTCCACTATACTTCCCAAGTACTTGAGACTTTCCACCTTCTTCAGCTGACCACCTCCAAGTGTTATCCCACTCATTGGTCTGTCCTTTTTCCTGGTTGTTAACAGGATATCACATTTACTGATGTTGAACTTCCATCCGTACTCTCCCACTGTTTCTTCCCAAGCCTTCAGTTGCTCCTGAATTTCCTCCTCCTTATTTCCCCAGACCATGAGATCATCTGCAAACACCATTGCTTTCATCTTATCTTCTCCTATCTTTCCTGCTATCCGTGTCATTACCTCGTCCATAACCACAATAAAGAGAAGGGGTGACAGCGCACTACCCTGTTTCAGGCCACTCATTTGTCTGAACCAGTCTGTTCTTTCCCCTCCAACTTTCACACAACTCACACTTCCACAATACATCTCCTTCACTCTGCCTACAGTCCCTTTTTCCACTCCCATGTTTTCCATTGCTTTCCAAACCTTCTCCCTACACACACTATCATAGGCCTTTTCGATGTCCAGGAAGGCCATTAACAGATCCTCTCCAAATTCGTAGTGGTGTTCCTGGAGCTGTCTCAATGAAAATATGAGATCCACTGTTGATCTCCCAGGTCTGAATCCATACTGCTCCTCTCTCAATTTTCTCTCCACTTTCTCTCTACTTTCTAATATCTTTTCATATATCTTGGCACAGTGAGGTATGAGTGTGACTCCCCTGTACCGTAATTTCTGCACTCCTTTCTGCTTCCTTTCTTAAAAATTGGGACAATTAATCCTTTCTTCCAATCTTCTGGGGTCTTTTTCTCCTTCCATATCACCCTCATCACACGGTACAGCCACTGTTTCCCAACCTCCCCTGCTGCCTTCACCATTTCAACACTCACTTCATCCACACCCGGTGCCCTTCCTCCTTTCATCTTGTCTATAGCCATCTCCAGTTCTCTCCAATTCAGGTCCTTTTCCATTCCTGTGTTGTCTTCTCCATCTTCCAATACATTGTCTTCCTCCCTATGAACATTTGGATTCAGCAAATTCTCAAAGTACTCTTTCCACACTGTCTTGAGTGTTTCTTTGTTGTGTACCTCATTTCCGTTTTTGTCCATCATTACCACATCCTCTCGCAGACCTCTTCTCTTACTTTTGACCATCCCATAAAGAACTTTCTTATTTCCTCTGCTATCTTCCTCCATCATCTCTGTCCACTTGACCATCCACTTCTTCCTCTCCTCTGCGACAATCTTGTTTGCTTCTTTCTTCTTTATCTTATTATCTTCCCTTGCCAGATCAGTTCTTTCCTGGAACCACACTCTGAAAGCCTTGTTCTTCCTTCCCACAGCTTCTTTTACTCTCTCATTCCACCATGGTGTCTCTTTACACCGCTTTCTGTTGCTTGTTCTTCCACATACTGCCACTGCAGCTTCCACCATTGTGTTCTTGAATTGCTTCCATTCCTCTTCCCCTGTTTTAGGATTGTCTGTTGGCATCCTTTCCCTTATTATCTTCTGGAATTCTTCCTTGACTTCCTTTTCCTTGAGTTTCCATACTTTGATTCTCCTTTCCTGGTACTCTGTCCTCTTGCTATCCTTAACAACTCCCAGGTTCATTACAAGTATTCTGTGGTCGCTATCTTAAGGCCTCTGATGGTATTACCTTTATATCTCTGACACTTCTCTTCATTTCCCAGTTGTACAGCATGTAATCTACCAAAGATTTCTTTGTTAAATCACTGCTGTACCACGTTACCTTGTGGGTTTCTTTCTTCCGGAACCAGGAGTTGCCACCATTAAACAGTTTCTCTTGCAAAAATCCAGCAACTTTCTCCCTTCTTCATTCCTGCTACCCCATCCTTCTGCTCCCAATACATTTTCATATCCTTGCCTTTCACTTCCTACTTGTGCATTTAAATCTCCCATGACAATGATGCTCTGACCATTCAACTGCTGTTGTAGCTCCTCCTCAAAGTCTTCCTTCTCTTGAGCTGTACATCCAACTTGAGGGGCATATACCTGGGCTATCTCCAGGCTTCTTTTACAGTTACTCTGATCTTCATGATCCTGTCACTTATTCCCTTTACCTCTTCCTTCATTCCATCTCTCACTACTACTCCTACTCCGCTGCTCCTTCCTTCACTGTTCCCACTCCAGTACAACCGGTACCCTTTCCTCAGTTCTCTGCGACCTTCTCCTTTCCATCTTGTTTCTGCCAAGCCCAGTATATCCAGTTTTCTTCTCTCCCATCACATCTACAATCTCCTCCACCTTTCCTGTCAGTGTTGGTATGTTTAATGTCCCAACTCGTAGTCCATTAGCATATCCGGGTCGTCGTCGTTTGCATCCGTCCTTTCCGAGGCCTGTTCCTGTTTTGAAAGCAAATATGATATCCACTACTGGCTTGCTAGGCCTATCGTAGCTTCACCAGAGCCCCGTCAGCCGTCACTTTTCAGGGTTCCCATAGAGCCTCCACAGCTACCGCAGAGGTCCCTGGGCACACAAAGTCCCCACAGTACTTCACCCCTACAGGCAATCCCCTACTTCATGCCGTTGCCCGTCTCCCACCACGTGGAGGAGGGGTTGGACTTGTGGGAGGTTACACAGGTTGCACAGGTTACATATCCTAATTATTGTTCGCGCAGATTATATATCCTAAATATCGTTTGCACAGGTTATATATCCTAATAATTATTCGCACAGATTACAAATCATTCTTGTAATCTGTGTGGATTTGTGTTAGGTAGATTCTCTTATTTCCTGCCAAATATAATTGATGTTGATGGACTGAAAGTGGTGAGTCATCCACCTCTTTAATATTTGCACCCTGATTTAAGGCCAACATTGTAATAAATGGGAATTTCTCTGTTATTCTGGTTTCATTTCTAAATTTATTCTGTACATTTTTATTTAAGTTGGCTATAAAAAATTGTGCATGCAAGCTTTCATAGCTCTGTTGGTTTGTTTATATCGTTTCATGCTTCTGTGCTTTTCTTTATTTCTGTGCTTGGTTATTCTCTGTGGCATGCGAGATGATGCTTAAGTCATTTGCTGCTTGCTGTTGGTTTAAAGTAAGCTAGAAAGTGTTTTGATCAATTCCCCTCCCCCCAGGGGCTAACAACTTGTGGGACCTGTGTTGGCGACCACAGGACCCCGGCTGAGTCCTGCATTACTTCCACTTAGTTGTGCCGGGCTCTTCTCCGTCTTCTTTCCTGTCGATCTCTCTTGGTCAACTCTTGTTCTCTTCCGACTCCGGCGGTATTAGGGCATCCGAGACCTAGGAGAGAGTCTCTTCCTTTTCCCCGCCTTAATTGGCCCTTCTCTCATCTTTCCTGATCCCAAAAAGAACCCTAAAGGAACCCCCAAATAGAACCCAAAGAGAACCTACAGTAAATGAACCCAAAAATCCCAGACAGAACCCAAACAGAACCCCCCCAAACAATCTCAAAAAGATCCCCCAAAAGAAACAAAAACGAACCCCCAAAATGAACCCAGTAAGAACCCCAAATGGAACCCAAAGAGAACACCCAAACAGAATCCAAAATGGACCCCTAAAAGAACCCCCAAAAGGAACCCAGAAAGAACCCCTATAAGAACCCAACAAGAACCCCCAAAAACAACCTAAAAAGAACCCCCAAAAACAACCGAATGGAATGCAACCCAAAAGGACCCTGAAACATTCCAAAAGAACACCAAAATAACCCCCCTAAAGGACCCAAAAACCATTTACAACCCCCAAAAAGTACCCAATAAGAACCTTAAAGGACCTTAAAGGACCCCCAAAATGAAACCCAAAGAAAACACTCAAATGGAACCCAAAGACAACCCCCGAATTGAACCCTAACGATCCCCCAGAAACAACATAAAAAGAACCCTGAAACAACCCAAAAATAACCCCGCAAAATGAACCCCTCCAAAAACAACCCCAAAAAGAACCTTAAATGACCCCCAAAAATAAACCCCAAACAGAACCCAAGAATATCCCCCAAATGGAACCCAAAGAGAAGCCCCAAACAGAACCCGAAAGAACCTCAACTGAACCCCCCCAAATGAACTACCAAAAAGAACCCCCTATAGAAACCAAAAAGAACCCCCTTAAAGAACCCAAAAAGAACCCCCCAAAAGTACCTATAGAGAACCAATGGAATAGAACCCGAAAATAACCCCAAAATATCTCCCCAAAAAGAACCCGAAAGGACCCAAAAAGAACTCCAAAACAACCCCTGAAAAGTACCCAAAAATGACCTTAAAGGACCCCCCAAAACCAAAAAGACCCACAATAGAACCCCCCGAAAGAACCCAAAAAATGAGCCCCCAATCAGAACCCCCAAAAAGAATATCCCTAAAGAACCCAAATGGAACCCCCAAGAAGAACCTAAAAGGAACCTCCAAAATGAACCCAAATGGAACCCAAAAAGAAATCCCCTAAAGAAGCCCCAATTAGAACCCAAAACTAACCCAAAAAAGAACCCCCAAACCGAACCCCCCCCCCGTAATAAAATCCAGATGCCTGGAGCGAATTCAATGAAACTCGGTAAGGTCATAGTATTATTTCGTCCGACCTCGACCGTGCCCTTCAAATTTTATTACGTCTCACCCATCCAACATGGCGGCTGTGCGAAATACTTCACCGACATTCTATATCTCCAAAACTATTGCTGATATCAGCCTGAAGTTTTGTACAGTGATAAATTGCTCTACTAAAGGTTTACATATTTGACTTCTCAAAACCTGTTACGTACAAAACGAAGATGGTGTCTAAGCGTAGTTGAAACATTTAAAGAGACTTTTCTCGCGATTTAACCATTCGAGTGCAGTAAAACTTAGTACAGAAAATGTTTATACACATTGTAAAGCACTGAATGCTAATTTAGTTAAATTGTTTACATAACTTCAAGATGGCGGCTATGAAAAATTTTCAAATTAAGTTTTTATTCTTTATGTCCTGAACATCTGATCAAAGTCACCGTTTGAATAATGAACCTACGCAATAATCACATCTAATAGTATAAGGGTCGTTCAAAACGTAACGAGCCGGAGGCTGGAATGCGCAAACCGGTGACAACATCGGCTAATCGTGGCGTGTGATGAGGTGTGGTTCCGACCATAGCGTGGAAGGTCACTGCCCGTCGCTAGAGGGCACGTCACGTGATGATACAAAGCGAGCAGCCGCATGCATCTATCGTCCAACTCTGCTAGTCGCATTGCAAACAGTGACATGGAGGCATCAAACGAGGAGCAAAGAGGTGTTGTTTAGTTTCTGACAGCGGAAGGAGTAGGGGGAACGGACATTCATCGCCGAATGTCACAAATGTACGGCGAACACTGCATGTCCTTTGCAAGGGTCAAGGCGTGGCACAAGCGCTTCGGGGAAGGACGGGTGTTGTTAGCCGATGATGCCCGGTCTGGGGCACCCCCCTGCATTACCGATGACAACGTCCAGCTGGTTGATGCACTCCATTACCCAGGACCGCCGAGTGACAGTAAACACCATAGCCGCCGTGGTCGGATTGAGCGACTGAAGTGTGCACACAATCATGAAGGAACGACTGCACTTGCGCAAAGTGTGTCCCAACGGGTGCCCCACAGTCTTCAACCACACCAGGAAGCATGTCGAATGGCCCACTGTCTTGGTCATCCGTAGCGCTATGCGAGGGAAGGGAATGCGTTCCTGGCACGAGTGGTGTCATCACTTCGAACCAGAATCCAAACGACAAAGCCTCCAGTGGAAGCATCCAGGGTCACCACCACCCTAAAAAAGGCAATGCCATCCACACGAGTGCAGGTAGGTAATGCTGACCTTCTTTGACCAAGATGGCCCCCTTCTGATACACTTCATGCCGCACGGGACAATAGTGAATGCCCAGTGTTACTCGCAAACCTTGACCTCCCTTCGCCAAGCGATCAAAACAAAACGACCAGGCCATCTCACCCGTGGGGTCATTCTGCTCCACGACAGTGCACGACCTCATACGGCCAACACAGTCGAGGTACTCCTGCAGAAATTCAAATGGGAGTTTCTCGGCCACCCTCCATACAGTTCAGACCTCTCTCCCTATGATTACGCCATGTTTGGTCCCCTTAAAAGGGCTTTGTGGGGCCAACGATTCACCTCTGACGTCGACGTCCAGCTGTACGTGCGGAACTGGTTCACATCGCAGCCCAGGGAATTTTATGAGACAGCCATTCACCGCCTCGTGTCACAGTGGGACAAGTGCCTCAACAGCCAGTGCCAATACTTCTAACATACAGGTACTGGTTTCTGTAATTATCCCTCCGGCTCGTTACTTTTTGAACACACCTGATACATTACTCTATGGCCTAAATATATAAAAATCCAACATGGTGACCATCCAAAATCTATTTAGATGGTTCTCAATATCTACTAATTTATGACTGCAATCAAACTGAAATTTTGTAAGTTGATAAAGGTTATGAACATAAGTTCACCTATGGGACTTTCAATAACCCGGTGAGCACAAATCCAACATGGCGGCGATGCAAAATTTAAATATTTAAATTGACGTTTCTGGCGGTTTAACCATCAGAGCGCAGTGAAACTAGGTTTTAATCCACTGACATCTTATTTATTTCAATTGTTCTCAAAACCACAAGATGGTAGCTGTGCGAAATTTTAAAATCTTATTTTTATTTCTTGTGTCCTAATCATGCTATTGAAGTTTGAATAATACACCAACGCAATAATCTTAATGTAATAGAGCATAACTCCATGGCCTCCATACATAAAAATCCAACATGGCGACCATCCAAAATATTTAGACGGTTATCAATATCTATGAATCTATTAGAGCAATCAAACTGAAATTTTGTATGTTGATAGAGGCAATGAACATAAGTAGGATACATGAAAATAGGCAGTTTAGTTCTTCATGGAACTACTCATTTTCTTTGTAATGCTTTAGTCTGTAGCAATTTTATTCTTTGTTACTTCAACATAATTAATTTAAAATAACTACACAATTACAGTACTTCATGCATTCTTATCTCGCTATTAACTTTTACACATATGATTTTTAGTACTCATTAATGCCATTTTAAAAGGCATTACCCGTTCGTCCGATTTAACACAATTTTTTTTTCTTTTCCAAAATCTACAAAAGGCTTGATTGCAAATGTATAAAAGCTACAAAATACTAAATGTTCAATTCAAAATGCTAAATTTCTGATTTCAAATTGCTAAAAATCAATCCTAATACTGTATTTCCTCGCATAATCGTCGCCACCGCATAATCGTCGCACCCCACTTTTCAAACACTGAAATAGGTTTATAAAATTTCATAGATTAGCATAATCGTATTTGTGCGCCAGTCAGTTGCACATGCTGCCGTGACTTTGTCGTCTTTAAGCCTGCAGGCTATGAACCGTGGCGCAAGCGGCCAGCTTCGTCAGCACATTCCGCGAGCTTATAACTTGTCGTGGCCTTGTCAGTAGAAGTAAGCCGGTCTCTCTGACTGCAGGCTATGAACCGTGGCGCAAGCGGCCAGCCTTGTCACTAAGCACATTCCGCTAGCTTATAATCTGGCATGATCTTGTCAGAAGGAAGTAATCTTGTCTGTATGCCTGCAGGCTATGAACCCCAACGCGAGTGGCCTGCTTCGCCCGCACATTCCGCGAGCTTATAACTTGTCTTGACCTTGTCAGAAGAAAGAAGCCCGTCTCTCGGTACTTGCACTACACGAACAGCACTCTATACAACGATCACGCTCAATGCTACTCCAGGGGAGTGAAACTTGTGTGGACCTATCGCTTTCGTGAGTTGGCCTCGGAATGACGAGATTTAATAAGCAGAGGTACGAAGTGCTGCTAGCCCCGGTTTGCCGACGTTAAAACAGGCCCGACTGCTATTGGCGGAATCTTACGCAAGCGACACCTCGTGCCAGTCTAGCCGAGTCGAGCATCAGCCACTTCCGTGAAAACATCGCAACAGAGACCCGTGCGTGATTTTATGCATTGGTGTCCAAAATGAGAAAATACAAGAATTGTACGATCTTGATGAACCTGTGGTTAAATAGTAAGCAAATAATATTGATAAGAAGAAAGTGCACGAGCGTGCAGCTAATAATGATACAGTATGTATTTAAAAATTGTGGTTTTCTTCTTTGAACTTAAATATTCTTCACATAATTGTTGCACCCTGCTTTTCCCCCACGAATTTTAGGCTAAAAATGTGCGACGATTATGCGAGGAAATACGGTAATGTGCTATGTATACGTATTAACTCATATAATGAAATTGCTGGTGACACTTGTTAATCATCATCATCATCATCTTGCACAGTTTCCAGCCACTGGCCGGGTCTGTTTGAAACACAAGCCTCTCCAACGTCTTCTGTCTTCCCACCATCTCTCAGCCTCCACCCTTGTCCAGTCTTCTCCTCTCTTCTTCACGCTTTCTTTCACCCCCTTCAGCCACCTGTCTCGGTCTCTTTCCTTCCCACTTCGTCTCGTGTACTCTCCTGGGTATCCTCTTCTCCTCCATTCGTTTTACATGTCCATACCATCTAAGTCTAGATTTCTCTATACCATCCTGTAATGGTTCCTCCTTCATTAATTCTCTGGTCCTCTCATTTCTTATTCTGTCCATCTTTGTAGCTCCAATACTGCTTCTCAAGAACCTCATCTCACTGGCCTGTATTTTGCTCTTCTCCCTTCCTTTCATAACCCAGGGGCCTGTTCCACAAATAAACTTTGCAACTCTTCACTTTTCACTTTGCACTTTTCAATTCTTGCAAAGTGCAGAGTCTTTCTGTTCCACCATGATCTATGTATTACTTTTCAATTTCTTTGCAAAGTGAAAAGTCCTTGCATAAGAATGATCCGATCATGTTTATTCCATGAACAAACTGTATATTTATTCCATGATTTAATGCTTTATTTTTCATGGTGAAACATGTCCCACTAATGACCACACAGTGATCTTAATTAATAAAAGAATTGATCAAGATGGAACTTTTAACCTGTCTATACTAAAGTGAGGTTATGAAAATTAATCTTGTCTTTGTACGTCTTCTTGTTGGATTCTTCATCACTATCCTCACTTGATGATTAAAAAAGCTCCTGCGTAACATATTTACAACGCTAAACCAAATTCTGCGCCTAGAAACTAGTGTAGAGACTTGTTCATTAACAGCTGAAAAGGGAATCGTCTCTTTGCAAAGATTTCTGAAAACTTTTCAATCATTCCTTTGCACTTTGCATTTCTGCACCAATGGAGGAACATAACAGTCTTCTAAAGTGAAAAGATTCCTAACTTTTCACTTTTCACTTTTCACTTTGCAAGACAAATCTGAAAAGTGATGGTGGAACAAAATCTGAACTGAAAAGTGCAAAGTGCAAAGTGAAAAGTTGCAAAGTTCATTCGTGGAACAGGCCCCAGGTCTCCGAGGCATACGTCAGGATAGGGACATAGTACGTCCGATATATGATCTTTTTGCTGTTCTGAGGGACATCCTTGCTCCATAACATGCTTCTCACACTCCTCCGAAATGCTTCTGCCTGCCTCCCCCGCTCATTTATTTCTCTATCGTTTCTTCCATTATCTTGTATCAGGCTTCCCAGATACTTGAAACTCTCCACTTTCTTCAGCTGTTCCCCACCAATTGTTATTCCCGTTGTGGTTCTTTCCTTCTTCCTTGTTGTGATCACCATCTCACTCTTATTTATGCTAAATTTCATCCCATATCCTTGTATTATTCCTTCCCACACGTCCAACTGTTCCTGTACCACCTCCTCCTTGTTTCCCCAAATCATCAAATCATCTGCAAACACCATTGCTTTCATCTTTCCGTCCCCAATTACTTGTGCCACTCGGGTCATTATGTCATCCATCACCACAATGAAAAGTAAAGGTGACAGTGCACTTCCTTGTTTCAGGCCGTTTCTCTGTTCCAACCAGTCTGATCTCTCTCCTCCCACTTTCACACAGCTCACGCTTCCCTTGTACATCTCCTTTATCCTCTTTATAGTCTATTTCTCTGCTCCTCTATCCTCCAGGGACTTCCATACTTTGTTTCTGCATACACTGTCATATGCTTTCTCAATGTCCAGGAAGGCCATCAGTAGATCTGTTCCATACTCATGGTGCTGTTCTTGTAACTGCCTTACAGCAAAAATCAAATCCACTGTGGACCTTCCTGCTCTGAAGCCATGTTGTTCTTCCCTCATCCCTCCTTCTATCCTTGTCCTAATTCTCTTTTCCAAAACTTTCTCGAAGATCTTTGCACAATGACTCATCAGTGTTATTCCCCGATAGTTTCTGCAATCTGTTCTACTACCTTTCTTGAAGATCGGGACAATTATTCCTTTTCACCAGTCCTCTGGGGTCTTCCTTTCCTTCCATGCTGTCCTCATCACTCGGTACAACCACTGTATCCCCACCTCTCCTGCTGCTCTCACCATCTCCACACTCAACTCATCCACACCTGGTGCCTTCCCTCCTTTCATCTTGTTCACTGCATCTTCCACTTCTTTCCATGTTAAGTCCTTTTCTGTTTGCAGTTCATCTTCCTCTTCCCCGATTTCTTCCTCCTCACCATCTTTTCCATTTGGGTTCAGAAGTTCTTCAAAATATTCTTTCCACATTTTCTTCAGTTCTTCCCTATTTTCTATCTCTTGTCCCCTTTTGTTCACCATTCTAACATAATCCGTAGGATTCTTCCGCCTCTTATTTTTTACCATCCCATACAGGACCTTTTTTGTACCTTCACTATCCTCCTTCATCTTTGTCCACTCTTCCATCCACTTTCTTCTCTCCTCAGCCACTTTCACTTTCATCATCCTATCACTTATTCTCCTCACTTCTTCTTTTAAACCAATTCGTACTACTCCCACTCCATTCCTCTTTCCCTCTTCGTTCCCACTCCAGTACAGTCTATAGCCTTTTCTCAGTTCTCTCCTTCCTTCCCCTTTCCACTTTGTTTCTGCCAATCCTAATAAATCCAACTTCCTTCTTTCCATCATATCCACTATCTCCTCCACCTTCCCCGTCAGCCTTCTTAGGTTTAAAGTTCCAAATCTTAATCCGTGTCGTTTATTAAATCCATCATGTCCGAGGCTCGTTCCATTTTTGAAAGCATTTGGTTTCATCCACTACTGGCTTGCTGGGCCTATCGTAGCTTCACCAGAGCCCCGTTAGCCGTCACTTTTCAGGGTTCCTGTAGGACTTTCACAGCTACCATAACGGTCCCCACTGTACTTCACCCCTACAGGCAATACCCTACTTTGTGCCGTTGCCTGTCTCCCACGACGTGGACGAGGGGTTGAACTTATTGTATTATTGTATTATCTGTAACAGTAGTAACAGGTGTCGCCAGTAATTTCAGTACTTGAAATGCTGCTTTGCTGACATCAAGAAATGCGACAGTGCATCTTGCACACATCTTGCAATGGGTGCAACATATTGCAGGGAATTATTGTGAGGGATTCTGGCAGTTGGGTGGTTCTACAATAAATTCTTTAGTGAAAACACCTGCATTTCCTATTTTTTCCATCCCTGTCACTTTGAATTATGATTTACAACATTATTGTTTCCTACCATTGAAAATATCACAACTTAAGGAGAAGTATGTACCAAATGTTGTGCTTCTTCCCCTTCCCAAGCACAAAATTCTTCCTATAACTGGTGCTATGACTATTGCTAGGCTGCCATTTGATGACTGGGTAATGTTAGGAGGGCTTCACTCCATTTTTAAGATGTGACGTACAGTTAAGTGAATATTCGGATCAAACAATTATGCTAAAATGTGCAGTGTATTATTTCCAATTATTCTTTTTTTTTCTTCTCTCTCTTTCTTCTTCTGGGGTTTTCGGTAACCTATTGCATTGTTGTTTGGTTCCTCTGCTTACACGTGCATGTTTCGTGCATCCTAGCTTAACACAGGCAATAATTTGTAGCCGTGGCAGCTCAAGTAGCCGGCGGTTGGTTACCGACAGAGATCGTGACCGAGACACAGACCGTGAGCGAGACAGAGACAGCTTCAGTCGATGGCGCGACAGGCAGTACTATGGTCCAAGGCGTTGGCTGGAAACGGCGCTGCGAGATTCAACGTGGGATAAAGATCCAGGTAGGTATTTTTTAATCACTCCAAGTACCTGTTGTTATCATTATTATTATTTATCGTATGATGATGCAGAGTTAAAATAAAAGTTATATACACTATATATAAAGTTATATGTACAGTTATATACATAGTCATAAACTCAAGTTCTTGCATTAATCTTCTAAATCCAGGCCATCAATCATGATGATGTAATACTATCAAATTTTAATCAAGTTGTTCAGCTGGTCAATAAAAGTAGCAAAATGAAGTTGTTCATCGGCAAATTGTGGTAATAACTAGCAAAACTTAAAATAGAATTTAAAAATACTGATCAGGAGAATGGATTAAGTCTTGAAGAATAATACATTTTTTTAAATGTAAAATATAAAAATCAAGATGAAAAATTTCGAAATGTTCTTATTGTCAACACCAATGTAAGGCTTATATCATTTCAAAGTGTTTTTCCAAGACCTATCAAGATGTTGGCCTTCCCCTACAGTTTCTGGCCTTCACTCTAGCTTTCATAACTAAATTACTGTATTTCAACACCCATCTTTTTTCATTACAACTCTCCATGAAAACCTCTCCTACACCACTGTCTTATTGTTCTGTTCTGTCTATACATCAAATGCTTTTGTTCTCCTTTCTGTTGCAATTACTGTCTGTTTCGCCACACTCTTTCATCCCATCACATTTTGAAATGTTCAACTTTCTAGCAATGATAATATAGATTATGTACTATGGAATTATTATATTTGTTTTGTGAAACAAATTGATCACTGTAGCATTTGATATTCTTAGTTATTGCTGATGAAACAATGTTTATTGAATGTTATTTAATACACTGCCCTCCAAAAAAAAAGTAACACTTCATATTTTGGGAAAAAGCTTAGTTAAATTCCACAATGTATAATTTCCATACATTTTCCAATATTTATGGATTGATCAGTGTTCTGTGAAAGTTACTAAAGAAGAATCAACAGTGAATAACGAGGTTATTTTCGGAATTAAAGTTGCCTTTGTACCTTTGATGCTGATTGATGAATATCTGTGGATTGCCTGAACGGTTTCTGAGCCATAAACAACTCCTCAACATGCCTTTAAGTCCCGTGGACTATGCCAAAGCAGTACCATTGGTGAATGATGGCCGTAGCTTCCGCTATGTTGCTGAGGCGTTTATGAGGTTGTGAAACGTTTTGAGAATCATCATACCTACCGTAGGAAACCTAATTCAGGCCTCTCAACATACACTTCTTCTCTCCAAGATTGCTTTTTGAAGCTACACGTGCTGAGGAACCGACATCTTACAGTGGTTGAGGCTCGAAATCGTTTGATACAACGCCATGGCGTAGCTGTCGGTGAGAACACAGCCAGGAGTAGTGTCCATGGGGTAAACTTAGCCAGAGGACCAACGCTTCTGTCACAGCACCGAAGGGACAGTCTTATTTTGTGTGGGTGCATGAACATTGGACTAAACATCAGTGGTGACACATACTCTACAGTGACTAGTCCAGATTTAACTTGAGGTCACCTGAAGGAAGAGATAAGCTGTGGAGAAGGGTAGGAGAATGCTTTGCGCCTTGTGCTTTTCTCCAACATTACATACCGATCTCATACCCATTGAGAATGGCTGCCTCACGGCACATTCTCTTTCATCAATAAATGATAACATGATCTCTTTTGACGAAAATATTGTGCCAATGAATGCCAATCATGCTGCTCAGTGTGTCACGGAGTTTCTTCAGGAGGTCAACATTCCGACTAGACTGGTCAACGAGGAGTCCCGAACCCAATGGAGCCTGCGTGGACCATGATTCGGCGCTGATTTTTGAGTAATCTGACTGAACTTTTGGTGACTGCCTAAGAAGAATGGGAGAATGTATCACAAGAAAACATCCGGGGCTTGATCAGAAGCCTCCTACTGTTCATGTTATGAAATTTCCAGCACATTTCCTTGAACGTGTGTCATTTAAATCAGTAATTTCGATCATCAGAAAATCCGTCACTCCTGCTTCTTTTAACTTAAAAATAAGGGCAGATGACCTTGCTGTTCTGCCCCTTAAAACCTCAATAACTAACATAAAAATCTGCATCAATTTCGAATTGTCTTGAATATTGTTTTCTTTGGAATTTGCTTGGAAATATTCTATCTCTTATTCTGTAATGATATTTTGAAAATAAAACTAAATTTTGCCCCTTTAAACTGAGATTATTTTTCAAATATCAATTGTTATGCTTTTTTTGGAGGGCAGTGTAGTTTCATATAGTTGTGCTAGTAAAGGGAATGTTCTAAGCATGTGTAATTATTCTTTTTACAGTGTTAGTAAATAGTTAGGTTTATAGTGGCCACAGGGTTCTTGTATTTTGCCACCATAATTACGAATACATTACAAAAAATATTCTGCAGTAAATGAATAAGACAATGTTTTACCTTCCCAACATTTTTATTTTAAACATTGTAGAATTTATTTGGAACAATCTAATGGTACTCGTTTCTTAGATAACATTCCAGTAAAGACATTGTTATTGTGTTTAATTTCTTCTAGAGTAATACATGAAAAGATGATGAATTTTTTTATGAAGAAAAAGTGTAATAGTGTTTTTTAATATAACTAACATGCTGTAAAATAATTTATGTGCGAGATATTACTACCGTGTAGCTTAGGAAGGCCTTTAGACTGAAACATGTACTACCACTAATGTAAAAAATTATATTGTATTGACAAGAGGAAAAAAACTTGAATGAAAATTATATGGCAATCACTGTGAAGCATTTGTTTCATCTCGTAGAACGTTGCAGTAACAAAGTGAGCGTAAGAGTTGCTTCGTGTCACACATTCATTTGTTATTTTGGGTGTCCGTGGACTGTGATAAACCCGTTGCGCTTCTACAGGACTCCTCACTTCCAATCCAAGCAGTCACATTTCTTTCCCATGAAAATCCACAGCCAGCTTCCAGCTGACCGACCGGGTCATGGAATGAATGAAGCCCCCATCTAGCGGCGAGGATATGAAATGTGCCGGCTGCCGAAGCCTGTCGCACTTCCCTGGGGCAATGATTAAATGAATGACAAATGAAATGATAGTGGAGAGTGTTGTTGGAATGAGATTTGTGACAGGGAAAATCAGAGTACCCGGAGGAAAACCTTTCTGCCTCCGCTTTGTCCAGCACAAATTTCACGTGGAGTGACAGGGTTTTGAACCACGGACCCAGCGGTGAAAGGCCGGCGTGCTGCCACCTAAGCCACAGAGGCTCTCTCATTATTTTCCCATAATTACATATATTCCAAACGATCATTACTATGATTTGTAGTCTTATATCGAGGTTAGTCAAAGTGATGGACTCCCACTTTCAGTTGAAGGCTGCCTTCACCTGATTTATCTTGCGCACTAGATCTATACCAGTGTTTCTGTACCCGTAGAAGTCTGCGGACCACTCGGCCTGAAATTGAATCATCTACGGACCCCCGCCCCCTATTACACCTGATCAGTTGTAACCCTTCCTCAATAACACATATTGGCCACTTTTTATACGTAAACACATTCACAAACTGGACTGAAGATGATTTATACTCTTGGATTCAAGTTAAAGCCGATGATGATGATACGTGCTGGTGGACCCTTTTCTCCCGCGGACCACTCCTGAGGCACTCGTGGACCACCGGTTAATAGCCAGTGGGCTATACGAATCTGACATTCAACATTTTCTTCGCGTACGGCTGCTCACAACAAGGATATTGGGTTTGTCCTGTTTTCACAGTGTATCTAATACTGAGGGTAGTCTTCGTTAATCATTTCCATCTGGTCTTCTTCACTTTTGGCAAGCCATGCTATGTCTTCTGCAAAGCGTGACCTTCTTTCAAATTTAGCAAACAATGCAAGAAGACTTAATGAGATCTACAAACATAACCTATTATGAATAAATATGGTGTTTGATATCTTGCTTTTTAAAGACAACTTGATTCAATTACGAGATATGCAGAGAGTTAAATTACTATACTGGGATGTATCGTATTTGTATTGAACGCTGGCTGCGCCAACTGGCTTTCCAGTTTTAATTTTGCTATTAATCGAATTGGCTTCATTCTTGTCATAGAAGAAGCTTGGCCAAGATATTTTGTCCGTGACATTACAATATTCGCTCTTCATGGCAAGTAGTGAATTTCATAATCCTTGTATAGGCCTTATCTGCCCATTTGTAACGATTTACCATAGTCAAATAAAGTTGTAACCAAATTATGACCGGACTTAATCACGAAAGCATGTCTGTGCAGTAAAGTAGCTTCTATAAGTTGAATGAAAGGCACAGGCGCGACAAGGGAATGCTAGAAGTAAGTAGGCATGCCACTGTTATCAGGGATGCTTCCAAGTTTGTGTTTGAATCTATTGCATCATCTCTTTTAATGCTCACCCTGATTTTATAGACATAATTTGCCCCCCAAAAGTGCACATTTCATTAGAATAAATAAGGTAATTAAAAATTGACCTCTCAAGCCTATGCTAAGCTGACCAAGAGACAGCATTTTTAATATTAATAGCACCAAGATTGTATTTTGTTTGAGGAGACAAAAGTGATGAAAGAGTCCGAAACGTGTAAACTTGCCAGCAAGTTGTCAACAGTGTGATACATTCTGTTTTCCTGGAGATCTTCACTGTATGTCGATGAATCATTGTGGCACAAGCTTTGTGTTTTGTCAGTCTATGTTAAATGAATAGTTTTGAGGCATTCATACGCTTAAGTATAGAGTAGTGTATTATTACAGTTGCATTAGTTCTATTAGTTTTATATTATACTAGCAACCCGCCCCAGCTTTGCCCAGGAACAGTTATGAATGCATTACATGAAGAGCGCTTTTTTTCTTCAATGTCAATGAAATATGACCTACATCCGTTTTATGTCTCGGCATAATGGGTTAAAATCAGACTGGTCTAATATTATCATAGAGATGAATGTACAAAGAATTCTTGTCAGACATAATTTAAGAATGACGAGGTGCATGAAACACAAATCCCCCTTCCGCCCGGTCTTAACTTAACTGTGTATTTTGCGGAACGAAAAGTTGACACGTGAAATGAAGGAAAGCAGAGTTGCACTTCCAGGGAAACTCAAAACGCAACCACTCTTCTCGGAAGTTTGTTACTGTGTCTGGGGGTAATGGGCTCGCCCGCTAGCTATGCTGTAACTGTAATTGAATGGAGATAGTTGGAAGAAATGAAAAAGTAAAAACACTTACAGTGGGCGATGTATTGAAGACAGAGATTTGCTCTCTGGGGCTTTTTTTGTAGAACTTTTCATGCTGAACAATTCCTACACTCATAGTATATTGATATTTATAATGGTTTGCCCAGCATAAGCTTAAAAAGCACATGGGCACCATTTTTGTTTGTTTGTTTTCAATGAAATCATTACTGCTTGGCTTCCTTTGGTCATAAATAAATTATTTTCTACAGGAACCTTCCCCAAGATATCCTTTACAGAGTGGTGTAAACCACATCAAAATCCACCCAGTGGTTCTCTAGATTACCCATGACATCCAAGAATCGGGGTCTTTTGTTTTATACTAAGTAGAGATGTTAGCACAAGCAGCAGAACAACACGCAATCTCCTAGTGTCAAGAGTGTACATGGTTTCCATCTTGCCTCACACCAGCTATGATGTGTGGATAACACATGTTAACAGCTGACAGTGCCCTCACTTCAAAACGGCAGATACTTGTCTGACGGGTAATAATAATTGGACTATAAAAATTATATTGCAAAGTGAATTCTGTATTTCATCATCATCATCATCATCATTTCCCCTTATCCAGCTCCTGCCGGGTCGGGGTATTTATGGCACTTCTCCACTTTCCTCTTTCCTTCCACAATTCTTCTTCCACGATCTTGTCCCAGTCCAGATTTCTTTTTCTCACGCTGTTCTTCACTGAATCGATCCACCTTGTTCTAGGTCTTCCCCTTGCTCTCTTACCCTTGCACTTGGCCTCCAGCATCTGTCTTGGTATTCTATTTTCCTCCATCCTCTTTACATGTCCAAACCACCTTAGTTTATTCTTCTCAATTCTCTCATTTAGTTTTCCCATCCCAACTTCCTTCCGAACATCTTCATTCCTCACTCTGTCTTTCCTTGTCTTACCTATCATACTTCTTAGGAATTTCATTTCACTGGCTTGGATTCTACTCTCTTGCCTGCTCGTCAGGGTCCAAGTCTCAGCTGCATAAGTTAATATGGGTACATAGTACACTTTATACATTACCTCCTTGCTTTTCCTTGGTACTTCCTTATCCCAAACAAGTTTTCTTACACTTTGATAGAATGCATTGCTCTGCTGTACCCTCCTGCCAATCTCCATGTCCAACCTACCAGTTTGCATCAATTCACTTCCTAGGTATTTGAACGTGTCCACAATTTCCAAACTCTGACTTCCAATTTTCACAGTGCCCTTTCCTTGTCTTTCCCCTCTTGTCATCACCATGGTCTTGCTTTTCTCTATACTGATTTTCAGGCCATACTTCTGAATATTTTCGTTCGGTGCATCTAGTTGTTTTTGCACTTCTTCGGTGTTCCTTCCCCAGACCACAATATCGTCTGCAAATAATAGTAGCTTCATTTCTTTATGTCCATATGCTTCCTTTGTTTCCTTTACAATTTCATCCATCACCATTATGAACAAGAGAGGTGACAGCACACTCCCCTGTCTTAGTCCAGTCTTGTTCCTAAACCAATCTGTCTTTCCAACTGGGGTCAGTACCCTGCTAACACAGTTGTTGTACATTGCTTGCACCATTTCCAACATTTCTCTTCCCAGTCTCTTCTTAACCATGGTTTCCCATACCTTCTCTCTGGGGACACTATCATATGCCTTTTCTAGATCTATGAAAGTCATGATCAAATCCTCTCCATATTCCCAGTTCTTTTCCATCACCTGCCTCAAGCTGAAGATTGGGTCCACTGTGGATCTTCCACTCCTGAAGCCATACTGTTCCTCTTGCAACTCTCCTTCCACCTTCCTTCTCATTCTTCTTTCTAATATCCTTTCCAGTATTTTTACTATCTGTGATATGAGGGTGATCCCTCAATAGTTATCACACACTTTCTTGTCCCCTTTCTTAAACACTGGTATTATTAGCCCTTTCTCCCAGTCTTCTGGTACACATTTCCGTTTCCACACACACTTTAGCAGTCGATACAGCCATTGCATACCAACAGGTCCAGCAGCCTTTATCATTTCTACACTGATTTCATCCACCTGAATTCTGTATTTATCACACATAAATATTTAGTCCTACTGGTGTTGGTGCACTTATACACAGCTGAACTTTGCACAGCTACTTGTTTTGTCATGGCAGGTGCAAAATGAATCCAATGTTACGATTTTCTAAGTGGATCGGGTTTCTGTGCTTATAAAATAATGAAATAATTCTATTCAAGAGAGTTTTTATCAACTTAGTAAATTCTGTTGGAGATTTATGATGGTGGTGAATTTTTTTGTCAACTTCGCTTCTTTGGAAATTTACATTGGTAACTTTAACAGTGCATGTTAAGTTATGCTCCCCAGTGAGAATTTAATGGTAAACTTGATTTCTATGGAGAAATATAATTTGATCCCTGTAATAGAAAGGCTACAAATTTGGCCATGTGGCTCTTCTGGCGAACACATATATACAAACTTTTTGGTTGAACGTTAGGGGGGCATGTTTTATGAGAAGGTGACTTAAAAAGGAAAGAAGCTTTTAGTTTTACGTGACCGTTAATCATGTGATCATGAGCCACGAGACCTCCTTTTTTCCTGGAATCCGAACCACAGGACGTGGCATTTCACTTCGAAAAATCTCACATGCATTGACTGGGAATCGAACCCGGTCCACCTTGGTGAGAGACCTGTCCCATATAACAAGACTAACGCCGGATTACCCGTTGTGTGGAGGGCTGGGTTTGGTACTCATCGGCCAATGTGGTCTGCAACCTAGCAGACCTCGCTTGCTCTGCTACATATATTTAGGGGTTAACATAACCTGTCTTTCCTTAGTGGAGTATTTCAGCTCTGTTGAGTGCTGACCAACCAATCCCTACGTCCCTGTAGTGGTGTACGTAAAGAAATGCAAATGTATATTCTTACTTCTTACCAAGCATTGGTACTACGATGCTGCTTCACAATATGGTTCAAGTTGCTCAATCAATTCAGTCTTACTATTCAATCCATGTGTCGTATATATATATAATTAAATTAAATGAAAGACGATTTCATAAAAAACAACAACCGCTAAAATATATTCTTTAAAACAGAACAAATACAAATGCCAGACAGGCTAGAGGAAGGAACCAATCATTAAAAATATGCTCTAGGCAAACAATATTCTCCAATGGCGGCTAACAATGATACCCCGTTTGGCAACCTCGCATCCAAGCACTAAAATGGGAATCTGAACCTTCAGGGAATTGCGTGATAAATACATTTCACAAAATAATTATTTCATAGTTGTTTTCAAACTCTCGTTTCAGATAGACGTCAGATCAACTACAGTATTCAGTCGGGCAGTTAATATTTCAATTCTGACCAATCCAAACAAAAGACTATCAGCCATAGATAACATAATCATTTCGACGACGAGAAAATTGTGAAGATATAACCAAAACTTAGGTCAAATATAGAATAATGGGCCCATATTAAAATAAAACCAATCGCCACAAGAATGAAAGATATTCTGGCTATACTAGCCTCGTAGATAAAACATAATGCTGCAACTTCGTTAAAACATATAGGCCAGACGACACCTGACTAAGAATTCAATAAATCAAAAAATAAAATATAATATGATCCGGAAACACTCCGAAACCGCTGCGAATAGATTAATCATAATATTCTTCATTACCTTGAATATCCAACGACGCTTTTATGGCCACCGAGGCTTGGCCTACGGAACACTTCCGACCAATTCAGGTCCCCATAGTTGAATGCTTGTGACTCACCTTTTGTTTCTACCATCACCCCTGTTGCTGCTTGCACATGCACAGTGAACAGAAGTTCTAACAGAAACAAAAGAAAAGCCGTACGCATATTACGCGTTGCCAACCGTAGCAAAAACACACAAGCACCTTTCCTAAAGAGCTTCAACTCCAGTTACAGAATTTTAAGTTGGCATTTACATGACATTATGAGATGTTACGTGCCCATTGGTTCTTCGACTACAATGCACAATTAGAAGTAAAAGGTACATAAAACATGCAACAGAAGTGGTACAGCACCATCATAGTAAATATACAATAATTTCAATTACATGCAACATTCAAGCTATTGACATGCACAATTACATTTCCAAATAATTTCAGTGTCATGCAGTGGCAATAGTCTACTGGCATGCATTTTTAAATTCATTTAAGGGGAAGCTAATAATTCTTTATTTCTTCTTTTTCCTAATACGGGGTTTGAAATTAAAAATCTTGAAGTAAGCAACGAAGTTTTTAGACGAAATACGACGCCGGCCGACAGGACACGAGGGCTCCCGACGGGCCACGGAGAGGGCCGACAGCAAGGTTTGAAGATTGGGTCAATTTCAATTGGCACAAGACCAACAACTTGACCGCTGCGCCACTCCCTCCCTCCAAGTCGGTGACTGATATGTGACTAAATACAGTATGTGGCTGAACGAACAACATATATTTTATAATTGAAGGAATTGTTTTTATTTATATAGGAAACTACTACAATCAAACTTAGGACAGGGGAAGAGGTAACATCTAAATGCACCAACAAAAAAAATTGCTATCTTTTTTGGTCATGTTTGTTATGTTTACTTTATGGGCATGTTGCTAATGGTTACAGAGAGTAAGAAGAAAGAGTTTGCAGCTCAGAGTCCACTGTGGATGTCTGACGAATTGGAATTTTGGCCCGACCGCGGAACTGAACCCGTGCCATACTTCAGTTTGATCGCAGCCCTCCACAGCGAACTGGTGGCTGTGACTACTACGGGTCAGCTCTACCAGTGGAAGTGGAACGAAGCTGAGCCGTACAAACATACGGAGGTGGGTTAATCAATCTTATTTTCTTATTTCATGTTTTGGTGGCTGTGACCACTACTGGTTAGCTCTTCCAGTGGAAGAAAGCTGATCTTGCAGAAAGGTGCAGGTCAAAGGCACACCCAATGGCCAAGATGTCCCAAGCTCCTAAAATGAACAGCAGCAACGGTATTAAAAACAAAAACAATCTTGAAAGTAGGGGATTCTCGCCATTAGTTCATCAATAGCTCTTAAATGAGCTTATTTGATTACAGTAACTACTTCTTCTGTCCTTCAAATAAGTGCATAGTGCAGGGACATCCTGCTGTAATAACCATATTCATCCCAGACCCTGTAGAGGAAGCTATTTGTATGAATGTGATTGAAACATGTATGACCGCTCTGAGGAGCGCTGTGTTCTATGTTTCAAAAATCTCAAGTCAGTGTGAGACTTTTCAAACGAGGTTCAGAAACCTGTTGTTGGATTGTTTGGGACAGATATAAACCAATCACTTTTCTTGAATAGCATTTAGTTATGTTCGTTACATCCGTAGCTCTATAGTAAAGCCATTTTTTCTTCCGACTTGGCTTTTCAGAGCTATCTAGCGGTCAGAAGTGATCACTTCAAGATGCCAATCACAGGCAGCCATTCAGATTAAATTAATAGCGACATCGAATTACACGTTCCATTGCCCATCATTAGGGCAGGAGTTGGTTTCGCAATACAGAATAACAGTGCGGGCATTCTGGGAAATAAGGTCAACATCACTCGCAAAACCTAGCGAGTTCACAGTAAGATAAGTGCTAAAGCTTAGTTTTAGTTCGTTATTGTTATTTTAAAGGGCATCTGCCCCTGGGCTTAGTTTAAGAGTTCTATAAAGTGTTGGTTGGTTCCTTAGTTTAGGGGCTGCGACAACGCGGTCGTGTAGCCCCGTGTACTTTGGGTGTGTGTAGAATCTGTCGGATAACCGGTGTTAATTGTGATGACTGTATTAGTGTGTGTTATCTGTTTTTTAATTTAAGTACAGACTGCAACTTTTCAAATAGTCCTACTTTTGCCACCAAGCGTCACCGTCAACGACTACTAGGCCAAGTTCAGAACTTAGCTACCAGACGCCACCGCAGTCGGCGCTTGGCAACGAACGAAGAAACCTAAGAGTGTTCTTAACCTATCCAATTTAGCTTCACACAGGTGTAATTAGTGGAAGGTTCTTTAACATGCCATATCTATGACATGGGACCGCCGGCTTTAACTCCGCTCCGAAGGAAGGCATACTGAGAGATTTTTAACGCTCTTAAAAAATCCGACGGCTTCGGCCGGGTTTGAACCCGCTATCCTGGGCATAGAAACTCAGCATGCTATAGACTACGCCACCGAAGCCGCCCTATAAAAGTGTACGCAGGTCCGGGAATAACATCAGCGTCGCTCACAGGCATATGCTTGAAATTGTTTCCTAAATCAAATCCTCCTACCACATCAACTTCTCTTCCCTCTCCAACCACTGTATTCCAATCTCCCATTATAATAATGCAAGCATCTCTCTTTTCCTTTTCCGTAATTTCTTCAATCTTTTCATAATATTCGCCTACTTTCCTTCTTATCCCCTCTTAATATCATCAATCTTTCGTCTGTGTACTCCACCTTCATAACATTCTGTGCTCCAATCCTTAACTTCTCTTCCTTCTTCCTAATCCTTTTAATCCTGTCTTCATCACTAATATACAGAGATATTATCACTTGATGATATTGCAGCTTTAAGAGTTTAGCATGTAATGAGCTAATGCCAGTACCATCCGTACATGCACTGTCAAATCGTTAATTATCGAGAAGTAGTATTGTTAAAACAGTCAGTGTTTTCATTACTGCCTCACTAAAATATTCCCGCCCCTCCCCCTCGCATAGCTCTGTTTTTCCTTCTGATATGCAACAAATCTGCCGCAAAACATCAGTGGCTTACTTTATGGGTCTTTGAGCAGGTTACACCATACGACTTGTTTATTCCACAGTGCCAATTTTTTTTATTATATTTAGCAACTGGGGTAGTTTATTTTAACAATCTATTGTTTAAATTTAGATATAGCAGCCTTTAAAATTCTGCTTAGGTATAGAAATAAATCTTTCTGTATTGATGTTTCTGGTGATTATTGTAGTGAACTTGGTGCATGTATGGAAAATTGAGTTGGTAGCATTTGTAGTGAGCAGTGCTTAAGTGTAGAATTCAAAACTAGTAAATTTCAGGCCTCGAGAATTTGCTAAAACCTAGTGATAGCTCAATTCCTATGGTGAAATCAACGGGCATATTTTTTGAGCCGTTGTAACAGAGTTAGAAGTGCAGTTTTAAGCAAGTCATGTTTGGTTGAAAAATAGGGGTGTGTCATTTATAAGATGGTGGCTGTTTACATGAATGTTTAAGGGACTTTTTTAAAGTTTTTGATTTTGAAATTCTGTTGTGGTTGAGGAACATGTAATTCTTAAACCTTATTACTGGTACTACTTAAAATACTTGAATTTGTTAAATTAATTTTTAGAATGGAAACATCCATCACCCCAAGACTTTTACACTGGGCCTCCTGTCTGAGCGTATCGTTCAGATCTCTGCCTCAGTGATCCGCTGTTCTGTCGCCACTGAGAGTGGGAAGGTGGCTACTTGGCTTGATGAACTACTTAGCCATGCCGCAGGCAAACTTGAACATGCTGCACAGAGTTTCTCAGAGTTCAGTGTGGATCGCATTGCATCGCTGCACACATGCACACTATATACTGTGGCCCGTCTCGACAGTGGAGCATTGTATTGGTGGTAAGTCTGTCTTATCCTGTATGTCGATCCTTAGTTTCTGTTGGATTTTTCTATTTGGAGATGTATATACAGTCTAGCAGAGCATGTTTCAAAAGTATGAGTACACCTAAATTTAAATAATTTATTTCCTATTTTAATTAATAATAATAGGAAGTGATACTTTATTTAAACTAAACACCCGATCAACAACTGACAATACTACAGAAGGTCGATAGACGGATTCTTCGGACAATACTCGATAAAAAACACCAGGTTGAGGGCTAGTGGAGACTTTTGCCCAATTCAGTACTTTACAAGGAAAATGAATCTATCATTGACACGATGCGAAAACGAAGGATTGCGTTTTTTGGACACATATCCCGCTTGCCAAATACTAGACTCTTGAAACAACTTTTTGACTTCTTTTGGAATAGTAAAACAAAAATCACATGGTTTAAAGAAATACAAATGGATTTAGACGAATTGAAAATTACTAAGCATCAAATTGAACATAGAGAGGAGAAACTGCTTCTGAATAACAAATACACTCGACTAACATTCAAAATTTCAGATCGTAAGCAATATGTTATATCTGCCGAAGAACGGGCTGCAAGATCTTCCAGAATGAAGAAGTATTGGGAAAGGAAAAAATTATCAAGAATTAAGAACTGAACGTACTGTAGTATTTGAAGACTTTGTATATAAGGTTTGATTTTTGGTGCTCCAATGTGGGCGTAAACAGTGTAAATAAATAAATAGGAATGTTTACCAAGCTAGAGATGGAGACAAATAAGGACACCCACACAGTACAGCAGGATGTTTCAAGCTAGCCATAAACTTTGTTGTTGTTTTTAAATGTCCTGCTCTATTGTGTGTCTTATAGTCCCCCGTTCTCCCTTTTTTATTTAGCTTAATAGAATTAATTCTCATTACCATATTTACTCGGCTATAGGACCCCCTTTTATTTATCTAAATTTTTAGTTCCGAAATTGAGGGGGGGATATAGACGCGAACTTCACAAAAATCCATTATTTTGGGAAAACGAGAGAGTAAAAATAAGCTATTTTATTTTGATGCTACATAGTACGATATATTTCTTAGTCAAAATAAACGAAGTTTATGAGACTGCGTATTTGAACACAGGGAGGGATAATGCATCAATTAGAGAATGAGTGATGATGCTGAACGTTCACATCTCACTAATATTTGTAAACACAAGTACGTACAGTAAAACTTCACTTATACGATTTTCAAGGGACCAAATGAAAAAAACGTATAAGCGTGAAAAACGCGTAAATGAAAGTCGCTAATAAAAACTGAAAAATGTATGTGACATTATGGGTTATACAGGGACTTGGTGTTATATGCGACGCGGACCCTCGCTCGCACCCGCCGCGAGCCGGTCCCCCGTCAAGCACTTTGCCCTAATGTGCTTCTTGGCGCCACAAGTTTCCCTCCTTTGCAGTGTGCTTTAGCAGTGTGGGGTTCAGTTTAGTCAATTGTTCACGTCTTTAGTGATCAGTGTGATGTTCCAATGCGATTTTCATTACGTGAACGTGTGTAAATACCTTCATAAAGTACAGGAAATCTTTCGCGAAAATGAGCTTATAGACTATATTACAGTTGAAATACAGTCAATCGGTGGTGAGGAACTTCAGAACGTAAATGACAATTTCATAAAGAGGTGCCAGCGATGTGTAGCAGTGAATGGCGATCGTTTTCAGCACCAGCTGTGAACTACAGTATAGGCTATAGGCCGCGTGAGCTACGCATTACGGCAAAGTGCCTGGCGGGAGACGGGCCCGCAGCGCGGGCGAGCGATGGTCCCCGTTAAGAAGTGAACAACAGGAAATAATAATACGATTGTTTAACTATAATCGGCAATATGTAACAATACAAATACAAGAGAAATGCCTTCTGCCCTATGTTGCCTGAACCACTGTAACAAACAATCTTTCAAACATTCGTATTTTCCGCCCTGAATGCGAGATCTCTTTTTTGTAGAAACACCTAAAACACGTGCGCCTTCTTCAATTTCCGCTGCCTTAGCTACAATTGTGTTTAAGGTGGACGGAGCAATCCCCAATTTCTTAGCGATTTCAGTGCGTTTCATGTTGCCACTTTCCTTCACTACATTCAAAACACGTAATTTTTCAGCAATCGTAATGCACTTCCTCTTCCTTTCACCCATGTTCACTGCTATCAAGGTTAACCACAACTGAAGCACCGAACAAGGCAGAACAATGACTGAAGCAAGTGATGATGTATTTCGCAACACACGCAACTCCGGCTGAACATAGCTTCAAGGTCGCTCTCGCCACAACATAGCGCCGTGCGAGGGATGGTTTCCGAGAAACGTACAGTGCGTGTCATAAGTTTCTGGCTCCAATATTTTTAGAGATTTTAGGTAGGGAAACCGTTGTAAACGTATAAATGACGCATTTTTCTCTCGGTGACGTAAGATATGATCGTATAAGTGTGAAAAACGAATAAATGTAAAACGTATATCGGAAATAAATTAACATGGAAAGTATAGGGATTTTGCCTGGGCCAAGAAAAAAATCGTATAAGTGTAGAAAACGTATAAGTGTGAATCGTATAAAAGAAGTTTTACTGTATTATTCACATGTTTTACATTAATATACCAATAAAATGTCCCACAAACGCTGACAGTTCTTGCAACAAATGAAATGTGTTTAAGATAAAACTGAGAAGAAGGCTGCGAATACCATTTCCAAGGGCACACTACCTCTTGGTATACAAAACAAAAGAATGCAGGCAAGATATGAAACCATAACTTTCATGGGCCGGATTTTAAACTTGGCACTTCTACTCGGCCAATAGTGTGGCATCTTCTATTGGATATCGGGTGAAGCCTATTGGCTACACAATTCGATATCCTGCCCAATTGCGTACGAGGTATATGTATGCAAAATGGTGGTCATATCGACCGAAGAACTAAATAATGTAAAAAGAATAATATTTTTGTCATAAATGAGGATTAATTTCAGTTATAATTTATTTTTTATAGAATTTGTCAATTTCCAAGAATGTTGTAATTTGACTCTTAATAATTAAGGAGGGGGTACTATAAGCGATTTCCAAGAATTTTGTATTTTGGCTCTCGAAAATTAAAGGGGGGGCTCCTATAGGTGAGTAAATACGGTGCATTATATCTATAGGGAAACACAAGGTGGATTTGAAATCCATGAAGGATAGGAGAAGGATAGAAACTTGAATGAACACAATGACACAGGTGCTGCCTGCCCTCCTGGTACAACTAAGAGTATTTAAATGTTAGAAGCCACTTTTCTGCGTTCCGGTATAATTATTCAACACTACTCTTCAGTCGGTCAACTCAAGAGTAACAATTATTTTATCAGCGTATTACATGAATTATTTATACATTAACACATTTCTTTAATTATTTAAGCAAAAATATTGAAATGGCGGACAATTCAGTTGCTTAAATAATACATAAGTCAATGCGGACCATAGTGGAGGTATTCATTGCTAGTTAACATACTTCTCTAACAAATGGCAGGGTTTAATTGGACGACATGTTTCGCTCGTCAAGTGAGCATCATCAGGTTGAAATATACAAGATCCAGCTAGTTCAAACTGGTTTGACGGGATTTTGCCCCAGTGTACTAATCGGCTCATCAGTTGGTATGGTACACCTCCAATCTGATGTTCACGAAGGCTCGAACATTATGAATTTATGAACATTTCACTGAGCATAAATGTATCTATAGGTTAGTTTCTTCTCTATAATTGTGTATGTCTGTGACCTTAGCCATAATATATTCTTTTTCCTGGATTGATTAAAATATCTGTGCAACAGTGTCCACTTTCCAATACTATGTTTTTATTCAACAAAGTGGAGTAGTCGTTGAATAAAAACATTGTATTGTAAAGTGGACACTGTTGCACAGATATCTCCATAATTCTCTGAATATTTGAGCTGCAAATGTCTGAAACTTTCATGTAAACATATACTCTTTTCAATTACTAGGGGAGTTCTGCCATTTGGCCAGCGCAAGCGTCTCTGGGAGAAGCACAGAGCCAAGTCCAGGAAGCATCGGCCTTCAACAGCTACAGCAGAGATAGTGTGTGGCAGTCAAGTGTGCATGAAGAACAGCCCGATGTATCAACCGGGAGCTATTGGTATGTACAGCATGTGGGGCCCTAATTAGCAGTTCCATTTTCAATTGGGTATTAATGTAGTTGTTGGGATATAATGTTCCTGTTCCTTTTCTGGTTCTTAGGTATGGAAACACAGATACTGAAATTTATCACTCTGTTATTGTTTAGCGAAGCTTACGTGAAATCTCATCCGTTGTGCCAAGGCACATCATGACCATGCTTATAGTCCAATATAAGCAATTGAGTTGCCTATTTTCAAAACCAACTAATTTTACTATTTTTAAATGTTGGGAAAACAGCAAAATCCATCTTAAAGAGGCTGAAAAGAGGTACAAATATGATTTAAACTAGAACTAAAATATGGTGGATTATCAATACCTTGGCGTGAGAAAATGTGAATTTGTACATTAGTCATATTTTACATGTGAAGTTTGAAGTTACAGTTCACTCCCGATAATTCGCGTGCGGATAATTCGTTTTGCGGTTAATTCGCGGGTCTCCAAAAGTATTTTTTTAAATAGAAATTCTCCCAGCAACTAATCACGCTAAGTAAAGCAATCTCTCCGTCGTTTAAAAGAATGTTGATGCGATGCAATGCGTAAAGATGTAATCATTGAGATTGGAGAACATTGAGCTGCATTTCTCTGCGATGGAACAGTAGGCCTACTTGTGCTATCTTCGAAACATACGAGCATGTTGTCGCGAGTGGTATAGCACAGATTTCCGTTATCTTCGAAGCCCAAACAATACAAGAGGAATGCACTTTCACTCGGAACCTACCCTCCCTTCCCCAACAGCCAAACTCCAAGGTCACTGATCTGTGAGCTGTGAAGGGTGGATGCGCGGACAGCGCATTGTAAACTGCGATTATCGCCTAATGGCGCAAACTTACGCAACACTGTGAGCGTGTTTATTGGATGCTCTTCATGCAGTCAACAAATCATGGGAGAAAAATACCGCCACTACGCTCAAGCAAGCGCTTGTCGACTTCTGTGACGACGATATTTCGAACGGGCAAGCTAGACATCGATAAAGACGATTATGATTTAAGACAAGAAAACAAAGAAGAAATAGCATGGAATTTGACTGTTGGTGAGGAATACGGAGATCCAGTTGATATCGAGTGCGGGAATGATGCAACTGAAATCCCGAAAGTTTCCCACAGTCAAACTAGCGTCTCTAGTCACACGTATCTCTTATATAGATAAACTAGATGAATTTTCATTCTCATATAATGTTTTCTTCGGAAATGTGTAATCGAAAATTAGAATAAACGATCTAAGAAACAAAACGTGACGACTGTTTTTTGTTATTTTAAATATTAATGTAGGCATAATCCACATAGGCCTACCTCTAGCCTAGCATGTCTTATAAGACACTACCTAGTACAATCAAGTGTTATAATTATTATTTTGCATGTTCAAGCCTATTTTAATATTTTAAACAATAGTTTTGTTTTTACAAGTCTTAACAAAAATAATTGTGGATAATTCGCGGTTTTCGGTAATTCGCGGAAGTTTGTGCGTTAATTACCGCGAATTAACGAGAGTGCACTGTATCTGGTTTTGCTACTCGATAACCTTTTGATAGAATCGAAGGTCGGAATTCGGAAAACCAGACATGTGAGCTGTGAGACGTGAAATAGGTGTAGACTAAAAGTATGTGGACGAACATCAAATAATAATAATAATGACTATTTGAAAGTCTTGTTTTGCAGGAGTAGAAATAGGAAATACCGTATTTCCTCGCATAATCGTCGCACATAAAATTGATCATAATGAGAAAATAAAAGAATCTTGTTGAAAGTGAAATATTCTTCACATAATAGTCACACCCTGCTTTTCTTCTACGAATTTCGACTAGAAATATGCGATGATTATGTGAGGAAATATGGTAAATGCACTTTGTTTTTGTGTGTATTCATCCCGAAGGCAGGTCCGTGCCTCCGAAGAGACTATCCTGAGCCGGAGTTTACTTGCGGTAGGGTGACCAGGCCCTTATTGCTCCTCCTTACCCTCTCCCCACCAACCGCGCGTGGTCCCCAAGAACTGCAATTCCATCCAGGTTCTGACCACGCCCAATGCTGCTTAACTGCGGAGTTCTCATAGGATCTGGTGTTTCAACATGGCCAGGCCGTTGGCAAATGCACTTTTCAAACGAGACAATGAACTGAACACAGCAACAGTGACCAGTTTTTGCATCTGTATGGTGAAAAGCAGGCAGTCGATATACCCAACTTACCTGGTTCTGCAACCGTTGGCCTCTTGGCTGGTTTTGCATCCAAACAAGCTCAATATTAGTAGGTTTTGCAAACTTATGTTTTTTCGAAGCTCATTCTGTGTGTGTTATAGCAGCTTTTTGAATTCTGAGTCTTACACCAATTGTTAGAGAATGAGAACACCTATCCAAAGGCACTAATAGCTCTTTTTTTTCTTCAGTTACCTGGTTTTGCAACTATGCAGCTCTATTGAAATGTGAATTTATCTAGCAGAATATCTGTTGGTTTGTGGTGGTCATTGCAACATTACACAAACCTGTTTGTATGGAATATCTTCCAATTTTTAGTCCTTATCATTATTGATGAAAACCTAATTAGTGTCGTACAGAAATTGTACAGGGCTTTCTATGTCAGGACCATCACGCGTGGATTTTCCACTATGCTGTTTAAGATACTAGAATTCAAAGAATATCTTTTAAATTTAACAATAAAACAATACAAAACCAGCAAGGTCAACTGCCTTTCACCCAAGAAAGAAAAATATGTCTTTAATAATTATTATATATGAATTGCAGCGAATGGCCATTTTTGGTTATTTTTATTGAATGCCCGAGGGATCCCAACAAGTTCAATTTCGAGTAGTTCCAACTTTGGCTACCAGATACTACTGTCAATAATACTTGGCGGCGAACGTAGGAACTTGATAGAGCATCCTATCTAACTAGCCAAATATATTACCTATAAATTTTGCTACACTCTATCAATTGCAGTGGTAGGTTCTTTTACGTGCCAAAAATCTATGACATGAGCCCGCCGGTTTTACTTCCCCTCTGAAAGAAGGCATACTGAAGGATTTTAACGCTCTTATAAATCCAACGACTTCCGCCGGGTTTGAACCTGCGGTCTAGGGCAGAGCAGTTCAGCATGCTACCGACTATGCCACTGAAGCAGTCTTTAATAATACTGTCCTATGGTCATGAGATTCAGGACCTTCACAGTCAACCGTAGACCAATCTCCCATTCTAACAGCAAAAGCGGGACATGGACTCTACAACACCGCCCAATCTAGGTCTTGGTAGGTTGTGAGAAAATCTATATTAATATAATCAAGCTGAAGAGTTCGTTTGTTTGTATGTTTAAGCGCGCTAATCTCTGGAACTACCAGTCGGATTCAAAAATTTCTTTTTGTATATGATAGCCAGATTAAAGAGAAATAGTTACGGCTATGTAGCATTAGGCCACACCCCTCGGGTAATCTTAAAGATTGATTTATGTTCAGTATGTCGGAAGAACAAGCACTCCCATACAGCTTCAATAATACCTAAGTCTATTGTTGCCTGGCAATGCTGGTTGCATTGCGTCGCCCCTACCAGTGATCTGGTGCAGAATTGAGAGCTGTTTATAAATTGCAGTCACGGGGAGTAATTAGTGCAAAAAGATTTCTTAGGCCCCTTAAAATGGTTCGTGCAGTATACTGAGGTTATCAGCTGCAATAAGCGTTGGTGCTTTCCGATCCTTATCCTTGAGCGCTCCAGTTCTGTAGTCGTATTCATTATCATCCATAAAACGAATAAATCCACCGGGCGAAGCCGGGCACTACTGCTAGTATAAAATATATACAGTACTTCCCTTTTTCTCAACATTTTTTTGTTCATTAGATACTACCTCCCCCATTCTTTCTTCCCAAGCATACCCACTAGTACGGTACTAAGTAGCATAACTTCTTGCCATCATGTTTCTAATAAGAATGAATAAGATTCTTCTAAACACAATTTGTAGGTTAGATTTGTTAATGCTATATTAGTTCCAATGTTCGTCGCCAGGTGCTGGTTGCGATGGCATCTTCTAGCCAAATTTGTAGCTAGGTGTCGTTGATGGTAGCATTTGGTAGCACAAGTAGGAACTACAGTAAAACTTCACTTATACGATTTTCAAGGGACCAAATGAAAAAAAAACGTATAAGCGTGAAAAACGCGTAAATGAAAGTCGCTAATAAAAACTGCAAAATGTATGTGACATTATGGGTTATACAGGGACTTGGTGTTATATGCGACGCGGACCCTCGCTCGCACCCGCCGCGAGCCGGTCCCCCGTCAAGCACTTTGCCGTAATGCGCTTCTTGGCGCCACAAGTTTCCCTCCTTTGCAGTGTGCTTCAGCAGTGTGGGGTTCAGTTTAGTCAATTGTTCACGTCTTTAGTGCTCAGTGTGATGTTCCAATGCGATTTTCATTACGTGAACGTGTGTAAATACCTTCATAAAGTACAGGAAATCTTTCGCGAAAATGAGCTTAAAGACTATATTACAGTTGAAATACAGTCAATCGGTGGTGAGGAACTTCAGAACGTAAATGACAATTTCATAAAGAGGTGCCAGCGATGTGTAGCAGTGAATGGCGAACATTTTCAGCACCAGCTGTGAACTACAGTATAGGCTATAGGCCGCGCGAGCTACGCATGCTGTTCTGTGGTGCCTGGCGGGAGACAGGCCCGCAGCGCGGGCGAGCGGCGAGCGATGGCCCCCCGTTAAGAAGTGAACAACAGCAATCGTAATGCACTTCCTCTTCCTTTCACCCATGTTCACTGCTATCAAGGTTAACCACAACTGAAGCACCGAACAAGGCAGAACAATGACTGAAGCAAGTGATGTTGTATTTCGCAACACACGCAATTCTGGCTGAACATAGCTTCAAGGCCGCTCTCGCCACAACATTGCGCCGCGCGAGGGATGGTTTCCGAAAAACGTACAGTGCGTGTCATAAGTTTCTGGCTCCAATATTTTTAGAGATTTTAGGTAGGGAAACCGTTGTAAACGTATAAACGACGCATTTTTCTCTTGGGGACGTAAGATATGATCGTATAAGCGTGAAAAACGAATAAATGTAAAACGTATATCGGAAATAAATTAACATGGAAAGTATAGGGATTTTGCCGCGATCAAGAAAAAAATCGTATAAGTGTAGAAAACGTATAAGTGTGAATCGTATAAAAGAAGTTTTACTGTACTTGAAAATTGATCGTCTGCAGTCCCTACCTGAATCACAGATAACTCACACTAATACAGCCATCAAAATTAACACCTGTTATCAGGCAAATTCTACACACACTCAAAGTACACGGGGCGACATGACCGCGTTGTCGCAGCCCCTAAACTAAAGACCAACCAACTTTAAAGACACATGTTGTGATTTAATTTTAACGGGTTATTATTCTAGGGAAATGAAAATTGATTCCTTGATGTTTGAAGCCTTGGCTCTTGACCTGTGTAATTTCTTATAGCTTTCCCTATGTTGATGATTTTATGATAATTCCATAGCTGTGTTTGTAAACCGTAGAGCTATCTATATGATAGTGATCTCTTTGAATCTGAATTGACTGTTTTCCTTCCTCTTGCTAGGTTTCACTATCTCCAATGGTGTCCCCAAGGTTGGCCAACTATTGAATGCCGCCTGGAACTTGACGGATTCATGCAGATTCAAGTTGATGTCCGCTCCTCAGCACCACGGGGCAAGCTCGACAACGGAACACAGACGGGACAGTAGTGGTAGCAGTAGTCAGACGAGCTGCTCTTTGCCTGCACCAGGCAGTAGTGGTGCCACCAAGAATGTCCATAAAGAGACAGCAGATCGTATTGACATGCCTCCGCCGCCATCTCCAGCCTCCAGTACTTGCAGTGATACTGGCAGCATCACCACCAGTCATAGTAAGTGCAGACAATGCATTCTCATGATGAACCCTTACTCCTTTCAGCTGCTTGCTTTCCTTTGTTAGAATCTTCACATTGCATTGCCGGTCTGAAGACTACAGTAACTTTGTTCAGTTCTTACTTCTTGGAAATATTCACATTCCTGGAGACACACCTGCGCTTGCAACTCGGGAGCAATGTTGAAAGTGAGGGTAGCAGGACAGACTACAGTAGTATAAAACAAATAATTCTAATTATGTACTTGAATTTTATCATTGCAGAGAGACAAAAGAGACCTGTCCCAAAAGGTGATGAAGCAGAGAAGAAAGATGAGGAAGAATGGCAGCTGAAGGATGTTGTATTTGTGGAAGATGTCAAAAGTGTCCCTGTAGGTCAGTATAAATGTTGTAGTTTTATTAACTTTCCCACTCTGGTAATTACCGTATATACTCGAATACCACCCGCACATTTTTAAACAAATTCGGACGTGAAAAATTGGGTTGCGGGTCTTATTTGAGTCATCCAAATTTCTAAATTGCCCGCCACGCGATATCGGGTGTTGCGAGTATCCGCTAGATGGTGCTAGCCTTCTTCCGGCTATAACTTTGTTTTACCGCAAGCACGCGGCGTCATACAGTCACGCGCACTTTCTCCGAGTAGAAACATGAATGCTACGCAACGTTTGCGGTCATTTACTGTGAGTGAGAAATTGAAAGTTGTGAGGGAATCTGAAGTTATTGGAAATCGTGCCCAGTAGGAAATATGATATTGACGAGTCATGTATTCGTGATTGAGCGGGATGACGTCTATGCTACAACCACGGGATGTCTGCGTGAACCGCCCGTTCAAAGCAGCCTTGAAACAGCTGTATATGGAGAGGATGGCGGCCGATAAGCACACACCGACTCCAACTGGTCGTATTCAGCGCCCGGAAGTTCAGCTGCTGTGTTCGTGGATTTTGACGGCATGGAATCGTATCTCTGGAGATCTCATACGGAAGAGCTTCAAGAAATGTAGTATTTCGAATGCTATGGATGTCAGTGATGACGACATTTAGTGGGAAAGTGATGGTGATAAAAGTTCTGAAGTTGGTACTTCTGATGATGATGAATGAAGTGTTTGTGTACTTTTATTTGTATTTTTAATCGTTTGATGTGTGTTATTTTAGGACGACTTCAAAACTGTTGGAAACTATTTTGGATAAATGCTATTCTGTTTATTTAGTTAAGATTGTACATAATTTTGAGTTTTTATTTTATTTTAATTTTGTTCTTCAAAATCAGGGTGCGGGTCTTATTCGGGGGCGGGTCGTATTCGAGTAAATACGGTACATCTCTTTTCATCATATTGTAGATACGAGCATTAAAAAAATATTCACCATTGTACGAGTGTATAAAATGTATTATGTCCCAGTTCTCGCCTACGCATCAGTAACTTGGGTTATGAAGAGGAGACAGGTGAGCAGGATCTAGGCTTGCGAAATGAAATTTCAAAGAAACACATTACGAATAACAAGAAGGGATAGAGTAAGAAATGAAAGAGTGAGAGAGGTTGTCGAAGAGAAACCCTTAAAGAGATCATAGAGAAGTCAAGAATGAGTTATTGTTGTTTTAAGGAGCATCTGCCCCTTCGTACTGTGCTCTTATATGGATATGAGCTTGGAAATATTCATCTCTTCAAAAGTTTTCTAAACTGTCCCATGATAAAATATAGCGACTCTGGAAACTGACCACAGAACCGGTTTATACCTCGCCGAGTTAGCTAGTTAACAGAGCCGGCCAATGAGAAAATTAGCAGTCACGTGGGAGTTTGGGAACCAGACTGCGTAGTTTGAGAACAAAGACAGAATTATGATCCGCGGAGATAGTTGAGGACTCCTGAAGCGAGCCGATTCCCCGCATGCGCCGTAAGTGTGTCTCTAGTATGGTAGGGGTAGACTCGAGGAATACGCGTGTCGCACAGCCAATTAGAAGCGACCTTACTTAGATAATGGCAAGCAATGTAATGAGCATAGCTAATTACCAGCATGATTTTTACACATCGTAATATCATGGAAGATATTAAATAATAAATATGAACTATTTATTAATATTGCGGCCAATTACTTGTTTAATTAAGGATTATTACTATCTTCGATATTAAGCAACCAATCAGATCCATGTTCTGAAAAGGACGCTTACTTGAGCATTGACGAGGTGGATGAGAGAAGAGAATCGAGGCTCTTAATACTTACAACTTCATGGGAGAAGGACGTCTCAACGAAATACTCAACAATATAATAAGCTGATAGAGATTACGATATTTCTGAAGAATATTAGCAAACGAAGGCACTTAGTTTGTGCAAACATATATCAAGTTGACATAGAACGATATTTAAAAGTTTATTGAAATTAATCTACATTTTTAACCATGTCAAAATTACTGAAGTTGAGGGAGGAATATTCGACTGAATCTACAGGAGTAATAACGACCAAGAAGCTAATGGGAACAGAACTATGACGACAGCGAGAGTATTCGAAATGACATAACATCAATCTCGTGCGGGAGATTAACATCTCATCTCTAAATCTACAAGTCATTTCACCAACTAAAATGACGAATACATATATCAGAACTTTGGCGTAAGAAGACAGAGAAGAATTCACGAACGGGGGCGGCTAGGGTTGACCCAGCGCCATCAAGCGAGAAAGGGTATCCCATCTCACACAAGAAGATTCACCGGCAGAAAGGACGGCCACACGCAGGTGATGGAGTTCGAATCCCGCACCTGACCGCATGGGGACTTCTGTAGGAGACCGTAGGAGCCCACACGACATCATGCAGTCTCGCGCTATTAAAAACAGTCCGTTCATGAAGGATAGCGAAGAAAGCCCACTTCTTGTCATCTATAATGCAACACAAGGTAGTCTAAGGAACAATGATTTATCCCATCTTGTAGAGTATTGTAGAAACTGTTAAGAATATCGGACAACTGTTTATTAATGCCATTTTTCTACATTTAAATAATATTGTTATAGTTTTCGATGTTATATTTTCATAACTACGTCATGCGGATGTTTATTCACGATTTTCGTCGATTTGTCTTTAGAATTTGATTAAAATTTATGAATTTTGCCACTTTCGAAATTTAAATGAGGAGATTTTACAGTTTAGTTCAGAATATTTGTATGGCCAAGTTTAAATGTGTTTAGATCACATTTTGTCAGTTTTTGTATTGTAAGATATTGTTTTTTGACAACGATGAAAATAATGGAAATTTGTTCCAAGAATGTTATACAGAAGTATATTTTAGAGAATGCGATTCTTAAAGATCCTATGTAGAAATCCATGTAAAGTCACGATCTGATGACTTATTAGACAGATTTGGTTATAAATATTTGGTGACTTAACAAACATAAAGTATAAAAGTTTATGAGAAATATTAAAGAAGGAATTTGTAAAAGAATGTAATGTGAAGTTAGTAAATACGAATTACAGCGTGTTTTTGAAGTAATAAGATTTTGAAGAAAGAATTTGAAGGAAATATCACAGCTAATGGGAAGCTTTATGGAAATGTGGATGATAAAAAAGAAATAATATTGTTATTAGAAGACTAGTGTTTTATTGTATTACCTGTTAAATTAATTCATCGATAGAACCAGTATTTTTATTAAATATTTTTATTAAGGATGTTGAAACTACGAAAAGAATTTGTTAACGAGAAGTTAGTTCAGAATAATAAGAGAGATTTATTTATTCCCGTAGCAGACTACGTTGTTGTGCGACAATGAGCATTGTGAAGCCATTGGTCAATTGTTGAAGGAATGTCTGTAGTGACAGACTTGCGCATATTTTGATGTTGAAATAGGATGTTATATGAAGAAGCAGTATTATTGATGTTTATTAATATTTGAAGTTATTGCTATAGTCTCATAGAGTTGAAACTCCTTGAAAGCATTAGGACAGCGGATCCTAGATGAAGTTGAATCTGAAAGGAATTATAGGGTCAATGAATCTTTGTTGAAATTGAGAGTGAACTGAGCTCTATTTAAATGGTTCTTAATCAGATATTGAATTTACGGTCATTATTCTACGAATTGGAAGATCATATTTTTATTAAGTATTTTTATTTTGATGACAGACCAGTTGAATGATAATTTGCTAAGGTCTGTTGAAATGTACTGAAGAAATAGGAAGACAATTCATGTCTAGATTGTCTGAGAAGAAGGCAGTTGGCCCATTGTGTATATATTCTATTTTTAAAATTGAGTAGTTGCTGGATTACAGCGTTAATATTTGTGTTGTATATAAACAATATTTAGAATTTAAAGAAAGGTTTATAGTTATATTTACGCGTATTAAAATGTTTAATTTATAGTTTAAATGTGAGTAGAGAATTTTTATCGCTTCTATGAGAAGGATTTAAGTGATAGGAGATGGGAGATAAATTGTATAGAGTAACAAATAGTTTTTGTAATGACGGAGATCCACGCCAGGGGTAGATTCATTTCATTTGGGGATTTTTTTTTTAAACTTTATAACATTTTATCTTGTTATAAAACTCCCGTTACCTAGGGCACAGCAGTTATATGCTGCGATTTATTTCATTATTTTATTTGAGCTTATGAAAGCGTTTAGAAATAATTTAATAGTTTCTAGAAGAAACAAACATGTATTGAATGTAACAGTAGTAATGACATTTCGTCATATGATTTAATTGAACGTTATTAACACATATAATTAGAGATACGGGAAAATCGCAATTGCGATAAATGCGAATTTTATTTTTTTCTCCTTTTTTCAACTACCTGGTAACTAATATGACTGTGTATACCCATAATTTGCGAAACTGAATGTGCGACAAAGTGCGATAACTAAGGGTTCTTGCGAATTATTCCCATAAATGCGATAAATGCAGGAAGTGCCAAATTTACCGATTAATGTTGAATATTATGTTTTATTACATTTTCGTGCCGCAACTTTGAAATTTGCGAGTTTCCAGCAATGAAAATATCGGCTATATAATCGATATTTACGAGTAATAATCGATACGTACGAACATCGATTATTGTCGTGTAAACAATCGATTACGGTAAAAATTAATTTGAAAATGGTGCTGTTACTATTGCTGCATAATATCCACTGTTTATTGCCAGTAAAACGATGATTTTGGAGAAATTATTTCGTAGTTTCAGGTGGCTGTGGTAATAAAAGGAATATTCCAATCGTTTGTGCCGATTCTTTTTAAAAATTAGAGCAATAAGGTTATGCTTATATAAGTTTATATCGCACCGGCCCTCATTTCTTGTATTTGAAATGAAAATGAAAACTCTCAAGTACGTATCGTGATATGAATAGACAATTTTTGTTAGGCGTTCTCTTTGCTTTGGGAAATGTTGTATAATATGATGATAGTATTCTCTACCATGTGTGAGTTATAGGTTATGTTACATGTCGTCCGGCGATTTCTCCGTGAATTCGGATACTGTTTTACAGATTGTCAGTCAAGAGTCGCAGTGTGGTCAGGAAATAATGAGGGAGTAAACATACATTTTATTATTTAGTTAATTATCCATTGTGTGATATTTACACAAAGTTAAGTAAATGTATGATTCACATTATTACTTCCTTTTCAATGAGGGGCATTGCATTTCTATTTGCCGGTGGTTTAATGGTCAAATGGCACTTCTTGAATCCTACCTCATAAGATAAGTTATTAAAAGAAATGAATGGAACTTGGCAAGGAGTTAGTAGGAAAACTACACAAAAGGATTTCATAGACATCGAGTTCAGGACAGCCTGGTATTGTCGTCATTTCACCTGCCACACAGTAAACTTCGTAAGACAAGCATTGTTGCCTGACCACAGCTCGCTTTAGTCTAGCAATTGGCATCTTGGTACCAGTGAACTAATACAACTCTCCGCCGGCCCTCAATATTTGAGTTGCTGCATAACACCTGATATTGTTGATTGCATAATGAGAACATGACCTTTGGATCTTTTGAGCATAGCTTAGGTACCCTCGTCTCACGTCATACAACCAACCGACAGCACTTGAACTCAATCTTGCCAATTAGCCAGGCTGATGCCTTTATTTTCAGAGATCTCACATTTCTGAAAAATGTATGTCAAGTTTCTACATTTCTGTAATACTGATACTAGGATTTTAATACTTCTAACACTCCCTTAGTAAAAATAAAAACCACACATTCTTATGCCGTTTATCAGAAACGCCCATATTTCCAATCCTGCACATGTTTCAATTAGTTTCCGTGCATATTATTTTGAACCTGTTAATTGTACCTGGTGACGAACTTTTAAATGCTAAAGAATGCTAATTTTTAAATTTCAAAATGCTCCAAAATGCTATTTTTCAAAATGAAAGTGCTACAAAATCAATTTCAAAATGCTATTTTCTCATATCTTTACATATAATCAATGCAATTGTTAGGAAACGTGTATTTGTTAATGTCAATAAATATGACAGGCACGTTTTTACGATTCCCTGATCTTTTATAGAAATTTGGCATTGTCTTTATAGTTAAATGGTAGTGGAATGTGCTGTAGGGTGGAAGTTCCCGGGGGACCTTATCCGCATAGATTTTCATAGATTCTCGCCTTTCCTGAGTAGATAGAGAATCCTACTGTTCTGTAGTTAGTTACTATAGCACATTCAGTTTGAAAAAATCCTGTTCCTTATTCTGAGTGTTTTCGCCAAGTAGCACAGTGTTGTTTTTAGCCGGGACTTCGAGAGGCTACACCCCATTATTTTTTCCATCCTTGGATATTGGTGGATCATCCAGTTATAAGGGTACAGTACGGACATGTTAGGAGAAAGCAGTATGTACGTACGGTACTCCTTTGTAATTAAATATTAGCCTTTTGCAGGCCTATATTCAAACGTCAGACAACTTAACCTCACTTCTTTATTTGAACAAGAATGTGTTCGTAATCACTGCGCCAGCCTCCAATTTTGGCACGATATTTGGGCCGTGAAAATAAAATCTTCGTTGACGTATAGTTCGTGAAATAAAAACACAGTATGTCGATTTTAACGTTTCTGCGGTCGCAAACCATTTAAGAGTGGATTGAATTTTGAAATAGCTAAGATTATTTGTTTTTTCTATCTACTCCTCTGTTGTGACGTCAGATATGTGGCAACGTTGGATAGGACGTCAACAATAATTGTCAATTATTGACAATACCTCTGTTTGAAAATTAAATACAGTGGAGTGGGCACAAATAAATAGTTACGCTCTGTTAGGAAAGTTCAAAATAAGTTCTAACGTTGAAGTCACTTGAGTCTCGTCGAAAGTGGTTTGCAGAATAGGATGGAGCAAGGTCTTATTTTACTGCTTTCCTCGTGATACAAGCTGGATTCAGGAGAGAGGGTGAATGTTATTGTGAGACTTCCACTGGTCTTGATAAAAAGCAAAATTTAAAAATGAAATCACATCAGGCCTGCCATCCCATGATACCAACGATCCTGAACTCTTCTTGTAAAGAATCTATGTATCATGTTTTAATGTTCATACAGTACATTTGCTTAAAGTTGGTTTTATTTCGGTAAAAGTTGGCGTTTTTTTTCTTTTTTTCCTGTGTTGGCGGAAAATCATTCAGATCCGATGGCATCAGTGCCCAAAGAAGCCAAGCCATTTCATTGTGATGAGATTTGTGCTGAGTAGGATGTGTGTGTTGTAATAGTTTGGGATTTACTTTAGACTAGTGGTGAATGTCGTAGAAATGTCAGCAAAAAGGATTAAGCCCACAATTGGTGAGAAGCAAGACATACAATTCTGTATTTTCATGGTGTTTTAATTTCAACTAATAGAATAAAAGATTGCATCAATTTCTAATTAAATCCTCGCATCCTTACAGATATGTGTGGTCCTTACTGTCCTGAGTTTGAGGCAACTAGGCCTACATATAAAGACTGACTTCTCTTTATAATTTAGCCTATATCATGGACTTCCCTCCCCCCCCCCCCCCCCTTGTTAACGTACAATACTAATTTTTAATAGATTATAAAGAATTTATAGTTTATTATTTAATAGCCTACAAGTTGTATTTTGAGGCAGTGGCAGCAGTTTTTTTTTTAAATAAATAATATAAGCACCACAGTAGAATATTGCGATGATTTTTCGAAAATTTTTCATTTAACCATGATATATAAATACTGTGTTAAACTCATATGGAAGAATAATTTGTGCATATAGTAAATATTGTAGTGTATACAGGGTCTTTCTTATAAAGTAAGAACGGCGAGCGGCGGTTTTGCCATTCGCTGCTGAAGCCGGTTTGGCCGAGCTTGTGACGCACCACGGCCCCCTGCTGTAGTATTGAAAGCGCGCGCATAGTACAAACTTGACCTTGCAACAAGCGTGCAGGTGTTGTCAGTCGCCAGTTAACCTCAGCTGCTAACATGTTGAGACAGTTATCATTGCAACATCGTATTTTTGTATGTAAAATTTATTTTAATTACGATTCGGCTCGGCGGGTACGTGAGGCGTTTGTTCAGCAATTTCCTGATGAAGTGCCACCTTCACTAGCACAGATTCACGTAATTGCAAATAACTTTGACACTACTGGTTCAGTGCTCAATAAAAACACAAAATAAAAAATCAGAAAAAATGCAGTGGCATGACTCACTCGCGTCAGCCAAAATGTGGTTACTAGATACAATGCCTGTATAATCCAGGAAGGACGTCACTTCCAGCAACTTTTATAAGGTAATATTTCATAGAGGATTGTACACACGCTTAGAGCAGGGGGCCACGGCTCGCTACAAGCTCGGTCAAGGCCACCACACTAGCGGATAACAAACCCGCCGCTTGGCGTTCTTACTTTATATGAAAGACCCTGTACATGTTAAACTTGCCATAAAAGGACATTACATTGGTTTCTCCCCCCACAAAACCCTTATTTAAAGTTCACCTCTTTTAAGGCTCAAATCTGCAGGTCCCAGGGCAAATGTTAAATGGGGGTTTCACTGTAGCACTATAATCTTCATATGTCAGCCATTGTAAGCCATTAGAACAGGTAGACCACTTCTCGTACCTGGGCAGTACCATTTCTGTGAGCTGTACGTGTGAGCAGGATGTGGATAAGAGAATTGGCGCAGCCCATGCAGCATATGGACGATTAGCGCACCGGGTCTTCATGAATAAAGATCTGTCCATGAGTACAAAGCTTTACCGACTTGATCTTAGGAAGCTTGAGCGTTTCCACCTACAAAAACTTCGATCAATCCTGAGGATTAAATGGGAAGACCGCATTACCAATATTGCTGTTCTGGAAAAGGCTCAAATTAACAGCATAGAATCATCCATAATAGGTCACCAATTTAGATGGATTGGTCATGTCCATCGGATGGATGATGTGAGATTACCTCGTCAAATGCTACATGGTGAGTTATGCTATGGCACCAGGCCTCATGGTGGTCCTAAGAGGCGCTACCTACAAGGACCAATTTAAGCAGACCCTGAAATTGACAGGTCTTGATTCACAAACCTGGGACACGCTGGCTGAAGACCGCTCAACTTGGCGCCGTACCATCTCGGAGACTGTAAAGACGTTTGAAAGGGATCGACGCACACATGAAGAGGCCAAGCGTCAACCTAGGAAACTTCGAGCAGCCCAACCACGTCCTCCTCCAGCAATACTATGTGACTTGTGTGGGCACTTGTTCCATGCCAGGATTGGACTCATTAGTCACTGTAAACACATCTACGAACTGAAGGAAGAAGATTTATACTCGGATTAGAGTTAAAGCCGATGATGATGATTACATATTTTATATGTTTCACACTGCTTATGTTTCTTACACAGACTTTCTCCCTCATTCCCCAGAGGTCCTCCTGTATTTCCTAATCTTTATTTTGTTTTGGTTGTGCATTTTTCAGAACCATTATTTTCTTTTTTCTTCAGGCCATGAAAAATGTTTAAAATGAAAATTCAGTATATAATTTTGTATGGAAAACAGTGTCGCCAAGCTGTATAAATCCATATAAGAAAATTGAGATGGTGTACTTTATACCATTTCCTGTGGCCAAGCACCAGGGATGTTATCTGTATTGACAAGGTTTTGCTGTGTTAAGTCCATAAATCATGGGTGGGGATTCACTCCGGCATTTCACCCATTTGCAATGGCTTTCTATTTCATGGTTTTCTTGAAATTTCCTTTCTGTGAATTTTATGGTAGAGAAAAAGTAAAATGCGTCATTATGTTTCTTACCTCGCTCTTTATTGTTTGTGCCTTCTGCATTATTATGTTATTCTATTTGCTGTCATGTTTATCCTGGTTTGCAGGAAGAGTACTTAAAGTGGACGGTGCACATGTGGCTGTGCGTTTCCCGAACAATAAAGATACCAAAGATATGAAGGACCTTTCTACAGAAGATTCTGTGAGTCTGCTGCAGGATTGCCGCCTCATGAGGAAGGACGAATTGCAGGTATTATATTGAGTAGTGTGGGAGATCTGAAAACTGTCCAACATTACAGCTTCCATTGCTCGGAGCATTATTAGATGGTCATCGAAGAAGGTTGCAGCAATTTCAAAAAATAATATCTCCCATTGTAAGATAAATTAATAATTCGACCTGAAAACTAATCAGGAACTCATCGAGTTTTAGTTTTAGATGTGACTATAGGCCTACTCAGCAATGCACAGAATGAGTGCAGGGCAGGAAGCTGCCACACCACTGTTTCAGTAGTGAGTATGATTGCAATGGCGACAGTTCAGCAGAAATCAGTGTGTGTTGTGGTTAGCGGAGTTTAAATCTGTTATAATTGTTCAGCGCAATTTCCGACGTGTTTATGGTAGGGATCCCTCTCATGCTAATGGCAGTGGTATGAACAGTTTCAGGAAACTGGCAGCATAGATGTGAAGAAGTCTCACGGACGCCCTAGAGCGAGTGATGAAACAGTCGAGCGCACATAGAAACTTTATATGAAATGAAAATTACCTTTTGAGATGGCGAATTTAACCAAAAAAATGCTTGTTTTAATATCTCTAATAGTTCCTGAGCTATGATTTTTTTGAAATTGCTGCAAACTTTTTCGATGACCCTGTACAATGATCTGACTCTGTATACATAATTTAAATTATAAGGTGGTAACTGCTGGAATATGTGTTCCAGTTTAACCAATGTTCTAATACCCATTTTGTTCGATTTCAAAGATGTTTCGCAGTTACTGTACCTAAGTTAGCCTGGTTTTCCAAAGTCCTGTTCCTAGCCTCGCTTCAGTTTCGAGCACATCATGTCGGTGTTGATTGAGGTGCAACTGGTTTAATATTTCTGTTGATCTGCAAATTTGAACACACGCAGTAATCTAATTACATCTGAGATACCAGGATTTAATGGAACTGACAAAATTGATCTTCATTTTTTGTAGCTCCCTCCATTGAAATGACTTAAGAAAAGTAAATACCCCTTCATTCCCTGGCTAAAAGTGATGGCCTAGTTATACAGGACATTATTACCATATTTGCTTGTGTATTATTCCCAGTTTTTTGTCCGAAAATAAGTGGGAAAATTTTGAGAAGGTGATATATGCGGGGATTTGTGTGCGAAAGACTGTATTCCTGAAAAAAATATTTTATTACAGAAAGCTCTCTTGTCGGTCAACACAAATTATGCCGAATTTCATTAGGCTGGAAACAAGTATTAACATGCCCTACAAACTAACACACTTCATGTACAAATAACTACTTAATCGGATGATATTTTTCGAACATCACGCGTTAATCCTTGGATCTTGTGAATTAGCATACAATCGCACAATCATGCAGATTAGATCATAGCCGGACACATAAAAGCCAACTTAGATGCTGTTGGCATTAATATGCCGGTAGACTATTGTGATTTTGAATGATTTTGTTAGTTCCTCAGTAACAGCGAAGAAATGTCGTGTGACGTTTGAAAGTGTGTACAAAGTTAACTTTCCGTGTATAATTGAATCCACCTTTGACAATACATCCACCGCTTCTGGTTGATATTAAATAATAAATACGTATAACAAAAAAAAAGAAAAGAAACGACGCACCGGAAAGGCGTCCCGTTGTGAGGAAATTACGCATGCAAAGACATTCGGACCGAATATGTAACTCATTAAAGCTTCGGGTCCAATGAATGAATAGCGGAAGCTCCTGCGCATCCGGACTGCGCATTCATCAGGTGTATATAAGGCGCGATTCTGACGCGTATGCTCAAAGTAGCTGTTGCATTTGACTGCGATATCTGAACGTCGGCTGTAGGAATGCCATACCGAAGGATTCGTGCTCGTTACGAGCAGATGTTAGAGTTTGAAAGAGGTCGTGTGGTCGGATTGAAAGAAGCTGATTGGTCTAATCGAGCTGTCTCTGGACATTTGGGTCGAAGTGATGCTGTGATCAGACGATGCTGGCAAGCGTGGGTCAGCAACGGCAGGCATCAGCGTCAGGACGACAGTGTTCGACCGAGGGCCACAACAGCACGGGCAGACAGAGCGATTGTCAGAACAGCTGTCACAGCACCGGAGTCGTCGTTATCATCGATCCAGTGTGTGACCCGCACACATGTCCACCATGACCATCAACAGATGCCTGCCTGAGGGGCTGTGTGGCGTGCGATAGTCAAGGCAGGATCCCCACGCTGGCCTGGATGTCTGTGGTTGTCGTCAGGGCACCGTTGGAATCGGGACTCGTCACTAAAGACTATATATCCCCAGTCAGTGCAGTACCACGTTGCTCGAGCGCGGCACCACTGTAATCTGACTTGACGGTGAACAGGCGTGAGTGGTAAGCGGCGTAACGGGCGGCGCGAGCGCAAATTCCTGTCGCTGTGTTGCTATGGACTGGCTTCAAGCTTGCCCTATCCTTCCTTGGCCAGCTTGGTCGCCTGATCTCTCTCCCATAGAGCACATTTGAGAAGTCATGGGAAGGCGATTGCGAACATCCCGGAATGTCGCCGATTTAGCCCAACTGTTGGAGACCATTTGGCACGAAATTCCGCAGGACAGCATCCGGGAACTTGATCAGTCCATGCCACGTTGAGTGACAGCTTGCATACAGGCCAGGGGAGGACCAACACCTTATTGATGTCCTCATTTTGTAACGCTCTAACTCTGCAATAAATCATTCGATTGTTCTGCACTTTTGATTGTTTGTTGTTCTATGTCTGTTCCACACATCCACTGATTTTTATCGCCATCGGACAATTCCTTCCTGGTGCGTCGTTTTTTGTTGTTGTTAAACAGTGTATTACTAGTTAGCGCGGCATATTCTTTGACTTCCCTCCCCCTCAGTCAACTCTTCTCTTGCAGGTGCGTTTCTATCCTTTCCGACTCGAAAATATTACAACCGATCTTCTTGCATAGTGTTAATTACAAATAATGGCACTAGCAAATTACGGGCTCAGTATTGTTGATTTAAAGGGTAGAACAGTGAGGTCATCTGCCCCTCACAGTCAAAATAATACTCCCACTGTGAGAATAGTCTGGAAATTATTCTCATCAGACACAGATAACATCACCATCTTTTATCTTTACAGATTATCAAGTCGGGCACAACATCTCGTGCACCTGACTGCTTCCAGCGCATTCCTCGCCGGGTGAACATTGCTGAAGGAGGGCAGATTCTTACAGTCACTGTTGATGGACAGGGTAAGAAACATTTTATGATAATGTGGCTTTTATTTATTTTGTAAGCAAGATGGGGTTGATATCGACAGCAAAATTTATTGTCTTCCAGTGTGTCTAAGATGTTAAGTTTATTTAAAAATGCTTATAGGAGCAAACTGATGAAAAGCTGCAACCTACCATAAAAACCACAAAACTATAACAGAATAATTTCACCTATCAAAAATTTTTGGGCCATCCCTCGGTGGAAGTAGTCAAAGAATGGTCCCCTGAAAGGACAGAAACCTAGACGCCAAGGGACTCCGAAGTCCGGGAAAGTTCCTGGCCTTAAATAAGTCCCCTCCCCTTTTGGCATCTATAGTGTGTCTCTACCTTAAAAGACAGTATGGAATTAAATCAATGGTTTACAGGTCAATTGGCATAAGCCACAAAAAGTATATTTTTCAGGGGAGACAAAAAAACTGTTTGCAATTTAGTGCAGGCATTAATCAGTTGTAATTGTTTATTTACATTCTAAAATGTGTGTATGATTGTAGTTTACTGGAATATATTATGGTGTGGGTTCAAACAATTTATTGAAATTAATTCTCTTGATGTGAATTGCGAGGGTTACACCAATTTACTGGGATTGATACTACTTTGATATTGGTTATGCCAATATGTATTTTGGCTTACATTAATTTTTATCTTGCATAATGTGCTTTAAAATCGGGTAAGACCCGCACTATTATACTAGCAGAGCTAATGTATTAATCATTATCTTCATCATCCATTTTCCGCTCCAGCAAGCCGGGTACTGGTATAGAGCCTCTTCCAGGTTGTCCGGTCCTCCCACACACTGCGCTCCAATTTCTTCTGCCAATCTGCATCCCTCTTGGCCAATTCTCTCCAGATTTGCTTATCCCAAATGCCTCGAGACCTTCCCCTTGGTGTGTTACCTATGATGGCCTGGTCATAGTATAATCTTCTGTCAAGGGCCATTCTCTTTACATGCTCATACCATTTCAATCTAGATAGTTCTAGTGTGGCAAGCAAACTTCTCTCCAAATTGAGCTGTTGTCTAATTTCCTCATTTCGTATTTTATCTTTCCTGGTCTTGAGGAGACGAGATCAGAGTTGAAGTCTGATACTGTCGGGTGCTGTTAAAGTGGCTGCTTCAAGTCCATAAGTCAATATTGGCATGGGATAGGTTTGATTTTTGGATGTTAGAGGAAAGTATTCATCCCACAGTAAATTGCATACAGAGTGATAAAAATGCGATGCCATATCTACTCCATTCCTGATTTCATGTGTAATGCTGTTATCTGCAGAGACATAGCTACCCAAATACTTACAAATATCATTCATTCATTCATTTCCCCTTTTCCAGCTGACACTGGGTGGGGGCAAATATGGTTCCTCTCCACTTTGTTCTGTCATTCCACCATTCCTCTTCCGACACGGTGTTCCAATCCAGGTTCCGTTTTCTAATTCTATACTTCTCCGAGTCCATCCAATGCATTCTTGGTCTTCCTTGTCCTCTCATCCATGTCATCTGTCGTTCCAGTGCTTGTCTTGGTAGCCCTACTTCATTCATCCATTTGACATGTCCAAACCATCTCAATCTCTTTTGCTCCAGTTTGTCATTGAGTTTCTGTACTCCCTGTTCTTTCCGTATATCTTCATTTCTCACTCTATCTCTCCTAGTTTTCTTGACCATACTTCTCAGGAATCTCATCTCAGCTGCCTGTACTCTGCTCTCATCCCTCTTAGTCATTGTGCAAGTTTCTGCTGCATGTCATTATAGGAACATAAATATTTATACTGTCTTCGCCAAGTCTGAGACGGATATCTTCGGGCTTCCTACTCATCACCAAGCCAACTGCATTCAGTCGGCTGATGCTTAGTCCCTTCTTATCGAACTCGGACCTCCAATGAGCTAGTTTAATTTGTACTTCTGTTTCAGGCTCGCCCCATAACATTACGTAATCGGCAAAGACTAATGCATTTGGTGTTTTATCTATCTTCTTTACAGCTTTTATTACCTCATCCATAATATTAATGAAGAGTAGTGGGGATAGACAACTACCTTGTTGAACACCACTCTTGGTTTCAAACCACTCTGATCTGTTGGTTTGGACTTGAACACAGCTCCTAGTCTCCTGGTAGAGATGTCTGACACGGGCAATAATGTCTTCAGGCACATCCTTTCGCTTCAAGCGTTCCGAAATATGTTTCCGTGGTACATGGTCATTCATTTCTTTTAATAATAATAATAATAATAATATCGTATGGCCTCGGGTGCCTGGTGCAAGCTTTGCTATTTGACACCCAAAGGGTAGCTTGCATGTCGAATTTCGTAGTTCCTTGACTATGAAAGTCAAGGAGGTTAGATATCTAATCTCCTTGAACACAATAGCGCTTTCTAGTAGAGAAATGAGGAACTTTGTGCTGGCGGAAACTCCCGAGATTAATTTTGCCATTATGAACTCGGCCTACTGAATTCAAATGGGTTCTTTGACATGCCAACATCGTATGACATGCGTATCGTATTTTTGCCGCCTTTCAAAAATCACTTACCACGGTCAGGGGCGAACCTGCAATCTTGGGGTTAGTAGACCGACACGCTATCCACTCACCCACCGTGGCAAGCTATTTCTTTTAATAACTTGGTGTTATGAGGTTGGATTCAAGAAGTGCCCTTAACGCACGGCACGTACTCACACATTGACTTCAGTGTGTGTAGCAGTGCGTTAGTTCCCCATTTTGGTTGGTACGTACACGATGACCTCTGTGACAGTGACCATTTCCCGATCATTCCCCAGTCGTTGGGTACTTAAACGGGCAAATTGGCCATCATTTACAGAACGCGCTGTATTTGATATCTGGGATGTCGGAGCATCGATGACGAGTTACAGCACATCACTGATGTGCTTCTTGCTGCCGCCGAGGAATCTATTCCATCCTTTTCTGGGACTCCTCGTCGCAAACTCTTCCCCTGGTGGATAGAGGATATTGCAGCGGCAATAAGAGAACGTCGTCGAGCTCATAAGCACTACCGTCGGCGTCCAATCATGGCCAATTTGGTGGCGTTTAAGAAATTCCGTGCCAAGGCACGGATTCTTATCCGCCAGAGTAAGAAACAATCATGAGAACGGTATGTGTCGTCTATTACGGCACATACCCCCTCCTCTCAAGTGTGGACTAAACTACGACGCATTTCGGGAATTCAGACATCTTCTACTGTACCGGGAATTTCCATTGATAATGAATTGATTACAGATCCTTATCGCGTTGCAAACCATCTCACCTCATATTTTGCCGATATATCCGGTTCGGATAATTATGCTCCAGATTTCGTTGCTTTGAAATGCGAGGCAGAACGCTTCCAGCTCTGTTTTGCTTCCCACACTTTGGAGGAGTACAACGTGCCTTTTGCGGAGTGCTGGCGCTCTGCAAGGCCACGTCTCCCGGGCCGGATAATATTCACAACCAGATGCTTAAAACACCTTAACGATGGGAGCATTCGTTTTTTGCTCAGGGTGTTTAATCGTTTCTGGTTGGAAGGTGTGTTTCCAGCGCAATGGCAGGAAGGTATAATTATACTTATCCTGAAGCCCGTTAAGGATCCCAATTTGACAGGGAGTTACAGACCTATTTGTCTCACAAACAGTCTGTGCAAGCTCTTTGAGAGGATGGTCAATCGACGACTGGTGTTGGTCCTGGAGAGACGAGGACTTCTGTCTGAATACCAGTGTGGTTTCAGGGCATCTCGGTGTACAAACGACCATCTGGTACGCCTCGAGACCGCCATACAGGACGCTTTTCTCCGGAGACGGCACCTACTGTCGACCAAAGTATTAAGTGTACTCGAGTTTGAAGGTTGTTTGTTAAGTAACCAATAGACCTACTTAAAATCCAATACCATCAACATTTTCGTCGTTCTATTTTTCGTTAGTTCATGTAGGTTTGGATTTTTAAATTTATATTTTAATATTTTTTATCGCAGTTGGAACACAAAAAGTGCACGTTTTTAAGCACGTTTCAACCATGCGTCACATTTAAGAATTATTATCTCAGAAGCCCGTCATCAGATCAAATCCAAATTTTAACACAATTTACATTGGAATGTTGTATAACTGGTTTATTAATTACACAATTTTGTGTGACCAAGAAACAAAGTTGTTATCATTGTTGTAAGGTAACTTTTTCTCGGCTCGGGGTGGTTGGAAAATGTAGTTCTTGGTTGCGTTGTAATCGTTATACATCAAAAAGTTAAGTTGTACGACTGTGAAATACGTAAATTAATTCACTTCATCGGCTTGTATTTGTACCAGGAAATAACACATGGTTCACCTGCTAGCCGCTCCGGGAATTGATGTACAACTTTGCTGATATGGAGCCCATCACTTCCGAGCGAGACGCGCCATGATGCGTGTGGGCACCATTTCGGCAATGCTGTACAGTTTACAGTCATATGGCATAACTTTTTGATATATAACGATTACAACGCAACCAAGAACTACATTTTCCAACTACCCCGAGCCGAGAAAAAGTTACCTTACAAAAATGATAACAACTTTGTTTCTTGGACACACACAATTTTGAAATTAATAAACCAGTTCAACAACATTCGAATATATATTGTGTTAAAATTTGGATTCGATCTGATGACGGGTTTTTGAGATAATAATTCTTAAATGTGACGCATGGTTGAAACACGCTTAAAAACGTGCACGTTTTTTGTTCCAACTGCGATAAAAAATATTAAAATATAAATTAAAAATTCCAAACCTACATAAAATAACGTAAAATAGAACAACGAAAATGGTGAGGTTATTGGATTTTATGTAGGTCTATTGGTTACTTCACAAACAACCTTCAAACTAGAGTGCACATAATACTTTGGTCGACAGTAGTCGCTGTTCTCTTTGACCTCGAGAAGGCCTATGACACCACTTGGCGTTACGGCATCCTCTCTACCCTATATCAATGGAAATTCCGAGGTAACTTTCCGGTCTTTATTGCGTATTCTCTGTCCCTTCGCCTATTCCTGGTCGAATAGGGGGTACTTATTCGCAATATCATGTACAGGAAAACGGAGTACCCCAGGGATCGGTGCTTATCGTAACGTTATTTTCGATTGCCATAAACGGTATAGTCGCTGCTGCTGGTCCAGCAGTGGTACCGTCGCTATATGTAGACGACTTCGCTCTACTTTATAGTGCGCAAAATATGGCGGTCACTGAACGACAGCTACAACAAGCCATTCGGAGAGTGGAACGCTGGACACTAGAGCATGGCTTTCGGTTCTCAACCGTTAAGACCTCGGTTGTCCATTTCTGCCGAAAGCGCACTCTCCATCCTGATCCTGAGCTTTATCTGGGCAATGTAGCTCATAAGTTAACGTGGGAGTCACACGTGTAGTGTTTGAAAACTGCCTGTGCTAAGGAGCTCAACATGTTGCCGTTTCTTAGCGGCTCATCGTGTGGGGCAGACCGCACATGGTGCTCCTACGTTTTTATAAGGCACTGATTTTATCTCGATTAGATTATGGCATTGTAGCATATGGTTCGGCCCATAAGTCGGTGCTTGTTAAACTGGACAGTGTCCACCACGGCGGTGTGAGGCTGGCGACGGGAGCCTTTCGGACGAGCCCAGTCGTCAGCTTGCTCGCCGAGGCTGGCGTACCGCCTTTACACCTGAGGCGCCAACAAGTACTGCTGACCTATGCTGCAACTATTCGACAGATGCCACTTCATCCAAGCTATCCATGTCTGTTTTCCAATCCGAATCGCCGGCTGTATGATGCGCTCGCCCGAGCCACTCGGCCGGCGGGGATTCGATTGGATGACTTATACCGGCAGTTCCGACTTCCTGCCGTCTCCTGTATTGTCAGAGTACCTAGGAAGGCCCCTCCGTGGATGGTCTCTCGCCCCGATATCATCCTGGATCTGCACACCGGCCCCAAGTCGGACACGGACTCCTCTGTCCATCGGAGGCTGTTCCAGTCCGTGGTGAGCCAGTATCCAGGATCAGGGCTTCTATTCACGGACGGTTCGAGGGTAAACAAGAAAGTAGGCTGTGCATTTGTGGTTGAGGATCGTCGGTTTCTCTTTTCACATCCCGAGGCCTGTGGCGTGTACACAGCGGAGCTCTATGCCATCTTAGAGGCTCTGCGGTACACGTTATCAGATGATCACCAGCACTTTCTTGTGTGTACTCACTCTCTGAGTGCGCTGCAAGCGATCGATGTGTGTTTCCCGAAGCATCCGTTGGTCCAGCTTGAGCTCGACCTGCTCGTCAGTGCGTGTAACGCTGGAACCAGGGTGACCTTTGTGTGGCTTCCTAGCCACATGGGTATTGCGGGAAACAAGCTTGCTGATCAGGCGGCGAGAGAGGCAGTCGCACTGCCCTCGCTACCGTATAAGGTGCCTGCTAGTATTGTGCGCTCTCAGTTGCGTTATTCGATCCTGTCGCATTGGGAGGAAGCGTGGCGTGCCACGCCTCCACCCAACAAACTGAGTGGCATCAAGGAGACAACGAAGGTGTGGAAATCTTCCTTCCAAGCTCTCCGGAAGGAAGCTGTGGTACTCTGTAGACTCCGGATCGGCCATGGGATTGCTACGCACTCCCACTTGCTAAAGAGAGAAGACTCCCCTGTGTGTACTTGCGATGCCCATCTAACTGTGGCACACATTCTCTTGGAGTATGTGGATCTGCCCGATCTGCGAAGGACTCTTAAACTGCCTAATACCCTCTCCCTTATTCTCCATGATGACGGGCCGTCAGTAGACCTTGTCATCCGGTTCATGAGGGAGAGTGGTTACTTTTTTAGGTTTACTGTAAGTTAAGACTTTTAATTCAGGTTAAGTCTGTTTTATGTTTTTTATTGTGTTCATCTATTTTTAATGTCCACTATGCCTTATTTGTTTTATTGTGTTTTTCCATCCACCTTTTATTCTTTTTTATTCAAATAAGGCATAATTGTTGGGACTCACTGTCTAGCTTATATAAACCATTTCGTTTCATCCTTAGCTGTGAGCTGTTTTTAGCTTCATCCTTTCATTTCATGCCATTTCATTTCATCAGGGGCCGATAACCTCGATGTTAGGCCCCTTAAAACAACAATTATCTTCGTCAAGAAGTGCCATTTGACCATGAAACCATGTGGCAAATTGAAATTCAATGCACCTCATCCCTGGCCCCCATTGAAAAGGGAATAATGAGGAGGTATACATTCATTTCATTAGTTAATTATCCGTTGTATGGTATTTACCTGAAGTTAAGTAAATGTCAGATTCGAATTATTATATTATAAAAATGCTTATGCTATTTTTCAGAAACACTCGTATATCCAATCCCACACATGCTTGAATTAGTTTCTGTACATATTAATTTTGGGCCATGCCCTCAAGGAAGCCGGATGTGTGGAGCCCGACCACTTCTGGTGCACGCTGGTTAGTGCTAAACCCTCAAAGGCTCACGGCTGGTGAGTTTGAGAGTTGTCGACCCCGCGGGGTTCCTGATCTGGGTCTTTTTTCCCCCCTTCCACTGACTTTGGGGTGGGCCCTCTCCTCTTTCCTATCTGCCTTTCATGGCTCTCCTTCCTTCCAATTCCCTCAATCCTCATTCTTCGAGGATTGAGGGCATTTCTTTTCTTTTCCTTTTTTGTTTATTCATTTCTTCTAGTATGTAAGTAAGTTGTTAAGGCCATAGTTAGTTCTAGTTGTAGGTTTCATACCATTATCATTCATTATCACGATCACCCTAAACCATAGGGGCCGATAAACTGGATGTTAGGCCCCTTAAAACAATCATCATCTAATTTTGAATTTTTATCTTACTGGGTGACAAACTTTTAAATGCTACAAAATGCTATTTTTCAAAATGAAAGTGCAAAAAAAATAAATTTCAAAATGCTATTTTCTCGTGTCTTAGAATACTATAACATATTATCATTCGTGAATAATTGAAAATTATAAAGTGTGTGCATTAAAATTGCGCTCTGTGCTTTGGTGTACCATCCCTAAATATTATACCGACGTTCACTGCAAGGCATGAAGTACAGTTGTGTACAACAAACAAATATTTTGGAAATTTCACAAGTTTTGCGTAAAACCACGCCTATATAAGAGTTATGTTACATCATGTGTCTGGCTTTGGGAAACTTTGTATATGGAGTAGATCTGGCATCTGTGCACTCAATTTAACGTGAACTGTCTAAAAGGTAGAGACGCTGTACAGGTTTCTATCCTTACTTGAGACCATTCTTTTCCTTTGGATCACACGAAAATTCTTCTGAGATGTAACAGTGCTCTTACTTGTCAAGTCTGTCTTTTCCATACTGCCTCTTGTGAAATTACCTACTTCAGTATAAATATGTTTCAGGTATTCATGCGATTGTGAAAAATGGCAATAAGTTGAGTTACGTTGTATACAATCTCAGCAGCGGTCGTGCAGAACAGGACAGCCCATTCCCCTCCGATACTAGCTCCTTCCTGGGGCTGGAACCTCACAACATCAGCTTAATTAGTGCTGGAGAGGTAGGTGTAGTGACACTATACATGTGAAAGCAATGACTAAATGTTTTGAGACTACTTGAAATGTTACAATTAATATCTTGACAAATACATAAAACTCTCTGCATGTGAATAAATTATACACCAAAGTATTAACAGCCTCTGGTTTAATTTCTGGGGTCTTGTGTAGGATTTCACTTCTTTCTTCCAACAATAAACATGGTGGAAAATTACAAAATTCCATTCTTCACCCAGTGCCTAGTGTCTGAAAACTGTGGGAATAGGTTACAAAGATGCGTTGACAATTTTTGAGCAGGCAGACAAAAATTTCCATGGGCTTTACAGCCTCAAACTTGTGTTTTTGATGAAGATAATGATCAGTATTTTATGGAACTGAGTGTTGGCGAGTAATCAACAGATGTGAGCAAGTGCTGCACTCCATGGAGATGAGGATGCTCGCCTAACGGGACTAAATCCTGTCACTAATGTCCATGTAAGAGGCACCCTTGGTGTCCCACCGATCCCTGACAAGATGATGGAAACTTGCCTGCGTTGGTACGGTCATGTACTACGCAGTTACAAGGACACAGTGGGAAAAAAGAGCACTACAACTCGATGTAGTAGGCAAGCAACCACAAGGACGGCCAAAGAAGCAGTGGCTTGACCAAATCAAGGAGGACATGAGAAGAAGGATGCTGCACACCGTGCAAGATGGAGACAATTGTGCAGAGGAGCCAACCCTACTCTGCAGGACCAAAGCTAGAAAAAGAAGAAGAAGATCGAAATTCCCCGTTCAGCATTTGCTCCTGGATGTGTAGTTTCGAATCTTAAATCGAGGTTTTGTGAATACAGCAGAGTACTGACTGTACTCCTTTGAAGTGGTTGCCAGTGCTATCCAACATCCATCCACCTTCCGTACAAAGAAAAACAGCTCTGCAAAAAGCATGGCTGAAATATTGCGGTAATTCCCAACAGAGTAGTAGTTCGAGTAGTGGCGATTCTAAACATTTAGAGCACCCATGAGGGGGGCATAGGGGATATATCACCCCAATTAGGCTGACTTGTCACCCATAGTGAAAGGCCGTTTAGCCAGTCATTACATAACAAGTCATTACCTATGTCTGGTCGCCACTCTTGTACAGTATGGAGGTTTGGACTTTGAAGGTCAACACCATGAAACGATTACAGGCCTTCGAAATGTGGATTCATAGACCAATGCCTAAAATACCTTGGACTGATAAAATTACTAACAGAGATGTCCTCAGAGGAGCAAAATGTGATCTTCAGCTTTTGTCTACCATCAAGTATCGAAAAACTGCCTATTTGGGTCATTTACTTAGAGGCCAAAAATATCAGTTGCTTCGACTAATGCTACAAGACAAAATAGATGACTGACATGGGGCCTGGCAGAAGACAGATGTCTTGGCTTCAGAATATCAAGGAGTCGTCACGGATTCGATCTGTTGAAGAATTGTTCCGGCTTGTGGTGGACAGAGGGGCCTTTTCCATGATGATCACCAACGTTCAGGGGACCAAACACGGTATGTGAAGAAGTAGAAGTTCAACTATCCCCCTGGAAATTATTTTGCGGGTGCGCCCCTGAAGGAAGCTTATTTGAGTACATGTGTGTAAAATGGAACCAATAGGAGAAGGGAGAATATGTTAGGTTGATTTAGGGCCTTGATGTAGATTGGGGCTAAGTTGTGTGAAAGGGTTTATTCATCTGGAAATACATAACAGTTAAAAGGTTATAGCCCAAAATAAGACTCAGGTTCCTTTTTCATTCAGTTTAGATGAACATTTTAAAGTACTTCCACATACTTCCAACTGCTGTAGAATAAAATGAATGATTTGTTCTGTCTGTTCAGTGCAGGGACAAGGAGGTTTTAAGTTGTCATAATGTTGTGTATTTTTTTTGCAGGCAAACGAGAGTGTGTTGCTGCTACGTGATGGGAACAGCACCATCTATCCCTTAGCCAAGGACTGTGTGGATAGCATCAGAGATCCACACTGGCTGGACTTGCCACCAGTCCGCTCTGTGGGGGCTGGAACTCATTCCCTCAGCAGTGTGATGTCTGGCTCCAACCTCAAGAACCAAGTGGCTCTGCTGGTGTTGGCTGTCGAGACGCAGCTCCTCATGCCTCGCATTCTTCGCTGTGATCTTGAGGGAGTCAAACAAGTTCTCAACACTTTGGAGCTGGACAACAGTGAGTTTAATGATCACAATAAACATAAAGTTGGCTAGATATTGCTAAAATCCAGTGTTTTTGTACCATGTCTTCAAATGACTAAAATATTAGATGACCTTCTTTGAATAGAGCTCAAAATATTCTCAATATTCATTCTATTGCAGTGTACATTGGAGAAATACTCTCTTTAAATGTTTATTTCAAATTTAAACAATCATTAGTGGTGAATGGGGTTGATAATCGGTTGGGTGTTAGTCAGCATCTTTTCTTTAGAGTCAATCATATATCAAATAGTTCATTGACTTTCTGTACAACTAGTTTTTGTCATTCCAAAGAAAAAATATGCTATTTTGCGATAATATTTATGCAAATCTCCTCCTATAATATCAAGTTATTTATTTATTTATCGTATGGCTTTTAGTGCCGGGAGTGTCCGAGGACATGTTCGGCTCGCCTGAGTCTGTAGCTGCTTCCAGCGGACACCCTTATTAGGGTGAGCTACAAGTTCCGTTCAATTTCAAGTAGTTCCAACTTTCGCCACCAGATATCAATGATACCTAGTGGTGAACGTTGGAACTTTGATAGAGCGTTCTGACGAAATCTAACCTAACAAATTTTGCTTTACACAAGTTTAGTCTGTGAAAGGATCTTTTACATGCCATAAATCTATGACATGGGACCGCCGGCTTTACTTCCCCTCCGAAGGAAGGCATACTGAAGGATTTTTAACGCTCTTAAAAAATCCGACGACTTCGGCCGGGTTTGAACCCGCTATCTTGGGCATAGCAGTCCAGCATGCTACCGACTACGCCACCGAAGTAATAACTGTCTACTTCATGTGTGTACCCACCGAAATGGTATCTTAAAAATGGCCGGTGGTCCGTTCAATATTCCTGTGAATTGTTACCGTAGAATAAAGTCTGTGGGAATCTTCTCCAACGAACCGAGAGGGACACTGTTTGCAAAACCAACTTGCGAGTTTCCACTGTGTACGACCACATGCTTGTGACAGCCACTCCTAGAACAACGGTAATGTTGTCAAACACACTGACAGTGTTGCCGTTAGCATAACATCACAATATTTTTTCGATTCCCGGTCACAAACTCTAAACAGTGTTTAATATCCTGGTTTTTGAGACGACTTGTCTATACTAGAGATATTTTCTTCAATTACAAGATAATGCCGCAAGGTCGATAAATTGCCATACCGGAGGTGCCAACTATTACGGATTGTCTGTAATTATTACAGATTTTACCTCACGATTTTGGCATTACGGTCAAAGAAGAATTTTTTACTGCAAAGTGACAGTATTATGTAGAAAAAAAAACAAACATCATTTCTATTGAATAGAAAGGAAAGAACAACAAATTCCAATCCCTTCGAGCATTACTGCTCAAGCCGCCTCGTTTCAACGCTTGTGAGTTGGCAACTGTACTTATTCCATCACACTACCCCTTAATTACAGACTCCTTTACGCACTTTTGACACAGACAGAAAGAGCCCGAATCTCAACAAAAATAACCGATAATGCATACCCATGATCCTCTTCACTTATCAGCTGTTTTGCAAGGCGGGTGTTTAGTTATTGTGTGCGAAGTTACAACTTTAGTGTGTTGCAATTATAATTAATCTATATAGTCGTTAATTTCTAAAAGAAGTGATAGGTTTTGTAAAATGGAGAGGAACAATATTGTCAAATTGCATCTACATTTAAGAAGTCGGTCGTGTTACAAAAATGACGAGACGGTTACACGAAGGAATAGGCAAGCCTACTTGTTTCTCGTGTAAGTGAAAACCATGTGTTCTGCAGTGTATGTTAGTGTGATTTCTCTGTGGCTCACAGAGGACGAGATGACTGCAGAAGACACATACAATCCAAGAAACATAACATGCTGTGTAGCAAAATTATGAAATAAGCCAGTGTGTACTAGACAGTGTCTTGGTGAGGTGTGCTTTAACCAACTGAAGAGCCCAATTGCACACCGGGGCGAAACACTGTCATTTTGTTGAGTTATGCCGGAACATTTAGCACAATTTGTGTTTAAATATATAATGGCTCAACGGACAATACATATTTTTCTTTTGAAAATTATGTAAGCCTGTTTCATCATTCTTCGTAAACAGCTGTGAAACTGCGGTGTCACATGCCGAGTTGCTGTTCACTTCATTTCTTTTGGAGCATAATAACCTGTTTTCTGTTTTGGACTATTTATTTAGAGCAATGTTCCCTGACACGAAAATATTGCAGAAATATGTTTGTGCAAGAACAGAAACCTCTGCTTTAGTTCAGTACACGGCATCTGAGACAAAAAAGGAAAGTGAACCTTGATAAAAACTCCTTTTTCTTTAGCTACTGATGGTAGTATGATTTCAAGCTCTGTTCAACTTCATCCGGTAGATATTTCTTTCTTCAATGCTCAGATAGGCCAAACATAAAAAATTAACTCTTCTGTTGTCATTGTTAGAGAGTAATGACAACAGGGGGTGGGGGAAATATAAGAGGTTACTGATAACCCACTGATATGTATCAAACACCAATTGCGAGCTCCAGCTGCGCCAACTGGCTTTCGTTGTTAAATTTGACTTGTTTTCATCGAGTTGGCTTCATTCTTGCCGTTAAAACAAGCTCGACCAAAGTGTTTTGGCCATGACATGATTACAATATACACTCTTCATAACAAGTCGTGAATTTCATAATCCTTGTAGGCTTTACCTTAAGTTCTTCCCATTAGTAACTACTGTATTTGCCATGGTCAAATAAAGTAGTAACCAGATCATGACCGAACTTCATCACGAAAGCACGTCTGTGCAGTAGAGTAGCATTTATAAGCCGAATGACAAGAGTATGCTAGAGAGTGCACTGTGATCGAGGAAAGATCGCAGGTTCAAATCCGGCCGAAGTCGTCGGATTTTTTAAGAGCATTAATAATCCCTCAGTATGCCTTCCTTCGGAGGGGAAGTAAAGCCGGCGGTCCCATGTCATAGATTTATGGCACGTTAAAGAACCTTCCACTAATTATACACCTGTGTGAAGCTAAATTAATTATAGGTTTAACAACGCTCGTTCTTCACCAGGAGCCGACTGCAGTGGCGTCTAGTAGCCAAGTTCTGAACTAGTAGTCGTTGACGGTGGCGTTTGGCAGCAAAAGTAGGAACTACTTGAAATTCAATGTCTGCAGTCCTTACTTGAATTAAAAACAGATAACACACACTAATACAGTCATCACAATCAACACCGGTTATCAGACAGATTCTACACACACCCAAAGTAAACGGGGCTACATGACCGTGTTGTCGCAGCCTCTATACTAACGAACCAACCAACCAACCAACCTGTGATTAGGGATGCTTCCAAGTTTGTAGTCGAATCTAGTGCTCCAGGCTTCTAATGCGTACGCTGATTTTCGAGACCATTGCCCGGAAAAAGTGTGAATTACATTCGAGTAAATACAGTACAGTGCACTCTCGGTAATTCGCGGTAATTAATGCACGAAATTCCGCGAATTATTGAAAACCACGAATTATCCGCAGTTATTTTTGTTAAGCCTAGTAAAAACAAAACTATTGATTAAAATATTGTAATAGGCTTGAACACGCAAAATAATAATTATAACACTTGATTGTAGTGTCCTATAAGACATGCTAGGCTAGAGGAAGACCTATGTGGATTATGCCTACAATAATATTTAAAGAAAAGTCATTCCATTTTGTTTCTTAGATCGTTTATTCTAATTTTCGAGTGCACATTTCCGAAGAAAACATTATAAGAGAACAAAAATTCATTTCGTTTTTCTATATAAGAGATAAGTGTGACTAGAGACTGTGGGAAACTTTCGGGATTTCCGTTGCATCACTCCCGCACTCGATATCAACTGGATCTCAGGTTTCCTCACCAACAGTCAAATTCCGCGCTATTTCATCTTTGCTTTCATGTCTTAAATCGTAATCTTCTTTATCGGCGTCTAACTTGCCCGTTCGAAATATCGTCGTTACAGATGTCGGCAAGAGCTTGCTTTTGTAGCGGTATTTTTCTCTTATGACTGGTTCAATGCATGAAGAGCATCCAACAAACACGCTCTATGTCTCGCGAAAGTTTACGTCATTACGCAATAATCCCTGTTTACAATACGCTGTCCGCGCATCCACCCTTCACAACTCACAGGTCAGCGACCTTGGAGCGTGGCTGTTGGGGAAAGGGAGGGTAGGTTCCCAGTGAAAGCGCATTCCTCTTGTGTTGTTTGGGCTTCGAAGATAAAGGAAATCTATGCTATACCACTCGCGGCAACCTACTCGTATGTTTCGAACTTGCGCAAGTAGGACTACTGTTCCATCACAGAGAAACGCAGTTCAGTCTTCTCGAATGTCAATGATTTCGTCTTTACGCATTGCGTCCCACGAAAATTATTTTAAATGACGGGGAGGTTGCTTAGCATGATAATTAGTTGCCGTGAGAATTTCTATTTAAAAATATATTTGGAGACCCGCGAATTAACCGCAAAGCGAATTATCCGCACGCGAATTATCGGGAGTGCACTGTAATTCAATATTATCTTATTCTGTCCCAAATACTTTGAATTATCAAGATTCTACTGGTTAATACAGTGGAATCTCATTAGCACGTTCTCGGTTACGACATTTTCCCGTTTAGCGCGATGATTTTCTCAAGTCCCAATTCTACAAAATACATGTTGATATATCCCCTTAATACGTTCTTTATTCCCGCTTACGACGATCAAATTTCCATTGTACTATTTGTAAGTGAACCGGATTTTATTCTTATTTCATTATAAAATTCGGCGTCTGGAAAACACGACGCAATATTGCCCCATATTCTCTGATAGTTATTGACAGTGTAGATGATTTCATTGTGTTTGACGGAGTAGAAGTGGCTGTAGCTATGACGCAACACAGGTGACGTGTCTCTCTCCCGCTGCCCTTCACCCCCTTCCCTTTGTTTATTTCTCATGTAGACGCATTATTGTCTTCGTGTTCCGCACTATTGTCTTCTAGTTCTTAGTGTTAACGTCCAGTTATGACCTATTTTATTGCGTGTTTCATAATGGATAAGAAGAAAGTACGGTAGATAACTAATGATGAGAAGATGAAATACATTCGAGACGTGGACTGCAATCCTCACATGAAGCGTGTGGATATAGCGCGAAAGTGGAACATTTCTCCTTCTACACTGAACACGATTCTCGGCCAAAGGAAGGAAATCTAACTTGCATTTGAAGAAGGGGTGAGCGGCAAAAGGAAACTTGTGCGTGAGGGACAGTTTCCTGAACTAGAAAGCGCTTTATTGAAGTGGTTCATGCAAGCCCCGTGCTTAACCCTACAAGTGCCAGCACATAATCCTCCGATTTGTAGTCTGCTTATTAAATGCTAACAGTTACCTCAAATTTTAACAGAAAATTATGTTTCTTATATCAATATTTAGATCAGATTCTGTAGTTTAATTATATGTAGGAAATAGATGTATTAAAGAAATGTAAGATCTATCAATCACTTTAATAACGCTAAAACAAAAACAAAAAATTGAATTCGAATTTCAAGCCAAAATTGTCAGGAAATCACTTATCTGAGTTGAAGATTCCAATATACACAAATTGTTCCTTGATACATGTTCTTAGTCACCAGTAAACGTTTCGTTGCAATATGTGCATAACTTGGGTCACTACAGAAAATAAATTAGTTTCGGCCAAAAGCACGTTCCACAATTGGAGAAGAAAATAGAGTAGGAAGTAACAAAAAGCCTTCGAATTTCTCTCAAGATTATGTTGAAATCCCATAGATCTAGGCCTAAATCTTAACCAGTCTTCCTCAGTTTCAGGAGGGATAATTTGTATTCAAGTTGTTTGATTAGCCGTAGTCCTACCTGCATTAGCAGCATCAAGTCTGTCTTGAAGTGGTACATCTTCTCCGGAATCACTTTCGCGATCACTATTTTCCGGCATTTGAATATCGTAACTATTATGTTCGCCGTGTTCTACATCACTAAAATCACTTCCATCGTCTATTAATTCCGCAATAAGGTCAATATTGCCGGTAATGTTGACATCTCGAGTCGCCATCTTGACCACATGTAAACATTGAGGAAATTTCAAAGCAAAGAGGATACATATCATGGAATATTTACGCAGATACGGAACTCCTTACGATAGGAAAAATAAACTTCAAACTATGCTTGGCAACTTAGTACGTGTTTTATGTCGATAGATGTCACCTCAGGTACCTTTATCGCGACTTTTATGAAGGTCGATTTTTTCGACGCTGGCACTACAAACAGGTACACAGCGTCGAAAAAATCGACCTTTGGCACTTGTAGGGTTAAAGCATATGCGTGCGCGGTCGCCGGCAACAAAGCCGTCACTGGCGAAGCTCGAGATCGAGAATGTCCTTGCTGATCAAATATAAAGAAAGACCCTGTATTATATGTGTTTGGAAGCGGATGAGGAACATTTTCAGCATCTACTGTAAATCCTGGCCAGTAAAACTGCATGGTAGGCTACTGATTTTAAGCACCGTATTCTGCCGTAGGCCTACATATGCGTGCGCGGTCACCGGCAACTGAGCTGTCACTGGCGGAGCGCGAGAGCGAGAATGTCCTTGCTGATCAAATATAAAGAAAGACCCTGTATTATATGTGTTTGGAAGCGGATGAGGAACATTTCCAGCATCTACTGTAAATCATGGCCAGTAAAACTGCATGGTAGGCTACTGATTTTATGCACCGTATTCTGCCGTACGCCTACATATGCGTGCGCGGTCACCGGCAACTGAGCTGTCACTAGCGGAGCGCGAGAGCGAGAATGTCCTAGCTAAGCAAAAATAACAACCCTGTATTATACTGTGGTGTAGAGGCACAGTAATTCATTTTTATGTTATTTATTCCGTGTAAGTTACTGATAACCTATGTTTATGTCGTGACTGTAGTAGTGCATACAATCACTTACTAAGGTCGGCGATTTAACGTCCATATATACGCCGCGTTTTTTCTTATACGTTGTAAATGCAGTATGGCGTTTTTCGGTAGTAAATTTTCTCGCATATGACGTCCAAATTTTTCAGTCCCTCGAAAAACGTACTAACGAGATTCCACTGTACATGGGAGATTTTTCATCCAGTTGTTCAGAGGCTTACTGGTCGCAAATTTAAAGGCCAAGTAGCCCCCCCTCCCCTTTTTCTTCTTCTTCTTTTTCTTCACACACAAGTGTTTTCATTTCCAGAACTTGGTCCTGGCAGTCCTTTGCAGGCAGTGTTAAACGAGCGTTGTGATGGCAACAGGAATGTATTCCACGCTTGTGTCACCATGTGTGGGCCTACTTCGAACAAGGAAGGAAATGAGGGTGAGTCATAGTCATTTGAATTTATATTTTAGTGTTTTTTTAGCATTGAAGCTATTCAGAATTAGTATTTTGCAGCCAAATTACCTGTCATCAATGGTTTCATAGAACAAAGGAAGGTAGAATTGAATATAACAAGTTGCAAAGTTGATTAGGCGGAAATTTTGCAACTTGTTATATTCAATTCTAAACGTCAACACGGAACTTGCAATGGATTCTTCTTCGAATAAAGGAAGGTAGTTCGAGGTTTTGTTTAACTAGGACTTGAATGTAGAATCTGAGACTGAAACCTGTGATATGCGGTAAGGTTCGTGTGGGAAGACATGGGTAGTAAGAGGGGGCAATATTCACAGCAGAATATGGGCCTCTGATAATTCCAGTAACTGATGCTATACGTGTGTTCGTTTATAGCTAAGAAACTATGAAAATGTTGTTAAAATCCATTGCAAGGTTTGTTTGCACTCGTAGCATGCACAGTGCTACACCATGAAACAACACTAGGAAGTGAATCTCCCTTAAGACCAGTGGTTGTCACTTTCTAATTTCTATCTTCAGCTGTTACCCCTTACTCCATTCTGACGAGTAGGCCAGCGCAATATCATGACACGGCCTTTAAATATTTATATTTATGTATGCTACATTTTGAGGTTAGCACATTTGCACCCATTTGGGATAGTGGTTTCCAATGATTTAGAATTGTTACGTCACATGAAATATAAATAGCGTTACCGTATTTACTCACCTATAACACCCCCTCCTCAATTTTCTGCTATTATTTGGGGGGGGGGGGAAGAAAGAAAGAAAAAAGAATTGGGAAGGAGAAATAATCAGAAAAATATAGCAAATAGGCCTACAACATTCCAATTAACGGTAAAACCCGCTTTTTTGCCTGCACCACCTGTGCATTGTTGACCTCGACAATGGCTACTCGCTCCCCCTACGAGTTCCGTGTCTCGCGTCCCGTGTCTAGTGTATAATTAAAAAGCGTGCAGTACACACGCAGGATTGACAATGAGCAAGAGAACAAGTTTTACGGCATTCTTCAAGTTGAAAGTGCTTGAATTTGCTGCAGAAGATGGAGTGAAAGCGGCGAGTCGTAAATACGAAGTGCAGCCGTGTATGATTTGTTATTGGCGCAACCAGAAGGACAAATTATTGGGAACCAAGGAAACTTCTAAGTCCTTCCGCGGTGTGAAAAAAGGAAAGTACGAAAATGTGGTCGGTATTAGAAACAAATTTTCCGTATTTCAGGTAGTTGTCGCGTAACATTGCAACACTGCATAACCTTGAATTCGACACGCACTATGCTGTGCTGCTGCAGCGCTGCCTTAGTCCTGTGGCCAGTCAGCTGTGATGATTTACATTTACACTAGCAACGCGCCCCAGCTTCGCCCGGGAACAATTACGAATGCATTACGTGATAAGTGCTTTTTCTTAGATGTCAATGAACTACGACCTATATCAGTTTTATGTCTCGGCATGATGGGTTAAATTCACTGACTGGACTGTTAATTATATTATCATGGACAGGCATTTGCAACGAATTCTTGTCAGACTTAATTTAAGAATGGCGAGGTGCTTGAAACACAAATGCCCCTTCCGTCCAATCTTAACATGACTGTGTATTTTGCGGAACGAAACATTCATAGATGGAATGAAGAAAAGTCGAGTTGTACTTCCAGGGAAACTCCAAACACAACCACTCTTCTCTTAAGTCTTAACTCAACACAACTCGACAGTTTGCTACTGGCTGTATGTGGGGTAATAGGCTCGCCCCATAAAGCTCGATGTCGCCTGAGTAATTGAATGGAGATCGTTGGAAGAAATGAAAACTTAAAAACCCTTATAGTGGGCGATGTATTGAAGATAGAGAAGCGGCTTCGGTGGCGTAGTTGGTAGCATGCTGAGCTTCTATGCTCAAGATAGCGGGTTCAAACCCGGCCGAAGCCGTCGGATTTTTTAAGAGCGTTAAAAATCCCTCAGTATGCCTTCCTTCGGAGGGGAAGTAAAGCTGGCGGTCCCATGTCCTAGATTTATGGCATGTTAAAGATCTTTCCACTAATTACACCTGTGTGAAACTAAATTGGATAGGTTAAGAATGTAAACAACGCTCTTAGGTTGCTACGTTCATTGCCAAGAGCCGACTGCGGTGGCTTCTAGTAGCTAGTTCTGAACTAGGCCTAGTAGTCGTTGACGGTGGCGTTTGGCGGCAAAAGTAGGAACTATTTGAAAAATTCAAATTGCAGTCCCTACTTGATTTAAAAAAAAACAGATACACACACTAATACAGTCATCACAATTAACACCGGTTATCAGACAGATTCTACACACACCCAAAGTACACGGGGCTACATGACCGCGTTGTCGCAACCCCTAAACTAAGGAACCAACCAACCGAAGATAGAGATATGCTTTCCTGGACTTTTTTGAACTATTCATGCTGAACAATAATTCCTACATTCATAGTATACTGATATTTTTAACGGTTTGCCCAGCGTAAGCTTAAGAAGCGCACGGACGCAAGGTTTTATTTTCGACTTTTTCACTGAAATCGTTACTGCTTGGCTTCCTTTGATCGTAAGTACATTATTTTCTACAGAAACCTTCCTTGAGATATCCTTTACAGAATGGTGAAAACCCCATCAAAATCCATCCAGTGGTTCTCGAGATTACCCATAACATCCAAGAATCGGGGACTTTGTTTTATATTAAGTAGAGATTTCGTATGTCATAAAGGATACATTTAAGTTACAAATAAGGTTAATTAATTGCTAGTATATACAGAATGCACATAAGTTCTGACAGGGAAAGAGATACTAGCATTACAAATGGATGTCCAATGAGTAGGGATAGGAATTTTTGGTGAAGAAAACCGTTCAGACAGCGTTTGAACAGGGTATCCAAATGGTTTTCAACACAGATTCTGAGAACATTGGAAATACAAATGTCATTCCTTGCAAAACTCCAACAATGTCTGTCTTGTTCCTGTCATGCATCTGCTTCTTGATTAAAGTTTGCAGTTCGTTGTATCCTCTTATCACCTCACTTTCTTCTAGTCTTCCACAGAATGGCAACTTCTAAATTTTCTTTGCAAGGTCCTCTATGATCATTGGCACTATTTTTGCTGGATCAAATATACACATTTGTAAATCTTGTTCCCAGGGTCTACAGACCTCAAGCTGATTAATTTTGTAAGAGCATGGGAAGCATTTACTAAAACTGAATGTATTTTCCCTCTTTTTGACACATTTCCACAACCCTCCGACTACTCCTTAATGTTGGTACCATAATTTCCAGAAACAAGTTGAAGGACTTGCTTAATTCTCTGGAGATGTCCATCTAGAAGGGTTGGATAAGACTGGCCTTCTAATAAAGTGATGAGTTCAGTGATGTCTGTGCCAAATTCTTTGATGAACATGGCCTCTACTTGAATCTCAAGTACCGATATTTCGTCATGTGAAACATTGTTGAGAAAATCAACACCAGAGTTATCAGTCCCTACTACTTCATTCATAAATTGCACTACAGTGGAATCTCGTTAGCACGTTCTCGGTTACGACGTTTTCCCGTTTAGCGCGATGATTTTCTCCTCAAGTCCCAGTCCCAATTCTACAAAATACATGTTGATATATCCCCTTAATACGTTCTCTATTCCCGCTTACGACGATCAAATTTCCGTTGTACTATTTGTAAGCGAACCTGATTTTATTCTTATTTCATTATAAAATTCGGCTTCTGGAAAACACGACGCGATATTGCCTCATATTCTCTGATAGTTATTGACAGTGTAGATAATTTCATTGTGTTTGACGGCGTAGAAGTGGCTATTGACGTCAGAAAAGTTGGATGGCGCAGCCACGCGGTAGAATGTTGAAGCTGTAACATTGTGACTGGTGAGGTTTATTTAGATGGTGAAGCATTGACGTCGTGATGCAAACAGAAAGAAATTTGTCAAATTCGAGGAGGTACTGCTCTGTATACGGTTGCAAATCGTATAAAATGGGTACGAAATATCTTCACTACTTTCCTGTACAAAAAGTTCAGAGAGAGAGATGTGCTTCGGCGCTGTCAATTGGAAAACGTGTTACATCTTACATGTGCAGTGTGCATTTTTGTGAAGACGACTTATTTCCACCGGTATTGTTGATTATTGATAGATATTGTCTCTAATTTGTATTCACATGGATTTAGCTACATCAAAATTCTGATAAACTTGTAGCCTATTACTTCTGTGCCATACATAGAATGTAATCCGCTCTTCGTAAACTTATTTTAGGGGTTCTTCCGATTGACAATAGCCGAATGGTTAGAAAACTTAAGAAAAATGCTGTTCCTAGCCTTAATTTGCCAGAGAATTTATATTCTTGCCTTTGAACAGCAGGTATGTAGGTCATTGAAGTATTATTTGGCTTAAATTGTGTTTTTGGCTATGATCTCCCTACTGTTGAATTTAGTTAATTAAAATGTAAAATCTTAGTTTTATGTACCGGTTTGGTGACCCATCATCCCAGTCAGGCCGGTAACACCTATACTACTCAGGCAGAAAGGTCAATTAGCCGTGATTTTGAAGTTAAAGTGATGTTAAGTATACATATGCGGTAATGTAGCAGGAGACCGGATCGGCCTAGGCTATTCTAAGTTTAATTAGTTCCCATTTCAGGGTTTTTCAGTTTTGAGTGCGAATAGTTGGTTTGAAAGTTGTACAACAGTAAGGAGAGTATGTTTTGTATAGGTTTTAATTGGTATTATGGTTTATGTCGAGCTGAGGAGTGAATTTGGTTTGGCTTAAAGTGTAGTTTTTGATCTGTTCCGTTTGCTTATGACAAGTTCAAATAGAGACTCCAGCTTTGTTAAATATCTGTATTTTAAACATTTAATTAAATATATTGATAAAGAGGATGCCTCCATTTTAACTTGCCTGTGGCAAGAGATTAATAAATTAATATTCTTGCCTTTGAACAGCAAGTATGTAGGTCAATATTTGCAATATTGAAGTATGATTTGAGCATCCCAAGTAACGCTTCTTTGAACCCAAAACATTCACGCAAATTCAGGGTTGCTTGATTCAATTTATTATCAGGGAGTCGTCCTTTGTGTTATGTGAGATATATATATTGTGAAATTAATAAAAACATCGATACCGCTAGGCTCCCATGTACAGGCTTCATATAGGCCTATGTAACAGCAGACAGTAAATTAACTATCTACATGTGGGTAATATTTTTAACTGGTAGTAATTAGGCACTGCATTTAAATTGATTATAAAAATATTTCTATCAATGAAAGAAAATATGTAGTATTTTGCCATCATAAATTAGAAGCCATGACAAACGCACACCCAATTACTTCACGTCACTACCTCGCCGCCATATTGCAAACAGCTGACCGTAAGCTCCTCCCCCGTTTCGGACGTCAATAGCTATGACGCAACACAGGTGACTTGTCTCTCTCCCGCTGCCCTTCGCCCCCTTCCCTTTGTTTATTTCTCACGTAGGCGCATTATTGTCTTCGTATTCCGCACTATTGTCTTTTAGTTCTTGGTGTTCACGTCCAGTTATGACCTATTTTATTGCGGGTTTCATAATGGATAAGAAGAAAGTACGGTAGATAACTAATGATGAGAAGATGAAATACATTCGAGACGTGGACTGCAATCCTCACATGAAGTGTGTGGATATAGCGCGAAAGTGGAACATTCCTCCGTCTACACTGAACAAGATTCTCGGCAAAAGGAAGGAAATTGAACATGCATTTGAAGAAGGAATGAGCGGCAAAAGGAAACGTGTGCGAGAGGGACAGTTTCCTCAACTAGAAAGCGCTTTATTGAAGTGGTTCAAGCAAGCCCGTGCTTCAAACATATGCGCGCGCGGTCGCCGGTAACTGAGCCGTCACTGGCGGAGCGCGAGAGCGAGAATGTCCTTGCTAAGCAGAAATAAAGACCCTGTATTATACTGTAGTGTAGAGGTACAGTAATTCATTTTTATGTTATTTATTCCGTGTAAGTTACTGATAACCTATGTTTATGTCGTGACTGTAGTAGTGCATACAATCACTTACTAAGGTCGGCGATTTGACGCCCTTATATACGCCGCGTTCTTTCTTATACGTTGTAAATGCAGTATGGCGTTTTTCGGTAGTACGTTTTCCCGCATATGACGTCCAAATTTTTCAGTCCCTTGAAAAACTTACTAACGAGATTCCACTGTATATCTTTCAAGTACTCTGACAGGTACACTACAGAATGAAACCGAGAAGACCGCCTGGTTATGACTGGTTCAGGAAACATTGGCACATTTTGATGTGTGTCTATTGTGTCTTACAATAGAAATTTATAAAGTTTGTTTTTGTTTTTGTGTGTTCATAAAATACATTTCAATATTTTAACCAATACCGTAGTTTTGTTTCTGCTAGGCTTAAAAACATAATTGCGGATAATTCGCGGAAGTGTGTGCATTATTTGACGCGAATTATCAGGACTGTATAGGGAAAATGAAATGGAAGCTAAAATTTCGTTTGTATGCGGAATTAGCGAAATTTCGCGAGTTTAAAAACCAGTCTTTTTGCCAATTTTAGGGTTATTAAAACAGATTACCATTTGTGTATTTCTTCATTTAATAATTCGCAAAATCCTCAAGCGCGAATTTTTGTATCCCTTTGTATAACATTTCCCAATAACTGGCATTGTAGTCGTGTTGACCAACTGAAAAGTTACAATATCAATTCTTGAGATTATTGTTCTGTAAAGTTTTGATCACTTGCTATGATAACACTATTTGTGAAGTTTCAACATTAACATCATCAAATTCTAACAAACTGATTTTAACCCCAACTTCAAACTTCAAATCTAACCTATTGAAAGCATCTGTGATTAGAGGAAAATTAGCGGATTCAGTTTCAACATTTTTGTTCTTCCACAAGTGAACATTATATCATACATTTTTTTAAAATTAGTTCCGACTCATAATCAGCCAAATTGAAGCTCAAACCATGATGTACGGAATGATGAACAAAAGTTGCTTCTCGAGGAGTACACTTCTATGCAGCTTTATTTTTAAAAAATTTTAAAAATCCACTGTCTTGCTTACACTGAAAGTTTAACTGCTTTGCAATGCTTTTGAGTTCCATGTGCTTATTTATGTCTCTACAGCCACCAAATGCAATTAAAAACTGTGCACATAACCTTATCTTGACTGGCTGTGTGGCGTAACGGTAACATTATCGCCTGCTGTATCCGAGGTTGCAGGATCAAATCCTCGCTCAGTCAGTTGGCATTCGAGGTAGCCGTTACAGTAAATATACTGGCACATTAAAGATGCCCTTCGGGGAAGAATTCCCTCACATGGCGTCTTTAAATGCTGAAGGAGTTAAAAGGGACATAAAACCAATAACATTATTTATTATTAACCTCATCTTCGTTCCCACTTCCCTTATTTCTTTTTAGAAATGGATATTCATTTTCTAACTCCCTTCAGAAGCCACATTTCCTCTGACATTTTAAGATCTAACTTGTTATACAAATTTCTTAATCAACAAAAAGAAACTTTGTGTGCACACAACACAAGGCAGGGGATGGCTGTGAAACGAAGACAAGGAACATTGTGAACCCATTGTAAAGTTATTAGAACACTTTCGTTTTTTAAGCAAAAACATAACCATGACGGAAAATGTGTTTAATAGTATTAACATATGTATTAATTGAGTTTACAGATCGAGACCTGTTAATACTATAACAGGTGTCTCTTTGTAAACTCAATTAGTACTTTTTTACTGAATAACTGTATCTTACAAAATATGGACGTCTGGGCACCCTAATTATTGAAGCTTGCATTTGTGGGTATTCTAGTAGGCTGTGTTAATATTTGAAGGTTTTTTTTTTTTTTTTAAGTGAAAGTTTAAAAGTCTTTCAGCATTGGCCAGTATGAGCATCAACTCGCATGTTAAGCAATGGCTGCGGCCTCTGGAACTGCCCTAATGATGACTGGCAGAGTGCATGTCTTGCAGTGAACTCACAAGCTGAGTGATGGTGAGAATTGGCTGTGAACAACGCTGACCTTATTTCCAGAAGTGTGGCCACTGTATATAGTAGGGGTCGACGGTGCACCGATTTTTTGGTTTCGGTACGGTACAAAGGAAATTACCGACCTCGGTTCGAGACGATAAAAAACTCTGTAAAAAGTTCGGTTCGGTACAAGAGACATACCGTATATACCCGAATGTAAGACGAGGTTTTTTCCCACTTTTTGAGTTATAAAAATTGGGGGTCGTCTTATATTCAGGGTATTAAAAAATTTTTATTTTTATTTTAAATTATCATTTTTTGCAAAGTAGTATGTGGTGTTGGCATCTTGTAACTCGCAACAAATCAATGCGTTAATGAAGATTAAAATATGATTTTTTATGTTTAATTACCATGCATATACGAATAGCACGTCATTTTAAGCGGATAAATTATATGTTCGAAAGCATACGGAAATATGTTTTAAAACAATCTTTACAAGAACAACCAGTCAGTTTTACGAGCAGTAATTGAGTGATCAACGTATCTTAATTTAATAACGTCTCCCATTCTAGAACAAAGAAATTATAGAGTACGTCTTGGAAAAGCGGGCAGAGGGATTTCCGATAACACGAGACATTATAAAAATGAATGCACAACCTTAAGGGCATATATTGTGCAAGTTATGAGTTAGCGAGTATTTTTTTGAAAAAATCTGTAAGAGGCAGTTGATAACGTGGCCTCGTCGTATATTCAGGGTCGTCTTACATTCGGGTATATACGGTAAATACCGTAATTTAAGGAAACCTTTTTTTTAGACATTCAAAGTATTGTCCTTTATCATCAATGTTTTACTTCAATAGTTAGTTAAATACAGTAAAACTTCTTGTATATGGTTCATATTTATACGTTTTCTATACGATTTTTTCCTGGTCCCGGCAAAATGCCTATACTTTCCATGTTAATTTATCTCCGATATACGTTTTGCATTTATTCGTTTTTCACGCTTATACGATCATATTTTAAGTCCCTTGCAATATAAAGAGTCATTTATACGTTGCGTGTTCTGAGAAAGTACGTTTGTTCGAATGCAAACTTTTGTTTCCGCCTGTACTTCCGTTCGGAAGGATGCACCGCGTGCTATTATGTTACGATGGCCTTGAGCGACACCGGTGGTCACGGCGACACTCGCTTACCAGAGTGTCGTAACAAGGAAGAACAGCTTGCGTAATAAGCAAGCGCTATCATTGTGTTAGCCTTTCAAAATAACAGGAAGCAGCCATAAAATACAGTTAGACAGCATCTGAAGCTTATGTTAAGATGAGCGGAAGTGTTTTACGATCGCCGATATATTAAAAAATATATTATTTCCGCTTTTATAATTTTCATTCGTGTTTTTTTAGGACTTCTCGTCAAACCATTAAAAATACACGATTGATTCTGTGTTTATAATAATCTTGCGTCTTCAGACAAATGAAAATCCATTAATTTAGGCCTACACTACGGTATTTTATTAATGACGATGAAGAGCCGCAGAATAATGCAGTGGATTTTAATGATGCTGTCGATGCTCTATGGACTATCAAACATTTTGTGACGCACCATAACGTTTCTGAGGAAATAATGGCCGAATTCTATCGGTTTGAAAATACTGTTCACGCCGTGGCCGCGGCCAACAAAAAAAAGTCAAGATAACAGACTACTTCGTAAAGTGACTCAATTTTCTTTATTTTGTTATATCTGGGGGCATTTCTCTTGTTTTGTTACATATTGCCGATTATAGTTAAACAATCGTATTATTATTTCTTGTTTTTCACTTCTTAACGGGAACCCTCGCTCGCCCGCCGCCCGCTTTGCTAGCCTGTCTTCCGCCAGGCACTTTGCCGTAATGCGTAGCTCGCGCGGCACAGTCATTGAGTAGACTATAGCCTATAGTTCACAGCTGGTGCTGAAAATGTTCGCCATTCATTGCTACACATCGCTGACACCTCTTCATGAAGTTGTCATTTACGTTCTGAAGTTCCTCAGCACCGATTGACTCTATTTGAGCTGTAATATACCTTAGTCCAAAGAATATGGACTGTTAAAGCTGTGGCGTCAAGAAGCGCATTACGGCAAAGTGCTTGGCGAGAACCGGCTCGCGCCGCGAGCGAGGGTCCCCGTCCCTTTTAAAACAAAGTCCCTGTATAACCCATATTGTCACATACATTTTGCAGTTTTTATTTACCGACTTTCATTTATGCGTTTTTCACATTTATGCGAGGTTTTTTTTCCCTTTGGTCCCCTGGAAATCGTATAAGTGAAGTTTTACTACTAGAGCACAATAACTCTTCTGATTAATAAAATTAAATTATGGACTTCAGTGTTCCAGTGTGAGCCTAATGTCTATTTAATGTATGCATCAATTGGCTTACTCCACACTAAAAGGGCAAGTTTGAAAGTTAATGGAACATTGTATGAGATTATTAGCTGTACATTTTATCTGTATTTTAAATAAAAATTGTGCTATTTGGCAAGTTTTTGGTTTACTGTATAATCATTAGAACTCATGTGTTATTTTTTTCTTAATGGTTTACAAATTACTCTAATTTAGCATGTTAAAATCATCCGAGCTGTACCGAACCGATTTTGTACCGAGAACCGAAGTACAATTTTTTTTACCGAACCGAACCGTACCGAACCCAAAGTTTCAGTACCGAAGACCCCTAGTATATAGTGATATCGAGTCCCACAGGGGTCGAAACTGCCAATGATGGCTTGCTGATCAAATGTCATGTGGATGCAAAACATGGGGGTGGGGTGCTGAGAAGGTTAATAATCATAATTTAGCCTTAGAGTGGTATCATAACAGTGTGATACCCACTCTCACGGCCCTAAAATCCAAACTTTCATTATTTATTTACCGTATTTACTCGAATACGCCCCGCCCCTGAATAAGACCCGCACCCTGATTTTGAAGAACAAAATTTAAAAAAAAAAAATTTTTACTCAAAACTATTTACAATCTTACTAAATAAACAAAATAGCATTTCTACAAAATAGTTTCCAACAGTTCTGAAGTCGTCCTAAAATAACACAGAAACAATTAAAAATACAAATAAAAGACACAAACACTTCATTCATCGTCATCAGAAGTACCAACTTGGAACTTTTTTCACCATCACTTTCCCACAAAATGTCGTCATCACTGTCATCCATAGCATTGGAAATACTACATTTCTTGAAGCTCTTCCGTATGAGATCTCCCGAGATACGATTCCATGCCGTCAAAATCCACGAACAGAGCAGCTGAACTTCCGGGCGCTGAATACGACCAGTTGGGGTCAGTGTGTGCTTATCGGCCGCCATCCACTCCGTATACAGCTGTTTCAAGGCTGCTTTGAACGGTCGGTTCACGCAGACATCCAGTGGCTGTACCATAGACGTCATCCCACTCGGGATGATTGCTAGGTCGGTTTTCCCATCCTTGACGAATTTCTTCACAGCGTCTGTTGTATGGCCGCGGTATCTGTCCAGAACAAGCAAGCTCTTTCGTCGTAATAAAGCACCAGGGCGACGTTGCCAGACACACTTTAACCAGTCTTCCACCAGTGAACTGTCCATCCAACCAGAGTCCTGAGTTCTAACGATAACACCAGCGGGTATATTTTTTGGAAGAGTCTCTCGCTTGAGAACAACGTACGGTGGAAGTTTGGTTCCGTCAGCGAGTATACACAACATTACCGTGCACCGTTGTTTCTCATTACCACCTGTTGTGATAGTCACACTTCACAGTACTGTACAGTGGCATTTCAATGTAGTTTGGCGTCTGATCTGCATTACCAATTTGGGAAAGCAAATATGAATTTTCCTTCCGCAACTTAATTATGTGACGCTGAAAGGAAAGTAACTTTTCTTCATAGGCACCAGGAAGACGCTGCGAAATTGAGGTATGCCTTCGTATGCTCAACCCATTTCTTTTATTAACATTTTGAATCCATCCTCGGCTTGCTTTAAACCCTACCATAGAAAGTTCCTTCGCGATCTGTAATGCCTTTAATTGACACATTTCGGTCGACACCCCATTTCCCAATTCCCGCCTTTCTGTTACGTATTTATAAAGTTGTTTTTCAATTTCCGGAAACTGTACACTCAGTCCGCAGAAAGCTCTACGAGCACCACTACTTGTTAGCAACACTTTTTTTTTCTTTCTCCAATCTCGAATACATGACTCGTCAATATCATATTTCCTACCGGCGGTACGATTTCCAATAATTTCAGCTTCCCTTACAACTTTCAGCTTCTCACTCATAGTAAACGGCCGCAAACGCTTCGTAGAACTCATGTTTACACTCGGAAAACGTGCGCGAGACAGTATGACGCCGCCTGCTTACGGAAAAACAAAGTGATAGCCGGAAGAAGGCTAGCACCATCTAGCGGATACTCGCAACACCCGATATCGCGTATGGCGGGCAATTTAAATCTTTAAAATCAGGATGACTCAAATAAGACCCGCACCCCAATTTTACACGTCCGATTTTGTTTAAAAATGTGCGGGTGGTATTCAAGTATATACAGTATTTATTTAATAGTTTGTTCCCCTTTAGGAGAGTGATTGAACTTGAATTCACGATTTCATCTTCGGGTGTTTTTCCTCTTTTCTTCCCAAAATCTCTTCTTCCTCTCGGAATGCTCCTTCTTTTGCTCAGCTGTCCATTTCCCCCCCCCCCCCCCCCCAGGCTGTTGTGATGTTCATTGCTCAAACTTAAACATTTTTTATTTTATTCCCGCACTCGGTGCGGTCCTCGAGATTTTGTATGTTGATCTGTTGTAGGTACCTCTGAACCTCTGTCAGCCATTCCGTGTCGCATTTACGCTTTGATATGATGTTGGGTAGTTTCTTTGCCGTTCTAGTTTTTGAACCTGTAGATGTGTGTGCAAAACTTTGCTAGGCGTTTTCTGATTTCTTCCTTTATTGTTTTAGTCTTTTGATTGAGTTCGTTCTGAGGTCTCTTCATCCAAATGCAGTTTTTATTGGCTGCCCGTAAATTTTTTCTTAGAATTTCTCGGTCCTGCTTTTCTATATCCTTAATTTTGGAATGAATGTCGATCGCCGTTGTTTCGACTGCGTAAGTGGCTTCTGGAAGAATCACTGTTTTATAGTGTCTTAATTTTGAGTCTCGAAATGCACTTCTTGTAGTAGGAGTGAGCCCACGTTAGCTTGTAGGCCTTCTGTAGCTTGGTGATTCTTTGTTCATTGGCGATTCGGTTTAGTCCCATGGACTGCATGGTTTCACCAAGGTATTTAAAATGGCAGACCTGTGCGATTTTACCGAATTGTGTGATGAAAGGGGATTTATTTTCTGGCCGTCGTTACAGATACCGATATACCATATTGGTTTTTTTCAAAAGAGATTTGACTTTAATTACTTGTTTTACAAGTTCCACTATACCTAGGTACAATACAACTAACTTTGTGCGAGACTCGATCACTTCTTATAGTACATGTTTCGGACTCGGCAACAGTCCATCATCGGCCTATTCAGCAAAATCACCGTCCAGTGTTCCACCATTTGGTAAAACGTCGCTTAAAATAAAACGCATTAAATATGAAGTTGAAATGCCCCGAGCCTGCGACCGGCATAGCGGAGTTCTTTCATCATTATTATTCTTCTTCTTTTTGCGTTTTGCCCATTATAGAGCGCGCTTGAACTTGTTTTTCGGCTTGATGATATTCGCCTTCCTATCTTCCCAAAATCTCTTCATGAAGTCACTGTGCTGCTTCTTCCGTTCTTCTGTCCACTTGGTTCCAGTCCTGCCACTAGTTTTCACCCTAAACTTGTGCTTTGTTACTGCGGTCCTGAAGACTTTGCGGTTTCTCAGAATATTTTCTCCGATGTTCAACTCTTGCAGGTCCTCTCTTGATTCATCCAGCCAGGCTATCCTTGATTTCTGAGAATTTATTACATTGAATAACCTTTTTGTAAGTCTATAATCGTCCATCCTGAAGAGGTGTCCATAAAATGTTAAACGTCTTTTTCGTACCGTGTTGCTGAAACTATCTGTGTGACGGTATAGGTCTGAATTTCGTCTTTTAATCCAAATTCCGTTTTCTTGTGTGGGGCCGAATATTTTTCTAAGAATTTTACGTTCTTGCTTTTCTATATTTGCAATTTTAGAATGACCTCCTAAAGCTATGGTTTCTGAAGCATATAGAGCTTCCGGTAGTACAACTGTTTTGTAGTGTTTCAGTTTTGCATTATGTGACATTACTCTTTTATTATAGTGATCCCATGTTAGTCTGAATGCTCTATGAAGTTTTGAGGCTCTTTCTGTGTTAGCCAAACTGTCCAATCCTGAAGGAAGAATTATTTCTCCAAGGTATTTAAAAAATTCTACTTGTGATATTGCTCCATACGCTGTTTCTATTTTTTCTTTCTTCTTCTTTTGCTGAAAATTCTTCATGTACTTGGTTTTTTCAAATGATATTTGAAGGCCTGCTTGTGATGCTATTCTGTATAATGTCTCAATAGCATGCTTAGTTTCTTCTTTGTTCCTAGTGATAATCGCTAGGTCATCTGCGAAAGCCAAGCATTTCACATTGATTTTGTTTCCAGCAGTTCCTATGCTAACGCCTTTGATGTTCTTTTCCCACTCTCTGATGACTTTATCTAGAACCAGGTTAAATAGAAGGGGTGAAAGTCCGTCTCCTTGGCGAACACCTGTTTGTACTTCAAAAGAGTCAGAAATTTCCCCAAGAAACTTCACCTTCGATGTTGTATTGGTGAGAGTCTGACGAATCAGTTCTCTGGTCTTCCTGTCCACTTGAAGTTCTTCTAGCGTCTCAAACAGGGTCTGCCTGTCCACAGAATCATATGCTTTCTTTAGGTCCACAAAGGTGACAATTGTGGGGTTGGATCTGCGGATCTTCAAAATCATCTTCAGATTCCATATCTGTTCAGCACATGAACGCCCTTTTCTAAAACCCGCTTGATATTCACCAATCAAATGGTCTGTTTGTTTCTCTAGTCTGTTCAGAAGTGCTTTAGATAGGATTTTATAGGCCACAGATAATAGGGATAGACCTCTATAGTTGTTTGGATCAGTTTTGTTACCTCTCTTGTGCAATGGATGTATTAACGCGCACTTCCAGTCCTGTGGGATCACTTCTGTTTCCCAAATTGCTTTTAAAATTGCGTGGATTCTTCTGGTGACCTCTTCCCCACCGAGTTTCAACATTTCAGCGGTAATACCGTCTTCTCCTGGTGCTTTGTTGTTTTTAAGAGATTGAATGATTTCAGCTGTTTCTTCCATTGTCGGTGGATGTGAATCTGGATTCGGTGCAGGCTTTTCAAAGTGCATTTTTTCTTTCGGTGGGTCACAGTTGAGTAGGTCCTGGAAGTAATCTGCTAAGATCTTGCAGTTTTCCTTGGTGTTTGTTTCTAGTGAGCCATCTGGTCTACTGAAACATATGCTAGGTGGTTGATAACTAGACAGACTCTCACGGAAGGTCTTATAGAAACTTCTGGTGTTGTTTTTTAGGAAATCCTGTTCTATCTCTATGAGTTTATTCCTGTCGTATGTCCGCTTCTCCCTGCGGATGATCTTAGCTGTTGATTTCTGGATCTTAAGGAATAATTCCCATCGTTCAGTTGTCTGATGTCCGTTCCATTTATTCCAGGCTTTAATTCTGTCTTCAATTGCTTTATCACAGGTTGTGTTCCACCATCTGTGTTTCCTTTTCCTTGGGGGCTGCCCTAACTTCTGTGCTGATGTCAGAATTGAGTTTCCTAAGTCCCTCCAGTCTTTGGGATTTTGCTCTTTTATGGCCTGAAGAAATTCTTTGGCGTTCTGCTTGAGGTGCTCCGGATCCACTCTTAGTAATCTCTTAGTTTTTGGTTTGGATCTATTAGGCTGGAATTTCACTTTGATTTGGCTTAAGTAGTGATCAGAGTCAATCACTCCCCTGCGCACTCTAACATTTAGGATTTCACATATGTTCTGTTTGGACACTGCTACATGATCAATTTGGAATTCTCCTAGTGCTGGATTTGGTGATTTCCATGTTTTCTTCTTGTGTGGAGACCTGGTGAAATATGTAGACATGAGCCTCAAATTAAAGGATTTACAGCAATTTATCAGATGCTCACCATTCTGATTTGTTCTCCAATGTGCTGGATGATGACCAACTATGGACCTATACTTCTTTTCTCTACCAACCTGTGCGTTAAAGTCACCGAGTAAAATTTTCACATGATGTTTAGGAATTTTGCTGATGGTTTCCTCAAGGAGTTCCCAAAAGTCTTCTACTTTCTGAGGGTTTTTCTTATTGTCATTGTTTATGGGAGCGTGGGCATTAATCAATGTGTATGCCTTGTTGCTTGATTTTATTGAGAGATCGGAGATCCTTTCGGAGGGAGAAGTAAAGTTGAGTACTGAACTGGCTATTGCTTTTCTTACAAAAAACGCTGTTCCAAATTGTGATAAATTATCTCCAATTTTTATGGCTGGTTTCCCCTTATATATCCTAAAGTTTTCTGAATCAAAATGATTTTCGTCTTGGAAACGTGTTTCCTGAATGGCTGCAATTTGAATATCAAATTTATTCAAGGTGTCAATTAAATGTTTAAGTTTCCCAGTTTTGAGCAAAGTGTTCACATTGACTGTTCCGATGAAGTTCTTTTTCTTCGGGCGAAGAGATTTTGAGAAGCTCCGACTCTTCTCAGCATGATGCTCCCGATCCCCCAGAATCCGATGATCGGGAGAACCCGAACTGTATAAGTCCGGGGCCTGGGGTAGTTGCTGTGATCCAATACGATCCATCATGCCAGGTTCACAAGTTGAAAGTGAAAGGTTGGGGTGATCACATGAAATGATCACATGGTTGCAACTCGATTGTTGAGATCGAGAGGTGCCACTCGATGTTCTGCAGCTGTTTACAGAGTGTTTGGTCCGCGAGAGGTATTTTATTTCCCTCAAGTCCGCTGGCAAGCCAGTGAGGACCCCCCTATCCGCCACCTGGGACGCGCCACGTGGGAGTATCACCTCTCCCCCTGCTACGACAACGTATAATTATTGATTAATTTTTTGTATATCCTCTTGCACAAATTAGGGTGTGGGAATTATTTGTGGAAGTACGCTCCTTTGTCAGTCTTGGTTAATCATTATAAATTTCAGTTTTCCGGCTTGGGCCAGGTCGGAGCAAATATGACCCCCCTCCCTCACTTCACTGTCTGTCCACCATCCTTCCTCAACCACCGAACTCCACTCCAGGTTTCGTTCTCTCACACTGTCCTTTACTAAATCCATCCACTGTACTCTCTCTTCCTCGTCCTCTCTTTCCCGTTGTCCGTCTCTCCATCACTTGTTTTAGCATTTTCATCATTAATCCTTTTCACATGTCCATACCATCTCAATCTGTTCTGCTCCAGCTTATCATTAAGCTTCTGTACATTCACTTCCTTTCTCACTGTATCTCTCCTATAGTGCCGCCATCGTTACTTCCGACTTGACAGTTCACCGGCTGGCGATACGGTGTTGCCAGTTCACTAACGCGAATCAGCTGACGTACATGATTATAGCCGCAAATTTAACAAAACACTCGTAATGTGAACAGACATGTTTACACACAACATCATACTCGTGAATAAGTACATAGTAGCAGAAATTACACATATGCTGCGGTTAATAATGAAGCAGAGCAAAATTGTTACAAATAAATTACTCACCATTGCCGCCTCGCGTCCGGAGCCTATAAAGGGAATACACCACTCATTTCGGAGTCACTATTGCCGTCTGTTGAACTATCACCATCACTATCACTATCACTTGACCCCAAAGAAATGACAAATCTTTCCAAGTCTTCAACAATGATATCTTCCTTCTCCCAAGCTTCATTAATGACTCCTTTCGTGTGTCTCACGACTTTCCCAATCGTCCGCCCTAACATTGTCCACAGCCTGTGAAAGAAGTCTTTCTACTTCTGAAATCGTGAAGAGTTTGTTATTAACTGCGACGTAATTTTTCACCTGGGCCCAAATAAGTTCTATGGCATTGAAATGGCAGTGATAAGGGGGAAGTCGGATAACTTTATGTCCGTGTCGCCTAGCAATTTCGTCCACTTCATACACAGGAAACTGTGGCTTGTTCAGTTTCACGAGTTTCATGAGCTCCCCTTTCTTCATGTCGTCACGTAAAGGAATGTTGTGGCTCGTCAGCCACTCAATGAGCACATTCTTTCTTGCTGCCATTGTTGGAGCTTTGTCGTGAATGACACTATGATATGGGGCATTGTCCATAACAATTGTGCTCTTCTCAGGCAAGTTGTTCAGCAATTCTTCAAACCATTTCTGGAATGTGGTACTGTTCATCTCCTCATGATAATCACCAGTTTTCTTGGATCGGAACACATGAAGAGAATTCGGCACGGAACCTTGTGACGTACCAGCATGAATTACAATTATTCTCCCCCCTTTCCCAACAGGCACTGCCAATGTACCTTCCATGGAATCATCTGTCCAGGCTTTTCCCCGTGAATGAGAGGCGTTGACCCACGTTTCATCCAGCCACACTAGAATCAAAGTTTTCTTGCATAATCTCCCTCAAAAATCTGCACCGCCACATTACAATATCACTTCTTTCCATTAGTATTCTCCGCCCGTTAACCTTTTTATATCGGAATCCCAGATCCTTCACTACTTTTTTCAGAGAAGATTTCCCTCCGCGAAAAAGATCGCTATTGTCAAGAGAACGGAGTAATTTCTCAATTGTCGGATGCTCTTTTCTGCGGTAATAAGCATAAATATGACGGCGAATAGCGTCTTGTTGGAAAGCATCCAAATCAGTCACTGTTTTAGGCCTATTTCTCGTCTTGCCTGGCGTTTCTGGTTTAGATGGTCCGGCTGCCGGTTCCTCCGCATGGAATTTCTCTTTCCCAATTCCTATTACTGTGCTTCTATGAACCTTAGTCGCATCAGCTGTTCTCTGTGCTGCCTGAGCAACGAGTTTCCCCGTTGTCTTTCTCCCTCTCAAAGTACTCTCGCACATTACTAATAATTTCCTGGGTTTGACTCCTTAGTGGAGTCCCTTGTCCTAAGGCCTTTCCTCTCTTGGCACTTGGCTTTTGCGTGCTAGACCCCGGCATGACACTATTGCACACACGCACGACAGAAATAAGACAAACACTCACTAACCTAAAGCTAACCTACAACTACACGTAATTATACTACACTATGTCAAACGACAAACAAATACTAAGCTATTAAATAACAACAGACTAGAATATTGTCAAAAGAAAAATATACGAGAAATACGAGAAAACACAAAGACCGCCAATTAAACTAACAGAGCACAGTGCAAACAGCTGACAACAACATGTGAACGCAAGAAGTTAGCTGGCAACGTCGTCAGCGAAACTCGATTTATATCGATATATCCATTTGAATGGCTGCCTGTGATTGGCTGGTTAGAGTGTAGTTGTGACGTTTCACTGAAACTTCAAGTCGGAAGTTAGGATGGCTTTAGTATAGTCATCCGTACCATACTTCTCAGGAATTTCATTTCGGCTGCCTGTATTCTACTTTTATCTCTTCTTGTCATCAGCCAAGTTTTTGCTCCATATGCTAATATTGTTAATATCGATTTAAAAAGAGACAGCATGGTATATATAATGGTTCCTACTATGAAATGAAATGAGGTGCTGAAGACAGAACAATGGTTGCGGAAACAAGGCATTGCCTTTCGAAATTGATGCCGCATTATGACTGGAAATGCCGTAGCCACCCTCTCTGGAGTATGGATGATGAGGGCAAACAGTATTATCTGTATGTGGGTATATTTTAGCATAAGCTGGTGTAATTTTCATAATTGTTAGGTCATTTAAATATTCTATTTTGTTTTACTGTTTGATGGAAGTTTTAAATCAGGCTCTTGGGTATAAGACCTAAGCAGAGGCTTGTAGTTCAGTGGCGTGCATGTTATTTTTTTCCCCCCACTGTTTTTCGACACTCGGTAAATGAAAGCGAGTAGTCCAGTTTAAAATAAAAATGGGGAGTGTTTCACTTAGGATATTGTTACTCAAGTGTTTGTGATATGTTTCTCTCAGAGGCTAACACCAGCACCAACTCTGGGCTTGAGTCCATCAATGTGATCACCAATGCTCTGGGGTCGCGAGCGGTGAGCTTGCGCGAGATGATGAGGCGAGCAACCGCGGCAGTCCGTTCCTCCGGTGAGTTAGACCAGTCAACTTTAGTGTAGATAGTCTTATCCAAACACTGCACCTACTCCAGTCCTCTGCCCAAATTATCACACTGTACAAATAACACAGGTTATCTGATAATGATGTCCTTTTCCCATACACAAACTCGGTTTGATAGAATATGACATCTTGGCATGGTGTTCTTAATGTGGCTTTTAGTGACCCAAGAAATGAACAATTCTTTGTTCCTGAGCATGAAATTTTTGGTTAAAGAAAAGAAAACCTTGTTTAATATTTGTATTTAAAATCGCATGGTATGATACAGTGTTAGGGCTGGGCATGAAATTTCAGCATTGAGATTTTTGGGCAGTACTATTAGTCAAGAATATACGTACAGTAAAACTTCTTTTATACATTTCACACTTCTACGTTTTCTACACTTATAGGTTGGTTTTCTTTTCCTGGTCTCGGCAAAATCCCTATACTTTCCATGTCAATTTATTTCCGATATACATTTTACATTTATTCGTTTTTCACGCTTATACGATCATATTTTAAGTCCCTTGCAATATAAAGAATCATTTATAACGTTGCGTGCTGCGTATGTTTGAATGCAGACATTTGGTACAGACTGTAGTTCCGTCACTTCGCTCGATGGAAGGAATGCAGCGCGCGCTATTTATGTTACGATGGCCTTCAGCGACACTCGCTTGTCAGCGTGTTGCGTAATAATTAGTAGTGAGCGCTATTTGTGTTACAAAGATGTTGATCTCTCAAAATATAGGAAGCAGCCATAGAACAGTTATACAGCGTCTGAAGCTTATTTTAAGATCAGCGGAAGAAAGCGGAAGAGTGTTTCGATCACCGATATATTAATAATTTTATTATTTCCTCTTTTATAATTTTTATTCGGTGTTTTTTTTTTACTTCTCGTCAAACCACTTATTTATTTATTTATCCGAGTCCAAAACACATACAAATATACATATAAATTGCACTAAATTTCATTTCTCCGGTGTACAACTGTTAGAATGGCACAGTCATTGGCTTCTATCAAGTCCTGCATAGCACATGGTCTTGATAACTTGCTGCAATTCAGAAGGTGCTCAGGGTCTTATCTTTCACCACATCTACAAAGTTCTTCAGTACTGTATCCCTACTTCATTAAATTGCTTTTGCACCGACTCACACCAGTTCTTAGTGTGTTTAGCATCTTCCAAGATACGTATTGTAAATGGTAGCCTGCTGCCGGCTTCTCCTTAATTTCGCAGGATCCTCCCGGTGATTTTGTTTTCCAAAGTTCAATTCGGCGCGCTTCAGCTGAGGAAGGAATGGATATTGTTGTTTGCAGGAAGCTCTTTCTTGATTTTTAGCCTAGGTGGATGGACATAAAGTCCATACATTGGGTATCTTGGATCTGTTTCTTGCTTTTTCTTCTCTACTTCTGCCGCTACTTGTCTTCTAACTTCTGGAGGTGCTACTCCCATGAGCGGAAAGATCTTATCGACAGAAGTTGTGCGTAGACAGCCTGTCACAATGCGGCCTGTCTCATGGAGGGCAACATCTACTTGGTTGGCATGAGCAGAGTTCCTCCAGACTGGGGCAGCATGTTCTGCAGCAGAGAAACTCAGAGCAAGGGCAGCATGTTCTGCAGCAGAGAAACTCAGAGCAAGGGCAGTTGTACGCAGGACACTAGGCTGCGCTCCCGATCTTGTGTTTGTGAGCTTCCGAATGATGTTGTTCCTGGTGCATACCTTCCATTTGGTGTCCATGCAATGCTGTTTATAGGTTAGCTTGCGGTCCAGCTTTACTCCTATGTATTTAGGATCAATACTAAGCCTCCGTGGCTCAGGCGGCAGCACGCCGGCCTCTCACCGCTGGATCCGTGGTTCAAACCCCGGTCACTCCATGCGAGATCTGTGCTGGACAAAACGGAGGCAGACAGGTTTTCCTCCGGGTACTCCGGTTTTCCCTGTCACAATTTCATTCCAGCAACTCTCTCCACTATCATTTCATTTCATCTGTCATTCATTTAATCATTGCCCCAGAGGAGTGCGTCAGGCTTCGGCAGCCGGCACAGTTCATATCCTCGCCGCTAGATGGGGGCTTCATTCATTCCATTCCTGACCCGGTCGGAGACTGGAAGCAGGCTGTGGATTTTCATTTAGGATCAATACAATGTTTCAGATTGTGACCATTCCAGGTGACGTTCAGCTGCCTTCTCGCCTTCCTATTGCGCAGGTGAAACGCGCATATTTGGGTTTTCTCTGGGTTGGGTTTCAAGTAGTTATCATTGTAGTAGATGGCTAAATCTTCAAGAGCAGATGTCAGCTTTAACTCTACTTCTTATAACGTTGATCCTTGAGCAGCAACAGCAGTGTCATCTGCGTTGATGAATGTTCCGGTTCTAATGTTAAGTGGCTGGTCGTTAGTGTAGATATTATATAATAACGGAGCTAGCACACTTCCCTGTGGGACGCCATTCTTTTGGTTCCTCCATCGGCTTTTCTTATTCTTCAGGGTGACAAAAAATCATCGATTCTGCAACAACACTGAATAAACTGTGTTAGTCGGATGTCTCTAGTTGTTGAGTACAGCTTATTTGTCAATCGCTTGTGGTTTACAGTATCATAAGCAGATGTGACAAAAACAACACTAGTAATGTTTCCTTTCATATCCCTCCTCAATATACTGGGTTAAATTCAGTATTTGACCAGTACACGATTTCCCTATTCTAAAACGTGCCTTAATGACCTCTATGTCAACAAAATCAGAAATTTCGGTTCAAAATGATTCTCTCCACGGCCTTACAGAGATGACAGAGAAGTGATACAGATCTGAAATTCTTGGGTTCATTTGGTTCCGTACCTGGTTTGAGCAAGCCACAACTTTTGCTTTACGCCATAACTTCGGGATTATCACTTTAGTCACACAGGTGTTCATCAGTTGTTGGATCCAAACCACTAAAAATACACGATTGATTCTGTGTTATAATAATCTTGCGTCTTCAGACAAATTCAAATCCATAAATTAATTTACACTACGGTATTTTATTAATGACTATGACACTACAGTGTTTTATTAATGACAATGATGAAGAGCCGCAGCATAATACAGTGGATTTTTATGAGGCTGTCAATGCTCTATGGACTATCAAACATTTTGTGACGCGCCATAACGTTTCTGAGGTAATAATGGCTGAATTATATCGGTTTCAAAATACTGTTCATGCCGTGGCCAACAAAAACAAGTAAAGATAACAGATTACTTTGTAAAGTGATGCAATTTTCTTTGTTTTGTTGTTGTTGTTGTTGTTATTATTTGTTTCTTTATCTGAGTGCATTTCTCTTGTTTATTTATTTATTGGTGCCTTTATTGTGGCGAAGTAGTTGTAGTTGTATTGTTACATATTGCCGATTATTAGTTAAACTATTGTATTATTATTTCTTGTATTTCACTTCTTAACTATAACCCATATTGTTGCATACCTTTTGCAGTTTTTATTTACAGACTTTCATTTTTGCATTTTTCACACTTATATATTTTTTTCCTTTGGTCCCCTGGAAAACATATAAGTGAAGTTTTACTGTATTTCTTTTTATCGGAAAATACATTCAGTCTTTGAGACTAGCAATCCGGGTAACAAGATTTCCATCTCTTAAATTATCAGAGTGGGTCAAGTCACCATACACCTTGATATTATCATATACCCTTCAAATATCAGCTCAAATCTTTCATCATTTTCTATAGAAATGATCCCTGGGCAGATGAATGACAAACATTTAATTCCTGTATCAACATGCTTGAACTAAAACTACTAGATTAGAGATTAACTATCCAGGACCAAGTGAAAACATGACATTGTACCTGTGTATGATTATTATCTGCACAATTACGATATATGCAGCAAGTTCGGATTTTTAAATTACCAGACTAGTACAATATCGAATTCAAATCGGGCACCAATCTCTAGCTTGGTCATGCCCTGATGACTTGTAGTCAAGTACCCACAGTTCGAAACAGGGACACCTTCGTTGTAAAAAAATTATGGTTGGTTCCTCAGTTTAGGGGCTGCGACAACGCGGTCATGTAGCCCCGTGTACTTGGGGTGTGTGTAGAATCTGTCTGATAACTAGTGTAATTGTGATGGCTGTATTAGTGTGTGATATCTTTAATTCAGGTAAGGACTGCATGCGATCAATTTCAAGTAGTTCCTACTTTTGCTACCAAATGTTACCGTAAACGACACCTAGCTGTGAACTTGGTTAATAGATACCACCGCAACCGGCACCTGGCGACGGACGTTGGAACTTAATAGAGTGTTAATGAAATCTAACCTACAAATTTAGCTGCACACAATTGTAGTTAGTGGATTAAAAAAACTTTTTGTGCTTTCGAGTGAAACTGTAAATTTCACCATTTTTTAGATCTAGTAAGCAGATTTTACCATGAAAGGCCATCTGATTCTGATTAGTAAAGCAGCATTTGTTACAAGGGTCCCCTAGAATAGAGGAGGCACTGCAGTGTGCTCAGGGATGCTGCTCGCTAATTTTTCTAGATGTGATTTTCCTGGGGGAAGGGGAAAACAAAATACAAATAAATGCCCATTACGGTTTAAATTGAAACTTTTTGCAGATAAAAAGATACAGGATTTCTCCAGTACCTTCATATAAAACTGCTCACCTTTTCGATGGTTCACGCCATTAATCTTTCTGAGCAGTGATGATATTTCTAATTATGCTTTCTTACGAGGCACTTGCCTACCTTGGCCAAGTTGCAAGTGTCCCATTCAAGAATGCTGGGAGGACAGTCATGGTAAAAGTGCTGATGGTTTGAAGTCCTATTTAAATATAATTGAAAGTCAAGCAAGGGTATTGTAACATTAAATTGCTTATAAGAAGCAGGAAGAGTTGAGTGGCAGCACAGCCCATAATAGTGTGTTCTTATGGGCTGAATGCCACAACCACATACGGTACTCCATGCACCTTTTAAAATCGGGTGCACAACTTAACTTATGAGTTATCAGCTGTGTGGCTGGTTGGCAGCAGCCTTCTATTCTTCTCGCTTCTCTACTTTCCCTTTCAGTTTGTAGTAGGAATCACATCTTGTGTTGTGTACTCTTGTCTTGGTCATCCTCTATAATTTTTGTCCTCTATGGAACCTTCGATTATATCCCACAATAATTCCTCATAACCCATTAGATTATCCTACAGTCTTATAATTTGTGCCATAAAAAATCTTCTAAATACCTCTTCATTTGTGACCATTTCTCTCAACCAATTTTCAAAAGAGGAATCTTCTGTACATGCAAGATGAGGTAATTATTTACTGGCGCAACCACTAAATTTGGGAGGTAGAATAGCTGGGCAATTACCTGAAAGATTTTTTTCTTCACTGGATCTTCTTCTTCCACCATTTTTTTCATGCTTCGCAATGCTGTTTCCCGCTAGCTTCTGGACTTTTCGCTCTTCCCTCTGTTTCTTTTAACCTTGTAACTTTTCCAACGCAGATGATGTTTCAACTCCAAACACTTTTTTTTTAACAAGCTGCATTTCACCTATCAGGGCTCGCACTTTTGGCACAAGCTTGTGAGCAGTAGGGTAGTGGCAACCTTTCAAAAAAGTTATCACTGAAGAAACTGTGGTGCAGTGTTCTTAACAAACGCAGCCTCAAATTGAACGAATCTTTTCTCATTGCTGGAGATTCTATGACGTACCCGACTGCTGGATTTGAATCACTCAGTTTCCTTAAGTATTAGGCTAGGCCATCCAGGTATTGTCCAATGTATCGTGTCGAGTACAGCCACGAGCCCCAACGCGTAAGCACAGTTATGGGAAACATCTTCACTTTTTCATCACTATGTTTAGCCTTCTTCTTCTGCTTCTTCTTCAAGTGCCTCGTCCTCCAAGAACATTGGCGATCTGTAGCAAGAGCTGCTGTATGTCCATAGCTGTTCTAAACAGTGACACTGCATTAAGTCCGAACCACTGGCTTAAGTTCTTTAGCCAGGATATTCGTCTGCGTCCTGGACCCCTAATGCCATCAATCTTCCCTTGAATAATTAATTGCAACAGGTGGTATTTGTTGTTGCGCATGAAATGACCGAAGTATTCTAGTTTCCTCCTTTTGATGATACTGAGAATTTTCAAGTCTTTGTTCATGCGCCGCAGTACTTCCACATTTGTGACTTGAGCTGTCCATGATATCCTTAAAATCCTGCGGCAAGTCCACATTTCAGATGCTATCAGTTTCTTACTTAAAACCTCGGTAAGTGTCCATGATTCAACTCCATAGAGCAGGACACTAAAAACGTAGCATCAAAGCAGTCAGGTGCGTAATGACAGACTTAAATCACGGCTGGTCAAAACTTTTCTCATTTTCTTGAAAGAACTTCTGGCCTGCTCTATTCTACAGCGAATTTCTTGACTTAAGTCCCAGTTATCATTGATTTGACATCCTAAATATTTATATGGTGAAACCCTTTTAATTGATTCTCTTCCTTGCATTCTTAAAAGCCACTTTCACCATGGACACACATTTATTGAGACTAAGTAGATGATTTGGCACTAACTTTGCAACCAAGTCCAACTTGTGTGCCCAGCACTGAATGTGAACTAAATCCCCACAAACGAATCCTTTCAAAATACCAATACATTCGGTCATGTACCTTGCACTGTCAGTTACCACACCTACCACATTGCAATACTGCACCCGGTATCGTAACATCGCATGTACACTACCTTGACAACAGGTTTGTGAATCTGCTGATTCAAGTTTCGTGACATTCGCAACAAATAACTTTGTCTATAAGCCATTGGGAAGTATTCCTGTTGGTCGTTTCATCATAGTGGATAACAAACTTTTTATCTTTGATGGCTTCCACAACATCCAACTCTTATTGTTCCTTTAACTCAGGAACACACTTCCTTCAGTATGTATCAGCTTGTGGGAGATCATTAGCACCTGAAGCAATTAAAAAGCAAAATTCTGTTCAAGTTACAACAACCAATATCTTTGCAAACTTCTGTTGAAGCCAATAATAATTAATTCATATTTGTTCTTTTATGACCGAAGAAGATCACTCTGGTCATTATATTCGAAGCATCTGTTTGAACCTTGCAGTCCTCCCAGTACTTTTATAGATTTTCCTAGCTTCGTACCTTTATTGTGTTCAATTCGCATTTATTAAAAGTACCTCGGATTCGAGTTAAAGCCGATGATGATGATTAAAAGTAATATAATTTAAATCTAAAATGATACTGTTGTATGTTTAAGTGACAAAATGAATATATTATTCTAATTAGGAACTGTTAAAATAAGTAGGGCTACATAATATAATCCACAGTACATTACCTTGTATATACAGTGGAATCTCGCTAGTACGTTTTTCAAGGGACTGAAAAATTTGGACATCATATGCGGGAAAACGCACTACCGAAAAACGCCATACTGCATTTACAACGTATAAGAAAGAACGCGGCGTATATATGGACGTCAAATCGCCGACCTTAGTAAGTGATTGTATGCACTACTACAGTCACGACATAAACATAGGTTATCAGTAACTTACACGGAATAAATAACATAAAAATGAATTACTGTACCTCTACACTACAGTATAATACAGGGTCTTTATTTCTGCTTAGCAAGGACATTCTCGCTCTCCGCCAGTGACGGCTCAGTTACCGGCGACCGTGCACGCATATGTTTGAAGTACGGGCTTGCTTGAACCACTTCAATAAAGCGCTTTCTAGTTGAGGAAACTGTCCCTCTCGCACACTTTTCCTTTTGCCCTTCATTCCTTCTTCAAATGCACGTTCGATTTCCTTCCTTTCGCCGAGAATCGTGTTCAGTGTAGACGGAGGAATGTTCCACTTTCGCGCTATATCCACACGCTTCATGTGAGGATTGCATTCCACGTCTCGAATGTATTTCATCTTATTAAGAACAAAGTTCCAAATGGTTCCACCTCGTCAATACTGTTTATTAAAATGTCGTGATGTAATCACCTGTCTTTTAACACATGGTACATGTTTCAACGTCTAACTCGTATTGACGTCTTCATCAGCCTAAATATTTAGGCAGCACTTAAAACATTCCCTTTATATACTGGGTGTAGTTAAAAATTGTACATAAAAACACACATAGATCCCTGTAACACATTAAAAAGTTGTTAAAACATTTTCTTATGTTAAAAGCTTAATAAAATCCTCAGCCGGGCTTGGCAGTCTTTCTTGGTTTATTTCTAATGTTGGCTTCAAAAGCCCAAGCAAGGGGTGACCATTCCCAACTGGAAAGAAATGAAACTATGTATGAGAGAAAGAAGTGGTAGATAAAATAATACTTTAAAAACCCTAAATGTTATATAAAGACTTATGATGTAATGCGGCAATGAGCTAACAGGGCTGTGCTGAGTCGGACGGAGACAGTGCTGTACTGAAACGGTGCGTGAACATGGAAGCAACAAGCAAGACAATAGGGGCGGAAGAGGAGAGGGGTGAGAGTTCGGGAGTGTTTTGGTTAGAAGGGAGGAGGGGGGTATGGAGTAAGTTTAGGGGAAGGTAACATGGATCAACGGTTGTGGATTTATTTCTATGGTGGTTTATATTTTGTTTTGTAATGAATTAACGTTTCATAGAGTACGTTGTTTTCGAAATGAATCTCATTAAGATTCGTTAGGGGGGGGCGGTCTTTTGGGCTAAATCGATTTCAATTTCTTCTAAGATGTTCATTGTAGTTCCTTTATTTGCTCGATGTAAGATTCTCATATCGTTGTTAATGTCTGTGAACTCATGTTTGGTATCTTTCATATGATTTGCCATGGCGGAAAATTTATTGTATTTAATGGCATTGAAATGCTCACCATATCTTGTTATAAATGCTCTACCTGTTTGTCCACAATAATTAGCGTCGCATTTTGCACTTTTCAACATATACACACCTGATTTACTGAATTTGTTCGTATGGTTCAATTTATTAGTATTGAATAAAATATTATTGTTTGTGTTGGAAGTTCTATATGCTATTCTTAGTCCACACTTTTTGAAAATATTTGAAATACTAAGTTTTGGTGCTGAAATACGTGAAAGTCGCGTATTTGGGCTGCGCTTTTTGTTCCGGCGTTAGGCGGGTGACCGGTTTGTTTTTAAGCTTGCTGATAATATTGTTGACAAACAGGGATGTGAATCCGTTTACCTTGGCAATCTGTTTAATGATTTTTATTTCTTCATTTAGATCTGTTTTGCTTAAAGGAAGGGAAAAGGCTCTGCTGATCATACTATAAAAGGCGGCTTTCTTTTGATTGCCCGGGTGGTTAGAGTCTTTTCTTATTGTCGTGTGGGTCTGGGTTGGCTTTCTAAAAACTTTATAGGTTAACCTGTTATTATTCAAACAAACTGTAGTGTCAAGGAAGTTGATTTTACTGTTTACGGCTGATTCAGAGGTGAATTGTATGCTTTTATCCAAACCGTTTAAGTTTTGCACGAGTCCTTCTATGTTTAAAATAGTATCATCGATTATTACAAACAAGTCATCCACGTATCTTCCCCAATAATGTATACCGTCAATTTTGCCTACAATTTCTTCGTGTTCCAGATGGTCAAGATATATGTTAGCTACTAAACCAGATAGCGGAGATCCCATTGAGAGTCCTTCTTTTTGTTTATAGATCCTATTGTTAAAAGTGAAAAAAATATTTGTGAGTGTGAATTCTAATAGCGTCATGAATTCGTTAATTTCTACTTTTGACAATATACTGTTGTTAGACAAATTTTGTTTAATGACCTTGAGCGATGGTGCAATTGGGATGTTTGTGTACATATCTTTCACGTCTACGCTATGCTGGAGTGTTTGCTCATTAAGGTAAGTTTCATGGTTTCTTCGCAGAAATTGAGCGTGTTTTTCAGGGATTTATTTGCTTTAAAAATGTAATGTCTTTCAAGGAACTGCTGACAAAATTTGGCGGTTCTGTAAAGGGGACTGTTTCTGAAATTAATGACAGGTCTTGTTGGAATTCCTTCTTTATGAATTTTGGGGAGCGCTTTCAAAGTTGGTAATCCCGGGTTCATATTGGTTAACTTACTAGTTTGTTTTTCATTGATAATAAACATGGAAGTTTTCAAAATATTTTTCAATTTTCTCTGTATAGATTGGGTGGGGTCTTTCTTAACCTCATCAAAGCTCGAGCTGTTGAGGAAATTGTGTGTGTTGTTGACATATACCTCCTTATCTATCAGCACGACCGTGTTACCCTTATCTGCTTTAGTAACAATTACATCGCTATTATTTATTTATTTTCTCTTTCAATTCTTTAAGTTTATTTAGATTCGAATTCTTGTTGCTTTTTGTGTTAGTGTTAACTATTTTTTGAATTTCTTTGTTAGTCGTGTACCTGACTTCTTTTTGTTTATCAAGAGAAAGCCTACATATGGCTGTTTCTGCTTCCACTACTAAAGTGGTTAGCGTTCTGTCATTGAGGTCACATTCCCAGTTGTGTTTGGTCCCCTAGCCTAGAATTTCGAGTTCATTATCGTCAAATGGAACACTTGATAAGTTTTTGACAGATGGAGAAAATTGCACTGGGGTAAACTGCCTATTGTTAACTTGTTCATTCGCATCCCTGACTTTATTGAATTTATTTTGTAGGTTTCTGAATTTATTTTCTAGCGACTTTACTTTCCTATTGATTTTCGTAAATAAGATTTGATTTACAGTGAATGAATATCTATCCCGGTCCTTCTTACTGGATAGATTTGAAGCTTCTAGGTGTGCACGATAAAGTTTGTTACTAAGATTGTTCTTCCTGATATAAAGAAATTTAATTTCTCTTTGGAAAACTCTACTATTAATTATCCTCTGTGTTCTGGCTTCATATTTATTTAATGGGCCCTTTTTCTGGTAAGATTTAAAATGTGACGGAGTTATGTTATGTTCTCTGCATTTCTTTAAAAATATAATTCAGTCAATACGGAAAAAATGTGCGACTCTCAGAGTCAAAAAGATGTATTTCATCTTCTCATCATTAGTTATCTGCCGTACTTTCTTCTTATCCATTATGAAACACGCAATAAAATAGGTCATAACTGGACGTGAACACCAAGAACTAGAAGACAATAGTGCGGAATACGAAGACAATAATGCGCCTACGTGAGAAATAAACAAAGGGAAGGGGGCGAAGGGCAGCGGGAGAGAGACACGTCACCTGTGTTGCGTCATAGCTATAGCCGTTTCTGCGCCGTCAAACACAATGAAATCATCTACACTGTCAATAACTATCAGAGAATATGAGGCAATATCGCATCGTGTTTTCCAGAAGCCGAATTTTATAATGAAATAAGAATAAAATCAGGTTCGCTTACAAATAGTACAACGGAAATTTGATCGTCGTAAGCGGGAATAAAGAACTTAGTAAGGGGATATATCAACATGTATTTTGTAGAATTGGGACTTGAGAAAATCATCGCGCTAAACGGGAAAACGTCGTAACCGAAAATGTGCTAACTAGATTCCACTGTATTTGTTCATCCACTCTCGAATATCAGGATGATGAAGCTTTTCCACTTGCACAAAGGCTTTTGTTGTGCTTGGTACGAATTCTTACTTGTCTATCTTTAGTCTTTTGGCAGCATTCAGAGATTCTACAAGTGTGACTTGTTTCTTAAGTGACCCTTTGGAATCTTCTTTTTTTCTTTTCTTGTGAGCTACCGAATCTTTGCAATGCTTCTCGCACGTGTCTTTTCTCTCCCAATTTATTCCAACATTGCAGAATTTGCACATTAAGAATTTATCTAAAACATAGAAACCTTCGTTCCGATACTCTTGTGCCCTCGTTAAAACAGACACAAACTTCGTTTTAGGCTTAATTTCTAACCATGAAAAAATCTCACGCACGATTAAGGCTCGACACCGTTTGGAGAAACCCGGATAAACTGTAGCGTTCGGTAACACAAGTGGCGTGTGCGCAGTGTCTGGTAATCGAAAGTTGTTTCCGGTGCAGGGTGCATGCTTTGTATCGATCATTTAAATACTTTGACGGCTCAACATTTGGAGGTTATGCTTGAATTTTCGTAATGTGTAAGAACATTATACTGATGGTAAAGCTTAAATGTAGCTTCTATGCCTGAAATTTGACGATACTCTCCTCTGGGCTAATAGTTTGTAGTATAATGTGCGTAACGCGTACGTGTGGTATTCTACAGTAGAAAGCTTTAATCAAAGAATATGAAAGATCAACAAATCGATTGGCTGAACGTTCTGTGCGGTTGATGATGAAAATAAATCGATTTTGTCCATAACGCGAGCTATTCATGCCACCAGTTGATTCATAAACGTGATTGGCTTGCCCTTTCAGTCAGGCTCGAGAAGGCAATTAGTCATCGCGTATCTTATAAAACATTTAGGCCTATATTTTAGTTTTCTTATTTTCTATCAAACGACAGACTGTACAACTATTTCAATAAAGTAAATATTTAAAACAAAAATTCTTAATTCCAGCATTTCGTTGGTATTTCGCAAAATAATTATATTTCCCGATATTTTGCGGCTTCAAAATTGAAAGAAATGACATATTGGGGGTTAATATGTCTTTGTGATAAGATAACATTCCCGATAAATTTCGCGAATTTCGCTAAAACCAAAAATCCGGGACTCGAGTCGAGGGGTAGGCCAAGGTGTTCAACTGATTGCCTCGGATGTAAGGTGTGAAAGCTATGTAGAGATGAAGCGATTAGTTCAGGACAGGGAAGCATGGAGAGCTGCATCAAACCAGTCAAAACTGAAGACTCAAACAACACCAACAACAATCACCTACAGCACCAAGCTTCAAATGCAAGGAGTCTCTTCCTTTTCATTCACTTACTGTCAAAGGCGTAGGTCTTTAACAGTTAATAAAATATTATATTCTACAAAATATAACTAGGACCAAGTAAAAATGTGACATTGTACCTGTGTACATATTCTCAACTCAAGATACAAAATTTTTGCTAATATTGTTACAGAAAAACTACTCGAGCATATTGGAAATGAACAGCAAGGTTTTCGAAAGAGATGCTCTTGTGCTGATGCCTACTTTATCATGAAAAACTTAATTAAGCGTTGGGAATTCTATATCGACACTCACATAGCATTTGTTGATTTTCAAAAAACCTTTGTCTTATTAGACAGAAACAGACTTCTCAATATTTTAGCGAATGAACATAACTAATAGATAGGGAGAGGAATTTTTCGGTGATTTCAAAGTGAAGAAAGCTGTGTTTTAAAATGTAAAATTCTGTGGTTTTAATTGCACTTTTCGGTACTTTTCTGAGATTTGCCGATGACATAGTCATCTTGGCCGACACGCCTGAGGATTTGAATGGTATGGACTCCGTCGTGAGGAAAGAATTCATGGTGAAAATTAATAAATGTAAAACAAAAATATTGGAATGCAGCCAAAATAAATCAGAAACCTCTATAAACATCAAATTGGCAGGTGAAAAGCTGAAGGACGTAGGAGACTTCTGTTACTTAGGAAGCAAAATAACCAGTGATGCATGAAGCAAGGAGGATATAAAAAGTAGGTTGGCTCAGGCAAGGAGAGCATTTCTACAGAAAAGGAGTCTGTTGACATCGAATATAGATTTAGGTATTAGGAAGTAATTTTTGAAAGCCTTTGTCTGGAGCGTGGCACTCTATGGAAGTGAAACTTGGACTATTGGTGCAGCAGAAAAGAAGAAAATTGAGGTGTTTGAAATGTGGTGTTACAGGAGAATAATGATCAGATGGGTAGATAAGGTGACAAACGAAGGGGTATTAAGACGAGTGGGAGAGGAGAGATGTTTCTGGCGACTGCTAATGAAGAGAAGAGGTAGGTTGGTAGGACACATACTAAGACACCCAGAAATAACAAGCTTAGTTATGGAAGGAAGGGTTGAGGACAAGAACTGTAGGGGTAGACCAAGGTTAGAATATGTTAAACAGATTGCCTCGGATGTAGGGTGTGGTAACTATGTAGAGATGAACCGATTACCTCAGGACAGGAAGGCATGATAGCTGCATCAAACCAGTCAAAAGACTGAAGACTCAAACAACAACAATAATATTGATAAATTTTAGGCTGGATAATTTTTATATCACAGATGATATGCATTAAATATTAAAATACTGTACACTAACGACACATTTCACACTCCTTCAAAGTATACTTCAGTGAAAATATCCAAAGTACTGTATCTTGTGACAAGCAGTGACGCATATCACTTAACGTGCTTGTGTAAGCTGAAAAAAATCCATTCATAGTCAGTGTTTGAATAGGGTATCCAAATGGTCTTCAACACAGATTCTGAGAACTTTGGAAATACAAATGTCATTCCTTGCAAACCTCCAACAACGTCTGTCATGCATCTGCTTCTTGATTAGTTTGTTGTATCCTCTTATCACCTCACTTACTACCAGTGTTCCACAGAATGGTAACTTCTTAATTTTCATTGCAAGGTCCTTTATGATGTTCATTGGCACTATTTCTGCTGGATCAAACACACACATTTGCAAATCTTGCTCCCAGGATCTACGGATCTCAAGCTGATTGATTTTGTAAGAGCATGCAACTCGGCATTTACTAAAACTGAATGTATTTTCCCTCTTTGGGACACATTTCCACAACCCTCCAACTACTCCTTAATGTTGGTACTGTAATTTCCAGAAACAGCAAGTTTAAGGTATTTCTTAGTTCTCTGGAGATGTCCATCTAGAAGGTGTAAGAAGTGTAACAGTTGGATAAGACTGTCCTTCTAAAGTGATGAGTTCAGTGATGTCTGTGCCAAATTCTTATTTTCTTTTTCTTTTTTCGTTCATAAAATACATTTCAATATTTTAATCAATACCATAGTTTTGTTTCTGGTAGACTTAAAAATATAATTGCGGATAATTTGCAGTTTTCGATAAATCGCGGAAGTTCGTGCATTAATTGCCGTGAATTATGGGGAGTGCATTGAAAAAACAAAAAAAGTTTAAATTCACGTTTTCGTGCGGAATTCACGAAATTTCGCGAGTTTAAAAACCATACGTTTTGCCAATTTTAGGGTTATTAAAACAGATTACCACTCATAAGCAGACCCAACCTGTTTGGATACTGCTCTAGTTGATGATGATGATTACCACTCGAGTATTACTTCATTTAATAATTTGCGATCACAAATTTTTCCTGTCCCTACTAATAGATGATATTTACAACTTGTATAGTGACAACCTTATTGCAGGAAGGTTGGGAAAGCATCAGCCCGAATGGAATCCTATCACCAGAGGTGTGAGTCAAGGTTGTGGACTATCACCTTTGTTGTTCGTAATTTATGTGAACAAATTAATACAGGAATGGAGGTGTGAACGACATGTGTCTATCTGATATGTTGGTAACTAGTGACGACCATGTGTGCACTTCGGCGTCAGTTTAACCCTTTCCACTCGAATTATTGTAAGTCCCAGTTTCTCCCAACTCGTATTTATTTCTGTCAGCATTCTTCATATTTTAAAACCTGGTATTAAGTACTGGTTGTAACAATATATACAGGAAGGAAGTACAAAATTAATGAAAGTATGGCATTTACATGACACAAAATAATGTTTTTAACTTTCTTTACGGTATGTATTGAGTGTGTGGAAGCGTTCAAAGCAAATGCCTGGATTGACCCTGATTGCTTCACATAATGTTATCGCCTCCTCTATGATTTCTTGCGACGCCGATATCAATATAGTCACTTGAACCACTCACGGATATATCATTTTCATCGCCAGATTCAAAAATTGAATCGCTCTTATGGTTACTATCATCAAAATCAAGCCGAAATAGATGCCCGGATCTCAGCTTCGGTCAGACTGTACGCCACCATGTTGCTTCACCGCGACAGCTTTTCATGTCAAGGAAACGGAGCAGTTTTCCCGAGCAAGGAGAAACTGAAGCACCCCTGTTCGGTTTCTTTCAGTTTCCGGAACCATACTTACCAAACGAAGTACAAAATCCCTGGCATGCCAGGTAACCTACAAACGAGGCGCCGCGCCGCCATGTTGTTTCACCGCGAATGCTTTCCATGTCAAGGAAACGGAGCAGTTTTGCCGAGCAAAGAGAAACTAAAACACTCCCGTTTGGTTCCTCACAGTTTCCGGAAGGGGCCAGCACTTACCAAGCGAAGTACAAAACCCTGGCATGCCAGGTAACCTAGAAACGAGCGGCCAAACATTGTGTCGACTCAGGGTCGACACACGAGCGGAAAAGGTTAACATACTAAATACGCTGTTAAAAATGTGCAATAAATAAAAACACGTATTTACGTGTTTTAGTTGCCTCCGGGGTATAGTGGTCAGCGTGCTTAGCTGCCACCCCGGAGGTCCGAGGTTCGATTCCCAGCTCTGCCACGAAATTTGAGAAGTGGTATTAGGACTGGAACGGGGTCTACTAAGCCTCGGGTGGTCCAAATGAGTAGAAGGGGTTCGATTCCCACCTCAGCCATCCTTGAAGTGGTTTTTGGTGGTTTCTCACTTCGTCTCCAGGCAAATGCTGGGATGGTACTGTGCCAGTTCACCACTGGTATGTCATGGCAAGTCACTTGGCACTTCACATATGTGAAAATTGAGAACAATGCGAGCATGGGAGGACCTCAGGGTCGTCCTGGGCGTATTATCGAGATATTGCAACAAGGAAATTGAATACAACACAGAACTGAGGTTTGTTTAAAAACATAGTAGTCAACACTTTTATTTTCAAAGAAAGAGTAAAAAAAAAAAAAAAAAATGAATAAATCCTTCTACTACTTGTAGGGTACGCATGATCTAACTAAAAATAACACTCCTGAAAAAGAAACACCTTAGGCCTCTACCCTACAGTCTACCTGGTTCCTATCAAAATTAAATTTTAAACGCGTGTGTACGTTTGAAGTGCACCAGTTACGTTGAACGTGGACAAGTCACAATTCAAGGTAACTGGTTACTTCATCCTAAATGACAATGGCAGCAGCCATAATATAAGGTGAGATCACATCACTCCAGTGACGTCATGAACAAACGTAACACAAGTCACTCATACTAAGTGTTTCAACAATAAACAAAATAAAGTAAAGTCATGTGAGCTATCCACTGCGTCAGAAATAGCTAGCAACAATAACTATGAATTGTTGCATTTAAAAATACCATCTTACGATGAATCAATCACTAATATTTACAGCGGCATCTCACATGCCCAACTTTGATCCAAATAAATCATTAATCACCAGTCCTATTTACAATATTACTGCTTCCTCAAAGCATGTAAACATTCAAAAGAACTTAATATTATTCAGACGAATGGTATCAGTAACATGTTACCATGAGCATAACAATGATTATTCAAACACCTTTAACATGATCCACTTCTATAAACACATAATAACTTTCAGCTATTATTATTATTATTATTATTACACTGAAATCCATGTACAAAATATTTATGACATTGACAACTCAGAATGTCGTTACATTCATGTATGGTTAAATGTTTAAGGGGCGTTCATAAAGTAATGAACTGGAGGCATAATTACAGAAACCAGTACCTGCATGTTAGTATTGGCCCTGGCTGTTGAGGCACTTGTCCCACTGTGACACGAGGCGGTGAATGGCTGTCTCATAAAATTCCCTTGGCTGCGATGTGAACCAGTTCCGCACGTACAGCTGGATGTCGACGTCCGAGGTGAATCGTTGGCCCCGCATAGCCCTTTTCAGGGGACCAAACGTGGCATAATCACAGGGAGAGAGGTCTGGACTGAATGGAGGGCGGCCGAGAACCTCCCATTTGAATTTCTGCAGGAGTGCTGCGACTGTGTTGGCCTTATGAGGTCATGCATTGTCGTGGAGCAGAATGACCCCACGGGTGAGATTGCCTGGTCGTTTTGTTTTGATCGCTTGGCGAAGGGTGTTCAAGGTTTGCGAGTAATGCTGGGCATTCACTGTTGTCCCGTGCGGCATGAAGTGTATCAGAAGGGGGCCATCTTGGTCAAAGAAGGTCAGCATTACCTTTCCTGCACTCGTGTGGATGGCCTTGCCTTTTTTGGGTGGTGACCCTGGATACTTCCACTGGAGGCTTTGTCGTTTGGATTCTGGTTCGAAGTGATGACACCATGACTTATCTCCAGCCACCACTCGTGCCAGGAACCCATTCCCTTCCCTCGCATAGCGCTGCAGATGACCAGGACAGTGGGTCATTCGACATGATTCCAGGTGTGGTTGAAGACTGTGGGGCACCCATTGGGCACACACTTTGCGCTAGTGCATTCGTTCCTTCATTATGGTGTGCACACTTCCGACGCTCAATCCGACCACGGCGGCTATGGCGTTCACTGACACTCGGCGGTCCTGGGTAATGAGTGCATCAACCAGCTGGACGTTGTCATCGGTAATGCAGGGGCGTGCCCTAGACCGGGCATCATCTGCTTAAGATACCCGTCCTTCCCTGAAGCGCTTGTGCCACGCCTTGACCCTTGCAAGGGACATGCAGTGTTTCATAATGTCGATTATTCAGGTCCGTATTGACGTAACTATAACTTTGAAAGAATAATGGATTTTCCGCCTTCAATACTGTTTAATGCTATTACTTACAGGGACTAGTTTCGGGGGTAAATACTCCCCCTTCCTCAGCCTGTCCAACAAAAACTACACAATGGAAAAACTTTCCATGTACAAGTTCATTCCCCCGAAACTAGTCCCTGTAAGTAATAGCATTAAACAGTATTGAAGGCGGAAAATCCATTATTCTTTCAAAGTTACATGCAGTGTTTGCCGTACACTTGTGACATTCGGCGATGGATGTCCTTCCCCCCTACTCCTTCCGCTGTCAGAAACCAAACAACACCTCTTTGCTCTTCGTTTGACGCCTCCATGTCACTGTTTGCAATGCGACTGGCAGCGTTGGACGATTGATGCATGCTGCTGCTCGCTTTGTATCATCACGTGACGTGCACGTGTGCCGGGTGACCTTCCACGCTCTGGTCGGAGCCACACCTCGTTGCACACGCCATGATTAGCCGATGTCGTCACCGGTTGGCACATTCCAGCCTCCGGCTTGTTACTTTTTGAACGCACCTTATACATAATGAGGCTGATCAATAAATTATGGACGGTATTGTGCCAATATTACGGGTTCACTGTCATTATATTATTATTATTATTATTAAATATTATGCTTGCAGAAAAACTTTGCATACACTGCGGAAACATGTCCTCAGACATCATAAACTACCTCGTAGTACAAATATCAATGGAATTGTTGACTCTTCCATCCCTATCCAACATATGACGCTTCTGATGTCATTAACATAACACTAATGAGCTAGCAATCTCATTCACATTTATATAAACCATCATTATTATCACAGTGCTTAATGACCTCAATCCTATTTTGGCACATAAACAAATACCTCCATTACAATCATCAGAATTTGTTATAAACAAATCAATTATTTATAAATTATTTAACCATCATGGATACGTTATTCATCTCGCATAAAATATCGATTATGCTGTTAGATACATAAATCTGATTCTGTGAAAGCAGAAAATACAATCAAAATCGTTAACTGAAAAGCTAACAAATTATGTTAAGCGAACAGAATATGTCATAAGGACATCAGCAAAAGACATGCTCAAGAAAAGGTCTAGAATGAACTAATGGCTCATGTAGAAAACCAAAATACGAAGTCTCAGACTGGTAAATATGAATGACAGCGGAGCATGACCTCTGTGCCGGTAAACAAGGCCTATTTTCTTCCTGTTATATGGTGCGACTATCACACACCTGGCATGTTCATACATGGCGAAAAATATTCATACTTCAACTTGCGATGCAACAATTCCATATACTAAGCAAAAATACAAAACTGGTCCCAACTACCAAGACTATAAGAAGTAAACAATAGTTATGTCAGACCTTAATAAATCAGCGGCAGCTGGAACATCTCGTATCCCTGGGTCCCACAAAGAACCAGGAACGGTCTCCATGTCTCCTAGCACCTTGCGACCACGTGTTCCTCTTCGTTGGCTCGATCCCAATGTCCAATTCCCGTCCATCCTTTGGGAATTCGGTCTCGACATCCTTCAAGGTCTTCTTAACCACAGCTGGGCTTACAGTTCCTCTCCAGCGGTTGCTGGGGTAGTCCTGAGGTTTGTTACTGATGCTTCTATCCATTCTCGTCCACCATTCCCATGTTCAGTTCTTAGTGCATGGTAAAGCACATGTCACCAGTGGTAGAATTGAGAATTTGATATGTGAATAGAATTCTCATTGTAGCTTTGAATCTGAACATGTTACCGTGTTGTTTGGTGAATATTTATTTAGAAGAACCCAAATGCTGTAGCAAGCTGTAGTAATGTTGGGTTTAATATTGCGGTTGCTTCCTTTCTCTCCAATTATACAATCTGATATGTTTTAAGCTTGAAGACGAAGTGTTTTAGTAACTTGTAAGTTTGTAGTTGAATTCTGAACAACTTTGTGAAATTCCACTGAAGAAAATAACGTAGATTTCCTGCACCTCGTGTAACATGTGCATAACGCTAGTTGAGTACTGTGCGTGCTTGTCTGAGCAGAACAGCTGTTGTGAAATTCTCACGGTAAATGTTGGCTAAGTACAAGCATGCTGCAAGGCGAAGTTGTACATGACGTAAGTTCCCTGTATGTAGGCCAGAGTAACACTCTCAGACTGTCGTCTTACCGTAGTGCGTTGTGATTCGTAGTGACGTGATACGATGTTGTTGCCCCACTGGCGAGAGTACAAGTGATGTTATCGCCGCACTGGCGAGTATAGGAGTGAATTTGTCCATCCAAGGCCTGCCTTTATATATGGTTCAGTGACCTCCGCATCACGGTGGTTTCACGACTAGGCACATCAGTGCGGCCTACGTCATATCTCTCCAGTACTTGCTCGAGTAATCCAGAGCGGCTTCATACAATAACATACAAATAACCCTATATATTATGGCCGATATAAGGCTGGCGGGTACAGTTCATAACGTAAGGCCACGGCCGCCTCTTCCTTGCCTATCCCTCCCACCCCTCATAAGACCCCTGTTCCCTTTGCAGGTGAGGCCGCTTGGGCGAGGTGCCGTCCCGCCTCCCCAGTTATATCCCACGACCCGATGTTTCAACCTCCAGGACACTGCCCTGGAGGCGGTAAAGGTGGGATCCCTCGCTGAGTCCATTGTAGTGAAAGAAGCCATTTTTCAGTGTTTCCTAATTCTAATATAGAAAGCTTTTCAGTCATGTTGACTGACTGAAAAGCTTTCTTTATTGGTTTCTGGAAACCATCTCAGATTTTTTAGTGGTGTTTATTGAGCTCACAAAAAGTGGTTATGGTACTTTTAATTCTTTTATGTATTTCTTCGGAAAATGGCAAATAAATATGCACTTCAAATAAGCTGCCAAAACGTTCTCTTGTGCAAGATGGCGATGCATTGGCTGCCCCCCCACCGTCGCAGCGTGTTGAACTGCTATTTCCTGGCGGGATATCAATACTCTATATCTAGTTTCCTTATGGTCCAGCTCATATGTAGCTGTTACCATTCTGATTTTAGTAGGCAAAGATACATCTGAACACTTAGTGATCTTATCCAGGCCTTTAAAAGCTGCTCTTCCTAGGCCAAGTCTGGCGAATCTCTGGACTGCATGAACCACTGCTACTAATGATTGATCCCAACAAACAGAAACTATTCACCTCGATTGACTTATTATTAGGGACCTGAAAATTTAGCATCTATTTTCCTTTAAATTAGCATTTATTTTTTCCCTATTTAGCATCTATTTTTTGGGGAAAATTAGCATCTATTTTTTCCGTATTCTTACGGACTATATGACTTTATTGGCAACACTTGAGATACAATTTAATGTTCAAATGAAAGCATTGTAAATAACTCTGCGTTGCACTCTTTCAAGTTACACCTTCTGTCTGTAACATCTGTATTGTAGTGCGACAAAACACGCTCATTGTCCACATTGTTTGTTGGTGTCCACAAAAGATCTAAAGAACTCTTGGCAAAATGTTCATGTTCATATTGAACAGCAGTCAAGGTACGTACTACTTCATACTCCTCATTTTGTTTTAACTGCGATTCAATAATATTCTTGAAAGAAGCATAGCTCTTCCTTATTTCATGACATGGAATGTCTGTAAAGCCCGGAAGTTTTTGAAGATCGGTTTCTTTGTCATTGTTCAATACCACGTGTCTAGGATAAACTATCTGTGCTATGGCTTCAAAGTTTTTGCGATTGGGATCACTTGCCTTTAGTCTAGCAAGCTTGCTTCTAGCAGACTGAGCTACTTTTACAAACAAATCTTTCCTTGTAGCACATTCTAAGGCTGTGCGTTTAGCTAAGGCATTATCTGTCGCTTCAGAATAATGGCCTTGAATTATTGCACCAAAATTACAGTAGCATATAAGTTTTCAAGTTTGGGATAAAGCAAATGTGAGGTTGGATACTGGGACCCCTCAAGCAGAGTGAGAAGTTCAACAAGTTCACTAGCATGCTCTTTCACAAAAATTATTTCAGAATAAATCCTATCTACATCTCTATCTGTCAAGCCTCGCAGAAATGTAACACCACTGTTACTAACATCTTTCACGTCAGGTAGCTTAAAAAAAACTCACCTAACTAACATCATGAAAATAACTCGCTAAGTAGAAAACAGCTTCAAACCAGCTGTTCCATCGAGTAAGTACCGGCGATGGAAAGAGTTTTGCTGCCTTTAAGTCCCTATTTTTTTACTTCAGAAAGTGCAAGTAGTTATATTTGCACTTCCTTGTGTTTAGAAAGGCCGACTTGACCATTGTTACAACCTGATTTAAATCGGACATAACTGCTGTCCAACAATTACCAACAAGGCAAAGTTTGTGTGCCCAACACTGCACATGAAGCAAATGATCCCCAATGATGATCTTCAGTGTTTCATAACGAGTCATATATGGAGCACTGTCACTTACAAATACTTTCACGTCGTCATATTGCACACTGTGATCACGCAATGAATCTAACACAGCACGGGAACAGTTTGTAGCATTTCCGGATTCGAGGTATTTCACTCCAGCAACAAATAATTTCTTCTCAATTGCTGTTGGCACTTGGAACAGTACATCAAAAACACAGCGACCCATTCTGTCTGTGGTTTCATCACATAAAATGTTAATTTTATTCCCAACTAGAGCTACAGTTGTTGATTTCTTGTGATCAGCTGCAACTTCTGAAAATAAAAGACGATTTGTGTTAGCCATAGGAATCCAGTGAAATTTATTTTATTTCATTTTTTAGAGGCTTAGATGGACATGGCTCAAACCAAATAACAGAATTATCACATTAGCTTCTCCTATAGTAAAATAGATCCTAGGTATTATATTATGAAGTTGGATTACCTTCACAATTTTATACGTTAAGGTATGTCTTGGAAGCACTGGCTGTAAGCTTAGCCTCTACAGAATTTGGATTAGCTTTGCTTTGTATAGGTTATATGAGCAAGAGAGAATCAAAATGCAAATGTTTTTATTTAAACCGTACTTACCAGGCAAATATTTTTCGCGGAGAGTTCTCGCGTTAGGCAGCTCCCCTTGACTTGAAAATTCAGCAATCCACGCTCTTACAGTTTCATTTTCAAGCTTTTCTAAGGGAATATTTGCTTTTGCAAATACTTCAACAGTTCTTTTTGTGAAGTAGTCCTTGTCATGCTTCAGTCGTTTGGCACCCTGTAGTCTTTCAATAACAGTGGTTTGTTTGGGTTCAGAAACTGTTGCGCATTCTCGTCGCTTCGCAACATGTTTTACAGATGTAATATGTTTCTGAATATTGTCCTTCTTCTCCCACCCAACACGGCAGTTACAATATTTGCAAAATACTGTTGCAGAGTCGGAACAATAAAAGCCATGATTGGCATACTGCTGTGCTCTTTCATGAGCAGTTACAGCAGTACGTCCCATTTCTAAAAAAAACTTTGAACCTTGACGTGCTTGATGGTTACAAAAAGAATAAGGTTACTATTCAAGCGGCAAGCCGCAAAATTTTCCATTTAGCGAAGTCCACGTGTTCGGCAAACCAGTCGCTGCGATGCGCCAAGTACACAAACGAGTTTCGTTCGTCAGCTGTCTGAATAAGTTATAGATAGTCGAAAGTTCGTATCGATACAGAAATCGATTGTTATATCGACCAATATGCGTAGCAGTAGCACACTGCGAGTCTGAGATGAGGTATCGCTAGCGAGCGATTAGGCCAACTACTGAACATTTTCTTTTGTTTAATCAACAAATTCGCAAATAAATTAGCAGATTTAAAGTAATTTCACTATAAAATCGCACTTACACTGACCGGCAAAAAAAGTGGAACACTTTAATTTTTATGTAATTTCTTAATTTATTCCACTAAAATGTATCGGTTTTCCAATATTTGCATTATTCATATACATTTTAGATAGTTGGCAACAGAAAATGAAACTTGTTTTACAACACGCTTTAACTCACAAATTTCGTTACATTTTGCAAATCTTACAATTTTCTATTTTTTAGTAATGCTCTTTTGGGCTGGTGTTTATCAAACGTATTGCCAAACAAAACAGTATTAATGTTTGCACTGCACTGCACGAGAACACTGGTCACTAAAAACGAGTGTTTCCACCCTTAGCGTCTATGACAGCTTGTAAACGCTCAGGCATACTGTTAACAACTCGTCGAATGGCATCTGCCGGGATGCGATCCCATTCCTCCAGCAACGATGTTCTCAGTTGTGCCAAGGTGGTGGGGTCACACTGTCTGACGTTCTTTCCAAGCATATCTCGTACATGTTCGATGGGGTTCAAGTCAGGACTACGAGCTGGCCAGTCCAGGGTTTGAATCCCCACTTCCTGCAGATATTTTACAACACAGCGAGCAGTATGAGGGCGGGCATTATCCTGCATCAGCATAAAATTCTGACCAATGAAAGGCGCAAAGGGCATCACAGGGTTCATCAGGATTTCTTCGATGTACCTTTGAGAATTGAGCGTCCCGTGATCGATGCATACCAACTCAGTGCGGGCCATAACGTTGATGCCACCCCACACCATAACCGAGCCACCTCCAAATGGAGTCCTGGAGGAGAAAGCAACAGGGCTGTACCTCTCCCCGCGCCTTCTCCACACTCTTTCCCTTCCATCAGGAGAGCTAAGGTTAAAGCGACTCTCGTCAGTGAAGAGAATAGAGGCCCACTGCTCGTGGGTCCATCCCAGATGCTGCCTTGCGAAGCGAAGACGCGCCTCTCTGTGATGTCGTTCGAGTGTGGGTCCACGAGCAGGCCTCCTGGACGAAGGATGAGCTTCTTCAAACCTTCTTCTTACTGTTCGCTCACTCACTCTCACATTTCTGACATTTTCCAGTTGATTTCGTGCCTGAACTGCTGTGGTATGCCGATCACGCATAACTTGCAGGGTGAGAAATCTGTCATCCCTGGCACTTGTGCATCTTCTACAGCCTGACCCTCGTCTCCTGGCATATGTTTGGAGGTCTCTGTAACGTTGCACTGCACGATGTATGCCACCGAGAGATGATCCAATGACCTCGGCAACATAACGGAAGCTGCGGCCATCCTCCACCAATGCAACTGCCTGTGCAACTTCTTCGCGGCTAAGAGGCATGCTTTAGTGTGAACTGCAAATGGATAACCTGCTAAAATGTGTGACAATGGTTGACACGTGTTCAACAAATGCCAGTTATTATCCCTAGAACAACAATAAGCGACCGGCAACACTCATAAACCTTAAACGCTTACAGTGCGCTTCCCGCCATAAAACCATTAAGATAGGCTCATCGAAGATTGGGGGTAATTGGTGGTAATAAAACGCCCTAAGAAATGTCATATTATCAATTTCTATTCACTGATGTTTCAGATGTTTCTTCTAATGCATGAAGAGCTTTTAAAATGTGATTAAATCTTTTTCATGGCTTGTTCTATACTACTTCTTTAACTGTTCCACTTTTTTTGCCGGTCAGTGTATTTAGTAATTTCGCATTTTGGGTCACAATTCGCATTTTGTCGCACTTTGATTTACGCGTAAAAATGGATTTTTTTACATTAAAATTAACGTAGGCTTGGATTCTGTATGAAATTTAAAAATTCGCATTTATCGCAAATGCGATTTTTTTCAGGTCCCTACTTATTATCTATCATAATGTTTGATGGTAATGTTTGTCTTGTTGATATTCAAGTATAGGCCCATGATTTCACTTTCTTCTTTAACTTTCATAAAGATGTCCTCGAGTTCTTCCTTACTTTCAGCAACCAAAATGGTGTCATCTGCATACCTCAAGTTGTTTATATTCAGTCCACCAATCTTAAAACATGAATAAGTAAGGCGAAAGTATACAGCCTAATCGCACACCTTTGCTAATAAGGAACCATTCTGTTTTACCATGCTCAGTTTTAATATAGGCTTCTTGTCCCAAATATAGGTTATGCATCTGGACAATGAGATGTTCAGGTATGCCCGTCTAAGTACAGTCCACACTATCAAAGGCCTTCCTGCAATCTATAAAACACATGTACAGCTCCTTCTGATATTCTTTGCTGTTTCCATCTTCCAACGTAGCTTACATCACTAATGTTGTCTCTGGTTCCTCTACCTTTCCTAAAACCAGCTTGAATAGCGGACATTTCACGCTCCATGTATGGTTCTAATCTTCGTTGTATGATTTTCAACATCACCTTGCTGGCATGTGGTATCAGAGCAATTGTGCGATAGTTGGAGCAGTCCAACAGGTCCCCCTTTTTGGGTATAGGAATAAAAATGGATAGTTTCCAATCTGTGGGTCAAGTTAATGTTTTCCAAATCTGTTGACGTATTACAGTTAAAACTTTAATAGATGTTTCTTTTGTTGCTAACCATATTCCTTTATGAAGCACTGCAGATGTCACAGCTTCAACTAGGGATGAGTTAATAATTTCTGCAAAAGTCCATTGGATCCATATGTATATTCTCAACCTAAGTGTAAGTTAGACAAATAGTCTTCTGGAGTTCAGTATATTCTCCGTTACTTTTTCACGCTTCCTTTATCATCAGTTTCATATTCTTTGTTGGCAGCTATTGCTGCGATAGGTCCTAGTATATTTATAATTTAAGGATAGTGGCTGCACGTAATTCTCCATATCATAAAGTTATCACGTTATTAACTCGGGGTCCTTTATAAGACTGCCAAAATGCCAACTACTGTAAGCATTGCTCCTTTGGATCATAGGTTATGGATTATAATTATAATGTTTGAATTCTTTGCTATCTTGAAATCATTGTAGTTTCGACCTTGAAAAGTTCACATATGGAGGTTTGATATGTCAAAATTTGTCAAGAGATCTGTCGATTAGTTAAATCAGAATTCTATATATAAGCATTGAACACTCAGGTGGCTATCATTTTATGTTCTTTAAAATGGCGGTAACATAAAACATGACATTGAGGTGCCCTTTGCTACGTCTGTACCAAATTTGATTCAATTTGGTTTCGTCGTTTGGGAATTGATAGGGAGGGACAGACTTACAGACATACACATAAGTCAACTATGTTTTACAAAAAATCAAAAGTAGGCTTGAAAGGTGATAAATAGTTCTTTTTTCTCTCTTTTCTTCAGTTTGGTTGGTTCTTAAGTTTAGGGGCTGCGACAACGCAGTCATGTAGCCCCGTGTACTTTGGTGTGTGTAGAATCTGTCTGATAACTGGTGTTAACTGTTTTTAAATTTAAGTACTGCAACTTAGAATTTTTCAAATAGTTCCTACTTTTGCCGCCAAGCGCCACCGTCAACGACTACTAGGCCAAGTTCAGCACTTAGCTACCAGACGCCACCGCAGTCGGCTCTTGGCAACGAACGTAGAAACCTAATAGCGTTGTTTACATTCTTAACCTATCCAATTTAGCTTCACACAATTTCTTTAGTTTAATTTTGTAATTGTATAGAACAAAAGCCTTTGTCCTTACGTTTAATATTCATTGAACGAGCGACAATACTAATCAATATTAAACGTAAGGACAAATTAAAATTACTTCACCAATTAAATAATATTTTTTACAATAGACCACAAGACGGTGGTTCAACCAGAGGTGACATACGGAAGTGAAACTATTTTTAAAGTTACTCAGAAAAACAGAATCGACAAAATTTTAAAAGTAGAAAGAAAAATAGCTAGAACATGCATAAATAAAAAATATCAGAAAGATGGATAGTGGCGGATAGTACCAAATGAAGTGGTACACAGAGAACTGGAGCCCATCACTGATACTATTCGGAAGAAACGGATTTTTTTTTTGTCACAGCATGAGAACACCAGAAATCAGGTTATCTAGAAAAATTGTAGTGAAACTTTGGAATATGAAACAAGTAGGATGGATTAAGGAAATTAGAGAAGATATGAAAGAATTAGAAATAACCTTGGATGACTTGCAAAACAAAACAAAAAACATAAAAAACTGAGAGATATAAAAATAAGATTTCAGGCTAAAATAGACAAACGTAATACAGTAAAAAGGGTATTTACAGAGGAGGAATGCCTGAGAAGATCAGAGCGAATGAAGAGCTACTGGGCGACTCGGAAAGGAAACTTAGTGAAGAAGAGCACCAAGAAATGATTGACTGAAGTGGTCCAATGAGGCCGTAAAAGCAGCAGAAGAAGAAGACATCGAATATAGATTTAGGTGTCAGGAAGTCATTTTTGAAGGCCTTCGTCTGGAGCGTGGCGCTCTATGGAAGTGAAACTTGGACTATTGGTGCAGCAGAAAAGAGGAGAATTGAAGTGTTTGAAATGTGTTGTTACAGGAGAATGATGATCCGATGGGTAGATAGGGTTACAAACAAAGAGGTATTAAGGCTAGTGGGAGAGGAGAGATGTTTCTGGCGACTGCTAATGAAGAGAAGAGATAGGTTGGTAGGACACATACTAAGACATCCAGGAATAGCAAGCTTAGTTATAGAAGCAAGGGTCGAGGACAAGAACTTTTGGGGTAGACCCAGGTTATGTTAAACAAATTGCCTCGGATGTTGGGTGTGGTAGCTGTTTAGAGATGAAACGATTAGCTCAGGACAGGGAGACATGGACAGCTGCATCAAACCAGTCAAAAGACTGAAGACTCAAACAACAACAAAAGACAAACTACACAGATTCCAAGACAAGACTCAACTAATTTAACTTCGTGAATCACACCTTTGGGTTTGGCGAACCCATTGTACAAATATCCTAAATATGATAGTGAGCGAGTTGAGGCCTCGAATGGAGGTCCTTGATTCACGCCCTGACCCAGATCACTGGAACCGGGGAATGAAGAGGAACAAGAATCAAGAACTATAAGATAAGTAAATAACAACAAACAGCTTCAAATCAAATATGGATACAAGACTTCAATATAAACCATTCCAACAGACTTTAACAGGATCACTACATGACATAGTTCATAACTAGGAAATTGAGATACAAAAGTTTTATATTGAACAGTACTTCTATTTTTTCTTTTGGATTTATATTTCTTAATTTAAATTGTAAGAACGTCCAATTAAACATTTATGTTAATTTATATTGTAATTCTGTTTCGCATACACCTAATGTCGTATTAGTCTAATTAATAAGCTGAAGAAGGCCCCACTGAAGAGATGAAATCATGTTTCTACTATAAAGAAGTAAAAATCTTGGTATTAGCAGGCATAGAAATGAATTTCATTAGTATGTTTGGATATTTTGAAAGAACTAATCAAACACGACACATCAGCTGACTTCCAACCTACGTATTATGTCGAGACTGCCATACATCAGGCAGGATTAGGCGATGATTAGGCGATGACCAGGAAGCAGTTTTCAGAGAGACGTACCACGGGAGAAGTTGTTCCAGTATTACCTGTAGTTCAATGTTGTGATGATCTCCATCTTCAAGACTACACTCAGATTAGGGGAGGGGCCAAATTAATATAACGGTACCATTTTATGAAATGAAACATGCCAGAAGGAGCAGCAGGAAATTAACAAAACATAACCGTGCATGTATTTACTGAGTGATTGATAGACCAAATGTTATTTTCTAGCACACGGGAGGGCTAAGAATATTGTTCCATGGGTCTATACTTTTTATGTCCTGACAATTGGCAACTCAAACTATCACTTGCACTGTGGTCGGTCCAACAAGGCCGGGATACGTAGGATAAACCACTCAATAACACAGGATTGCTATGGAACACCTTGTATTACGATATCCTCTTAAAAATCAGTAAATGTGATCCCTAAAATACTGACTTATATTATGTAGCCTATGACAGTGCGATACAATCTAATTTGTGTGTTCCACTGGATTTTATGTGTGAATTACGTAGACCTATTATCAAGCATAGATTGTCTGCTCGGATTTGTTTTTGTGCATTTCGAATCTTGACGCTGTTACGTTTCAAAGCTATATTCGAGTTTGCTAACTACACCATAAACTCCAGAAACTTTACAGAAGGGGTACTGGGTAGGAGTGTTATTTGCAAACAGTCTTCTGAAAGAGTACCGGTAGCCTACACAAAGTTGAAACTTTTTGGTCAATTTACGCTCTTGAGCTCCAGACGTCGCTGCTCCACCCCACGAGAGAAATTGAAACGAGAAATCTTAAAATTAAGCAGTTTCAATGTTCTTGTAAGGCAGGTGATCAGAATGTTGCAAACATGTTTTATCGCTGCTTCTTTTCAGTCTTAGGTAATTACTAATTAGTCCATTATTATTATTGCCTTAAGTGGCTAGACTGTCCCCCAACGACCACACCAACTGTATTCCAACTCGTTCCTGTTCTCCCTATTTATTCATTTTCGCCACCTTTTGACCATTGCTATTTGCATCTTTTGGAATATAATGAAAATTTATATCCGTAACCCTCTTATACATCGGCTCGCAGCCGTAAGCTGAGCAACATACTTTGCTTTTACTCATTTTGTATTCTTACTGCCCCAGCCTTTGTCGAATCAGAGGTGAGTTCATGCAAGAAAATCTTGTGGTGTGGAAGTAGGTCCTAATCACATCGGCCGGATAAGGTTGCACATACAAATAGCAATCAGTAAAATAAAAACCAAACATAAAAACAGAAAAATATATTCAAGAAATAATCAGACATTTGGAACACAAATTGGTAATAACATAAGAAAAAACACAATTACCCTCCTAGTCGAATCCCGGTAGTGATATTGCTACTTCATGGTCTGGCTTCGCGTCGGTTGGCCGTGACATAATCAAGGCGGAAAAAATTATATAAAACCACAGATATTTCTCGGGAGTGAGAAACATCTAGGCCCAAGCAAGGCTGAATGAGAAAAAATCCACAAGGCATCAAACCTCCAAATAAAACGGGAGATATGCCCCCCGAATGAAGAAAGCCACGCCATGAGGCGAACTGAAATCCATATCCATTTAGATCACAAACTCCAACATTAATGCCATAAGGGCGAGCAGAAAATGCTCGAAAGTAATTACCAAAAGTTTACCTCAAACATGAAGTAGGCACACACTGTAACAGAAATAATTAAGCTAAAGAAAATTATATTCTAAGGCTAAAATAGCCTCCAAGCGATAGCTCAACACACAAGCCATTTTGTCTCGACCAACGCAACTAGATAACTTCATACGACTGGCCTACAATGGGCTTTAGCCGTTAGCCATTATTGACCACCACAGACGACAAGCCAGGCTTTGTCGCCACCTAAACTAGGCTCACCAAAAGACTAAAAATCACGACTTGATGGTTAGAACCAATACAAAAAATGAAAATATTTAGATTTAATTGAGTGCTGTTCCTACGAAGTAAATTAACGTGGCCACATTAAAATACCAGTATGAGGCAAGCTACTTAGCCATTGCCCCGCAATTACACAAGCGAAAGTTTCAAAATGTGGTCCACACAAAAAAGAACTAAGTCTTTTCGCAGCACTGCTCGTAATCCGGCACTCGAGCAACCAAACAAATATATATGAAAAGCGAATGTAATTCAGTCAGTTCGTATTAGAAATTAGCACAACGCTTTACCTCAAAGTCCAGGGCAAGCAAGCTGCCTCGTGGCGGGCCTCCGATGCCCGCCACATGTCCTTCCAGTTACATCTTTAATCTCTTAATGAACAAGCCACTCAAGGCTTGGCTTCACATAACGACCCCGAGGGAGACTGAATGTTTCCGAAGATTGCACGAAGCAGCAGTGGTGCCAATTGCGGCACAAGGAAGAGGCAGAACATTGCCTAAGGAACACATCGCGAGAGTGCGGGTCAGGATGGCAGTATTTCCTTACCCACAGTTCCATTATCACCCATAGTTCAATGCTCAATACATGACGAAGAAGAAGACTGTTAAATATGTCCGAGAATGGTATTGAATCATTCTCGATCTTGTAAGGCCGGCAGAAGATGGCAGCGGCGAGCGGGAATTTCAAATATAGGGTTATGACACTTTATTATTTCATGTCCAGAAGAGGGGCTGCCGGGGGGAGGTAGGCAGGGTGACTAATTGTGTCTCCTTTCAGGCGGCACACTTATAATGAGTAAAATTCATTGTGTATAAAACACAAATTAACATGCTCTTTTCACGCATACAAGAAACAATACAAACTGTCACCATATGGTAGATTTATCCTACTTGGTGAGAGTCTCATTTTCACCGCTAGATGGCATATCAGATAGCTGGAGTTGCCAATATCCACGTGCAGAGTCACAGAGAGGCAGACAACCTTGCTGTTGTGCATGTAGAAGTTGTTTACGACCATATTACATTTACTTGGTGGGACTATCGCGTGTTCCATTCTAGTGGCATGAGCAACTTTTACCTGCAATTCTTAGCATGATACAATCCCGCTGGCTTGTGCCCGATATTCTCAAGTTTCATGGTATTATTAGGTTTTCACTCGATTACAAGTAAGATTGTCTTTCTAAGACGTGATCTTAGATGACTGTATAGTCCAATCACGGAAACACAACTCTTCCGTGCGTTGTTTGGGGTACCCACTGCTTCTTGAGGGTTGATCCATCTGTTATTCGCACGCTCTTTCCTATAGAGCATTCAGCGTTGAGTAAAGACTGTGGAGCCTTATGGCGACGGTGTTGATAACTCTAGGCAGAGGTAGCGCTGACGTCATACGTTCGAGTTGTGAGCTTGCATTCGAGAGATAGTGGGTTCGAACCCCAGTGCCGGCAGCCCTGATTCGATCGAACAGAAAATAAAACAGACACAAAACAATAACACCAAAGATCGATAGTGCTTCAGATTTTATGTTGCCGGTGGAACTGAGCACGTGCTCCACTTCGGGCGAGCATGCAGCACAGGACAAGGCTCTTATTTCCAGTGTGCTAACCTCGAAGATTTTTAAATTACCAAGACGTAATATACATGATGCTTGTATGCAATAACAAAGGTTATCAATTGACAGATAATTGTAGGGAGCTATTATGACGAAAAATATGTATGTTCAGAGTTCCTTCATGATAAAAGGTGACAACAAAACCAGTGTAGGGGGGGGGGGGGTTCCGTTAGAAGTAAAAGCCCATAAGACCCATAGTCTTTTCTCAACGCTGGATGCTCTATAGTATTCACATCTTTGCTGATCGAAACTTACTGGATGATGCGACTTGATGCTTGATGATTTGATGGCATAATCTCCCATTTGTCGGTGTACTTTTTTGGACAATTATATAAATTGGACTTCAGAACATCTTTGTAGTGTTTCCGTTGCCTTCTCTGCTTTGTCTGACCTGCAATTGGCAGTGCATGATTTGTTTTGGCATACGAACAAAATGTCCTGCCCATCAAAGCTGATGCTTTAATATCATAGCCTCAATACAGGTAGTATTAGCTTTCTGCACGACACTGATATTAGTGCGACGGTTGTACCACTTATCTGCGAGAATTCTCCTATTGCAACACTGACGGTACTTCTCCATACATATTAAGGGCCTTAAGTAGTCTGGATTTTGCAAGCATACAGCAGAGATATATTACAACAGCGTGGTTGGAGTACCGATATCATGGTTGTCAAATGTCCTTTTTCACAGACACTGGCAAAATTGGATTTCAGCATCAATGTTAACATTTATTGATAGATGATTGCCCAGGTAAGGGAAGTATTCTATATATTTTAAGCTGTTCCCATTTATCATAATGGCAGAAGTAGCAGCATGTAAGTTAGGTGCAGTAGGTTGATGCATAATTTATTATTTGAAGCTTTTCAGTCGATCAACAAGAGAGTGCCCAAATTAGACTGGTTGAGGAATTACAATTAAATTCCTAGTTCCTGAAATTAGTTACATGAATTATTTATACTAGTGGACCTGTGCGAGAACTCTCATATTCTACCCCGTGTGGGTGCGGGTTAGAATACGCCCACGGTATGCCCTGCCTGTCGTAGGAGGCGACTAATAGGGCCGACATGGCCGAATAACTTGCCAGTTTTGATTTGTTCAGACCCCCTGTGGATGGGGAGGGCAGAATTCATCCACGGTATCCCCTGCCTGTCGTAAAAGGCGACTTAGAGGGGGCCTTATAAAGGTCAATTTTGGTTTTCTGGTCCCAGCTCTGGTTTGACCAATAGAAATAAACATGCGTGCTGTTAGGGGAAGGGCCACCAGCTTGGCCATCTGGCCAGAAAGCCTAGACGGTATGCCCCATCCCGTCAGGTGGGTGCGCCATGTACCCTACAGTAGTATCCGCCTTACAACGAAGGTCCCTGCATGGCCGAATACTGGAGCTGAATAAATCCTGTGCATGCCGAGGGGGAAGTGCCTGTTCGAGGCACTGGGACCCCGGGCAATATCTGCTATGCCAGGTAGGTATTGCCTTGGCTGGGTGGCGCCCACAGTGATAGCCCCCGTTCGGAGTGGGCAGTATTCGGGGAGCATTTCGTCCGGGATGCCAAGTAAGCGATCACGGACACCTGTACAGGGTGGCACCCTTAAAAAGCCGTCTCTTGAGTGTCGAGCTAATCCCAAGGTGTATACGCCTTGGGATGAAGCCCTTAATAGAAGATTCCCCGCTGATAAGTCTCCTCGCTACCTGGTAGCTACGAGGACTGACGGGGGTGATTTTAAACTAGTAAAATCAATAATTTTTTCTGAGGAAATCGTGGGGAAATTCGGGGACCAAAGCGGGATTTCCAAGCTCCGGAACGGTCAGCGTCTGCTGCACACCGTTGATCGGAAGCAAACCGAAGCGTTGCTGGAATGCACGCAATTCGGCGAAATTCCCGTTAAGGTCTCAAAACACGAAACGCTGAATGAGGTCCGAGAAGTTATTTTCCATCGTGACCTCATTTTAAATAGCGATGCGGAATTGTTGCGGGATCTGGGGAAGAGAGGCGTCACCAAGATTAGGCGCATCACCCGAAAGATTGGGGAGAACAGCGTCGATACCGGCGCTTTTATTCTCCATTTTGAGGGTGATGTAGTACCTAAGCAGGTGAAGGTCACATCGTACCACTGCGATGTTCGACCGTACATCCCTCCACCTATGCGCTGCTATCAATGCCAGAGATTCGGGCATGTTTCCGCAGGTGCACTGCCAAGGCCGTGTGTAGAGAGTGTGGCAAGGGGACACATGAGAGTGAGAGGTGTACGCCTCCCCCGATTTGTCCTAACTGCCAAGGAAGCCACTCTCCACGATCGAAGCAGTGCCCTGAGTTTTGTAAGGAAGCAAAAATTCAAGAAATAAGAACTCTTGATAGGCTTTCATATCACGACGCTCGCAAGAGGTACCGTGATATGAATGCCCCCGAATTTCGGGTATCGTTTGCAGCTGCAACGACGCCCTCATTCACCCCTGCCGCATCTTTACCGAGTGTAGTACCCTCGACGCCCGTATTTTCAGCAGTATTAAAATCACCCCTCGCTGTACCAGCGAAAAATGTCAGCCCGAAGAAGGTACAACAACCTTCTTCGGCCCAGCAAAAGAAGGCGCCGGTTATACCACCTAAACCGGCGCAATCGGAAAAGAAGTCATCTTCTTTTCCGAAACGGTCGGCGAATAAGTTTTCCCCAGTTAAAGGGGGAAAGAAGACTTTGCCGACCGGGGCTGGTCCTTCTTCCAGCCCACCTAATACGAAAAATATAGGGGAGAAGAGGGAGACGGTTCGTCGCCGTCTCTCTCGCCCTCCTGCTGACGGGGTGGCTACTGTCTCTGCTGGCCTTTCCGCTCCCACGACCACCAAGGGAGCGAAGCCTGCTGAAGCCAAGCCCGTCCGTATGGAGGAACTCCCCTATAGAAAAGAAAATAGATTGGCGGAGGAGAGGGGAGCGGTTCAGCGCCGTTCCTCTTCCTCTCCTAAAGGCAGAGCTGCTCACGTATCTGCTGGCCATCCCGCTCCCACCACTACCAGTGGAGCGGTGCCAGCAGGAGCGACCTTGTTTTATAAGGACCCGGCGTCTGTGGGGAAGGGACCATCTACTTCCCCAAACACACGTCAGCGCCGATCCAAGAAGAAATCTCTTCGGGGCGTGTCGGGGACAGACACCCAGTCTTCGGACCGGGAGAAAGTCCCTCGACACCACTCTCGCTCTTCCCCAAGAGCGAGACTCGTGAGGTCCGACGACGACCGCGCACAACCCAAGAGAGCGCCCGCTCCATTTTCTTCGTCTTCGGACGGAGATGTGGAGATTGAGGTGTGCTCTCCTGCCCCATCATCTCCAACTAGAGATGGGGAAGGGTGGCAAACGGTCAAGCATAAGTAGAAGACCCACTTCTTCTTAAGTCCACACCATGGCACTATTACAATGGAACTGTAATAGCTATTCTGTTCATCTCGCTGAGTTACGACAATTAATATCTTCGTTTTCGGCAACCATTGTCTGTCTTCAGGAATCCAGGTTTCGTCCTGGACATGAGACAACAATGCGTCACTTCAAACTCTTCTCTAGAGACCGGGTGGAGGGAGCTGTGGCCGCTGGTGGCGTCTGCACTCTCGTCCACTCTAGCCTCTTTAGTGAAGAGGTGCCGTTGCGTACTCAGCTAGAGGCAGTTGCAGTTCGTACTTCGTTGCCAGTAATGGCAACAGTATGTAACGTGTACATCCCGCCTGATTCTCAGCCGGATTACGACCAGCTGGTGGATCTAGTCTCTAAGCTCCCCCCTCCTTTTCTCCTTCTGGGAGATGTTAATGCCCACAACACCATCTGGGGCTCCGCTACCACTAGCGGTAAAGGGAGAGATTTTGAGAGGCTGATCAGGCGGCTGGACCTGTGTCTGTTGAACACAGGGGAACCTACGCACTTCTCTATTGCACACGGTACTTATTCAAGTATCGATATTACCCTGTGCAGTCGTGCGCTGGTTCCCCTGCTACAGTGGGGTGTACACGATGACCTTTGTAATAGTGACCATTTTCCAATTATCGTTACTCTTCCGAACCAGAGAGCCATCGAGTTACCAAGTCGATGGCTTCTCCGTCGGGCTGATTGGCCAACTTTCACGGCACGTGCGGTGTTTGCCGAAGATACCTTTGAGAGTGTCGACGATCATACCATTCACATAACGAATGGTATTTTGGCTGCTGCTGAGGAAACAATACCTTCCTCGTCCGGCAACTCACGCCGGAAGCTTGTCCCTTGGTGGACAGCCGAGATTGCAGCAGCCATTAAAGATCGTCGACGTGCTTTCAAATGCTATCGGAGGCAAAACACTATGGCCAACCTTATCACCTTCAGAAGGATGCGTGCTAGAGCCCGATATCTGATTCGGGAGAGTAAGAAAACTACGTGGGAAAAGTATGTGTCGTCCATGACGGCGCATACTCCTTCATCTCAAGTGTGGACTAAGCTTCGTCGGATCTCCGGACTCCCGACATCACTGTCGATACCCGGAGTGTCCATCAATGGAGACATCATCACGGACCATCTCGCCATTGCCAACAGCATTGGCTCGCACTTCTCCAATGTATCCTGCTCCGGGAGTTACGATCCTACATTTCTGACTCTGAAGCGGGAGGCAGAGACTCGCCCCTTGTCCTTTGCCACTGCTGCTTCGGAGTCCTATAATGTACCATTCTCTGAATGGGAACTGCGCAGTGCACTTGCACTGTGCAGGGATACGGCTCCTGGACCGGATAACATACATAATCAAATGTTAAAACATCTGTGCGAATCCAGTATAAAAAAACTGTTGATCCTCTTCAATCGTATATGGATTGAAGGGGAGTTTCCATCTCAATGGCGAGAGGGGATCGTGATACCGATTCCTAAGGCTGGAAAGGATCCCAAGTTTGTAAGCAGCTATAGGCCCATTTGTTTGACAAATGGCCTATGTAAGCTGCTCGAAAAGATGGTGAACCGTCGACTGGTGTGGTTCTTGGAGGATAAAGGTCTCCTGTCTGAGTACCAATGTGGATTTCGCTCTCATAGGTCCACCACTGACCATCTGGTGCGACTTGAGAGCGCCATACAGGAGGCTTTTTTCCGAAAGCAGCACCTAGTCACGGTTTTCTTTGACCTCGAGAAAGCCTACGACACCACATGGCGCTACGGGATCCTGTCCACCCTTCACAAGTGGGGACTCCGTGGTAACTTACCGACTTTCATTGCGAATTTCATGTCCGTCCGACTCTTCCGTGTAAGGGTCGGTAGGACATTATCGCAATACTATACCCAAGAAAATGGAGTTCCTCAGGGTTCAGTGCTGAGTGTCACCTTTTTCGCGATTGCCATTAATGGCATTGTTGCCGCCGCCGGGTCCGCGGTAGTTCCATCGCTGTATGTAGACGATTTAGCTCTGCATTACAGCTCTGGAAGTATGGCAGTCGTGGAACGGCTATTGCAGCTAGCCATCAACCGGGTCGACAGGTGGGCTCACGACCGGGGTTTTCGTTTTTCAGCAGCGAAAACCTCCGTCGTCCATTTTTGTCGGCTACGGAGGCTACATTTACACCCTGAACTACATCTCAGGGATGCTGCGTTGCCGTTGGTTGACACTTATCGCTTCCTGAGGCTCCATTTTGACAGCAAGTTAACGTGGCAGCACCATATACGGCAATTGAAAATGACATGTCTCAGGAAACTGAACATGCTCAGGTTTCTTAGTGGCACTACTCGGGGGGGGCTGACCGTGCGGTGCTGCTACGGTTCTACCAAGCCCTCGTCCTGTCCCGGCTAGACTATGGTTCTGCGGCATACAGTTCAGCAAGGCCGGCAACCTTGAAAATGCTGGACAGTATCCACCATAGTGGCGTTAGGCTGGCTACCGGTGCCTTCCGGACCAGCCCGATACCCAGCCTACTCGCCCAATCGGGTGTTCCACCTTTAAATTATAGACGCCAACATATGCTTTTAGCATATGCTGCCAATGTGCGTCAAATGCCGCAACACCCGACCTATCAAGCTCTCTTCGGTACCCAAAACCACCAGGGTATTAGACTTGATAGCTCGTGTACTGAAATAGGAGTGGCTGTAGGTCCCTGTATGATCCGGACATCTAGCGAGGTGCCTCCGTGGCAAGTCCCGCGTCCGGAAATTCGGTTAGATCTGAACCGAGGTCCTAAGGTGAACACGGATGCCTCCGTTTACCGGAGGCAGTTCCACAGCATAGTTCACCAATTTCCGGACGCTGGCATTCTATACACGGATGGTTCGAAGGTGGACGAGAAGGTGGGTTGTGCTTACGTTATTGATGGTGCAAATACCAAGATCTCTTTGCCTGAGGCCTGTAGTGTGTTTACTGCGGAGCTCGTTGCCATCTATGAAGCTCTGCAGTTTGCACTACAGGATGCTCGAATCCACTTTCTCGTGTGTACCTACTCTTTGAGTTCGTTGCAGTCAATTGCTACATGTTTCCCGCAACACCCCCTAGTGCAGCGAATCCACGACCTACTAGCCGGGCTGTGCCACGCTGACACTCGAATCACCTTTCTGTGGCTTCCAAGCCACATGGGAATTGCGGGAAATGAGTTAGCAGATCAAGCTGCAAAAGAGGCGGTATCACTACCACCTCGACCAATGGAGGTACCCGCTAGAGATATTCGCTCTCAGTTACGCCTACAAGTTCTGGCTTTTTGGGAGAGTCAGTGGCTAGCTGACCTACTGCCCAGTAAACTGAGAGCGATCAAGGGAACTACTCGCGTGTGGCGGAGCTCCTTCCGGACCCGGAGAGAGTCCGTCATTTTGTGTAGGCTAAGGATAGGTCATACAAGATCCACCCACTCGTACCTAATGAGAAGGGAAGACCCCCCACTTTGTACCTGTGGAGCCGTATTCACCGTGGCCCACATTTTCACCCAGTGTGTGGATCTTGCTGACTTACGAAGAAACCTTGGTTTGCAGACGACACTCAAACTTATATTAGCCGATGACGCGGTGGCTGCTGATCGCGTTATCCGCTTTATAAGTGAGAGTGGGTTAGGGCCAGCAATCTAAATTTTCCAGTGAACATTGACTCAACGACTTGTTCGTTTTTGAATGATAATGTTTCGTTTTTTCCGTAATTTTTGTTTATTTTTATAATTTTTATTTTTTATTTAATTGTTTGTTTTTGTTTTATTAATTTTTGGTCTTTTTAAATTTAGATGTCCACCTCAAAATTTTAAATTCAATTCAAAATTCGTATTCTTTAATCTGTGTTAAGAGGGGCAGATGACCTCGTAGTTCCGCCCCTTAAAACAACAATAACTAACTAACTCTCATATTCTAATGGGTTGTGTGCTCCCCATGTGCACAGACTACCCGCCAGACACTAGTGCTTTACTGTAACGGCTACCTTTGTCGTTGGATATCGCTCTACAAGTTGGGCGATCATTTATAACGTTTCTACAGATATTACACTCAAGACTCCTTAAAACCACCTCATCGTTCTTATTTAGCATTGGCCTGTCTAGACAGACGACATACACTTCATTAATTTAGATTTACTGGGCGCCAGTTATCGTAAAGATAACACATTAAAATTTTATTTAGCCACGGCCGCTCCCTTCCTTGAGCCAAGATCTATCATCGGAGCGTAGGGCAATAAACTTGCTTTATGAGATACTCTTTGCATTCCAACTATCCTATATATTCAACTCCCAATGAACAAGACATTTTAACTAATACTGGTTTATTTACAACAAAATTATTAACATTTGATCTGAGGTTTCGAGCTGTGTACAATATGTGCATTAATATTCCCTAATTGCGGGGCAATATTGACTGTCTTCTCGCTAGCGCTGATCTTCTGTGTTGATAATAACTCGGTCCACATACCTGGTGCCTTGTGGTTCAAAGTCCATCTCGTTGGTCTGCTTGCAGTCTAATTTGAGATCTTACGCCAACACACGTTTATTGACCTTTGAAAACATATGTTTTCTTCTTCTTGTTGTTGTTGTTGTTGTTGCTGCTTGTTTCTGAGTTTGATCACCATGGTAAGCAAATTTGAACAAACCAGGCTAATTGAATTCACTAAGTCCCATCTTACTGAGCGACTGACGGAGTCTACGATTCACAAAGTCAGTGAGTGAGTGCGTGATCGAATATGTGAATGACAGAATAGAATCTATAGAATAGCCAGTGCTGAAGTCGCGCTGGGCTTTTATACACTCTGAATGGTCCCGATGTTTCGCGGCATAAATTTGCCCGCGACCCATCAGACCAATTATAGCAAAGCATTTCTCAGTCCTCAAGCGACGCTAAAACTTCTCCGAGCGGGAATACAGGCCCGCGTACTTCAAATATTCCACTCAGAACCCGCTATTCCTCTCGTTGCGCATATATATATTCCGCCGAAATCTTTCTCCAAGCCCTTGTCTCCAGTCAGCGTGGCTTCGCTCCAGAAATACATTTTCTTGCAATATGTTGCTTCACCGTCCGTAACTTCTTCCAACCATGCCCGTCCTGTCTTTACAATTTAACTAATAAAACAGCCCTAGACCTCTATAAAAAACCTGTTTCTTAATCTAAGCACTTGACAATATTATATATGACTATGGTAATGACGTGAATATGGTATGGCCCCTCCCTTGATATTAATGGGTGAATAAAACGATATAACTTTGATATTTCAATAATAATAATAATAATAATAATAATAATAATTTGTACCGTAATCAAGATTACGTTACAAAACGTCCCCATGGTTTCATAAAGAATGTAATGAATGATGAAATCACAAATCTTCCCTTTAAAACTTAACAGGAAATACACTGAATATACATATATGACCCTTCAAATTACAAACATAATGATTATACCCTTTTCATTTTCCTTGATTGATCTGCACTCTTCTTGCAATGTTACATAAACATTCTGATTGTCCTGTGCAGTCATACAGGATTTACATGCTACATTTGTTCTTGTAGTCCCTTACAATAACAGAACGCAATATATTGCTTCTTGTTTCACGCAACACAAGTGATTTATCTCACTTCCACCAATTCCTTAGAGCCACGACACGACTCTAATTATAAACACACGGCAGTCTGCCCTTCTTGCAGCACTTGCTCTTTTCTATGATATTTCCTCAGATTGAAAATGTTATATGTACCAATGACACAATTTTCCTGATCTTTCAATAAGTAGGCATTCTTTCCTATCCTCTTCGAAACGACATAAGGTCCAGTAAACAATAAAAACAGCTTTGACATTTTCCCTTCCAATGCACAAGATGGCAACGGCTTACGTAACAATCGTTGCTACAAACTTCCATGTACTTCCTACCTCTCAACAAAACACTGAATAGTCTCGATAACATCACATGAGTCAACAATACATACCTGAAATAACTACCTAGTGTCCTACCTAATTTCCTAACTAACGTTGAGCAACTACTACTAAAATCTACTGTTGAAAACCACTTCCGCCCCTGAAAACGTTGAACTAAATCCTCCAGTGCTTCAGTTCTCAGCTGGTCGCTTTCGACCGTAGTATTTAACATTCTGGCGTCTATGCACAGTCTCACTGAATTGTCTTTCTTGGCTACTACAACTAATGGATTTAAACAATGGCTAGCTGAAGGCTCAATTATGTCGTTTTCCAACATTAATTCTATCTGTTCTTCGACGGCTTTCATATATTTAGTTGCGACAGGATACCTAGGCCCTACGAAACTACTTGTGTCTTTAACGACAAAACTATGCTCATATAAGTGTGTTGCTCCGGGTTTTGAGCTGAAAATTTCCTTATATTTTATTAATACCTCATGTAACTGATGACCTTGCACCTCATCCAGCTTACACTGTGACAATGCATCATGGATCTTACTCTCAAGTTCAGACTCCATTGCAACCTGACACACCTTAAAAACTTTGCTCTCACTAGCATCTCCGCGGTCTACCTCATTTACTTCAGGAATCTCATCACTCACAACCACGTTGCTTTCTTCCTCAAACACACACACTTTCATTTGTTTGTCAGTCTTAGACACCTTATACGTAACCTGAACTTCTTTATCCTGCCAAAATAAACATATCCTGCCAAAATGAAAATCTAATTTAACTTGATATAATGATAACCATTCCGCACCGAGAATCACCGGATATACTAAATTTGGAACTGCCAAACAGGGCTGAAATTTAACTAACTCACTAATGTTAATTGGAACTGCGACTTGCTTAGATATTTTCTGAGACCTACTACCTACAGCTGTGACAATGAAAGTGGACTTAACTGGAATTATATCAACATGAATACCTTCTCTCATTACATCTTCCAAAAATCTTAAATTTATACAAGAGTTTTCGCTTCCACTGTCCAATAAAACATCAACTTCTTTACCCCACACATTAAGTTTAATTACTGGTGACATAATCTCATTCTCAACATTATCTAAATTTCCACCATTTAGCTCATAAAGCAGTTCTTCTCTAACATCTATATTAAAATCTCCTAAATACTCAATATTCCTAGGACATTGAACTGCAATCACTTCGGGCTGTCTGTTGACCTCACTGCAACCCGTTATTCGTTTAAATTAGGCCTACCTGCCCCTGGTGTAGATTGTTGTTGTTGTTGACCTGTACGTCTGTCTGGCCTAGTACCTTCCCCTCCTCTGTTCAAATTCTCGTTCCTTGTATTTGCTGTGCGTCCCCCATTGTCAAGTCGTCTTTCGTAATTCGCATTCCTGCCTTGTTCTCTTCCCCTCTCTCTCTCACTTTGCACGAAATTATCTCCCCTACTTATTGGCTTGCGGTCGGTCCTACTATTTTCAAGAGAGTCAAAGTTTTCCAATAGCTTCTCGAACCCGTCAATAGTAGTAATATTCTGCATGAAGAATGCTTCTTTAATTATATCAGGAAAATGCCTTAATAATGTTTTAATTACCTGTGATTCAGTCTCTAAACCTTCTAAATTCTGGCATATAAGTACATGCGCTAAGAAATACTCTGTGTACGAAACACCATCTCTCCTTTGGTACTTTCCAAAAATAATGTTACATCTTTCTCTTTCTTGCACATTTTCATTCCAGTACTTGGCTATGAACTTCTCTTTAAATTTTCTAAAACTAGTCATCTGGTATTTATACACACTGAACCATGACCTTGAATCCCTAACAAAAGATTTATCTAGCATCTCAAGTACTTGTTCCCATTGAACGATCCCCTCTTCTAAATCTTTAGCGAACTTCTTTTCTACTGTTTTTAAGAATTCCATTGGGTTATATGCCTTGCCTGTGAATACTGGCAAATCTGCCTCTTTAGTTAGAAATCTACTTAAATTTCCTATTTGTACATTACCGCTATTTGTTGCTATTTGCTTCTGACATCTCTGCAATTTCTCCTCCATTTTATCTGTCTTACTCGCTACTTCTTCACTGATACTGTTAAATTTACTGTTAACCTCTTCCCTAATTTCTTGATTATCGCTCTCTAGTTTATTTTCTAAATTACCTATTTTAGCAATATTATTATCACACTTGACCTTCATACTGTTGACTTCTCCTTCTAAGTCAACCCTAACCTTACTACATTTAATTTTCACTTCCTCGTCAATTTTATCAACTCGCTCCGACACTTGTTGCATTCTGGCGTCAACCTTAAGTGACCATGATTCTTCCACCTCACTAATCCTGCTTTCTAACTTATTGTGAAATTCTCGGCCTACTTCATTAATTTGTTTATTGAAGTTCTCTGTAGCTTCATCAAACTTCTTACGTTGTTCATCTAGCTTCTTACTATGCTCAGTGAACTTAAGATCTATTGATTTCTCTAATTGATCACTACGCACGTCAAATTTCTTACTTTGTTCCTCTAACTTTGCACTTTGCTCGCCTAACTTAATATCTATGTTTCTGTTCTGTTCTGTTATCAGCATCGTCAGGTTTCGAAGCCAGGAAGGATTCTCCCCCTCATTAATCTGGATGTTTGTAGCCCCGTCTTGTTTATTTTCCTCAGTTTCCTGATTTATTCGCTTACTTTTGACATCTCATCATTGGTACCCTGCACATCTAATTTCGACATTTTAACTGATCTTATAATACTACGGTTTCTCAAATTTATGTTCCCCAAATTATCCCTGTTACTCATTACCCAAAAAACAACTCATCAAAGGAACACTCCTAATTTATAACCGTAGTTCCCTAACTTGATATATGCCTCTTTATTGAAAAACTCGGAATGAATGCAAAGAGTACTCGTTTATATCGTACATGAAAACAACTTTAAACTTTAACATACTTGAAATAAACTGGATTTATACATAATATCCATTCACTTCAGTACGATATTTCGTAGCCCCACATTGGTTGTGCCATTTGTAACGGCTACCTTCGTCGTTGGATATCGCTCTACAAGTTGGGCGATCATTTATAACGTTTCTACAGATATTACACTCAAGACTCCTTAAAACCACCTCATCGTTCTTATTTAGCATTGGCCTGTCTAGACAGACGACATACACTTCATTAATTTAGATTTACTGGGCGCCAGTTATCGTAAAGATAACACATTAAAATTTTATTTAGCCACGGCCGCTCCCTTCCTTGAGCCAAGATCTATCATCGGAGCGTAGGGCAATAAACTTGCTTTATGAGATACTCTTTGCATTCCAACTATCCTATATATTCAACTCCCAATGAACAAGACATTTTAACTAATACTGGTTTATTTACAACAAAATTATTAACATTTGATCTGAGGTTTCGAGCTGTGTACAATATGTGCATTAATATTCCCTAATTGTGGGGCAATATTGACTGTCTTCTCGCTAGCGCTGATCTTCTGTGTTGATAATAACTCGGTCCACATACCTGGTGCCTTGTGGTTCAAAGTCCATCTCGTTGGTCTGCTTGCAGTCTAATTTGAGATCTTACGCCAACACACGTTTATTGACCTTTGAAAACATATGTTTTCTTCTTGTTGTTGTTGTTGTTGTTGTTGCTGCTTGTTTCTGAGTTTGATCACCATGGTAAGCAAATTTGAACAAACCAGGCTAATTGAATTCACTAAGTCCCATCTTACTGAGCGACTGACGGAGTCTACGATTCACAAAGTCAGTGAGTGAGTGCGTGATCGAATATGTGAATGACAGAATAGAATCTATAGAATAGCCAGTGCTGAAGTCGCGCTGGGCTTTTATACACTCTGAATGGTCCCGATGTTTCGCGGCATAAATTTGCCCGCGACCCATCAGACCAATTATAGCAAAGCATTTCTCAGTCCTCAAGCGACGCTAAAACTTCTCCGAGCGGGAATACAGGCCCGCGTACTTCAAATATTCCACTCAGAACCCGCTATTCCTCTCGTTGCGCATATATATATTCCGCCGAAATCTTTCTCCAAGCCCTTGTCTCCAGTCAGCGTGGCTTCGCTCCAGAAATACATTTTCTTGCAATATGTTGCTTCACCGTCCGTAACTTCTTCCAACCATGCCCGTCCTGTCTTTACAATTTAACTAATAAAACAGCCCTAGACCTCTATAAAAAACCTGTTTCTTAATCTAAGCACTTGACAATATTATATATGACTATGGTAATGACGTGAATATGGTATGGCCCCTCCCTTGATATTAATGGGTGAATAAAACGATATAACTTTGATATTTCAATAATAATAATAATAATAATAATAATAATTTGTACCGTAATCAAGATTACGTTACATTACGCTCGACAGTTCTGCCAGGCGCTACAGTCTTGATTGTTTGTTTAATAGCAGTTTATAAACAAATAAATATATTTCCGTTGATTTTTCAAGAAATGCAAGATTTTTCCTGTACTACTGAGACAATTTGTAAGATTTTGGTACAAACCACACCTAACTCCCTCTGGTTTAGGAGCTTTACTTTTGTGAAACATACACCTTAGCGTACCGGTATTATATAATAAGATACTTAATAAATCATTTTTTACATGTTTTGCATTTTACTTTTATTTTTTTCTAGAGCTGTGCTCTTCTGCACATCGTTAAAAGCATTCCGGGCATTCTCAAGATCATGTAGCAAGTTTGCCAATATAGCATTGTCGTCGGCATATTGGAGTTCGAGGACGGAAGCTGTTGATACCTTTGTCTTTGCCCATAGTCGGCTAAGATTGATTAATCCTCTGTCTTTCCTGTATTCAATATCTACTCTCCACTGAATTTTCTCTTTGACTAGATGAAGTAACATGCCAACAAAAATTGAGAATAAGAATGTTGGGGCAAGCACACATCCTTGCTTGACACCTGTTCTCCAGGTCCATTACTGTTGAAGAATTGAGCCATTCATATTCTCATGGAGTATTTAATCTGTTTTTCGGTTGGTTCCTTAGTTTAGGGGCTGCTACATCGCGGTCATGTAGCCCCGTGTACTTAAGGGTGTATGTAGTATCTGTCTGATATCTGATGTTAACTGTGATGCCTGTATTAGTTTGTGTTATCTGTTTTAATTCAAGTAACGACTGCAGACGATAATTTCAAGTAGTTCCTACTTTTGCTACCAAATGCTACCATCCACAACACCTAGCTGCAAACTTATCTACTAGATGCCATCGTAACCAGCACCTGGCCAGTTCGAGGACTGATGAGGCACTGCCCATTTTAGCTACAAGTGAACGCAAATGTTTTTTCCTGTAATTTAACGTGAATGATTGAATTACGCCTTTATCCTAAGGCTGAAGTTTTTGATTTTGTGTTGGCAGTAAACATTTGACTGCCACATTTGAAAGACTCTTTAGGATGGCAGGAAGCATTGTCAAGAATATTTTCCTGTTTTGTTGCCGCATTTTTTCATTGAGCTTCGAAAGCCACGACCGAAAAATTTCACATGTCATCCATGCTTTTTTGTTTGCATGCGAGGAGACACCCAACTATGACAAGTCACGATTTTTGTAGCACCTTGGACCGACTGCCATGTAGATAAGTATTAGCTCTTCCTTTTCTCCAATTAAATTGAAACACAGACCAATCGTTAGTTTCTGTTTTGCCATTTTCCCACCTTGACATTGCTGACTTTTCTCAGTTAGTGTTTTATATGGAATTGCTTCAAAAAAAAAAAAAAAAAAAAAAAAAAACAACCCTGTCTCATCCATATTGTAAATGTCACGATCACTGTACTCGCTCAAAATTTGTTCAAGCCTAGCCTTCCACTCAGTAGCTTCTTCTTCATTTACGTAGGCACTTTCTCCGCAAACAGCTCGGAAAACAATACTGTGGCAGACGCGGAATTGATCTAGTCAACCGTTGCTCGCACTGAAGTTCTCGACGTTCAAATCCGATGCAAATTTTAGTGCCTTTTTTTTGCAGCATAGGCCCTGACACAGGTAGACCTTTAGCACATGCTTGGTTGAACCATTCCAGTGTAACTCTATTGACTTCCTCATATGGCTGCCAGTCTCTCTTCTTTGCATTTTTATTCGATTTTTTTTTCCCATTCTCTTAAATAACGTTCGCGGTTAGCTAAGATACTTTGAATTTGTGTTTTACCACAGTTTAATTTCTTAGCTAGGTCTCTTTGAGACCATCCTGCATCACCCATATGCGTCATTTCTTATTATAATCTTAAATATTTCTTTCAAACTTTAATTTGACTCTAGCCTCCATCATGTTAGTTCATCTCAACCAACAACGACCCTTATTTCTTATCTTTGTTGATGACTAACAAAATCTAAAAGACGATGAAATCCCCAAAGGAAATGTCAAAATAGGAAACAAAGGAATTTTCCTATAAGAAGGGGCAGATGACTTCGTAGTTCCGCTCCTTAAAAAAATAACCAACTCCTAGAAGAAAAAGAAGAAGAATTTGATTTATACAGCAAGTTATAAGAGCTGTAAGAGAGTCAAGATAGTCAATGTATTTTTATAGTTATAACTGATTAACAAATTTCACTTGAACTACTGAAAAGTCATCATCATCGGCTTTAACTCGAATCCGAGTATAAATCTTCTTCCTTCAGTCCAGTTTGTGGATGTGTTTAAGGTGACTAAAGAGTCCAATCCTGGCATGGAACAAGCGACCACACAAGTCGCATAGTATTGCTGGAGGAGGACGTGGTTGGGCTGCTCGAAGTTTCCTAGCTTGACGCTTGGCCTCTTCATGTATGCGTCGATCCCTTTCAAACGCCTTTACAGTATCCGAGATGGTACGGCGCCAAGTTGAGCGGTTTTCAGCCAGCATGTCCCAGGTTTGTGAATCAAGACCTGTCAATTTCAGGGTCTGCTTAAATTGGTCCTTGTAGCGCCTCTTAGGACCACCATGAGGTCTGGTGCCATAGCATAACTCACCATATAGCATTTGACGAGGTAATCTCACATCATCCATCCGATGGACATGACCAATCCATCTAAATTGGTGACCTATTATGGATGATTCTATGCTGTTGATTTGAGCCTTTTCCAGAACAGCAATATTGGTAATGCGGTCTTCCCATTTAATCCTCAGGATTGATCGAAGTTTTTGTAGGTGGAAACGCTCAAGCTTCCTAAGATCACGTCGGTAAAGGGTCCACGTTTCACAGCCATACAACAATGTAGAAATGACTACTGCTTTGTACACCATAAGCTTTGTACTCATGGATAGATCTTTATTCATGAAGACCCGGTGCGCTAATCGTCCATATGCTGCATGGGCTGCGCCAATTCTCTTATCCACATCCTGCTCACAGGTACAGCTCACAGAAATGGTACTGCCCAGGTACGAGAAGTGGTCAACCTGTTCTAATGGCAAATTTGAAATGGAGATATTGAACTGAGGAAGAGGTGTGCCTGGTGAAGGTTGTGCCAAGACTTTAGTCTTATTGACATTTATGGTAAGACCAAAGCGATCACATGCACTTTTGTACCAGTTAACTGACTCTTGCAGCTCTTCTGGTGTGAGAGTTGGTGACGCAGCATCATCTGCATACAACATGTTAGTAACCTTAGTAACCTGAGTTTTCCTCAAGGAGCGGAGACGAGTTAGGTTGAAAAGCCCTCCATCAAAACGATACTTGATCTCCACACCTGGGATGTTTGTGGGTGAATCATAAAGCATTGCAGCCAAGTACAGCGCAAAAAGCGTTGGAGCCAGTACACATCCTTGTTTCAGTCCATGGGTAATGGGAAATTCATCGGACATCTTATTCTGATGGCAAACCTGACCTGTCATGCCATCATGGAGAGCTTTGATTAGATCTACAAAACTCTGAGGGCAACCAAACCGCTTCAGCACTGCCCACATGGCTGGTCTTGGAACCGAATCAAATGCCTTTTCCAAGTCATAAAAGACTAAGAAGAGTGGATTCTGTTGTTCTCTACATTTTTCTTGTAGCTGTCTCACACAGAAAATCAAGTCAATTGTGCTTCTGGAAGTTCTAAATCCGCATTGTGACTCTGGGAGGATCCTCTCAGAGATAACCTTGAGGCGGTTAAGTAGAATTCTTGCAAAAATCTTCCCCACAATTGATAGCAGTGATATACCACGGTAGTTGCCACAAACACTGCGATCACCCTTTTTAAAGATAGTGACGATAGTGGCATTCTTTAGGTCTCCAGGTACCTTTCTTGATTCCCAAATTCTGAGGATAAGGATGAAAATTCTTGTTTTGAGGGAATGACCTCCGGCTTGAATTAGTTCCAGAGGGATGTTATCTGGGCCAGGTGCTTTTCTGGGTTTCAATTGGGTGAGAGCTGCACTGAATTCATGATAAGTAGGAGGTACTGCCAACCACAGTTGTTCAGGTTGTTGCGGCACATCACAGAGGAAGTCTTCAGCAGCTTCTGATGGACGATTTAGGAGATTGGAGAAGTGCTCCTTCCAGCGTTCCAAGATTTCTTGACTATCAGTAAAGGTAGTAGAATTATCAGCGCTTTTCAGTGTACCTGATGATGAGCGAGATGGTCCATATATTTCCTTGAGTACGGCATAGAAGTTCCTCAAGTCTCGAGCATCCGATAGTCTCTGCAGTTCCTGAGCCTTCTGTTGCCACCAAGTATTTTTAATCTGCCTTATCTGCGTCTGGCATTTACCCTTGAGTTCCAGTAGTTTATCTCTCTTTGTGTTGGAAGTTTGGTCTTGAAGATGGGCAAGATAGGCAATCCTTTTGGCATTGATGAGAGACAGAATTTCCTCATTGTTGTCATCAAACCAGTCTTGTCTTTTCCGCACTATAAAACCAATGGTTTCCTCAGCTGACTGTGTGATAATCTTCTGTAATGTGGCCCATTCTTGCTGAATATCATTTGTTACTGGGTTTTCTGATAACTGGGTGACGATCCTGTTTCCAAAATATTTGTACATGGATTCATCCTGAAGTTTGGATGTATTAAACTTCTTTCTTGGCAAATTTTTGATGTTCCTAGGTGGTTTAGGTCTGATGGATATCCTGAGCTTGCATATAAGAAGTTTATGATCTGTCCAACAATCGTCTATATTCCTTGCTGTTCTGGTAATAAGAGTGTCCTTCTTATCACATTGCCGGGTAATGATATAATCAAGAATGTGCCAATGTTTGGAACGAGGATGCATCCACGTGGTTTTGAAGCGGTCAGGTAGCCGGAACTGCGTGTTGGTAATGAAAAGTTCGTGTTCTGCACAAAGACCAAGAAGCAACAGTCCATTGGGATTACATTTTCCAAGTCCCTGTTTGCCCATCACATTATTCCATAGCCTGTGATCTTTCCCAACTCTGGCATTGAAGTCACCGAGGAGCAAGAGTTTATCTGCAGATGGTACCTTGGAGATGATTTCACTTAGCTGATTATAGAACTGAGCCTTTACTTCATCATCAGAATCTAAGGTAGGAGCATAGGCAGAGATGAGTGTCATAAAGGAACCTCCTGAGAGTGGTATGCGGAGAGTCATGAGCCTTTCGCTGATTGCAATGGGCGTAAGTTGGTGATAATTTACCAGTTTGGTCTTCACAGCGAAGCCCACACCATGAATACGACATTCACCCTCAACCTTTCCTTTCCAGAAGATGGTATATCCTGTTCCAGATTCAGTAATCTTGCCTTCAGCAGACAGCCTAGTTTCACTGAGAGCAGCAATGTCAACGTTGAGTCTTGATAACTCATGGGTTACGAGAGCTGACCTTCTCTCAGGTCTAATGTTATTGTCAAAATCAAGCAAGGTTCTGATGTTCCATGATCCAATAATCAAATTGTGATTCTTTACTGTTTTTGAGTTTCGACCGCATGAGGGGTGACCTGCTGAGTGCGGTTGCCCAGCCGGACCAAGATTGTGACTTCCGATGTTTAGCCCACCTTTTCTAGGGCCTTCCCCATGTGGGGTGGGCAGCGGTGATCCTAAATAGGCCTGCCCAAACACAGATGCAGAACCGAATTCCTGAGTAGTCACAGAGTCTCCGGAAGACGACCATCACACATCTGCTGCCAACGTGCAGGTCCGAACTAGGGGCTTCCAGTTACACCCATAACCTGCCCCCACCGTCCATATCCCATCGCCGTTGGACTTTGAAAAGTGACGTTCGGAAGAAGTGCCACTGGCGTGAATTTGTTTAGGGTGGATCTCAGCTTGCCAGGACGAGACCCACACACTATGATCTCTGAGCCTTATCCTGCGGCTCACAAAGAATGAGACATGCAGGACCGAACACAGAGACTGCAACGAACTGCCGCATACTCAAGTACTACTGAGGTGCGCCTTTACAGCCAGTCCGTCTGGCGTGGCCTCTTCCGCCTCTATGACCGTTGGGAGCCATGAGAGTGATTGGCTCCTCATCCGCTCATTTTGCCGTTGGGCCAAAACCTGCCCATCATAACTATGGACAATAGTTTGCCCTATTAAACCTGAGCAATAGGCTGCCCCTTCCGCCAACCACACTGTGCCAGAGTTCACCTCTTTCACTGCAGGTACCGTTGAGGACTTCACCGTAACCCTGGCAAGGGACCCTAACAAGGTACTACCAGCCGGGCCAGCTGGACCAAGGTTTTTTAAAGAGGTGTTACTCCTCTATCACTCCCTGCTTGATCATACTATATATATATATATACTGTAACACTGTATAACACTACACTAGGTGCTATTGCACCACACTGTAACACTCCACTAGTAGCAATACCTACACTGTATAACTCTACACTAGGTGCTATTGCACCACACTGTAACACTCCACTAGTAGCAATACCAACACTGTATAACACTACACTAGGTGCTATTGCACCACACTGTAACACTCCACTAGTAGCAATACCTACACTGTATAACACTACACTAGGTGCTATTGCACCACACTGTAACACTCCACTAGTAGCAATACCTACACTGTATAACACTACTCGAGGTGCTACTGCACCACACTGTAACACTCCACTAGTAGTAATACCAACACTGTATAACACTACACTAGGTGCTATTGCACCACACTGTAACACTCCACTAGTAGCAATACCTACACTGTATAACACTACACTAGGTGCTATTGCACCACACTGTAACACTCCACTAGTAGCAATACCTACACTGTATAACACTACACTAGGTGCTATTGCACCACACTGTGTCACTCCACTAGTAGAAATACCAACACTGTATAACACTACACTAGGTGCTATTGCACCACACTGTAACACTCCACTAGTAGCAATACCAACACTGTATAACACTACACTAGGTGCTATTGCACCACACTGTAACACTCCACTAGTAGCAATACCAACACTATATAACACCACACTATGTGCTATTGCACCACACTGTAACACTCCACTAGTAGCAATACCAACACTATATAACACTACACTATGTGCTATTGCACCACACTGTAACACTCCACTAGTAGCAATACCAACACTGTATAACACTACACTAGGTGCTATTGCAGCACACTGTGACACTCCACTAGTAGCAATACCAACACTGTATAACACTACACTAGGTGCTATTGCACCACACTGTAACACTCCACTAGTAGCAATACCAACACTGTATATCACTACACTATGTGCTATTGCACCACACTGTAACACTCCACTAGTAGCAATACCAACACTGTATAACACTACACTAGGTGCTATTGCACCACACTGTAACACTCATCTGGTAACAATACCAACACTATATAACACTACACTATGTGCTATTGCACCACACTGTAACACTCCACTAGTAGCAATACCAACACTGTATAACACTACACTATGTGCTACTGCACCACACTGTGTCACTCACCTGGTAGCAATACCAACACTGTATAACACTACACTAGGTGCTATTGCACCACACTGTGACACTCCACTAGTAGCAATACCAACACTGTATAACACTACACTATGTGCTATTGCACCACACTGTGACACTCCACTATTAGCAATACCAACACTGTATAACACTACACTAGGTGCTATTGCACCACACTGTAACACTCCACTAGTAGCAATACCAACACTAAATAACACTACACTAGGTAACATACAAAATCTCTATAGCCCAATTGAAATAACCAGAACATAACACATCATAATCAACTTCAAGATTACACCAAACTTATCTCAGATACCGACAGATAATGCTCCTTTCTATTATATCGAGGTATCAAATGGCATGAAGGCCTCCATCCAGACCTGTTCAATTGACAGAGAACTGAACTAGACTATTAAACCACCTGATGGTTAGTGAGCACTGAACAATTAACATGACTCGTAAGCATTTGGAAATACACCTGTCTAGTTTTGCATATTTACTTCATATGAAACATAAACTATGAACTGTCGATCCTCTTTATAGATTCCATTATTACAGTGAATTCATTTGCAATGATTTAACCTCCTCTAAGCCTGGAGCGAGAGAGTGACTCTATCCCAGGAATCAGTTCCAAGGCAAGTTTTTTTTGTGTCTTCTTCAATACACCAAACGAAACAATCCTTATCCCATTGTCACTCATGTTTGGAAACTTCATTGAATGACAGCACATTCTAGTGAAAAAAGGTTCTAACATTCAGGTTTCCTACTATCACACCAGATGTCTCTTCTCGGAAAGGAATGTGCCAAAGGAATGTCTGGCACAATTATTGTGATTATTATTTTATTTTTTATTTAGTTTACGGCCATTAGAGACCACATCGAACAAGTGTTGCACATTCATAGAAGCCTTCTTTGCAGCCCAGTTTCATTGCATTCTTTCCCCGACAGCCTGTCTCCACCATCCATCCGCTGTTCAGTTTGCCTTCTCTGCGATAGCCCTTAATGTTATAGATCTCTTGCCAGTACGTAAATCTATAAGCATTTTGTTTGCACTTCATAACCATTATTTCTAGATCCTCCCTGACCACCTCAGAGGTTTTAGGTCTGCCATCAAATATGGTGAAAATTTTCTAGTCAACTGCCTTTCGTCCATTCTAATCGGTGATCATAGAATTTGAGTCTTCACTTCTTTATGGATTCTAACAATCGTTCATTACTTTGATACATTTCCGTGCTTCCTCGCAACCTGTATTGTCCAGCCACAATCTTTGGAACCCATTATATTCCCAAGGATCTTTCTCTCCGACTTCTCTGCTTAGTATTATTCTTCTTCTTTCTTCTTTCTTTGTTTAGGCCTGCTATGGACCACAGCATTTCAACTGCTTACATCTTTAGGCATGATCTTAGCCCAGTGTTCACGCATTCGCTGCCTGTGAGACTCCTTCCTTTCTTCAGACCACTTCTTGCCGGTTTTTAATTTTGCCTTTTCTTGGAATTGGTGGTGTGCTCCAAGCTTTTCCTTCAAACGGTCACGTTCCATAATGTCTGCGTGGGTGATCCCTACTTCGTGTAAATCCTTGTCTACCTAACAAAACCAGGGGCCCTTGGTTTTGTTGTTGTTAAGAAAGTAGGTAAATATCCGACTGGTGATTCTCTCGGGTTTCATATGGGTTAAGTGGCCATAGAAAGATATTCTTCTGTTCCGAATTACTTGAGATATCCTTTCTACATGATGGTACAGCTCATTGTTATGCCGCCTCCTGTATTCACCATCGTCTTTCAACGGCCCTAAGATCTTCCTGAGGATCTTCCTTTCCTTGGCTTCCAATTTCTCAACCAGACCCTTCCTATTCATGGCCAGGCATTCTGCTGCGTACAGCGCCTCAGGTCGGATAACTGTACGATAGTATCTTAGTTTGGCATTGCGGGACTCTGTTCGCTTGTTGTACAATCCTTTCGTTAGCTGGTAGGCCACTTCCATCTTGTTCATTCTTGATATGAAGGCTTCCTTCTCTGATATGTTGAGCTCGATCCACTCCCTTAGGTACTTAAACTTTTTTGCCTGATGGATCTTTATTATTATTATTATTATTATTATTATTATTATTATTATTATTATATTTCCTCATGCCCACCTGTGGAGCGCAATAGAACTTATTTAGCTGATGTTTTTTCTTCTACCAAATTCTCTGAAAATCTTCCTCCGTTCTTCAATCCATGGTTTCTTGGTCCTGGTATTCAATTTCCCAGCGAAATTATAGTTGTTGATTACCATTTTGAACTGGAAGTCAGTTGTTCTTGGCTTTCATTGAGAAAGCAAGGTTCAGAATCCTTTTGTTGAACCTGTCATTGTTCATTCTGAGAATGTGGCTGTAGAACGTCAGTCGCCTTTTCCTGAAGGTGTCGGTGACCTTTTCAGCATGGTGATAAAACTCCCGAGACTTCCGTTTCATCCAAATTCCTTCTGAGCAGACTGGACCAAGGCCTTTCCTCAATACTTTCTTGTTTCTCTGCGTCTTTAATAAGAGATCTGCCTCCAATGATAAAGATTTCCGAGGTGCACAGAGCTTCAGGTTTGATTACTGTGGTATAATGTCTTAATTTTGCGTTCTTCGATATTTATTTTTTGTTCTTTTCCAGGTGATTCTACAGGCCTTCTATAATTTTGAAATTCTCTCTTTGTTTGCCTCAGGATTCAATCCTGATGGCAGAATTACTTCTCCTAATGAGTTCTGCTGAATTTGATCTTAAGAGGTTTCCCATCTAGATAACGAGCAGATCCTTCCATGTATTGAGTTTTTCATATGATTTTTGGAGCCTGATCTTAGCTGCTATTTTGTAATGTCTTTCAAGGGCCTGAACTGCTTCTTGATTGTTAGAAAGAATTGCTAGATCATCTGCAAAGGCCAAGCACTGCAGATGAATTTTGTTTTTGAGTAATCGACCAATAGTTATATCTTTTGTTTTATTTTCCTATGTCCAGATAACTTTATCAAGGACAAGATTGAACAATAACGGAGATAGTCTGTTTCCTTGTCGAAGCCCTGTGTTAATTGGGAAAGTGTCAGAAGTTAACCTTGAAATTTTAACTTTTGAAGTTGTTGCTATTAGTGTATGTCGAATTAAGTCTCTTGTTTCCCTGTCAACTTTGAATTCTTTTAGAATATTGATTAATATGTGTCGGTCTACTGAGTCATAAGCCTTCTTGAAGTCAACAAAAAATTATTACTATTAGTGAAAAGGAAGGGGCGTTCTCCACTGAAAAAAGGATCTTGACATTCGAGAGGAAGGAGTTTTGGAAGCATAGGAAAGAAAAATTGTCCTTGTATAATTGATTTTAGTGGTCCTATGTTGGCCATAAAATATGAAATAATAATCATTAATGTGATTGAACCACTTGAGTCCTTACATGCACTTTTCTTTGAAGGTTGTACTGTTGTTTCTTATTGTGATCACCCAGTATATCTTCCTTTGGGCAGAGCTCAATCAATGTTCTCAATTTATCTGATATCTCGATTGGTCGTCTGTGTGTTATTTCCCCTGAAAATTTATGAGTTTGAAGAATGATGTTGATTTTATTTATGTTCTCTGCTAACTCGAGGTCAACTGTTTTGAAGTTCTGTGGCTGCTTTATTATATAAAAGTTATTAGAAACAAATTAAACCGTTTAAGAAAAGCCAGTAGTAAATGTAAGGGAGTGGGGATATCATCGTTCGAAGGTGCATTGACCTGCTCTCTCTTAGGAGTGGCTGCCATCATGGTTAAGACAAAAATATTCCAATGAGTTTCCTCTCTATTCTTTTGCCCAGAATCTCAAGGTAGTCTTACTGGAAATTAGTGTTTGAATTGGTCTGTTGCAGAGCGTGAGATGGCAGGAGATGCGAGTGCCCAACAGCCTATAGCCGAAGAAGCCATTCCCACACTAAGCTGGCCTCCAGAAACATTTGATCCAACGTCGGGAGATGAGGATAGTCTTATGGGTCTGGCTGCATCGGGTACGCCCAACAACAAGCCAACAGCTAGCGGTAAGTAATGTTACAACTATTACCGTTTTAGAATGTCTCTCCCATGACACAAAGATGAAAGGGAAGCCTTCAGCTTTGAAGAGTGCAGCACAAACTGTCAGATAACAGTGTTAAACGGATTGGTGAAATTACCAGAGCTCCAATGGCTCCCAACTCGAGGTATGCGCGACGGTAGCTGAGATCATATGGCATTCCTTATTCCCTTGTACTCTCTGACAAGTTGTACAAATATGTAACTGAGCATTGCATGCATTGAAAAAGGAACACTCTTATCCTCTTCCAACACACAATATTTTACTGCAAGGATCCTCAACATGCACATTACATGCGTCTCACCAGGAGTTACAGTACCAGACTGTTGCTACCAAAGTAGCTGACCACTGCCTGATAGAAATTGGAAGCTTTCTATATTCTGTTGTTAATCTCTTGATGTATGGTATTGTCCAAGGAAAGAATACTACCTAAATACTGGAATTTGTCTACAACATTTATTTCCTCATCTCCAAGTCTTAGATGGACAAATTGCTACCTATTTAAACTCAAATTGCTACAAACTGAAAGTTCTACAATAACCATTTCAAAATGCTTTCTGTTTTGAGCAATTCTGTTGATTGACTTTAGACTGAAAAATGGATTCCAATATTTCAAATGCTATTCTCTCGTATATTTAACCCTGCCCTATCGACAGAAGTGTTGTATCTTTGAAACTTTTGCCAGGTGAGCTGATAAATATTGTATTGCTCGGGTCTCCCTAACATTTTGAATATTTCAAGGGATGTGTGTGCTCTTCGAATTTTGACATAAATTAAATGACATTGATAGGTTGATAGACGGATTCTTCGGACAATAATCAATAAAAGAAAACACCAGATTGAGGGCCAGTGAAGACTTTTGCCCAATTCAATAGTTTACAAGGAAAAATCTATCATTGACACGATGCGAAAACGACGGATTGCGTTTTTTGGGCACGTATCCCATTTGCCAAATACTAGACTCCTGAAACAACTTTTTGACTTCTTTTGGAACAGTAAAACAAAAATCGCATGGTTTAAAGAAATACAAATGGATGTAGAGGAATTGAAAATTACTAAGCATCAAATTGAACATACAGAAGAGAAACGGCTTCTGGATATCAAATACACTCGACTAACATTCAAAATTTCACAGCGTAAGCAATATCTGCAGAAGAACGGTCTGCAAGATCTTCCAGAATGAAGAAGTATTGGGAAAGAAAAAAATTATCTAGTATTAAGAACTGAACTTAGTATTTGAAGACTTTGTATATAAGGTTTGATTTTTGGTGCTCCAATGTGGGTGTCAACAGTGTAAATAAATAATAAATAACATTGAGTTTTGGGGGACAAGGATATCTTTGAATCAGGCAGGGTTTTGAATTACTAATGTTTTGCTGTAGTGGTAAACTGGACATTAGGCCCTAGTTATCAAACATTGCATTGTGTATTGCAGGTTCTGGGTCTGGAGGTGCTCCCAGTAATTCCTGTGTGGTGGATCCTGCCGAGCGTAAGAACAATGCTCTGGTTGCGCTCTACATGCTTTGTGAGAGCCAAACCCTGGTGCCGTACCTCAGGTCTATGCTTAGTGCGAAGTAAGTTTGCTCTTCAATCCTTCTTTGCCTGTTCAGTGTACAATTTCTTTTCAAATTGAAGTGTTTGTTTTGTAGTTGTAATATGTTTTAATAGACCAGTCACAAATAATATCCCCTTGTGCTGTTGTAGGGATGCTCAGGGTCAGACGCCCTTCATGCTGGCAGTGTCATCACGTGCGTACCATGCTGCCCTAACTCTGTTAGACACTATCCAGCGTGTGACGAGCAAGGACGAGGCGCAGAGGAAGACGCTGATTGCAGAGATGGTGTATCCCACTGGCTCTAGTCCCGATGACTCACCACTCCACATGGTCTGCTGCAACGACACCTGCAGCTTCACTTGGACCGGTGCTGAACATATCAACCAAGTAAGTAGTGGTGGGAATAGGGTGGTACACTTTCAGTGTTATTTCACATAAAAACTCTGATGATATTTAATGATTTCAATTTTTTAAACGCACATAAGTCTGTGCACAGAGAAAATTTTATGGACAATTTTAGAAAAGATGTTAAAGAATTCGCCAATCAATACTTTTTGAAACCTATTTAATTTACGTATTAATGATGGATGATACATGTTTCGACCTACATTGAGGTCTTCTTCAGTCAGTATTAAAAATTGTCGATTGTTGAAAAACTAGGTTCTAATATGAATGTTGGGTAAAAAAAACTATATAATAAATTTGTAATTGAAATAAATAAAGAATCAATCAAAATGGATATCCTTACAAAGAGAAATAAAAATTATTTTTATACAAATATAATATTGTGTTTCACAGTAAAAACCCTCAACAATCGTCAGTAGAAAGTTAAACTTACTGAAGAAGAGGACCAAGAAATGATTGACTGAAGTGGTCCAATGAGGCCGTAAAAGCAGAAGAAGAAGATATAACCGAAAGTATATACAACAAAAAATACTTATAGATTGCAGCAAAATTAAGACATTATAAAACAATTACAGTCAGAGGTGACTTATGCTAGTGAAACTATTTTCAAAACTACTAATACAGCTGAAATAGATAAAATAGTTAAAACACAGCGAACAATAATTAGGACATGCATAAATAAGCAATATCAAGTTAATGTTCATAACAGAATAGCATCAAATAATAATATTGATAACAATTAGAACGAAACGGATTTCATTTTTTAGACATCTTCTTTGAACACCGGAAACTAGAATTAGTAGAAAAATTATGGAATACCAATACCTACCAGGATTAAATGGATCACAGAAATCAAGGATGCTATTAAGGAATTCCAACCTTTGGGTGTGGCGAACTCATCGTACATCATCATCATCAAGTTTCCACTCCAGTTTCCCGGGTTTGGTTTACGAGCGCTCTCCATTTTGGTCGATTCATGTACCACTGCTCCTTCAAGACTTCATCCCAGTTGATTCCCTTGGATGTGATATCTTCCTTCACTTCGTCCAGCCATCTCCTCCTAGGTCTTCCAAAAGGTCTCTTTCCAGTAATCTCAGTATGTAACCATTGTTTTGCAATTCTTCCTTCTGTCATACGTTTGACGTGACCAAACCATCGCAAACGTGCCCTAGTTATGGTCTCCTTCAGGGACTGATTTATTCCAGCTTGTTCTCTTATCCTCTCATTTCTTACTTTGTGTTTCCTAGTTTTTTGAAGCACGCTTCTTAGAAACTTCATTTCTGAAGCCTGAAGTCTGCTGTCATCTTTTTTGGTAGTTGTGCATGTTTCCAACCCATAAGTCAATATAGGGACAAAGTATGTTCGAAACAGAGTTTGTTTTGATCTTAGTGGCACTTGCTTATTCCAGAGTAGATATTGAACTTGCTGATAGAATTGACTTGATTTCTGAATACGGTTATTTAATTCAAGCTGTATTCTGTTGTCACTTGATATCATGCATCCAAGGTACTGATACTGGTTTACATTATATGCCCTCCAGCATTATATTATCTTTACTTCTCTGTCTGTTAACAGACATTGCAGCAGTTTTTGTAGCACTTATTTTTCAGTCCATATTTTTTCAAATGATCATTCCAGACGTTCAGCCTTTCCTGGACTTCCAGCTCACTATTTCCCCAGATAACTAAATCATCTGCAAAAGCAAATGCTTGAAGATCAATATTGGTGCTCTGCTTCACTTCCTTTATGATTTCATCCACGATGGTGATGAATAGTAATGGTGAAAGGGCACTGCCTTGTTGCACTCCTCTCGATGTCTGGAACCAATCTGAATATCCATTTCCTACTTGAACACAGCTGTAGCAGCCTTCGTAAAGCATTTTTACTCTCTGAATGAGTTCCATAGTCACATTCTTCTTTTTAAGACACTCCCATATAGTTGTTCTAGGGACACTATCGAATGCTTTTTCGATGTCTAAAAACACAAATGTCAAATTACGATCTTTATCCCAGTGCTTTTCCAATATCATTTTCAGTGCGAATATGAGGTCTATTATTTATTTTAATTTTTTAGCCAACATAGGACTATATTAGTCAGGTTTATGGAGGTTTTTCTTCTTTTTGTCAGCCCAATATTTCTTCATCCTTTCTGAACGTAATTTTCTTTCTGCTTCAGGAACGACTCTTCCTATTCTCTGCTTGTTGATTTTTGTCTGTAGTCTAGTGTGTTTGTCTTTCAGAATCTTGAGTGTGTCTGTCTTGTATTTTAAATCTTCTATTGTAATATGTAACTCTCTCATGTCTTCTTTAAGTTCTGTGATCCATCTAATATTGTTCTTACTCTTAATCGTCCATAATTTTTCTATTATTTTTCTACTGATTCTATTTTCTGGTGACCGTATTAGATGCCCTAAGAATGATATTCGTTCCTTTTTCATTGTGCTTGTCACTGGTTTTATTTCTTTATAAACTGTTTTGTTGGAAGCTAGTCTCCAGACTCCATTTACTTGATAACTTTTATTTAAACAGGTTCTCACTATTCTCCTTTCTAACATGAGTACTCTATTGCAACTGTGTTTGTTGTCTTGAATAATGTTTCACATATATGAGGTCTATAGTTGATCTATCTTTCCTAAATCCATATTGTTCTTCTTGCAGTTGGGGTTCAATAATTTTCCTTAATCTTTTCTCAAGAATCTTCTCAAATATTATTAAACCATGAGACCTCTATAGTTGTTGCACTTTTTTCAACTTCCTTTCTTAAACAGGGGAACTATAACTCCCTTCTTCCAGTCATCTGGTATTATTTTATCCTTCCATATTGCCCTTATTACCCTGTATAGCCATTGAATTCCTTGTGGGCCAGCAGCTTTAATCAGTCTGCACTTAGTTCATCAAAGCCAGTAGCTCGTTCATTGCGCATACTTTTAAGGGCTGATTCTACTTCACTCCAAGTTGGTGGCGTTTCTTCAGATATATTATCACTTGACTGAATCGTACAAATTGCCTAAATATGATAGTGTGTGTGTCCAGGCGTTGGATGGAGGTCCTTGATTCCCGCCCCAACCCAGACCTCTGGAACCGGGAAATGAAGAAGAACAAGAAGATTAAGTAACTCCAAATAACACTCGACGACCTGAAAAAGAAAACTGAAATAATCAAAATTTTACAACCTGAAGAATAAAACTGAACGAATCAAAATTTTACAAGACTCACATATTAGCTTACCAACCAAACTTAATAAAAGAGCTGCAGACACGAAGTTAACATCTGAGAGAATGAAAACCTATTGGCAAAATAGAGGAACTAAATTGGCTAAGGCTATGTAGAATTGATTGCAGTGGACCAAGGTTGGCCATAAAATATAACATAATAAAAAATGATCAACAATAAATAATAATTAATAATAATTAAATAACTAAATAACTTATTAAATGAATAATAAATAAAGAATAATTAAAATATAATACTGAAAGAGTTACTTCGGCTGTTAGGTCAGGGGGATGATAATAATGTTATGAGCCCCAGAGATGCAACTTGGTATGATTAATTACTTAAACAAAACGGATTCACTTTTGGCTGCCCTGCTGCTCGTCTTGACGCAGATGGATTTCCAAAACAATTGATTATCTGCTTTCATGTGGGCTCAGTTCATCGTGAATTGCAGTTCATGAGTCTGTAAGCATTGAAATTACATTACAAAAGTCCAAAAATATTCATTGATTATGGCTGCAAAAGTCTTTAAGGTTTTAAGGTTAGTTTATGGAGTGTTGACCACTGTGTATCAAACAATTGTTGTTTATACATCATCGTAGCTTTACAAGTTTATGTTGTGTGCACACATTCATTGTAGTTAGATCATAGAATAGTCTATAAGTACTTTTGAATTTTGCAGGATATCTTTGAGTGCCGAACATGTGGTCTGACGGGCTCCCTGTGTTGTTGTACGGAATGTGCCAAGGTGTGCCACAAGGGACACGATTGCAAGCTAAAGCGCACCTCCCCCACAGCTTACTGTGACTGCTGGGAGAAGTGCAAGTGTAAAGCGCTCATCATGGGACACCAAGGCTCTCGCTATGACCTTCTGTGCCGTCTTATCACTGAAACTGAACTAGTCACCCAGCCAAATGGACGGTGAGTGTTCACTAGTATTTGATGTCTTCATTATTCTTTGCAACAAACTAAAATAATATCACAAGATAAAGAACTTACTGCTTATAGTTGAGAATGGATATAAGTAAAATGCGTGCATGTTTACTATGTTATTTTGTTAACAGTTCATCCATATTGACTAATGGTAAAACCGGGTGAGTTAGCCGTGGTCGTTACGGCATGACTGCTGGCAGTCGCTCACATCCGGGAGGCGAGGAGGTTCGAATCCCCCCGCCGGCAACCTTGAAGATGGTCTTCTGTGATTTCCCATCTTCCTTCCAGGCAAATGCCGGGGTTGGTCCCTAACTATAGGCCACAGCCGCTACCTTCCAACTCCTCGACCTTCCATTCCAACTTTCCTCCCCAACGGTACTTGTAGCTCACCCATTGGGTGTCCGTCTCGAAGCAGCTACAAAAACTGGCGAGCCGAACATGTCCTCGGACACTCCCGGCATTAAAAGCCATATGCTTAAAAAAAAAAAAATGTATATATATACTGTATATATATATATATAATGGTAAAATATATGTATTATGTAATCCGCCCTGTCACAGTATTGACAGGGCAGGTTATATAATACATAAATTTGGATAAAAGTGTAAATTCACTTGCCTTAATTTTTCAGAGAAGAGACTCTTAAAAGCATTAGATATACATTTTTGATGCTGCTGGGGACACTGCAATAAATGTTTTGTAGTGAGGAGTTTTTTTTTTCCCCGTGCTGTGCCGATCAAGGATGTGAACTTGTCTGGTGAGGAAACTAATCCTATAAATAACAAGTAGTACCATGAAGAACTAATAGCCTATTTACATTTATCCTACTGTCTTTTTCTAAAATTTCTTCGGCCTATTAGGATTTTCCATGTTATGTCATAAGCAACTTTTGATACATGATCTGTGTTGTGATCCAGAGTAGAGCAACTATTTCAGACTCAATATTCATAAGTTCTAGTCATATCAGACAAGAATCATTAAAATAATGTTTTAAGGGATGTCAATGATCTTACTTTGGTACTAGTGCTTTCATCGTTCCTCCAACACACCTTCACATGATGAGACACCAATATAGCACTAAGGAATTGTGTACTGGTTTATCAAGAGACAGGTTCAATAGAGCACAGTAAAATATGTTATTTTCTGTTATGAACATGCATATACCTTATTGGCCTGAAAATAAGCCGCACCCTTAATATTCGAAGAGGAAAAAGGAAAAAAAAGTTTATGCCCGAAAATAAGGCGCATCCGGCTTAAGGGACGACACATTTATTTTCTTGTACTTACCAACATGTAAACATGTTTTTGCTGACGTGAGATACACAACACTGGCACCTAACTCATTACCATTATTGTCTTATTCACTGTCATCCCTGCCAGTATTCACTTCATCACTCACTATTTTCTTCATTCTCCTCCCTTTCTTCAGCTTTGTCCCACAAAGCGTCATCCTCGCAGCCATCCAACACATTTGATATGCAGCCTTCCTTGAACCCTTTAATGATGGACTCTGATAATATGGTGAACCATTAAGCAAGAATGGTCAAAACCCGTGATGTGTATGCAACTTGACTGCTTTATATGTGCAACTGGATGATCTAATGAAAGGCGAAAATTACAAATATAGCCACTCGAAACTTTCTTACAGAGCTTACTGAAACTGTGGTACCGTAGATTATTCCAGCTTACGAAACAATACCGTGTTACCGAATAACAATTTCAATGCCAAAACAAAAGGTTGCATTGCTGTCATTAAATGCCACGAGTTTCTCTTACAGACTTTAGTGTTGCTGTGTTCTCAAACACTTCTTTTTATTCCTTCTCGGGCTGGCTGCGTGGCTCAGCGGTAACGTTCTCGCCTGCTTTAACCAAGGTTGCTGGATCGAATCCTGGCGCGGCCAGTTGGCATTTTCACTGCATGTTCGTGAAGTAATTCAAGTTATTTCTGGGCATCAGAAATGTTTGGGAGCAATTAACGCCATGTCATCCGCAAATGCCAAACATTCGAGTGCTATTCCTTTGAGTTTTGGTTTTAGTCTGTGGGATGGTGCACCAGCCCATCTCCATTCTCGGACGACTTTTTTGAGAGCACAATTAAACAACAATGGAGATAATCCATCTCCTTGACGCACTCCTGTATCAATTGAAAATTCTGCGTTCGGTCCTCCCATAAATTTAACCTTTGAACTTGTGTTTAAGAGGGTATCTTTGATGATTGATGTCTTCTTGCGATCTAATCCAATTTCTGTGAGTACAGCAACAAGGGATTCACAGTCAATGCTGTCATAAGCCTTTGCAAAGTCAACAAAAGTAATGACATAATTTTTGTTTGACATTTTACGGAAGTAAGACATTGAGTTTTTCAAATTGTGAATGTGCTCTGTACACGACCGGCTTTCCGAAACCCACCTTGGTATTTATCAATCTGAGGATCCAGTTGAAAATAGGCACAGTTCGAAAGGGCTTTGGACAAAATTTTGTAAGTTACCGAGAGTAATGAGATCCCTCGGTGAAGTGTTTGGATTAGTTTTGCTACCTTTCTTGTATACTGGATGGATGATCCACCATTTTCCAATCTGGAGGAATTTTTTCAGTTTGCCAGATTTCATCAATAATTTCTTTTGAGTTTGATGATGAGGTTTTCACCTACATTTTTCCATATTTCTGCAATGTTCTGGTCCTCTCCCGACGCTTTGTTGTTTTTCAAAGATTGGATTATTTCCCGTACTGTAGCTCCGGAAGGTTCCGAGTCAGGATTCCATAGGGTATGACAAAATTGAAATGTTTCCTAGGGTTTCTCACAATTGAGTAGTTTACCAAAATAATCCACAAGAAGTGCACAATTTTCAAAGCTGGAGTGGGCGATGTTCTCTAGGTCGTTTTGAAACTGGGGGGGGGGGATATTTAGTTAATTTCTGCTTGAATGTTCTATAGTTATTTCTAGAATGATGTTTCTTAAAGCCTCTTCTATCTCTTATAATTTAGTGTTCTCATGTTTTTTACGAATCGCTCTTGCTGATTTCATTACTGTTTTTCTAACGTCTTGAAGATATTGTAATGTCCTTTGATTCTTGTTGCACGTCCAGTTCAGCCATGCTTGTTTTAGGTTTATGAGGTGGTCACACTCATCAGTCCATCGTGCATGTTTCCGTATCCTGGTTAGTGGTGAATTTTTTCCAGCCGTTTTTAGAAGTTCGGCTTGAAGTTGCTGCCAATTCTGTGGGGTTAACTTTTGTGTCTCTTGCGTGAATTCCATACTATTTTGTATAAGATGGACATCATATCGATGGGGTGGCAATTTTGGAGCGAATTTCCTCCTTTCTGGGATAATGTCCAAAGAGAATTTTGTGGGGTAATGGTCAGAGTCCAGATCTAATGCTTTGAGGACTTTAATTTCATGATTACCGCAGTGTTGGAACGAGAGATCAGTACGTAGTCCAACTGAAATTCACCCAATTGTGGATTTGGAGAAATCCAAGTCTTCGTTTTTGATGATTTTTTCTTGAAAAATGTTGATTTAAAAAATAAATCATGGTTCCTGCATATCTCTATTAGTCTCATGCGATTTCTGTTAGTTTGCATATGACCTGACCATTTACCAACCCAGTATTTGTACTCCTTTTTCCAATCTGTGTATTGCAATTGACCAATTTCGACAAGAATGACCCGTGCGGCGTGGCGAATTGGCACACAACTGGGCTTGACCGCTCGGTGAGAATGTTACCAACTCAGACCATGAAGCTGTCTCACAACACCGATCACGTCCCCCCCCCCCCATAGAACAGTGGAGAAAGATAAATTAAATTATGGGAATACCAAAGGCACACATAGGAGACAACAAGGATAACCGAGCAAACGTGGACTCCCATGCTTTTGCAGATGGTATAGCCATCATAAGCGAGACGGAAGAAGATGCAAAGAAACAGCTTGACAACTTGAGCAAGGTGGCCAGCAGAGTAGGGCTAAGGATCGCTTATGACAAGACAAAGTCTGTGGACACCAGCGGTAATTGGAAAACTCCAGAAGGCACTGTGCTGAGGGTCGGTAAGTTTAAATACCTCAGAGAATATATAACAGGATGGAACAGAAGTAAGGAGGGGATAAAGGAGAGGGTGAAAAAGATGAGAATATCCTATATGGCAACCAGAGACATGTACAATAAAAGAAATATATCTACGGAAGCAGAAATCTGACACTACAAAGCAACAGTAAGGAATGCTGCAGGGACTATGACACTAGGCAGGTATGGAGCCAAACAGCTTGTGAAGGAAGAGCGAAAAATACTGAGGAAAATACTGGACCAAAAAGGGGAGGTGAAAGATGGGTATGAAGATCAAGAAATGAACTACTGTATACAAAAATGAGGACTATCTCAAAAGAAATAAGACTCGGAAGAGCATGATTTGCTGGACATGTAATTAGGATGGAGTTAATTATTGTTGTTTTAAGATGGAGAGATTGACTAGAAGGATATGGGGACAACAGGGAGGACAAGAGGAAAAACAGGAACCAAATGGGTGGTTGAACTTCGGAAGGACTGAACTGAGATGGGGATCAAGGTGGAAGGGACAGAGAACTGGAGAAATAAATATGCACTAACCGATATACCGGAACTGACGACAGAAGGATACCATAAAAGGATTGAGAATCATCAATGGTGAAGACAAGATAAGGGTACACTAAGGATTTCCAAGGAAGAACAGGAGAGAAGACAGTGGATGAAGAGGTTCTGGGAGGAGAAAAGGAAGCAGACCCAAACCATGGCAGAGCTGCCCGCGGTCCCATAGAAGCCATAATGAAAGAAGAATGAAAGTAATGTGTTTATCGCGTTATTATCTGCACGCACACCTGGAAATACGTTTAGCACCACTCTAGCCGATTGCAATTCTCATCATCACCGAACTCGCAAGTTCAGACTTTTGTTCCGCTGGACAGCATTAGCGAGCAGTTATGGTGGCCGCGGCAGTTGATATAACTTCTTACTGTGCACGCAGGTCGATGCCAATTCTCAGTCACAGTTTGCAACAAGACTTGTTCGCCGGTCGTTATTAAGGTGCAGTAACTGGGTGTCTGTATCAGAGGAGCAGTCAGCATGTGGCAGGCAGATTCAAATGGGAGGGGCACTAAATAACATAATGCCAGAGTTTTCACTTCCAGTTTTTATAAAATATATGCTGGTAGTAATTGCATGTGTGTGGTCTGTTTCCTCTGTAGACCCATTTAAGACTAATATTAATGTTGTTCTTTCCAGTGGCGAGAACATTCTGCTGTTCTTGGTGCAAACTGTGGGCCGCCAGTCCATGGAGCAGCGTCAGTACAGAGCATCTCGGCCACGCAGCGCCTCTGCCTCTAGCAGGAAGACGCCCTCATCAGATCTGGGTGAGTCGAAAGTGCGCCGCATTCGCTGTGACTTGAAGCGCTTTTGGGAAGGGCACCTCCTTGGATGGGATCCCTGGACAGGTAAGAAAGGTTGTCCATATTCCTTCACCTTAGATTATAGTGTTCTATCTCCATTTGCTGCTTTACTTTGGAGAAAATGTAAAATTGTTGCATTGTCAGTGCTGAGGAAGGCTTTCTTTTATCCAATTTTCATGTGTATTAAACTACGTTTAAATTAAATTACTCCTTTTCTCAAAAAAATACAGTTGGAACAGATGGGCAGATGGATTGTATAATATTACTGTGTTTATTTTTCTAAAAAGTGGGATGTGCATCATAAGAAAGGAACTGCCCTAAAACGTGTTTGCATTGCCAGTTCGTTTGACTAGTGTTGCTTAAATGACTCTTCAAACGCTCAATCCATGGCCTATTTAATTAATTCAATCCTCCTTTTGTATCAGTTGCTTGTCTATTTATTCCCCTCATAAAATTGATGAGCCTTGTTACATACAGTTAAATGCAATCGTAAGATGATTACAGTATACACTTCCGGTAAAAAAATCATTGCTGGTTTGCTTTTGTTGTTAGTAGGAGCGATCAGTCAGACCATGTGCTTGATTGGTGTTGTGCGTGCTAGTGAGCGGATGAAATATTTGTGCGGCAAAATAGATATCATTTACTGTGTAAGCAGAACTTAAAATGATCACACAAGTAGATGGGCAGGAAATACGATATATCTGAATCGTGGATTCGAAATTGAAGAAAATTCAGAACTTAGTCCTTTGAGGTAAAAAGGTGAAGTTCCCCTAAGGGTCTGTTTTTCAATCTCTGGATAAAAGTGATGGGCATCCACTCCTCGAGTAACTTTGCTCAACACTTTTATCCCTTCGGCATTCAAAACGTGTTTTTCAATGCAAAGTTACTCAGCAAACTACTACTCGTCAGAAGTATCAACGAACACCTACAGTACGGGTTATGTGATTGGTCAAAATTGAATTCTGAACGGTAAACTCTCATGTGAACTCTGGTGTCAACTGGTTGAAACACAAACCATATGTTCTGTCTTCTTATCTGTATTTAAATAATGATATGCTTTAATATGAAACATTGTAACTAATCGGCAATACCGTTATGTTTCTGCTCAGTGGCTATTCAGATATTAACCCACATTGCGGTAATGCAGTTATCAGCATAGTATATATCGATGTTTTTATACGGGAACTGGGCTAGTCTTTCATGGACTACTGTACGCATTCCATTTACTTCCAAGTAGGCCTATTGATAACTAATTTAAAACTCAATTCCATGCAGGAACATTATCGAAAAAAGCAAAATATTAATAGAGCATAAAATATTACTTACCGGTACGTGAAAATAAGAAACCGTCTTGTACTGAACATTTCTGTTGTTGCAATAGCCACGGTGATAGCGTCTTGGTCTGAGATTCATGAGGTCTCATGTTCGAACCCCAGTCGTGGCAATTTTTTTGCTACCAGATTATCAATTTAAACAATATTTATCATATCATTATGAGTCATTTTAACAGAATCTACATGAAATTACAATTTATCTCATTTTTATTACAATATGTTGCAGCAAACAGGATTTGAGAAACTTGATTGTATTGAACATCATCTCTAGTAGTCGATAGATAGGCTAGAGACTATGGTTTCCAGTATAAAATAATGTGAAGTTAGTTAAGGGGACTTATGAGAGAGTTTCCAAAATCCGAAACTACTGGACAGATCAATTTGAAATTTTAACCACATGTAGATATGCCTTTAATTAGAGCGTATTCTGAATTAAAAATTGATTACTCTAACCGTTTGTGAAATAATAATAAAAATATCATCAAAACATAGGGTCATAAAAGAAGTTCCTTGCGATGGAGTTTTCATTTATTTTCGTCCATACTTGTTAAACAGTAGCACAATACATGTACAAATGGAAATTGCTCTGGAATTTTATGTACCTTTTATATGAGAGTCAGAAATGATAGTCAAAGTGATAATATTCATGTTTTGCCCTAAAAATAAAAATTATTTATTTTTGAAAGCAAAAAAAAAAAAAACCAGTTAATTTTCACTGACATAAAAATCCAGAGCAAATTTTAATGTTCATACATATTTTAATATGCAAACCAACTTTGAACCAAATATCTTCAAAACTGCAATACAAGGAGCATTTTTATGATATTACATGTAACATAAACATCAGAACTGCCCTGCACCATATGTACAGCCCTCAGACTTCTTCATCCTGTCTTCTAGGGACAAGTTCAGCAGTTTTCTCTTTTTTCTTGCAGTTTTCTTTCCTGGGGTGGTCCTTTTTCTGCTCTGTCGAAGACGTATGTGGTCACGTTGCTCACTGATCTTCACTGAAGGTCTTGTCTTAATAATGATGCGCATCCATCTTTAAATCACCGCATGGGATTTAAAAATGGCGCCACGGGAAAAAATCCAACACTCCTTGATTCTGAAAAGGTGTGGGCACCAATTTTCGGTAAAATCCAAATTTCCGTATTTTGGTCCATATTTCATGAAAACTCACTCATAAGTCCCCTTAAGTGTGACAGTAGCATATCTCCAATTCAATCTATACATTCATCATAGTACCGGTATGAAAACCGAGTGTAAATTACAAGACAAGTGACAATTTTAACCCTCTTAGTGCCAAGCCATTTCCTGAAATACTTGCCAAGAATGCCAAGCCATTTTCAATGGTCGTGCAGACTATTCGAAAAAAATCATAAATACCACATTTCCAACAATAGAATCATTATTTTTGCTTTGCATTATAACCATTGCCTCATTCTTTCATGGCTGCGTGGCGCAGGGGTAACGTTCTCGCTTGCTGAGCCCAAGGTTGCAGGTTCGAAACCTGGCGCAGTCAGCTGGCATTTGAGGGTGCGCAAATGCGAGGGAACCGTGTCAGTACATTTACTGGCACGTTAAAGATCCCCTTCGGGGCAAAATTCCGGCACCCCGGCGTCTCTAAAAGCCAGTGTAGTTAAAAGGGACGTAAAACCAATAACATTATTATTATATCATTCTTTCATACTTATGTTCATAAAAGTAAATACGGCGTCTAAACCTTTTCAATTGAGGTTATTCTGATATAATTGTTCAATTTTTCAATTTTTGTTGTTGTAAATAATCAGTTTTGAGCCTAAATTCAGGACATCTATGAGTCATATTCGAAGAAACACTACACTTCATAGATACATCTGTAAACAGAAAACTTCAACAAGAATAACACCAGTGCACCACAATTTTGACGGGAAGGCGCGTGATTGAGGGAGCACAAAGGGAAGGCTTGAATACAAACTCTAACCTATCGCGTAACGGACTTCGAAAGAAAAAAGTAAACACCGCACAGGCAAGCCTGGAACCTCACCTTTCCAACAGTATGAAATAATCACGGACATATGCCTACAGATATCTACAAATATAAGATAAACAGCGCGCCGATTGAATCTGCTTTGGCACTTTTGGCGCGAGCAGCGAGAGCCGATCTGATCGGCGCGTGGCACTAAGAGGGTTAAGAATGTCCAAGCTGTGTAGTATACAAAATCTTTGAAATTCTTAGTTTTCTATTGTCGTATAATGTATACAAATATATACCTGTGTGCGTACCGAAGCTGAAAATTCTAGCGCAGCCATCACGGCACTTTTCGATACACTAAAACAAGCCATGAAATAAAGATTTATACAATTAGAATACAACTCTATTGGAACGCAAGAAAGCTGATGGATTGGAATCCGGGCTAGCCATAAGAAACAACAACACAATTAGAATACAAATCCATGATTCAAATCAAAAGCTGTTCACAGCTGGTAGAGGGAAAACAAGCAACTACGGAGTGTCACTACTCCGAATGTTTAATGCTTATCGAGTACAAATAGTACCCAGTAAATATGACCAACTTGCTCACCACATTCATTCCCTTGGCAGCGCTGCGTTGCGATTAAAAAACACAATATGGCGTTTAATGCTGGGAGTACGCTACTCCGAACTTTGCCCAGCGATTGAAAAACAGGCCCTAAGTAGCTCTATTGTATAGACAATTCGGTTACACTGTCCACAGAAATATTAGGGTTAGAACCTCAATAATCCACAAAGTGATAGGGGAGTGGAAAAATGCAATTATTTGTGTGACAATCTATCCAGAAGTGTCCAAATCATATTCTAATAGTATGCAAGGAGAAATCGTTGTATAACTCACACATTGGAGAATGTTTTTATTTGTTCTCTCGCCTTGTGATGTGCCACTTACATGCATAATGAGCTTCCAATGGGAACTGTGAACTACAATTTTCCTTGCCTGTAACTGAGCAATTTGTTATTGCTAGGAAAAACACACCAACAATGATACGATTTTCAGCTGAGAACAATGATGGTTATTCATTATGTATTAATGATACAACTTAGAAGGTGTAGGTCTCCGTAATTCATGCAAAATGATGTTCGTTTGTGTAATTGAGGTCATGAACCCCTCCCTTTTCAGTGATTAGTTTCCATAAGGAAGGAAGCTTGTAGTTTTACCAACCATTAATCTCGCCATCATGAGCCATGGGAACTGCAACTCCACTTTTACGTCAAATTCCAACCACGGGATGTGATATTTTACATGCATTGACCAGGAATCAAACCCGGTCTGCTTTGACCACTGCACTTAGTTTACATAAACAAGGGTGAAGCTGCTTCGTGTAGTAACTTTCCATGATGAAAACTACGTAGGTGAATCAAATATAAACCGGAATGATTTTATTGAATACACCAACCACCACATTTTTCTACATGTCTCTCAAAGTTGATACACATTTTTCCCCCGAACTGGCAACTTTTTGATGCCATGTGCAGCTAGTTAAGCACATACTCTTCTACCGCTGTATCATCAAATTGCTTTCATCCCAGTTTTTCTTTCAGTGGCCTGAGCAAATGGTAGTCTCAGGGTGACAAATCTATACTGAAAGATGTTCAGAGGTGTCCAATGCATTTCCTCCAGTTTCTCCCATGTTAAGAGAGCGGTGTATGGCCTTGCAATATCAATCAAAAGTTCTCGAAAGAAAAAAAAAAAAAAGAATATTGTCCATTGAGCCATTATAATTAACACTAAAAGTGATAAAAATGTCCAGCATAACTCAACACATAGCTAGCGTTTCGCCCCGGCGTGCCAATTGGGCTCTTCAGTTGGTAAAGGCACACCTACCAAGATGCATAGCAGGTACACACTGAGAAGGCCATGCAAGACGCCTCGCCACATATGTGGCCATGTCACGAGTCTGCAGAATAATGACAACTCGGATTGGTTGCTAGCATCGTTTGCAGGAATCCACCAGCAAAATGCCTCCAGTCACAAAAAAAAAAAAAAAACTGTTGCAGGCACTTTTCCAGCAGAAAGCTATGTTTTGGCCTTAACTGACCCAGCTGGACCTCGTTCCTGCCACTTGATGTTTGCTTATTTTGACTCTGGGGTGTAATGATGAACCAAAGTTTCATCGGAAGTCTCAATGCAATTCGGTCATCTCCTACCTCCTCGTAGTGATTCAGATGCTTCAGACAAACTTCGTGGTGCAAATGTTTCTGTTCCTTGGTCAGGTGGAACAGTGTCTGCTATCAAATATTGCATTCTTGCAATACCTGAACAGACTGGTCAGTTGTCACAAACTAATACCAAGCAGTATGGTTGGTTTCATTGTTAAGTAGTTTCTCAGTCTGGTATCTTCTTGGCTTTGCTTGGTCATCCTCTAGGTCCTTAATGAATCCTTCCTCAATAAGTGTCATCAGCTGAGAGTGGTGTAAGGTATGACCCCACCAAGAAAGACGTCGTTTGAGAATCGCCTCTGTTAGTGATCACTTTTGATTTACTCTGAGCAGTATCTCGGCATCAGCCACCCTATCCATCCACGAAACACTAAGCATCTTGTGGGAACACCACATTTTGAAGGCTTCAGGAGACTTTACTCAGCATTTGCTTATTGTCCATGTTTTTGAGTCATACAATAGCACAGTCCAAATTTATGCAGGATCCTTATACGAAGGGGTAGATTATTTTTAATGCTACTTACCGGTAATATCTTCTTCGGCATAAAAGCGATCTTAGCTTGGTCAATACTGAAACGACTTCCATCTTCAGTTATTTTCTGTCCAAGATAGGTAAATGTTTGGACTTGTTTTATCTTGACAATATGGATCTTCAAGTGAAGGAGTTTTGCTGATTGCGATATGGCCATGCATTTTATATTCATAACGTACTTTTCCACAGGGGTTGCTATTCTAGAAATCATTGATTGTAATGAGGATGCATTACCTGCTAGTAAGACCTGGACTATGTAACACGATCGACACCAAACACCATCCATTTCACATTACTGCTGTCCTACAACAGTGTAGCAGTCACAAGTTAATGGTTGGGCACTGACAAATGCAGTAAATTTTTGATTATTTGTGTTAATTCAAACTGCAACATGAAACACAAAACCAATTTCTCTCAGTTTGCTTTCGGGAAATGCCTTATACAGTAGAACCTCGATGCATCGTTCCCGGAACTGTCGTTTTCCCGTATGCATCGTTCAATTTATATAGTCCCGAAAATTTTCCATATTAACTAATGTTAAATTTCCCCGCATCTATCGTTCCTCGAACTATCGTTTTTTCGCATGGATCGCCAAAAAATCACTAGTCCTTGGCCCCAATTTTCCCACATTGCTCGTTTATGAGAAAAATATATCCAAACGTTCTTTTGAATTTGAAGCGGCATAGAATAGCGACAACCTGTTACGCGAGAATGTACGAGGTACGCACGATTAGGAGTTCCTAGGCTTGAGCAAGTTTCTCGGCTGAAGCAAGGTTCAAGTAGGCTGGACTGCAGTGCGCAGATTGTTTACGCACAATCACACTATATAACCACGCCTACGAGCCTTCAGGCGCCAACGATTCTGCTCGAAGCGCCAAGCCGTCATTGTGCTGTTTCATTTCATTCTGAGTGGTTCTGTGTAGTATCTTGGTTGTGTGCAGCAATTACAATGTTATCTGTAGTTCGTAATGAAAACTTTACTTCACTGACGACGCAATTTTCGTAATCTCAATAATGTTACGCTACATTGGGCAATGCTTGGCTAACAAGTTAGATCACACAGAACAGCAATGAAAGCATGATACTGTATATTGTAGTCGGTCTTGAGCAGGTGTTGTCGTAGTGTGACGTCATTTAGCCTTGAAATAGCTCGCTCGGTCAGAGGCCCACGAACACTCGGAACTGCTGTATTCTTTCATTCGGAACACCGGAAGTATCTTCCGCGGAGATTGGCGAGCTGTGCGATGAAGGCACGGGGGAAAGGAGTTATGAAGAGGAAGAAGACGATCGTAAGCCCCAAGTCGTCCCGAGTTTCGCCGAAGCGCATGCCGCCTTAGCGAAGGTGAAATCCTTCATGTACTTGCATATCAGTGATCGTGAAGAAGAGAACATTATGCAAGTAGAGAAGGCTTTGTTTCGTCTGAAACGCAGAGCTTCGACGAAACAAAAACAATTAATAACTTTTTTACTAAAACGAGTAAGTGATAAAATGACACATAAGAAATCATCGCGTACATCGTGGTTGCAATATTTTCTGGGTGTCTACCGGTAACGAAAAGTAACGGAAAAGTAGCTAATTTTACAAACTGGTAACGAAAGTAACGAAGAAGTAGCTAATTTTTATGTCTGGATGGTTTGAGGTAACGAAAATTCGCCGAGGTCGGTTTAAATCATTTAAACCCGCGCCGCTAGGCTCACATATTGTGATGAAGAGAGTTTCACGCAAGCGGCGCCGATTGCATAAGCTATATTTCCCCGTGCACGTCCTCAAGGAATTGCGTACTGAGGATACCTTCAGTGGTACTGTATACATCGGTTCAACATGTATTTTCGGCATCAAGAAAAGAGTTTAGATTTGTGTGAAGTATGTTTCTGTATTATTCGGAAACCTGAGTTTTGCGAGACGTTTATTCGCGATAACTTCCGAAACTCGACAGAAACCTCTCATTTCTGATATTGACCTCTAAATTTGGTTATCTCAAATTGAAGTCCAGAAATAACGCGAAATAATTTATTGTTGCAATCTTGCAAAATGATACCATTTCGAGAAAAATAAACGCAAAAATGCTTCGAAATACATAGACTATATTTTATCTACCCGTCTCGTAAATTTGCGACATCCAGTGTGGTTAATTCGAAACTCCGTTATGTCTATTTTTCCTTCGAACTTTGGTTCCATTGGATATATAATCTAACCGGTTATCACAAAAACTTGTATAATTTGAATTCGAAAGAAAATTTGCCCTCTTGTCGTATTATTCGTGCAATCCTCTCGGAATAATTCGTAATATCCGATACCTACTTCGAACGTTCATCCTCCAAAATCACATCCTCCAGACGGCTGGCTGCCCGCACCACTAGCCTGCGGAAATCTCGTCAAACGGTCAGAGATCGACAACGCCAGTTGCGTAAAATCATAAAACCCGTGCCCAGTCGCGATTTTGTGTCCACGAGGAGTGCGGGAATCCTGTCAAAGGTTGTTGGGCACCCTTCATGAAACATGCCTAACCCTACTCGCTACTTTTTCCATGACCGTATAGTTAAAAGTGTACGGGGAGCAAGAAGTGCATTAACCCACTTCGAAATAACAGACTACGTAGCATCGCGATACTCGTTTCTTCTCATGATCCACCGTGAACTTCCAACCACAGCATAGGGACAGCGGGAATCACGGCACCGACCATACAACATGTCCATAACTACTTGTGAATTTTAACCGTGCCCAACCTCGAGCTTGTCTCCGCCATTCTGCCAGGACAGGTAGGCAGACAATCGTTGAACGGCCGGATGCGGTGCCGATTGCATATTATCACGTTCTCGGTGTCCAACCGCGAGGACAACGTGAATCTCTAAAACGACCGGAAGCGGCAACGATTGCGATACGTCGCGATATTTCTCCGCATTCGATGACGAATACAACTGGATTCTTGTAAAAAAAAAAAAAAAAAACGGACAGCAAGTGGCACCGATTGCGTTATAATACTATATTTTTCCGTGCCCGACCTCAAGGACTTTAGAAATCTTGTCGAATGACTTAAACACCGATTATGTAAATCCCGATTTTTCTCCGTGTTCTGTCGTGAAAACCACGAATCACGTCAAACGGCTAAGACAAGCACCGATCGTGTAAAGTCTCGATATTTCTCCGTACTTGACTGCGAATATATAATTCGATGACGATCATGTAACTTCGTGATCTACCGCGGGGACAAAGGAAATCTCCCCAAACATTCAAGATTAGAGCAACTTCTTGGTAATCATAACGTCTTGTACACAAGACGGCATATTAGCTGAAACAACTCATTTGATATTAAATATCTATTATTTATTTTTATCTTTTAAATTTTTATGACACCATAAGTGAATTGTATTCACTGCATTAAACATATGGTAGTTCATTGTTGTTTTTCTTCACCGCGCGATGAGCTTCTATGCTTGCCGACCACAGACGTATCTTGAATTAAAAGGTAACTAAAATTAACTAAAGGGTAGCTAAAAAGTAACTACCGAACTACCCGAATGTAAGACGAGGCCTAGTTATCAACTGCCTCTTACAGATTTTTTCAAAAAAATACTCGCTAACTCATAACTTGCACAATATATGCCTGTGAAGCATGAAATATGTATGTGGGGCTTGCCCTTTTTCACTAGGCCTTCCATACTTCGTGTACGATTTATGGTAAATAAATAATAATAATAATAATAATAGGATTACAGATATCCTTTGAAAAAACTGAGATCATGCCTATGAAACCCTTAGATATAAATGAAGTCTATATAAATGATCATAAAATTAACCTAGTTCCTCAATTTAAGTATCTTGGAGAAATTATAACACATAACTTAAACGAAAAAGTAACTTGGATAAATAGAACAAATAAAATGAAAAAGGCACAATCTCTAACCTGGTCAACATATAATAAAAAATGCCTATCAATAGCTACTAAGATCCAACATTATAAAACTGTAACTCTCCCTGAAGCCACTTATGCTTGTGAAACACTGTTCCAAATTAAAAATGAACAAAGAACTGATCAGCTCCTCAAAACGGAAAGAAGAATCATTAGAACGTGCATAAATAAAAAGTATCAGGTTGAGGGAGTCTGGAGGATTCTCCCAAATGAAACTGTCTATCGTGAGATTGATCCAATCACCAGCACAATGAAGAAGAAAAGAATTTCATATTTTTTTCACATCTTACGGCTTCCAGAAAACAGAATTGTACGCCAACTGGTGATGAGAAATCTAGGAAAGAAAACTGGAGGTAAATGGATCCAAGAAATCCAACAAGATCTCAAAGCAGTTGGACTCAAGATAACAGATGCCGAGGAGAAAAATAAAATTAACACCATACTTAAAACTCACAAATTTTCTGCAGAAATGACACACAGAAAGCCTATGGAGATTTCAGATGAGTTGAGAAAATCCCGATCTGAAAGAATGAAAAAGTACTGGAAAGAGCGCAAGAACCAAGCAGTACTACCTTCAAAGAAGAAGTGATTGTGGAACGACTCAAGTGGTCCAATGTGACCAATCAAGATTAATAATAATAATAATAATAAAGGTCGTGCTTTCATTTTTATAACGTCTCATGTTATCGGAAATCCCTCTGCCCACTTTTCCATGACATACTCTATAATTTCTTTGTTCAAGAATGGGAGACGTTATTAAATTAAGATACGTTGATCACTCAATTACTGCTCGTAAAACTGACTGGTTGTTCTTGAAAAGATCGTTTTAAAACATATTTCCGTATGCTTGCGAACATATAATTTATCCTCTTGAAATGACGTGTATGCGTAAATCCTAACCTCAAAATTTATGCTATTCGTATATGCATGGTAATTAAACATAACAAACCATATTTTAATCTTCATTAACACATTGTTTTGTTGCGAGTTACAAGATGCCAACACCACATACTACTTTGCAAATAATAATAACAATTCAAAAAAAAAGAACATTTTTTTAATACCCTGAATATAAGACGACCCCAAATTTTTATAACACAAAAAGTGGGAAAAAACCTCGTCTTACATTCGGGTATATACGGTAATTTTTACTTCATCCTTACAGTAGACACCCCGATTTTGATGCCTCTATGAAGTTTACATGAAGAAATATGCCCAAATACAGTAACTGTGCTTTGTTATTTTTTTTACTCAAATCTTTTATGTTACCCGCATTTATAGTTTCCCGCATCCATCGTCATTTTCCCCCTACCCCTTGAAAAACTATGCATCGAGGTTCTACTGTACTGTATATGCGAATGCAACCCACCATTGAATAATCCCCACACTTCAAATGTAGGTGAATTTTTGGGGTGGCAGCAAGAGTCGATATCTTGTGATTCTTACCACCGCTGAATTTGAGAGTTCACTAACAGGGTGTCTACTGGTAACGAAAGTAACGAAAACGTAACGAATTTTACAAATGGGTAACGAAAGTAACTAAAAAAGTAACGAATTTTACATACGGGTAACGATATTTTTCCAAAGGCGGATTGAATCATTTAAACTCGCGCCTCTAGGCTCAGAGATTGCGATGGAGCGAGTTTCACGCAAGTGGCGCCGATTGCATAACCTATATTTGCCCGTGCCCGACCTCGAGGAAATGCATACTGAGGATACACTGAGTGGCATACATCGTTCAGCGTATATTTATCTGTGTTATTAGGAAACCTGACTTTTCGCGAGACTTTTATTCGCGAAAACTTCTTAAATTAATCAGAAACCTCGCATTTCTCGCATTTATTTGGAGACTATGTCAAATTGAAGTCCAGAAATTACGCGAAATTACTTATGTCTCAACCTTGCGAAATGTTCCCGTTTCGAAAAAGGATTTAGAAAAAGCTTCGAAATATGTAGGCTATAACTTATTTTAAAAATCTGTCTCGTAAATTTGCGACATCCATTATGGTTAATTCGAAATTCCGGTATAAGTCGATTTTTCCTTCGAACTTTGGTTCCATCGGATATATTATAATTAGAAGTGTTAGTTTTTGTTAATTCGCGATAAAACGAAGTCATATTTAGAGGTTAGGATGTTTTATTTTCACGTATTTACATGTTTCGTGCCGCCCAGGAGTGAAATTAAATCGCGAAATAACGCGAATTTTGTGAATAACACCACAAATACCGCAATCTGCGAAATAAAAACAAATTTTCATATTTTTTCCCCACACGAATCCGAGCATTTTTGTCCACAAGCCGATAATCGAATTTGGTTGGTGTTCAATTCGAGAGAATGATCGATTGTATAGTTTCGCGAGGGGTAATACTACGATATACGTCATATTACGATATACTGTCGATATTCTCGTTAGTCGTTGGATTTTAGCGCTGTGGTAAACAGCTGTTATATCGCGGCGTAAATAGTTTGGCCGACTACCTCCAAAAGGTTATGTGATAGTTGTTCATAATGTAAACTACGTTTGCCTCCTGTTACATCGGTAGCGAGTGTAAATTATAGTAGAGAATTCTATATAATTTAACAAAAAGTGTGCAAATTGTGCGTTATCATCGAAGATAGTGTGTTATTTGCGTGAATCAGTTGGCGACCACGTGTTCGTCGTATTAGTTCCGAACTTAGCAGTACAGGAAGATGAGACGCGACGTAATTTAAATACTATGACACGAATTCAGAAATAAATTTTGCGTGTGGTTACGAATTTATACTGGCGTGTGACTACAGTCAACCGTGTGATAACAGTGTTTGTTACTGGGCATCGCTCAGTTGAGTTCAAAAATGCCGAAGGTAGCTGTTTCTGCCACAGACAGACTTAGAGAATATCAGAATGAAGGATTTATAATTTCTTGTGGCATTCTTCTGTGCAAATATTGTGATTGTCGGTTAGATTATCGCAGGAAAGATGCACTAGACAAACATTGCAAATCGGAGAAGCATTCAAAACGCCGAGAAAGAAACATTATCAAATGCTAGTCGTGTGAAGGATATGAAAGAAGAGTTTATTTTGGACACTACTACTGCGTTTGTGAAAGCTAATATACCAGTAGAGAAACTAGACAATCCTGCTATCCGTACTTGGTTTAATAAGTATGTTCGCGGAAGTGGAGATTTACCATCAGCAAATCAGATTCGTCAGAAATACATCTCCATGATTGGCGAAAGAAGGAGGAAAGAAATTAGGGAAGATATAAAAAACAAAGATGTGTTTCTGCTATGTGACGAAACAACTGACAAGAATGGTAGGTGTGTTTTCAACATTCTTTTTCGTCCATCCGTACCATCAACTGAAATGAACACCCATCTGGCTGCCTCTGTTGTTCTAGATTCTGCCAATAGCGCAAATTGCTCCAATGCGATATTAGACACCTTGAATTCCTATGAAATTGAACGGGAGCGTGTAGTGGCAGTAGTTACGGACTCAGCACGCTACATGACAAAATGTGTAACTACTCTTCAAGGATTGATTGAAGAATTAAGTCATGTCCAGTGCTGGGCTCATAAAGTCAATCTTATCGGCTGCGTATTTGAAAACGAGCTGGGCGAATTGAACATGTCTATAGTAAAGACAAAGAATGCCTTTTTAAATACGCGAAAAAGAAAAAGCAATTACGTTGCATTTCTAAGGGAGAAATATGAAAACACAGAAAAAGAGAATGAAATTCTAGCTTTCCCAATGCCTGTATGTACAAGATGGAATTCATGGTTTAAGGCTGCAATGTATATGGCCACGCATGTGGAAGATCTGGTAGAATTTTTCAAAACATTGGAAGATTCAAATTCTGGGGTCAAATTTTTCCAACAAGCATAGACTTCAACAATACAATTTATACAATTACAAGCATTGTATGTTTCTGTTGTTGGTGCCTCTCTTATGGACTTGCTTAATTTCTTGGAGAGATCTAAGTACCCAACAATTCACTTACTGGCTAGGAAGCTAGATGACCTTGAGGTAAAGCTCAAGCTATTAGGCGATGGTGGAATGTTCAATCATACGATCCTCCAGAACTTGGAACAGCTTCCTCAAAGATGCAGATAAAGGTTAAGTCCAAGCTTACGTGTGTTGCCCAGTCAGCTCTAGTGAAAGTCAGGACTTTAAGGACCACGGATCCAGCCAGGAAGACTGTAGAAGCCATCGGGTCATTGTTTGATCCTCGGCATGCACCTAAGAACGTATCTCCCACAGAACTGCTCCAATTTAAGAAGAATGCCCCATTTCTTACGAAGATGGAGTCTCAACAGTTTTTAGAGGCTCACAGCATTTACCTGACTGCAATCAAGAACCAACTGCGTCATGAAGATAATGTGAATGTTCCAGAGATCCTCATGGGATTAAGGCCTGCTCACCGAGACTATGAAACAGCTGCATTAAAGTGTGTGTGGTATCCTTGTTCAAATGTGGATTCTGAAAGGTCATTTTCGAAATACAGTCTCATAGTGATAGGAGGCGAAAATTGACAGCTGCAAATGCTGAGACTTTAACCATGATCTACTTCCAGTGATTTCACCGCAGTATTCGGATAAAACTGAAAAAGGTATTCACTGAAATGTGTTTCGAGATGGTGAATGTAAATTAAAAATGTGACTTCCATATAAGTATTATCTCATTCTTCCATAGCCATGTTTAACGTTTTACCCTGCTGTTTTGTTTTTTACTTTGTTTTATTAATTGTTTATATTTTTAAATGCACTTATTGTACAAACCTTATCGCTTTCCAAATTTTAACATGTCATCCCCCGAAAAAATAATAAAAACACAAAACACCACCTTTTGAATTTTAAATCAACAAATCTTCAAAAAATAACACTACTTTCTAACATCTCTAATTATAATCTAACCGGTTATTTCGAAAACTTGTATTACCGGTATAATTCGTGATTCGCATTCGAAAGAAAACGTGTCCTCTAGTCGTATTATTCGTGCAATCCTCTCAGAATAATTCTTAATATTTGATACCTACTTCGATCATTCCTAATCAAGACGGCCGGTTGACCGCACGACTTGCCTGCGGGAATCTCGTCAAATGGACCGAGATCGACGTCAGTAGCGTAAAATCATAAAACCCGTCCCCTATCGTGAACTTGTGACCACGAGGACTGAGGCAATCCCGTCAAAGATGATTGGGCACCAATCACGATACATTCCGAAACCTACTCGCTACTTTTCCCATGACCGTATACTTAAAAGCGTATGGGGACGAGAAGTGCATCACCCCACTTAGAAATGACAGCCTACGTAGCGTCGCGATACTAATTTCTCCTCGTGATCCACCCTGAACTGATGAGCTCCCAACCACAGCATAGGGACAGCGGGAATCACGGCGCGCGCCATACAACTTGTCCATAACTACTCGTGAATTTTAATCATGCCCAACCCTGAGCTTGCATCCACCATTCTGTCAGGACGAATAGATAATTGTTCAACGGTCGGGTGCGGCGCGGTATGCATAATATCGCGAGGAAAACGTGAATCTCGTAAAACGGCCGAGAGCTGCATCGATTGCGATACATCGCGATATTTCTCCGCATTCAGTGACGAGGACAACTGGATTCTTGTCAAACGGACAGCAAGTGGCACCGATTGCGTAATAATGCTATATTTTCTCGTGCCCGACCTCTAGGAAAATGGAAATCTCGTCGAACTACTAAAAGTGACACCGATTATCTAAATCGCAATATTGATCCGTGTTCTATCGCGAAAACTACGGGAATTTCGACAAACGGGTGAGACCAGCGCCGATCGTGTAACATCTCGAAATTTCTCCGTACTTGACTGCGAAGACTGAATTCGGTTACAATCACGTAACGTCCCATAAATTTCTTCGTGATCTACCGCGGGGACAAAGGAAATCTCGCCAAACGGTCAAGAGCAGAGCAACCTCTTGGCAATTATAAAAACGCCTTGTACACTAGACAACATATTAACCGAAACAACTCATTTGATAATAAGTATCTGGTATTTATTTATTATTTTTTAAATTTTTATAACTCCCTAAGTGAATTGTATTTACCGCTTTAAACACAGTTCATTGCTGTTTTTCTTCACCGCGTGATGAGCCCCTTTGCTTGCAGACCGCAGACGTAGCTTGAATTCAAAGGTAACTAAAAGGTAGCTAAAAAGTAACTAATTTTTACTTCATCCTTACAGTAGACACCCTGACTAAACAACAGGTGTTCTGTTGGCCATCTTTAGGTGCATTTTCAATGCTCTTCTGAGGCGATGGCAAGGCTGGAGATAACATGGTGTCCACAGGCAGGAATAGTCAGGAAAAGTAATGAAAAAGTGCGAAAAAATGGCGTGAGTCAAGAAAAAATGGCGAAAAGTATTAGAAAGTCAGGAATTTTATATTAACTATACAGTATTTTGTGTTTTACAGCAATATTTTGATGTTACTAGTTCAACTAATCTCTGAAGATAAAAAGCAATAACTCACTGGACATTTTGGTAAGTTTCCATTTTTACAGTACATCATAGTAAAAACCTCTTTTACCTGTTTTGGGTACGCTTTTTTTGGCGTTGGCGTAGGGATGTGGCGACCCCATCACTATAGTTCAGGTTATTAAGTACTTCGATTTATGTATTATTGCATTATAATTTACTTTATTTTGTAATTTAAATGAGTAAAGAGGCGAGCATTGGGGCAGCTATGGGGATGGTGGAGGTTGCAAATAAAAAAAAATATTTGCCCAATAAACCTTTTTTCCGATGTTACGATGACTTCGCGAGTCAAGAATTTTGTTGAAAAATGGTCAGGAAAAGTCAGTAAAAGTCAGGAAAATTGACATTGAAAATTCTGTGGACACCATAAGATTAGCATCACTCATGAGTCGATAGTGATTCCCACCACCCCTGAATTTCTCTACAGTATTCACAGTAAGACATGCATTCCACTGGGCATCATTGAGACTGATTTTTGATGGCTGCAGGAGTCTTATATCGATACAGATAACTTTGAAGCCTTTTTTCAACGTTGCATTCTTGACAATTGGTATTGCAACTTTTCAGTCGGTCAATACAAAATAATCTTTTCCAGCATCCGTGGGAGTAAAATGTAAAGTGTTTTGAGTTAGCCAGACCGTTTTATCATATTTTGTAAAATATACATTAGCTCAAACATACAAATTAACATGTTTTCCTTCGGGAACATTCGATTTCTGTAAAATGTCGGTGCATGCTTACTTTGAGGTGCTTTTAGCCTTTTTTTTATACACCGTGTGGTGAGCCAATATCAGTGCTTCCTAATTCTGTTAAAGAAAGAGACTAAAATCTAGTAATTTTCAAATACCTGTAGTAATTGTCCATCATTGGATCATGTCTGCATTTTTTAGGAAACCATTATAAGTTTGCACCAAATCATGAACGAGTTGCAAATGAATTCCATGTAGCTCAGTCAATCCTGTTCATTCTTATTGTGATGTAGTTTCCTTATTTGCGGCCTGCTGTGTGCTTGGCATTTGTTTAATGTGGAGTGGTAGGTTTTCAACTAGTGTGATGATCTGAGACGCAGGAAACAAGTCTTTAGTATATATTGCTTGCAAACCTTGGTGGATGGCTGTGTAGAAGATTTTTCCTTCCATATTTGAAATCGGCATACTGAAAATACTATGAAGGCACTTGAGAGGTTTGAAAAGGGTATGTTATTCCAGCTCGGCTGTGTGATAATTGCGAAAGTAGTGTTTTAAGCTGGAGGACATGTAGAGATACACGGTAGAGAGTCCTATCGAGTGCCATCTTGTCGCCAACCTTCGTATCATTCGCCCGGTAACATCGCAGCACCTGATCTAAATGGGAGCACTTCCAGTTCAGTTCAGGTTACAAATCTGTATTATTGGATTCAAATGGGATATTAATTAAACAGTTAATTTATTAGAACTGTTACAATCTAAAAGATGTTAGACATTCATGTACCCCCACACTAGCTTTGATGGCTTGATAGAGTAAAGGAAGATCACGTTGTTGCCACGACAATACTTTGCAGGAAGTGGACAAAACTTCCTAAAACCTCTCATGTTTGACTTGATGAATCTATACTGTGTAGTGATTACGCTGTGACCATACACAAACTGTATAACCTTGTTAATTCAAAATGATCGGACAGAAAAAAAGAGGACTTACAGATTTTCGAATTAACCCAATCAACCCCTCTCCGACAAATCCTTGTGACCAATGGAAACGAGTAATTATTGATAGCAACTTTTGATTAATAAATCTATCCAACAGCATCTGATTCATATTCAAATGCAGGGGTATACAAGGGAAAATCGTTCGATGATATGAAGAATGACATCGCTGAAATAACCTCTCATTGAAAAATATTACAAAACGATCGATAATTCACAAATATTGCTTATTCGTTGGTACATCAATATTTTCATCTCTCAATAGCTGAGCATTTGAGAAAGTGCAACTCAAATAAGTGTGGGCCTATGATTTTTTAAAGTAGAATTTTATTTTTAAATAATTTAAAAAAATATTTTGAATTAAAAGTTTAAATTTTATTTGCGGGATTGGCATCACCCTTAGAATTACAATTGATCCGTATTTCAAATTAAACAGATGGAATAACATTGAAAAGACGTGCTTTGGGGACCAAACATTTCTTCGAATTAGATTAATTTTGAATAAACCTGTTTCAGATTATCAAGGTTTTACCGTATATTTATGTGGTAACATGTCATTAAACGAGATATTGCCTGTTATGAGTGGGTAATTGCCGTGGCAACGATGATATCTCCTCCACTAACTAGTATACATCTATCAGTGTTACGACATCATTTGTTAAGAAGAGCCCATTGGAGCTTAGAGAAAACTCCTGCCTCGATTGATCGATAATTAAAGGATTACATACCTATGGAAACAAGTCCAATTGGTGTGAATCGTCTGCTCTCTTACAACAAAATACAGCATGAACAACATTCATTAAAATTAACAATGTACCGTATTTCCTCGCATATTTTTAGCCTAAAATTCGTGGAAAAAAGCAGGGTGCGACGATTATGCAAAGAATATTTAAGTTCAAAGAAGAAACCCACAATTTTTAAATATATGCTGTAACTTCTTCTTTCAAATAATCCATTTGGAGGGTACGATGAATCAACGTTGGCTTTTGTCCATTGTATTCAATTTCCTTTGTTTCCTAATTTCTTTCATCCTTCTAAAGTGACGATCTTTCTCCTCTTGAGTCCACTTTCTGTGAGTTGTTTGTGTCTTCCTTTCTTGAAATTCTGCCTTTTCAATAGATTCTCTGGAGAGTGATATTAAAGATACGAGAAAATAGCATTTTGAAATTGATTTTGTAGCACTTTCATTTTGAAAAATAGCATTTTGGAGCATTTTGAATTTTATATATTAGCATTTTGTAGCATTTAATTTTTTTTCACCAGGTACGATAAATTTAACAGGTTCAAAATTAATATGCATGGAAACGAATTCAAACATGCACAGGATTGGAAATATGGGTGTTTCCGATTAACGGCATAAGCATTTAATATAATAATGTGAATCGTACATTTATTTAACTTCAGGTAAATACCATACAACCGATGATTAACTAAATAATGAAATGTACGTTCACTCCTTCTTTATTCCCTTTTCAATGAGCGCCAGGGATGAGGTGCATTGAATTTCTATTTGCCGGGTAGTATAATGGTCAAATGCCACTCCTTGAATCCAACCTCATAAGACAATTTATTAAAAGAAATGAATGGAACTTGGCAAGGAGTTAGTAGGGAAACCACGCAAAAGGATTTCATAGACATCTCACAGAATTTGAACCAATTCGTCCACCGAGTTCAGGACAGCCCGGTATTGTCGTCATTCCACCTGCCACACGGTAAACTTCGTAAGACGAACATTGTCACCTGACCACAGCTCGCTTTATTCTAACAATCGGCACCTTGGTATCGGTGAACTAATACAACTCTCCGCCGGCCCTCAACATTCTGTCCATTTCGCTTGTCGAGTTAGCACCGTACCGATAACACGAGCAGCTCACGGTAATTTGAGTTGCTGCACAACACCTGATATTGTTGATTGCATAATGAGAGCATGATCTTTGGATCTTTTCAGCATAGCTCAGGTGCCCTCGTCTCACGTCATACAACCAACCGACAGCACTTTAGCTCAATCTTGCCAAGTAGAAAGGCTGGTGCCTTTATTTTCAGAGACCTGAAATTTCTGAAAATTGTATTGTGTCAAGTTTCTACATTTCTTTTTTTAGTAAAAAAATAAAAAAACTCACAACAGGAGACTTAACACTGCTGCCAATGCAACTTGTATAAACAAATGTTGACAATCCTGTGAATTTTGTGGTGTACCTTTCATGTCTACTCCAAGGATTTAAATGATCACATTTTATCAGTCTCAGAGGTTTTCTTAAGTTAACTTAAGCAGAATATGCAAACATGCAATTACTGGTATACCTTTTTGCGACTCTTGACTGACAATCTGTTAAACAATAGCCTATCCGAATTCAAGAAGAAATCGCCGAACATGTAACATAACCTAAAACTCTCACATTGTACAGAATACTTTCATCAAATTATACAACATTCCCCAAAGCGAGGAGAACCCCTAAAAAACATCGTCTTTTCATATCACGATACGTACTTGACAGTTTTATCTATAATGGTCAAATACTCAAAATGAGGGCCGGCGCGATATAAACCAATATAGGCCTAAGCATAACCTTATTACTCTATTTTTTTTTCATTTTCATTTTCACAAACGATTCGAATATTCCTTTTATTAGCACAACCAAATGAAACTACGAAATAATTTCTCCAAAAACATAGTTTTATTGGCGATGAACAGTGCATATTATGCGGCAATAACAGCAGCCATTTTCAAATCGATTTTTACCGTTTTTTATTGTTTTCACGGCAATAATCTATGTTTGTACATATCGATTATTTAGACAAATTTCCGTTGTTAGAAACTCGCAAATTTCAAATTTGCGGCGCGAAACTGTAATAAAACAATATTTTTCGGTAAATTGGGCACTTTTCGCATTTATGGGAATAATTCGCAAGTACCTCTAGTTATCGCACTTTTTCGCATATTCATTTTCGCAAATTCTGGGTATACATAGTCATAATAGTTACCACATAGTTGAAAAATCGAGAAAAAAGTAAAATTCGCATTTATCGCAATTGCGATTTTCCCGTATCTCTAGTGATAATGAATGTATCATTATTTGCTGCACGCTTGTGCGCTCTCTTATTATTATTTGCTTATTGTGTAACTACAGGTATTTCATTTTCATCAAGATCATCGTACAATTCTTGTATTTTCTCGATTTGGACACCAATGCATATCGTCCCGCACGGGTCTTTTACGATGTTTTCACGGAAGTGGCTGATGCTAAAAATAGTCTCGGCTAGACTGGCACGAGGTGTCCCTTGTGTAAGATTCCACCAATAGCAGTCAGTCCTGTTTTAAAATCGGCGAACTGGGACTAGAAGCGCTTCGTACGGCAGCTTATTGAATCTCGTCATTCCGAGGCCAACTCACGGAAGGGATGGGTCCACATAAGTTTCTCTCCCCTGGCCCAGAAATTGCGTTGAGTGCAATCGGTTAGCTTGCCGTGGGCCTCGTTCTGGTAGCGTGGTTTGACGTGAGTCATAGCCTGCAGTCAGAGAGACAGGCTTCTTTCTTCTGACAAGGTCACGACAGGTTAAAGGTCGCAGAATGTGCTGACGAAGCTCGCGTCGCTGTTCATAGCCCGCAGGCATAAAGACGAGATTTCTTTCTCCTGACAAGATCACACCAAATTATAAGCTCGCGGAATGTGCTAAGTGACGAAACTTGCCGCTCGCGTCACGGTTCATAGCCCGCAGGCATAAAGACGAGAATACTTTCTCCTGACAAGATCACACCAGATTATAAGCTCGCGGAATGTGCTAAGTGACGAAGCTTGCCGCTCGCGTCACAGTTCATAGCCCGCAAGCATAAAGACGATATATTTTTCTTCTGACAAAGTCGCGCCAGGTTATAAAGTCGCGGCAACATGTGCAACTGACTGGCGCACAAATACGATTATGCGATCAAATTTTATAAACCTATTTTAGTGTTTGAAAAGTGGGGTGCGACGATTACGCGAGGAAATACGGTATATTCTAAACTAAAACTACACTAAAATTGTCTTTGTGAATCCATAATGCACTTGCTATGATCTTGTAATCTCATTGTCACTCATAGACCGCCATGAATGCATTAAGGCGTCTCCGGAGTACTAAACGATGAGAATTCTCGTGGTTATGCCGCTTGTACAAATTATGTAATATGCGTCATGTGGTACAAATAATGATATATTGAATGACTGTACGATGGTGAGGTATCTGCATCATGACTTAGTGAATGTATTACATAGACCATGAATGTCCTCCATACATGAAAAATAATGATTGAGCTATGGTGGAGACAAAGAGTTTTAAGTGCTTTGGTTGGTGTGAAGTCTCGAGACACATGCTATAGCCTATTCTCAGTCACCTGGCCTTGTAATGTCAAGTGATGGATACAGATTGCTCAGTTGCTGGGATTTGAGGCTTCCTCACCCCTTTGTATTAGATATATAATTTGAAGCCTAGTTTTATTGTAAGCGTGTCTTCTATTAAATTTTAAATTTTCATGCCGTTTCCTCCGGTAGTTATGCCAACCCATAACAAACAGATAAAAATTAAACTGGGGTATATTATACACTCATGAGTCCTTTTTTTATCCTGGAATAGTTGGTCCCCCAATCCAGCCCGATGTTTTCCAGATTGGTCTAATAGGTCTTCCAACACGTCTTTTCCCTTGGATGTTCAAATTAAAGTATGCCTTTGCTTTTCTTCCATCATCCTTTTGGATATGTTCATACCACCATTTCTTAAGCCTTATCAGGCAGTAAATACAAAGTTTTAGCCTAAAATTACAAATGTTCAGACAGAAGGCTGCTCCTTCTTCTATATACCCTGCCCAGTCTCCCGGACGTTGGCGATCAATATGGATAGCGTTCATCTATCTTCAGCAGCACAGTATAGCTGTTCAATAGTTCTTGTGCCAGTCCAGCCTTGAAGATTCTGAAGACTGACATCCTTCTCCTGCCCGCTCTTCGATGCTCGTTTGTTTTGCCCTTTAAGATGAGGTGTAATTTTGCATATTTTGCACCACGTAACACATGACCAGGTATGAAATTTTCCTACATTTGATGGTAGTCATCAGCTTCCGCTTGGAGTTTGCTCTCCGCAGTACCTGTTAATTAGAAATGTGATCTATCCAAGGGATTTTCAACATCCCTCTATGGGACCACATTTCCAGAGCTTCAAGCCTTTTAACCCCTCAGGCCGGCTATTTAATCCGGTGGTTTTTACTTCTCCGGCGGTATTTAAATTGAAGCTCAGCAGAGGTTTGGACACCAACAAGGTAAAAAATTAATAATGTTAAATCTACGAAATATAACGTAATGAAATTTTTAGGATTACTTACCGATATCATGTCCAATGTTTCTCAGTAATATATGTGGCGACTGCTTTTCAGGGTTGTCCATAATCACGCGCAATATTTACAAAAGTGTAATAAGTATAAGTATAATAAGTTCCACTTTTGGTATTTGTTTCAGGTATATTTACAATGAAAGCAAGATATTTACATGATAATGTTCAGTCTACATATATACATATTTTTGGGGTATAATTTCCAGGAAAAGCTGAATTTTGAAAAGATTTTTAGGTCCCGTGTATGCATTCCATGTCGAATTGTCAACAAAATGTAAATGTCGCAATATTATTTCAAACCTCTCCCTTGGCATTGTTGGAGGGAATATAGGGGTGAAATAGCTCTTTAGGGTAGGTTTCTGCATTATCCCCATCAACAATACAAGCCACAAGAACACATAAATGTTGTCCCCTGTCACTGACTCTCACTTCCCGGCGCGCGACCTTGGTTTCAAGGGCGCGCCATTATACATTCTGCCGCGTAGGCCTACATATTTGTTTCTCAAACTAGTTCAATCACATTATCAAAAGCAGCAAAAACAGACGTGAAATGTCTTCTTGTACCCGGCATACCCGTGAAGGGGATCTTTTGTGTGCTTGTGACGAAGTTTAACTCTCGCCACAAACACTGAACAGCGGACGTTGTTACTACAGCTGAAGCTATTTCTTCTTCGTCTGGGCTGTCTCCCACTTCTCCAATAACATCATGCTGTGCATAGTCCGTATCACTACCGAAAATATCGCTCCCTATACATCACTTCCACTACTTTCATCTATCGAACCAATAATATCTGCACCCGTAAGAGAATGAGACAGCCCGGCAATTATTCATCTGCGACTGAGTAGCCTCTAGCCTACGAAGCAAAAGTTATCTACTAAGTAATTGCTATCGGTGCTCCCCCTTCATAAGTGACAAAAATTGTCAAGTTAGATATAGTTCACAAAACAATCTCGAGATGGCAGGAAAGGATGTGGTACCTTCTAAGGCAACTAACCTGAAACTCAATAGAGCGCGTTTCATGTTCCTTCGCTGATCGATATGAGTCGTCTAAAGCAACGGATATCGACCAACTTCGTATTAGTTCTAATTATGAAACAGAGATGGCATGAAAGTACATAACTTCTCGGTTTATAACGTGAAAGAAGATCCGGCGAAGCAGCAGGGTTTCATGCGTAATAGGCATTCTAACTTCCGCCTGCACCGGATGTTTGTGGTACGGCCAACCGGCTTGAGGGGTTAATGGAGGACAATTTTAATGTCCAAGCATCTACTCCATAAAGCAAGATGGACCAAACCTAACATTTCACAATACGCTGCCTGTCTTACTTTATTTACCGTATTTTATCCCGTGGCTCATGATCTAGAGATCAACGGTCACGTTAAACTTCAAACTTCCTTCCTTTTTTTTATTTACCGTATTTATTCGGCAATAAGAGCCCCCCTTCTTTTTCCAAATTTTTATTTCCTAAATTGAGGGGGGGGGGGGGGTGTAGGGGTACTATAGATGTGAACTTTGCAAAAATCCATTATTTTGGGAAAGGGAGAGAGTAAAAATAAGATATTTTATTTTGATGCTACATAGTACGGTATATTTAATCAAAATAAACTAAGTTTACATCTTTAATCAGTCCATTATGAGACTGCCAAAACCTCACTTTCTCGGTTATCCACCAATGACTTTCACTACTATCCCTTGATAAGCAAAAATCTTAGTATCAAAGAAATAGAATGGAATGGACAAAATATCAGACATGGAAATGCAAACTTTATTTTTATTTGAACGTAGGGAGGGAGAATGCATCAATTAGGGAATGAGTGATCACATCTCACTGACATTTGTAAACACAACCGAGCACGTATTATTCACATATTTCACATTAATATACCAATAACGTTAAACACAAATGCCGACGGTTATTGCAACAAATGAAATGTGTTTAAAAACTGTCATAAACACAATCGAATCTCAACATAAATAATACTAAACAGAAGAATGCTGGCAAGATATGAAACCATAACTTTCATTGGCGGATGGTGCTTCTACTCGGCCAATAGTGTGGCATCTTCTATTGGATATCGGGTGAAGCCTATTGGCTACACAATTCGATATCCTGCCCAATCGCGTATAATATACCGTAACGAGAATTTTTTTTTTTTTCATAAAAGATAATGAATTTCAGTTGTAATTATAATTTTTTTTAAAGAATTCGTCAATTTCCAAGAATGTTGTATTTTTTATTTTGACTCTCGAAATTGGGGGGGGGGGGGGTACTATAGGCGAGGGGGTCTTTTAGCGGAGTAAATACGGTATATTGATGGAATTTCATGAAATGTTTCCAGCAAATGGAGAGGTATTGTTCAAATACAACTAGGATCAATTGCAGGTTTCATTATCTATCAAAACTAATCCACAGTTTTGTTGTCCCTTCCATTGAGAAAAAAAAAAGTACAGATTAAAAGAAAGACGGTAGTATATGATAGCTAATGACGAGTTGGTGTTGAAGCTTGGTCCTTGTCGGTAGCTAAAGAAAAGATGATTCTAGCTTTTGAAATGTGTATATACAGGTGGACTCTTAAAATCTCGTGGACAGAACATGTGAGTAATGCAGAGGTTCTTCAGGGTGTGAGCAGTCAACCTTAGCTGTTAAACACAATTAAGAAGAGGAAATTGGAATACTTGGGACTCATGATGAGGAATCCAAAATACCATCTGCTCAAGTTATACTTCAGTGTAAAATTGAAGGTCAGCGTGGACCGGGAAGGAGACGAATAACTTGGATGGATAATTTACGAACGTGGTTTGGGCTGCCTTCCACGGAACTCTTAAGGATTGCACAGGATAAGAAGGTGTTAGCCATGGTGGTAGCCAACGTCCGTATCGGATAAGTAAGAAGAAGAAGTGACGAGAAATTCGAAAAGAAGGCAGGAGGAAAATGGATCCAAGATATCCTACAGGACCTCAAAACAATTGGCCTTGAGATAGCAGATACAGAGAACAAAGATTTTAAAAAATAACACCCTTCTTCAGAGACTCAACTTTTGAGGAGAAATGACACAGATAACCCATAGAGATTTCAGATGAATTTAGAAAATTGCGGTCAAACCGAATGAAGAGGTACTGGGCAGATCGCAAGACCCGAACAGTACATCTTCTAAGATAAGCGCGTGTAAAGACTCAAGTGGGCCAATGTGACCAATAAAGTTAGTAAAAACATTACTAATAATTAAGATTTGGAAGTTAAGGAAAAGTCATATTTTCTTCATGGGTTTGGTTTGCCCAAGATTGAAAAATAAGTGAGAATGAAGGGTCCCTGACCTTGTTCAAAGCTATTTTATTTTGCCTATAAATACATTTGGCCATTTTCATAGTTTTTGTCATATTTTGAGCATTTTTGTTTAAATTTTGTTGTTGTTTGAGTCTTCAGTATTTTGACTGGTTTGATGCAGCTCTCCATGCCTCCCTGTCCTGAGCTAATCGTTTCATCTCTACATAGCTACCACACCCTACATCCGAGGCAATCTGTTTAACATATTCTAACCTTGGTCTACCCCTACAGTTCTTGTCCTCGACCCTTCCTTCCATAACTAAGCTTGCTGTTCCTGGGTGTCTTAGTATGTGTCCTACTTACCTATCTCTTCTCTTCATTAGCAGTCACCAGAAACATCTCTCCTCTCCCACTCGCCTTAATACCTCTTCGTTTGTAACCCTATCTACCCATCTGATCTTCATGATTCTCCTATAACACCACATTTCAAATGCCTCAATTCTCCTCTTTTCTGCTGCACCAATAGTCCAAGTTTCACTTCCATAGAGCGCCACGCTCCAGACAAAGGCTTTCAAAAATGACTTCCTAATACCTAAATCTATATTCGATGTCAACAGATTCCTTTTTTGTAGAAATGCTTTCCTTGCCTGAGCCAACCTACTTTTTATATCCTCTTTGCTTCGTCCATCACTGGTTATTCTGCTTCCTAAGTAACAGAAGTCTCCTACTTCCTTCAGCTTTTCACCTGCCAATTTGATGTTTATAGAGGTTTCTGAATTATTTCGGCTGCATTCCAGTATTTTTGTTTTACATTTATTAATTTTCATCATGAAGTCCTTCCGTAAGACGGAATCCATACCATTCAAATCCTCAGGCTTGTCGGCCAACATGACGATGTCATCAGCAAATCTCAGAGTTGAAATTATTTCTCCTTGAATCTTCACTCCCACTTTAAATTTTTCTCCAATTTCCTTCATTGCTTCATTTAAATTTTAACAAGGTACATATTTTCTGGGTGGAATTTAAAAATAGGGATTTCTAAATGGCAGTAGATATATTTTTCTGTGTGTTCCTGAAACAGGCAGAGGCAGGTAACTAGGCTTGCGCATAATAGTTCGCGGCTGGGAGCGATCAGTTTAGTTCGCAGCTCCTTAGCGAACTAGTTCGCTCTTTTAGTTCGTTAGGTCCCATCTTGAATTCCCTGTAGGACAGATCGTTCGCTCGCCGTGCTGCTGACACTGCACGCGCTCTTTGTTTGCTATAGCAGTCTGTCACCACTGATGACTCATCACCAGTGATTGCTCATTCACATTGCTCTTGTTTCAAGCAATACTGTAAGCTACTGTAACAGTTACTGTGCAGTTCGTGTATTAGATATTGACATGTTGCGTGTGTAATGTGTTTTACATTTTGATATTCGAAGATAAAAAAATACAAAAATATGAGTATTGAAACATTTGTGAAATTCATTATTCCTTCCTTATTTCCTTATATTCCTTGTAGGAACATAGGGTAGCTACAAACTTCTTCCATCTCACTCTATTGTTGGCCATCCTTTTAATTAGGGTCCATGACTTTCCTTCTGAGAAAACTTCTCTTTCTATTGTTTATAAAGCCAAAAGTCGTCATTTGTTTATCATCAGGGGCGGATCTAGAGGAGGGCGACCTCCCAGGGCCCCGCGGTCCTGGAGGCCCCGTGCCATGGATTGTTTTAAATTTAATTGATAAATTTTTTGTACTTTTCAAACTTTCGAACTAATTTATAATTCATATTCTTTTATCAGTGCAGCTATGACCTCCCGAGCCCGTGTAGCAAGTTTAGATTTCAGTGAAATGATAGAAGACTTCAGCCGGGGAAAAAAGTCGCAAAGTATTATTTTTATATTTCATAGTTTACATAATCTTCTTCAATGGGACTTAAAGGTTTCTTTCATATTATTAAAAAAATGTACTGTAGTGTATTCAAAATATTGTAACTATTCTTTATTTTATTATTAATACAAAACTATTTTCCATTTGATTTGATTTTTTTATTTCCTATTGTTGTGGGCCCCACCTTATCATATCGCCCAGGGCTCCGCAAGGCCTGGATCCGCCACTGTTTATCATTAGTGAAATACCGGTACCGTACCTAAAAGAATAACAGTATGGACGATGTGTTCGTAGAAGCATACACTTATTATTCTCTTTATCTTTTTTTTCTCGCGTGGGGCCGATAACCTAGATGTTAGGCCCCTTAAAACAACAATTACCATCATCATTTTTCGCATGTATCGGCGCGTCACTATCCGCTTCCATTTCCTACTTGTCACTAGGTGATGATAAGACGTACCCCGCCCCCCGCAATTTTCATTTCTTACTTGCTTCGTGATATTCATTATTTGGCTGCTCTGAAACCGTTGGGTACATTATCTTTATGGCATGAATGGGAGGAATAGGTTTTTTTAGTTCAGAGTTTTTGTCCATAGAAGTTTGCTTTTCTTTGTGAATCATCGTCATAATGTTCATTTCTTAAAATCAGGTAAAAGTAGTTGTATCACCATGTATCGAGAAAAATTAATATCAACTAGTTCATTCAAATGGTAATGTTAATCCAGTTCGCCGATTTTCTAAATAATTGGACATATATTCAAATAATCCAAAATGACTAACTTAAATAAAACTGTGGAATTATCCCCATATCTACATCAGTTAACTATCAGTAACTAATATTTATGAACCGCCACTGTATTACATTGCAAATATAAGGTACTTACTACTATTAGCGTGTTAGTTCGCTAAGGAGCTGCGAACTAAACTGATCGCTCCCAGCCGCGAACTATTATGCGCAAGCCTACTAGTAGTGTGTTATACTGTTATTATAATAAACCAACATTGAACAATCGCCTTGCCAAAACTTGACAATCTTGCCACTAACAATAGATACACTCAATCAACTGAACTGACAACAAAACAAAGAGCATGCGATTGTGCAATGAATGTTGACGTGACGAGCTACGGCGGACCCGCGCTCTCGCGCAGTTACAAGTCGGTCAGCGGAAAAAGAGCGAACGAACTAACAAGTGAGGGATCTGGGAACTAGTTCGGTAGTTCGTCTGTGGGACCCACTCTTCCGAACTAGTTCGTTCGCGAACTACACAAGACTACAGGTAACAGGTTTAGAAGACTTGGTTCGGAGAAAAGAAAACGCTTCTGTACGGATGTCTCTTTGAGTAAGATGCTATCCAGCAAACAAATTTAGCTCAAGAGTATTAGTAAATGAGGAAACTCCGAGTTATCTCTCTACCTTCATGGGTCCGGTATTGTAGCTTTATTAGTTTGCTGTATTATCGCGTTTTATGATAGCACTACTCCAATACTTGCTACACATCCCTAAAATGCATAGATCATATTTTCTGTTTTTTTGGGGGGGTGGGATATTTGCTTGCATATTTTGTACTTTTAAGGTCCTAAACATCCGAACCCTACTAATAATAATATGATGTATTTTGAAAATTACTTGAAGCTGATTAGTTGCCACTTTGTATGTCATTCTTTAATGACAGAATAAACCTACCCTGCAAATTTGAAAACGATTGGTCCACTAGAAAAGAAGTTAAAAAAAAAAGAAAGTTAAATGTGTCCCCTCAAGTGGTGCTGACTCCCAACAACTGGACTTATACTTCCAGTTTACTAATATAGTAAAATTGGTATTGCCGCCCTTAAAGTATCTGCTGTATGTGTGTGAAGTGTAATTGCATTCCAGTGACAATGGTTTTTTTCTTCTTCTGTTTGTCATATGTTCTATCTCGGACTGAGTTGAGTTGTATGTTTTTATTTTATTTTTTTGGAGATAGAACACTATAATTTTTCAGGTGGGGATTTGGAGGATTTCTTACCTGGCAGGAATGTGGGCAAAACAAATGCATTGAGCATATAAACTGATCGACTTTTATTATTTTTTTTATTTTAATGTGTTTCTAATATTTTTGTGCAAAGAAGAGAAAAATTCTGTTGTAACTGTCATTGATCATCTTGTATCATTTCCAATGCTTTATTTCTCTCCAGGATACAGGGTTGAGTACCCAAGTGTGGGCCATTTATATAACACTTATTTACGCCCAATTACATTCACCGGGAGTTACCAGACACTCCTTCATAAAGATTTACATGTGATTTACAAGCTGGGGTTGACAGCGAATATCATCAGAACAGGTTTATAAGATAACCAACTCACAATGCCACCCTCAAGTAGTCTCCACCCACTGCCATTAATTCACGATTATAGTAGTAAAACTGTGATGAAAATGAAAATCCACAGCCTGCTTCCAGTCTCCGACCGGGTCAGGAATGGAATGTATGAAGCCCCCATCTAGCGGCGAGTATATGAACTGTGCCGGCTGCCGAGGCCTAACGCACTCCTCTGGGGCAATGGTTAAATGAATGACAGATGAAATGAAATGATAGTGGAGAGTGTTGCTGGAATGAAATTGTGACAGGGAAAACTGGAGTACCTGGAGAAAAACCTGTCTGCCTCCGTTTTGTCCAGCACAGATCTCACATGGAGTGACCGGGATTTGAACCACGGACCCAGCGGTGAGAGGCCGGCGTGCTGCCGCTTAAGCCACGGAGGCTTAGTACAACTGTGATGAGGCCCCAAAATAGAACCATACTTGCCAACACTCCTGATGTAAGGAGGGAGACACCCAATTTTATGCAATTTTCCCCACCCACCGATTATTATTGTATTATTTGCCCCAATTTTAGCTAATATTATTGGCGAACTTCAAACATTTGTTTTAAAATCCTGCCATTTCAGCTCCGTATAACAATGGGCAGAAGTCCTTACCTGATCGGTCGCTTTCAAATGAAACTGATTTTGTAAATTTTCAGTTGTTCAACACAATTACAATCTCAATTATTGGGAAATGTGATACAATCTGAACCAAATTAAATGTCATTTGAAGTTATTTGCACTGTTTACAAGCAGGCATCATCAGATCTTAGAGGTTAAATCTACAAAACAAAACAAATCTGCTCTACAAAATACTATCCAAACCCACAACGTCAATCCTGGACGTATGCAGCTCTCATGGCAGTGACAGAAAGTGTCGCTAGTATTGCTATTTACAGGGTCATTATCTTTGTGCGCCCCGATAAACACGGCAAGCTAAGCCGGCTTTGACTGGCGCGTACACGGTGCAGCCGTTGGTTGGCGCGCACATTTACACTTTTACCAAACATAATGTGTACTTACAGTGCTCATAGCCGATGCTGAATATGTCCTCCCTCTCTTGTAACACACACCTGACATCTTCTGTTGAAAGAATGGACAACAATCTCATCTAATTTTTGTTCTGTAAGAACTCAACGTTGTCTGTCAACTTTTTTATTATTCGAATTATGGATATACACATGTTTGCGCAATGTGAATTGGTGTTTAAGCATGACCAACAATCACAGTAATCACGCTACTCACTAACGTGCAACACGTCTAAGCTTTGCAGATACACGCCCATATGAATGACAAAAGACGTCTGAGCATCGGCTATGGGCACTGTAAGTACACATTATTGAATTGGCTGAACCGTGTACGCGCACCCGCGATCTGCGCTAGTCAGAGCCGGCTTAGCTTGCTGTGTTTATCGGGGCGCACAAAGATAATGACGCTGTACAATGTTATTACCCTTTCACGAATTGATTGCCAGCGGTCGAGATGGGAAGTATTCTTTGTTTACTTGTCACACTGTCAGCTTGCTTCGTTGACAGGTACAATTGCGCGAGTAGGATATCACTCAGCTCCAGTAGCCTCGGTCATCGTTTAACTGTCCATGGTGACATGAGCTCCAGTGACGCTTATCTGATGCAATGCTGCTTGACTTACGTGCAGACTGCACTTTGTCATCGCTGTATCCTCCGCTCCACCCCTTGGGGCTCCTGGTACAATAAACAACGCTGGCGCAGCCATGCTCCGCAGCAATCAAATCTTGAATGGGTAGTAACACGAGCTTGCATGGTCGAAAATCACAAATCCACTCACAGTCGCCCTCCACCAACTAAAACATGAAGGTCTGGCTATTACTGTTGAGAATCGCTTGAGGGAAATAGTCGCCCAGAGAGAAGAGTTGATGCATGTAAATTTATCTAAACGTGTTCTAATACCTCAGGTCAAGTTGTTATTACTGTGAAGCACTTAAGCGACAAGCCCCCCAAAAAGGAGAACAATCTACAAATGTTAACACAAATAAGCAGTAAAAACCTACTAGTGTGAAAAACGAAATCAGCTTTTGTCCATTAATACTGTGCTAAAAATGAAAACTTACCATAAAGCTTATTGTCTTCAATCTGCGGAAGCTACTAGCACTGTGTTAATGAAGTAAATGGAACTTATCTGAAAGTATATCGTTCTCAATCTGCAACTGATCGAAAATACGAGTTCTTCTGTGTTGAACACTTACTTCTTGTTAGTGTTTATATTCCTATTCTGTGGACTGTTTGCCATAAGTGATTCTCAGCAGCAATAACCTGGATTCGTTGGTGGAAGGCAACTGGGTTGGGATGGCATTGTGTTTTTACACCTTGCAATTAACAGCACTTAATGTTGGAGGGCCATGTCCATTCTTGGACTTTGGTAGTGTAGGATCTGATAATGCTCTCGTTTCACAAAACATGTCAACCTGTATTTTCTCCCTCTTGTAATTCATGCAAATGACTTTAAATCATATGATTTTTTCCGGTAGTATCACATTTCAAGTATCAGAAGCCATTTTTTCAATGTTGCCTAGGTCTATTAATGAAAGATTTCCAGTCAGTCAACACAAAGAAAGAAATATTACATAAGATATTTTTCACACTAACACACTTTTATGCATAAAAATGAGGGGTGTTAATAAGTCAACACTGAAAAGAAGCGTTCAAAGCTTTCTATATTCAAATGAAATATTGATGTTTATTGAAACCCATTCTGTCCCATTTTTGCGTTCTATGATTTCAATGCTTCTGTTGGGGAGTGTTATAGTTTTTATTATACAGCAATACATTTCCACTTTACAATACAATACTTTTTTCAACCACTACTTCATTTGATACATGTTTCGGCCTATTGAGCCTTCTTCAGTCAAAAAGACACATAAAATATCAATCTAAAACTAACATTTTCAGTATAACTTTTGCAATTTCACAAGCGTCATCCACAATTAAAACACAGATAAAATTCTTAAAGAATAAGTAAAAATCTGGGTAACAGCCCTTTGTCACTATAATCTATGAAATGAACGGAAGCCAGGTTGAATTTCCCATCGAATCTTCATAGTGCATCCCATTATAACTGCCGCGTATTTACAAAATAAGTCGGGTGATAAATATGCGGCAGTTTTAATGGGATGCACTATGAAGATTCGATGGGAAATTCAACCTGGCTTCCGTTCATTTTATAGATTACTAGCAGTAGTACCCGGCTTCGCCCGGTGGAATGATGATAATATTTCAGTCTCCTTAACACTCAACGTCATTGATGAAGATGATACTGACGACGACTGCTATTGAACGGGTGTAATAAACTTACACTCTAATAGAAATATATATTTTTAAATTACCGGCGAGTAAGACTGTGGTGTTGCCTATTAGTATAATGGGCGTAACATCTAGGTCATTTTCCCTTTTGATGAGGATGACTATGAAGACTACTACTACTGAACGGGTATATTAAACTTACAAACTAATGGAAATACACATTTTATAAATCACAGGCAATGAAGACTGTGGTGTTGCTTAGTAGTACTGTATAATGGACGTACCATCTAGGTCATTTGCCCTTTTGATGAGGATGATAATGAAGACGACTACTACTGAACGGGTATATCAACCTTACAAATTAATGCAAATACATATTTTTAAAATCACAGGCTAGGTAGACTCTGGTGTTGTTTAGTAGTATAATGGACGTAACATCTAGGTCATTTGCCCTTTTGATGAGGATGATAATGAAGACGACTACTACTGAACGGGTATATCAAACTTACAAACTAATGGAAATACACATTTTAAAATCACAGGCCATGAAGACTGTGGTGTTACTTAGTAGTATAATGGACGTAACATTTAGGCCATTTGCCCTTTTGATGAGGATGATAATGAAAACTACTGTTGAATTGACACGACAAACTTACAAACTACCGTGATAGAAAGAAATATTTCAAAATTCACAGGCGATGAAGACTTATTGTGTGTGGTGATTAGTGGTATAATGGGCGTAACATCTAGGTCATTTGCCCTTATGATGATAATAATAAGGTAATGAAAAATGACTACTAAACGAACATGGTGTAATTTTAAATCTGATATAGGCAATTTTGATTTCTACCTTCGATGTCTTCCAAAGTCTGAACGTTATTTTCTGGCTTAGGCCTATACTCGATGCGTGTAGTGAAAGAGCTTATCGAGTACTGCCCGGGTCCAAGCTGCACGAATCGCAGATGATGACGATATATGATGACAGACGTTCGGGGGGGTTCCCGGTCCTATTCACATTGACCGGTGAATCACTCATTCTTTCGTAACACTACAGTGGTTTGAGCAAAGACCCTGTATGAACATCAGCATAGTCAGCAATACCAGGTAACACGGCGGGGTCTGGACATTTCTCTCATGTCAACTCGCGATGAATCAGCAAGCTATTCTCACACCTGGCCCCCTCCTCCCCCCTCCACCCACCACGGTCTCACAACTTGTGGGACGTGGGTTTGCGACCACGGGACCCCAACTGCGTCCGGCATTGCTTCTACTTACTGGTGCCGGGCTCCTTTCAGTTCTCTTTCCTGTCAGCCTCCCTTGGTCAAACTCTTGCTCTCTTCCGACCCCGATGGTATCAGGGTATCCGAGGCCTAGCGACTCTTTCACTTTCCCGCCTTAATTGGCCCTTGCCTAATCATTCCTGATAGCCTCATTCTTCGAGGTGTCAGCCTTCTTTTTCTTTTCTTAATATCTCATGTCTTCTGCTCAAGACCGTCAAGGAGGCAGGGTGTGTGTAGCCCCACCACTTCTGGTGCACCCTGGATAGTGCTACATCCTCAAGGGCTCATGGCTGTTGAGTTTGGGAGATGGCAACCCTGAGGGTTTCCTGAGTGGGTCCGGTTTTACCCCTTTTTTCCATTGCCTTTGGGACGGACCCTGTCCTCTTTCCGGGAATGGAGTGGTCTGTCCGCAATTTCAAGCAGACAATGCTACTCGCAGGGTACCAAAGGGTAAGTATACAAATTTTGGTTCTGAACGGTGAAACGGTGTAGATTTGTGCCAAAGGGCCTAAATGCAGGGAATGGGGTGATCTGTCCGCAATTTCAAGTGGACAGGGTTACCCGCAGGGTTCGAAAGGGTAAGTATACAAATTTTGGTCCGGATCGGTGAAACGATATAGATTTTTGCCAAAGGGCCTAAATGCAGGAAATGGGGTGGTCTGTCCGAAATTTTAGGTGGACAGTGATATTCACAGAGTTACAAAAGGTAAGTATACACATTTTGGTTCAGATCGGTGAAACGGTGTAGATTTTAGCCAAGGGGCCTAAATGCAGGGAATGGAGTGGTCTGTCCGCAATTTCAAGCAAACAGTGTTACTCGCAGGGTACCAAAGGGTAAGTATACGCATTTTGGTTCTGATCGGTGAAACGGTGTAGATTTGGGACAAAGGGCCTAAATGCAGAGAATGGGGTGGTATGTCCGAAATTTCAAGTGGACAGGGTTACCCGCAGGGTTGCAAAGGGTAAGTATACAAATTTTGGTTGAGATCGGTGAAACAGTGTGGATTTGTATACATGACAGACAGACAGACAGACAGACATTGAGCTTTATATATATAGATAGATAGTACAAAGGGCTGTTACCCGATTTTTAGTTATTCTTGAAGAATTTTATCTCTGTTATAATTGTGGATGACGCTTGTGAAAATGCAAAAATTTTACTGAAAATGTTTTAGATTGAACTTGAGAATTTTACGTGTCTTTGTGACTGAAGAAGGCTCGATAGGCCGAAACATGTATCAAATGAAGTAGTGGTTGAAAAAAGTATTGTATTGTAAAGTGGAAATTTATTATAATAGATATCATAATCAATATGGGAAAAAGAAAGGAATATGGTTAAGGTCATATATATACAGTGTTATAGTTAGTTGTTTTAAGGGGTGGAACTACAAGGTCATTTGCCCTTTGTTGGGGAGTGTATTGCATGCTCTGTCCTGTTGGGTTTGAATGTGCATGTGTGTCAGTAAAGTTCACTTATCTCCAGTCTGTGTAGTGGGCTGTTAATGAATGTTACTTGAGGACCTGAATCCCTTTGTGGATTTTACTGCTACATTTTCATCATATTTTAGTATTTTTCCTCCTTGTTATGAAAGCCGGATCTAAAGATCCTATAGGCTTTCATATAGCCGTGGTATATTGGAAAAAGTCTGTCTGTATGTATGTGCGTGACGCTTTTGCGTTTAGCAAAGTACAGGTCGCAATTTTCAAGATATCGAGCTGAAATTTGGTACAGTGAAAGAGTTAGGGCCTGTGACGAACCCTATTGTTGGGCGTTAAAATCGGTGCAGGGCCGGACCTTTTTTTGGGGCCCTGAATTTCATCCTATTTTTTTGAATCGATATATCTCGGAACCGGCTGGTTGTATCGAAAAATGTTAAAGGTATAGGTGTAAGATCTCCGCGGTATGCAACTTTTTTACTCAAATCAATTTTTTGATATCTCTCACCGTTTTCTTTTTTTGGGGCCCTGGAAATGTCCATTGTGCGTGACATTTTTGCGTTTAGCTAAGTACTGGTCGCAATTTTCAAGATATTAATCTGAAATTTGGTACGATGAAAGAGTTAGTGACTGTGACGAATCCTATTGTTGGGCGTTAAAATCGGTGCAGGGCCGGATCTTTTTTGGGGGCCCTGAATTTCTAACTTCTTTTTGGAATCGATATATCTCGGAAACGGTTGATCGTATCGAAAAATGTTAAATGTATAGGTGTAAGATCTCCGCGGTGTGCAACTTTTTTACTCAAAACTATTTTTTGATATCTCTCACCGTTTTCTTTTTTTGGGGCCCTGAAAATGTCCATTGTGTGTGACATTTTTGCGTTTAGCTAAATACTGGTCGCAATTTTCAAGATATTAATCTGAAATTTGGTACGATGAAAGAGTTAGTGACTGTGACGAATCCTATTGTTGGGCGTTAAAATCGGTGCAGGGCCGGATCTTTTTTGGGGGCCCTGAATTTCTAACTTCTTTTTGGAATCGATATATCTCGGAAACGGTTGATCGTATCGAAAAATGTTAAATGTATAGGTGTAAGATCTCCGCGGTGTGCAACTTTTTTACTCAAAACTATTTTTTGATATCTCTCACCGTTTTCTTTTTTTTGGGGCCCTGAAAATGTCCATTGTGTGTGACATTTTTGCGTTTAGCTAAATACTGGTCGCAATTTTCAAGATATTAAGCTGAAATTTGGTACGGTGAAAGAGTTAGTGACTGTGACGAATCCTATTGTTGGGCGTTAAAATCGGTGCAGGGCCGGATCTTTTTTGGGGGCCCTGAATTTCTAACTGTTTTCTGGAATCGATTTATCTCGGAAACGGTTGGTCGTATCGAAAAATGTTAAATGAACAGGTGTAAGATCTCCGCGGTATGCAATTTTTTTACTCAAAACGATTTTTTGATATCTCTCACCGTTTTCTTTTTTTGGGGCCCTGAAAATGTCCATTGTGCGTGACATTTTTGCGTTTAGCTAAGTACCGGTCGCAATTTTCACGATATTAAGCTGAAATTTGGTACGGTGAAAGAGTTAGTGACTGTGACGAATCCTATTGTTGGGCGTTAAGATCGGTGCAGGGCCGGATCTTTTTTGGGGGCCCTGAATTTCAAACTTTTTTTTTGAATCTATATATCTCGGAAACGGTTGATAGTATCGAAAAATGTTAAATGTATAGGTGTAAGATCTTCGCGGTATGCAACTTTTTTGCTCAAAACGATTTTTTGATATCTCGCACCATTTTCCTTTTTTGGGGCCGTGAATTTCATTCTTTTTTTCGAATCGTTATATCTCGGAAAGCGTCGATCCTATCGAAAAAAGTTTAATCTACAGGTGTAAGATCTCAGTGATTTGCACCTTTTCTACCCCTCATCTTATTTTGATATCTCTCACCCTTTTTGATGTTATTAAATGTTTTGGTTTTTGAAAAAAATGGGGCCCAAATGTATATAACAACTGGTAAAAATTCAACTTATGGTCTAATTGAATTCTACGGAAAATTATCTATAATTTATTACTCGTTTTAACCTTTCCAATAAGTTGAATCATGTATTTACAGCAGTAAGATTTTTCCACTTCCAAGGACGTCCGGCTTTCATAACCATGTGATGGTGTCAGCATTGCCTAGAATAACATTCTATAATTTTCCTACATTTCCTTGCAATCGGGTCGAAGGTCGGAAATGCAATTCCGCAGGCCTTGCCGCCAACGAAGTTGTTGTTTGAGATTATAACCCCTCTTGTTGGCCCCTTCCTTCCTGCTGCGCCACCGTCTCATCAAAAGCAGGTCGTGATGCGTGGACTCCTACTTGTTTGATTCTTCACTATAGCCATAGTATATAATTCTGTTTCCTTGAAACAGTTGATGTGCATATTGAATCCTGGAAAGGTCCATTTTGTACCGTTTGTTGACCTGCTCCATGCCACACAGTGGAAGTAGTGATTTCAATACACATGGAAACAAAGAATCACCAAGGTGGCAATAAAAAATAAATTTTGGTGTTGTGATGGGATGGTTTATATGGAATGCATCATTCATTTTGTAGCACAATTAGCCAATTAATTATGGTGATCACGCAAGTCACCTTTAAAAGGGTTGTCCCCAGACGGCTGTGCAAGAAAAGACTAGAAAAGAAAAACTACCGGTACTTCAATTATTGGAGAAATGTCAATGAAGAAATATAAGATTCTTTGAAGGAATGGCAGTTTTCTGTTTCAACAAACACAAGTAACAAAGGAGATTCTAACCTATATCCTATGGATACTTTAGTTGTTGGCATATCGCTCATTTGCTGCAACAGTGGCATAATTCAAAATATGTTTCAAGATTTGGATCAAATTTCTTTTAGCCCAGTATGCCACTAATGAGTTTTTCATTGCATGGACCATATGTGGAGGTTAGACCTTACTTCTTGGTCCTCAAAACCCCCTAGTCTCTGGAATTTAGCCGAGCGAGCTGCGATTGGACCAGGTACCGGTGCGTCATGGGCTCCTCTGTCTGGGGTTGAAAATTGTTGGAGGTTCAATATTTGCTTTAATAATTAATATAAAGGAATTAATTAATAATAAATTACAAGTTAATAGTCCGCCGTGGGCAGCCGGTAACTGCCCCGGCGGGTTTGTGCAAGAGTTCAAGTTGTCAGTGGGGTTTTAAAATTGGGGGTAATAATGACTTTATTTTGTTGTGTTTTTTAATTAATGCAGAGGTGCCAACTATTACGGATTGTCCATAATTAATACGGATTTCACCTCACGATTACGGCATTACGGTCAAAGGGGAAATTATTACGGAAAAGTTACATTATCACAAAAAGAAAAAAACAACAAAACACATTTCAATGAAAAGAAGGAAAGTTAGAAGGTGTTAACCGGTAACTGAAAGTAACGATAAAGTAGCTAATTTTACAAACAGGTAACGAAAGTAACGAAAAGTAGCTAATTTTTATGTCTAGACTCTAGATAGTTGGAGGTAACGAAAATTCGCAGAGGCCGGTTTAAATCATTTAAACTCGTGCCGCTCCACGTGCCCGACCTAGAGATAAAGCATACTGAGGATACCTTGAGTGGTATACATCGGTTCAACACATATTTTCGGCATCAAGAAGTGTTTTTAGTTTTGTGTGATATATTTTTCTGTTTTATTAGGAAACCTGACTTTCCGCGAGACGTTTATTCGCGAAAACTTTCCAAAACTCAACAGCAACCTCTCATTTCTGTTATTGACCTCTAAATTTGGAGACTCTCAAATTGAAGTCCAGAAATAACGCAAAATAATTTAATGTCGCAATCGAAAATAAATCGCGAAAAAGTTTCGAAATACTTATATTTTAAAAATCTATCCGTCTCGAAAATTTGTGACATCCATTATGGTTAATTCGAAATTCCTTAATATCGATTTTTCCTTCGAACTTTGGTTCCAACGGATAATCTAACTGGTTATCTCGAAAACTTGTATAACTTGTATAATTTGTGATTCGAATTCGAAAGAAAATGTGCCCTCTTGTATTATTCAGGCTATCCTCTCAGAATAATTCGTAATATTCGATACCTACTTCGAACGTTCATCCTTCGAACTCACATTCTCAAGACGGCCGGCTGACCGCACGACTTGCCGGCGAGAATCTATTCAAACGAACCGAGATCAACGCCAGTTGCAGAGGTGCCAACTATTACGGATTGTCCGTAATTATTACGGATTTCAACTCACGATTACGGCATTACGGTCAAAGGGGAAATTATTACGGAAAAGTGACATCACGAGAAAAAAAATACATTTCTATGAAGAAAAAAAAAAAAAAGAATGAATGTTGCAGGGTGTCTACCGGTAACGAAAAGTAACGGAAGTAACGGAAAAGTAGCTAATTTTACAAACAGGAAACGAAAGTAAAAGTAGCTAATTTTTATGTCTGCATAGTTGGAGGTAACAAAAATTCGCCGAGGTCGGTTTAAATCGTCTTAACTCGCGCCGCTTGGCGCGATTGCGATGGAGCCGATTGCGTATGCTATAGGTATATTTCCCCGAGCCTGACCTCAAGAAAGTACAAACGGAGGATTCCTTGAGTGGTATGTTCGGTCCAACGTATAATTTCGGTATCGAGAAGAGTTTTGAGTGAAATATTTTTCTGTATTATTAGGAAACCTTACTTTCCGCGAGACGTTTATTCGCGAATATTTCCGAAACTCAACAGAGACCTCTCATTTCTGTTATTGACCTCTGAATTTGGAGACTATCTCAAATTGAAGTCCAGAAATAACGCGAAATAATTTAATGTCGCAATCTTGCGAAATTATACAGTTTTGAAAATAGAATGTCGAAAATGCTTCGAAATACATTTATTTTAAAAATCTTTTCGTATCGAAAATTTGCGACATCCAGTATGGTTAATTCAAAATTCTGTTATGTCGACTTTTCCTTCGAATTTTGGTTCCATCTGATGATTTAACCGGTTATTTCGAAAACTTGTGTAACTTGTATAATTCGTGATTCGAATTCGAAAGAAAATGTGCTCTCTTGTCGTATTATTCATGCAATCCTATCAGAATAATTCGTAATATTCGATACCTACTTCGAACGTTCATCCTCCGAACTCACATGCTCAAGACGGCCGGCTGACTGCACGACTTGCCTGCGGGAATCTCGTCAAACGGACCGAGATCGATGCCAGTTGCGTAAAATCATAAAACCCGTGCACAATCGTGAACTTGTGACAACGAGGACTGCGGGAATCCTGTCAAAGGTGATTGGGCGCCCATCACGAAACATCCCGAAACCTACTCGCCATTTTTCCCATGACTGTATACTTACAAGCGTACGGGGAGCGAGAAGTGCGTTAACCCTTTTAGAAATGACAGTCTCCGTAGCATCGCGATACTCATTTCTCCTCGTGATCCACCGTAAACTCCCAACCGCGACATAGGGATAGTGGGAATCACGGCGCCGACCATACAACATGTCCATAACTGCTCGTGAATTTTAACCATGCCCAACCTGGAGCTTGCCTCCACCATTCTGCCAGAACAGATAGACAGGCAGACAATCGTTGAACGGCTGGATGCGGCGCCGGTTGCATATTATCGCGTTCTCAGTGACCAACCGCGAGGACATCGTGATTGTCGTATAACGACCGAAAGCGGCAGCGATTGCAATACATCGCGATATTTCTCCGCATTCGATGACGAGAACAACTGGATTCTTGTCAAACGTACAGCAAGTGGCACCGATTGCGTAATTATGCTATAATTTCCCGTTCGCACATCAAGGACAATCGAAACCTCGTCGATCGGCTAAAAGTGACACCAATTACGTAAATAGCGATTTTTCTCCGTGTTCTATCGTGAAAACTACGGGAATCTCGTCAAATGGCTGAGGCCAGCGCCGATCGTGTAACATCTCGATATTTTTCTTAGAATGAAAGTTTCCTATTCATCTCTTTTGTTCAAAGATTCCCAAGTTTGGTCAAGGAAAGTGAACATGACGAAATTGAAGAGGAATTTGCTGTTTATCAGTGTGATACTTTCCCTGAATATATTTTACAAGGAACTAAAATTGATGTAAACTGGGGCAAAATTGCTGAGCTTAAAAACGAAAGTGGATAGTTCAAGTATAAAACTTTAAGTAAAGTGATATTTGCAATATTACTTGTACCTCACAGTAACTCTCCCACAGAAAGAATTTTCAGTGTTGTTAGGAAAAATCAGACAGAATTCAGACCTACATTAAGCACATCTACACTGGAATCGCTTATGATTCACAAGACGAAAATGTCATCACAGGGGGAAGTATGTTGCAAGAAAACTTTCACGGAAAACCAGTTACTGAGTGCAAAACAAGCTACAAGGAATTTTTAATCACAGAACTAGCAGTTAATGTGCAAATTTTATTGTGTAATATGATATTTTTTGCTATAGGTTGCTTCCGGGTAGGGCAAAGGTGGTGTGGTGTTATTATCGAGAACAGAGGAGCATGCTTTGGATTTGACGTGAAAATAATTTTTCAGTGGGGGGGGGGGAGCAGTATAAGAGATTACTGATAACCCACTTCAAAGGTTGGCACCTCTGCAGTTGCATAAAATTATAATTTCCGTGCCCAATTGTGTACGTGTGACCATAAGGACTGCGGGAATCCTGTCAAAGTTGATCAGGCTCCCATCACGGAACATCCCGAAACCTACTCGCCACTTTTTCCATGATCGAATACGTTAAAGCGTACGGAGAGCGAGAAGTGCGTCAACATACTTAGAAATGACAGTCTTCGTAGTATCGCGATAGTCATTTCTCCTCGTGATCCACCTTGAACTCCCAACCACAGCATAGGGGCAGCGGGAATCATGTCCATATCTGCTCGTGAATTTTAACCATGCTCAACCTTGAGCTTGTCTCCGCCTTCCTGCCAGGACAGATACTCAGGCAGACAATCGTTGAACGGCGTCGATTGCATATTATCGCGTTCTCAGTGACCAACCGCGAGAATATCGTGATTCTCGTATAATGGCCGAAGGCGGCAGCGATTGCGATACATCGCGATATTTCTCCGCATTCGATGACGAGTACAACTGTATTCTTGTCAAGCGTACAGCAAGCGCTGTAATTACGCTATATTTTCCCGTACCTACCTCAAGGACACTGGAAATCTCGTCAATCGACTAAAAGTGACACCAATTATGTAAATCGTGATTTTTTTCAGTGTTCTATCGTGAAAACTATGGAATCTTGTCAAATGGCTGAGACCAGCGCCGATCGTAAATCATCTCGATATTTCTCTTGATTATTTTGTTCAAAGATTCCCAAGTTTGGTCAAGGAAAGTGAACATGACAAACTTGAAGAGGAATTTGCCGTTTATCAGTGCGATACTTTACCTGAATATATTTTACAAAGACCTAGAATTGGTGTAAACTGGGACAACATTGTTGAGCTTAAAAACGAAAGTGAATAGTAAGACCTTAAGTAATGTGGTATTTTCAATATTATGTGTACCTCACAGAAAGAATTTTCAGTGTTGTTACTAAAAATCAGGCAGAAATCAGACCTACATTAAGCACATCTACACTGGAATCGCTTATGATTCAGAAGACGAAAATGTCATCACAGGGGGAAGTATGTTATAAGAAAACTTTCACGGAAAACCAGCTGCTGTGGGCAAAACAAGCCACAAGGAATTTTTTATAACTAGCAGGTAATGTGCAAATATTGTTGTGTAATATGATATTTCTTTACTATAGGTTGCTTCCGGGTGGGGTAAAGGTGTTATCATTATCGCGAAGGGGGCAGCATGCTTTGGATTTGACGTGAAAATTTTTGAGTTGGGGGGGGGGATTAGTGATAACCCACTTCAAAGGTTATCACCTCTGATTAATGTTAAATTGAGGTTTTTGTAGATTAAAATTGTTGTAGACCAGGAAGTTTGTCACTCGCGTGTCTCGCCATGGCGTCTCAGCAGCAGCTTCAGATTGATAATAATATATGTAAAAGAGATTTTAGGTTTTTACGTAACGCTTTGGGAAAAGAAGAAAGACCACTAGTGGGTTGTTTGATTTGGAGTATGAAGTATGGTAGGTAGACCTGAAGTAGGTTTGGTTGTTTAAAAAATAAGTTTATATTATTAAGCCTCGAGGAACGTGATGGTAGTGCAATATATGTGGAGAATATTGAGCAGGTGTGCTGTTATTGTCTTGAGTTTGAATTTGTTGGAGTAGCGGGCTGTGTGCTGTGATTAGTTGTTGGTTTTAGGTCTATTTGGTGTATTTCTGAGTATTGAGGTTGTGATTTTGTTGTTGTTGAATTAGTGTAATTCGGGTGTGTGTCTGCATTGTAAAACTGTTCTGGGGAGATTTTATCATAAATTGGGTGTTTTGGGTAGTCGGACGTTAAGCCTCCGTGGCTTAGGCGGCAGCACGCCGGCCTCTCACCGCTGAGTCCGAGGTTCAAATCCCGGTCACTCCATGTGAGATCTGTGCTGGACAAAACGGAGGCCGACAGGTTTTTCTCCGGGTACTCTGGTTTTCCCTGTCAAAATTTCATTCCAGCAACACTCTGCACTATCATTTCATTTCATCTGTCATTCATTTAATCATTGCCCCAGAGGAGTGCGTCAGGCCTCGGCAGCCGGCACAGTTCATATCCTCGCCGCTAGATGGGGGCTTCATTCATTCCATTCCTGACCCGGTCGGAGACTGGAAGCAGGCTGTGGATTTTCATTCATATGGGTAGTCGGACGTTGTAGGAGGATCTGTGATTGGTTGGTTTGGGCATGCAATTTATGTACTATTTTCGTTAGTGATTGTTAATAATATTTGTTTCAATTGAGATGCTAAAATTGATTAATTTTTTAATTTTTACGTGAATGTTAGTCCCCCAAGCATGCGGCACGCCATCCCGGGTAAGCCTGCCCACGCTGCTGTGGGACATGGTGTATAATTAGTGATATTTGGCTAGCTGTTGAGAGTGGGTGTGAGCTGTTTATATTGTGATAGAGGCCAGTTGATGGAGTATTTGTAATGTGTGAGTGAGGGCTGTGTTCTGGTTTTGTGAGGGTGGTGGGATTGTTCGTGACACGAGAGCAGGGATGTTTGGGTTTAGCGTGTTGTCTGGATTTAAACTTCCTTTGCTTAATAGGTGTTTTAATGTATCTGCATCCATGGTATGAAGCTCGGTGTTCTCCACCACAGTTGACGCACTTAGGACTCACGGGGAACCTTGCAAGTTGTGTGGTGATGATGATCACCACATTTGTTGCAGCGGGTTTCTTGGGGGCAACTATCAGCATTATGGTGCAGTTGTTGAAAAATTGGAATGTGAGATTAGTGTGTAGTTTGGGTGGATGACGACTGGTTGCCCATGTTTTTGGTTGAGGGGAGTTAGGGGGAGTTGATTCTACTGTTTCCGTGGCTGTGGTATTTTATTTCTCTGTGGATGAGTTGGGGCCGGGTGTGTTAGGTAGTGGGTTGTTGGTTTGAGTGCCGGTGTGTTTGGGTTTTGCAGGAGCATGCATGGTGTTGGCAGTTTGTGGGGGGGGAGGTCTGTTTGTGTCTTCGTGCTGGCTGTCTTCCATTTTGGTGTCTGCGTGAAGTGGTTTGGTAGACTTGGTTGTGTTTTGAGTGTGCTCATGTTGTATTTCTGTAGTGCTTGTTTGCCCATGTTTTGTTTTAGTAGGCGTTGGCATGGGAAGGGGGATTGGCACTGTTTGGGTATATTTGGGAAATGTTGTGATGATGGAGTTGGATGTTTGGGTGTGCTGGTCTGTTTTGGGGATCTGTTGGAGTTGAGTGTGAATGTCATGGGAGTTTTCTTCTGTTTGAGTCTGTGCAGTTACGGTTGTTGTTGGGTGGTGGGAAATGAGTGTGAATGTGGGGATGGCAGGGTGGCTCATGAGAGCCTTCCCGATGCAGTTTAGGCATATGCCTCCGGTGGGTGTGATGGCTATGTGATGATTGCGAAGTTCCTCAATTTGAGTAATAAACTTCTCAATGGGTGCGAGCACGCTGATTACTGCTTCTCTAAGTGTGTTTAGGTTGGGGTATGGTTTGCTTTGTTGTGGGCGGATGACTATCGGCGTGCTTGTAGGGACTCGACGGGTCGGTGATTCGTACCACATCCCCTCCCCGAAATCAAAGTCCGGAAAGGTGCCGTGGCACGGTGTTGGTGGTGGTGTACTGCAGAGGTATTCGGGGTTCGGTGTGGCTGCAGATAGATATACAAGTTCACCTCAGAGGGATTCGATGTGCGAGTCCATGTTCGTGTTCCTGTGTGTTTGAATGTGTGTGAGATTGAATGAATGGGTATGATTGATGGGGGTCAAATGCCGTGGCTGACCAGAGGATGTGGAGTTTGGCCTCGCCCAAGAAATACAACCAGTCGCTCAAGGTTTCCAGTTGAACAATTGGAGCCGTGACAATGAGCGAGCTTGCTAAGTAATTAATTAATTGATTAATAAATTAATCAAATTAATAAATTAATCAATTATCTCATGCTGCTTGGTGGGTGTGAAGGGATGTAGCACTTGAGTGCAACTAGGGGTGACAGGGTTAGCTTGACGTGGACTGTTAAAAGGCAGGGGGTGAGAGCAATTTGCTTGGAAGGAGGGAAATAATTTCAACAATGGGTAACAGTTGAAAGTGAGGATTGTTGATTTGATCTCGGTGGGAGAGAGGGTTATTGGTTGCTGGTTAGATATGGGGATGGTGCTTGGCTGGTTTCATCGATTTGACGACTTGAAGAGGTGGCATCTGGAGCTCGGAGAGATAGCGTCTGACGCTCTGATGCTAGGCTCGGAATCCTCCTCAAAACCGTGTGTGAGTGCAAGTTTCTTGATTTCAGTTCAGTCTAGTGAATTCGGCGATCCTAATTCTTTCAGGTCTTGATCAGTCTGTTTGGAACGTTCGTCACCAGGTGCTAGTTGCAATGGCATCTAGCAGTAGCCAAGTTCACAGCTAGGTGTCATGGACATTAGCATTTGGTGGCGAAAGTAGGAACTATTTGAAATTATCGTTCCTGTCCTTACTTAAATTTAAAAACAGATAACACACACTGATACAGCCATCACAATTAACGCCGGTTATCAGACAAATTCTACTCGCACCCAAAGTACACGGGGCTACATGACTGCGTTGTCGCAGTCCCTAAACTAAGGAACCAATCAGTCTGTTTTTACCAATATGATCTAGTTGTTTTGTTCCTCAGGTATTTGTGAATTTTATAAGTTAGTCTGTTTGTGTCCATTCTTTCATGCCCTATGAATTGGATTTATTGCAGTCGTATGACGTCTGTAAGTTGGGAGATTGTTCTATGTATATCTGCATTTGATTTTGGAAGATGAACTCCCTCTTTCATTCTTGGCCCTAAGATTTTTCTATTTTATGTTCTTCCATTTCCAATTGTCCGTTTTGAAGAGAAAGGAAGCTTGTAGTTCAACATGACTGTTAATCTCACGATCATGAGCCACGGGACCTCCTTTTTACATGGAATCAGAATCACAGGACTTCGAAAATCTCACGTGCATTGACCGGGAATCGAACCTGGTACGCCTTGGTGAGAGACAGCTAGCTTTACCGCTGCGCCACCACACCCCCTAGCCATTTTGAAGAGAGAGAGCTTTAGGTCTGATTACTGTTGCATAGTGTCAAATTTTGCATTTCCAGGAAAGACTCTTTTTATTGTATTTTAAGTTAACTGAAAAGCAGTCTCTATTTTTTGAATCCTTGATTCAATAGACTTCTTTTCATTACACTTTTCAGTAATCGGGGTGTCTACCGGTAACGGAAAGTAACGAAAAAGTAGCTAATTTTACCAACGGGTAACAAAAGTATCGAAAAGTAGCTAATTTTGATGTCTGGATAGATGGAGGTAACGAAAATTCGTCGATCGGTTTAAATCATTTAAACCCTCGCCGCTAGGCTCACAGATTGTGATGAAACTAGTTTTACGCAAGCAGCCATGCACGACCTCAAGGAAATTAATACTGAGGATACCTTCAGTGGTACTGGATAAATTGATTCAACGTATATTTTCGGCATCAAGAAGAGAGTTTAGTTTTGTGTGAAATATATTTCTGTATTATTCGGAAACCTGACTTTTTGCAAGACGTTTATTCGCGACAACTTCCGAAACTCAACTGAAACCTCTCATTTCTGATATTGACCTCTAAATTTGGATATCTCAAATTGCAGTCCAGAAATAACGCGAAACAATTTATTGTCGCAATCTTGCAAAATGATACACTTTCGAAAAAATCGCAAAAATGCTTTGAAATACATAGACTAAATTTTAAAAATCTGTTTGGCTCTTAAATTTGGGACATCCAGTGTGGTTAATTCGAAACTCCGTTATATGTCTATTTTTCCTTCTAACTTTGGTTCCATTGGATATATAATCTAACCGGTTATCTCGTAAACTTGTATAATTTTAATTTGAAAGAAAATGTGCCCTCTTGTATTATTCATGCAATCCTCTCTGAATAATTGGTAATATCCGATACCTACTTCGAACATTCATCCTCCAAAATCACATCCTCAAGACGGTCGGCTGACCGCACGACTTGCCTGCGGGAATCTCGTCAAATGGGCCGAGATCGACGCCAGTTGCGTAAAATCTTAAAACCCGTGCCCGGTCGCGAACTTGTGTCCACGAGGACTGCGGGAATCCTGTCAAAGGTGGTTGGGCACCCATCACGAAACATACCGAACCCTACTCGCCACTTTTCCCATGACCGTATACTTAAAAGTGTATGGGGAGCGAGAAATACACCGACCCACTTAATAATAACAGACTATGTAGCATCGCGATACTCATTTCTTCTCGTGATCCACCGTGAACTTCCAACCACAGCATAGGGAAAGCGGGAATCACGGCGCCAACCATACAACATGACAATAACTGCTCTTGAATTTTAACCATACCCAACCTCAAGCTTGCCTCTGCCATTCTGCCAGAACAGATAGACAGGCAGACAATTGCTGAACGGCCAGATGCGGTGTCAATTGCATTATATCGCGTTCTCAGTGTCCAGCCGCGAGAACAATGTGAATCTCGTAAAACGACCGAGAGCTGCAGCGATTGTGATACATCGCGATATTCCTCCGCATTCCATGATGAGTACAACTAGATTCTTGTCAAACGGACAGCAAGCGGCGCCGATTGCGTAATACTATATTTTTCCGTGCCCGACCTCAAGGACAATAGAAATCTCGTCAAAAGACTAAAAGTTACACCGATTATGTAAATCACGATTTTTCACCGTGTTCTATTGTGAAAACTACGAATCGCGTCAAACGGCTGAGACCTGCGCCGATCGTGTAACGTTGAGATATTTCTCCATACTTGACTGAAAATCCACAGCCTGCTTCCAGTTGACCGACCGGGGCAGGGAATGGAATGAATGAAGCCCCCATCTAGCGGCGAGGATATGAACTGGGCCGGCTGCCGAAGCCTGTCTCACTCCCCTGGGGCAATGATTAAATGAATGACAGATGAAATGATACTGGAGAGTGTTGCTGGAATGAAATTGTGACAGGGAAAACCGGAGTATCCGGTGAAAATCCTGTCTGCCTCCACTTTGTCCAGCACAAATCTGTGACCAGGGATTGAACCTCGGACCCTGCGGTGAGAGGCCGACGTGCTGCCACCTGAGCCGCGGATGCTGCCTTCTCCGTACTTGACTGCGAAGACATAATTCGGTGACGATCACGTAACGTTGCATATATTACTTCGTGATCTACCGCGGGGACAAAGGAAATCTACCCTAACGGCCAAGATCCGAGTAACTTTTTGGTAATCATAACTTCTTGTACACAAGACGGCATATTAGCTGGGACAACTCATTTGATATTAAATATCCATTATTAACAGACCATTCCGATATTAAGTGCAGATGGAAAAACTACTATGGAAAACTTCTCAATGAAGAGAACCCAAGGGTATATTTAGGAGAATGAGAACAACACCAAGGTCTGCCAATAGATATTAGAAGAGAAGAAGTAACATTTGCACTTAGGAAAATGAAAAACTGAAAGGCAACAGGACCCGATGAAATTCCAGTTGAAGTGTGGAAGTATCTGGAGAAAGATGGGATCGACATGTTGCTGGATTTAATGCAAAACATGTACTCTCAGGAAATAATACCTGATGCATGGAGAGAAAGTATTTTAGTGCCTATATATGAAGAGGAGGGGGATATTCAGGATTGTGCTAACTACAGGGGCATTAAGTAAATGTCCCATACCATGAAAATCTGGGAAAGAGTGATAGACAAGAGGATCCGGGATGAGACTAGCATTGGCGAGGAACAATTGGCTTCATGCCAGGAAAAGGGACCACAGACGCAGTGTTTGCCCTGAGACAAGTAATGGTAAAGTATCGTGAAAGACGGAAGGGATTACACTTCGCATTCATGGACCTAGAGAAAACATATGACCGGGTGCCCCGGGGAGAAGTCTGGAGATGTTCACGAGCGAAGGGAGTCCCAGAGAAGTACGTGCAGTTGGTTCATGAAATGTACAAAGAAGCAAGAACACAGATTAGAAGCAGCGTTGGACTTACAGATTGGATTCCGGTTCGAGTAGGTTTACACCAAGGTTCGGCTTTAAGTCCATATCAGTTTGACCTAATTCTGGACGAAATGTCTTGTGGATTTAGAGACCAAGTCCCCTGGTACATGATGTTTGCGGACGACATTGTGTTGTGTAGTACCACCAAAGATGTCCGAGGAAAAACTGAAACAGTGGAGGGCAGCCTTGGAAGACAGAGAACTCAGGATTAGCAAGAAGACAGAGTATATGAGATTCAATACAGATCAAGACTGTGAGATCAGAATGCAAGGAGAAACGTTAAATAGAGTGGATGAATTCAAATACCTGGGTTCGGTGGTGACTGGAGATGGAAATATGGATGTGGTAGTGTCACACAGGATTCAGGTAGGATGAATGAACTGGAGGAAAATGTCAGGAGTGATCTGTGACCACAGGATCAACCCTAAGGTTAAGGGGAAAATATATAAAACTGTTGTAAGACCTGCATTGCTGTCTGGCTCTGAAACATGGCCTGCACGCAAAACGCACACAGACAGGCTTGACGTCACGGAAATGAAAATGCTCAGGTGGATGAGTGGAGTGACTAAGCGTGGTAGAGTGGAAAATGTCAAAATAAGAGGAACATTGAAGGTTGTGGAAATATCTAAGAAGATACAAGAAAAGTGACTTCAATGGTACGGGCATGTGAGAAGAAGGGAGGAATCCTACGTGGGGCGGAAGATGCTAGACATGCAAATACAGGGAGTGAGAATGCGAGGCAGACAAAAACGAAGATGGATGGATTGTGTACTGGAGGACCTCAGAGAAAAACAGTTGTCAGAAGAGGATGTGCATGGCCGGGTTAAATGGAGGAGAGCTGTCAGAAACATCGACCCCACATAGGAGTGGGAATGATGTAAAGAGAAAGAAGATTTATTTTTATCTTTTTAATTTTTATAACACCATAATTGAATTTTATTCACTACATTAAACACAGTTCATTGTTGTTTTTCTTCACCGCGCGATGAGCTTCTATGCTTGCCGACCGCAGACCTATCTTGAATTAAAAGGTAACTAAAATTAACTATAAGGTAACGAAAAGGTAGCTAAAAAGTATCTAATTTTTACTTCAGCCTTACAGTAATCCAGTGGTTCCCAAACTGGGGGGTCGCGGGCCGTTCGGAAAGGGGTCGCGAGATGTATACAAATAATGGTAAACTATGTACTTAAACTTAGATGGCCATCGGGAGTTTTAAATTAAATAACTTTGTACATTTACAAAATATCAATATATTTTACAGATTTTGTCAAAACAAAACAGAAACATTTAATAATTTTGATATGTAATTGTTAATACATTTCTAAGTAAAAAGACTTCATTAGTGAGAAACATGGGCCTGTTTTTTGTCAACAAGTTTCTTAAAATTTGGCTTAGTTTTAGATACACATACAATAAGGTCGTCTTCTACGTCCAGTCGATTTCTTGCCTTGGTTTTAATGTTGAGCAATGTAGAAAATCCGAGTTCGCAGAGGTAGGATGTTGCAAAGGGCATGATGATTCTCAGAGCTACTGATGTTAAGCTTGGATACTCAGCTCTTCTTTGTAGCCAGAACTTGTCAACATTTTGGGTGCTGAAGGACAGTTGCAAAGTCATGTCACAGGATAGCTCGATGAGTTTGTCATGAATCAGTGGCTTTAAGTCTGCCTCGTTCACAGCCTGCTCGTTGAAGGGGTTAAGCACCCAGTTCCAACCGGTGTGTTGATCCTCGGGAATGTAGCTAAGGATCTGCTCTTGTAGACCTTGCAAGTGAGTAGTAATCAGTTTGGACAGGTTGTCAATGTCGGGATAATATTCATCGCTTCGATCAAGGGATGTGATAAGCTCATTTGTCAGTTCAAAGTTTTCAAATGTATTCTTCTCAACCCTGGTTGATCAAGTGGCTAATTTCTTTAAAAACGAATTGACTTTGTCTTGTGCAAAAAGTATGGTTTTGTCTCTTCCCTGCAAGGAAACGTTGAGATCGTTCAGATGATGAAATATGTCCGCTAAATAAGCAAGTTTTAACAGCCATTCATTGTCACTCAAAAAACCGGCAAGGTTTTTGTTTGCAACTTGAAAAAATCTCTTAAGCTCAGAGCACAAAGCGAACACTCGAGAAAACACCTTCCCTCGTGACAGCCACCTTGCCTCTGTGTGAAGCAAGAGGCATTTGTACTGTGCCTCCATTTCTTCGCATAACTGTGATAACAGTCGACACTGTAATGGCCGGCTTTTTACAAAATTAACCAACTTAACAGTTTCGTTCAACACTGTTTTTAGCTCAGTTGGCATGACCTTGGTAGCTAATGCCTGGCGATGCAGAAAACAATGAACCCAAGTGACATTAGGCATGACATTTTTCATCCGTCTCACGAAACTGCTGTCTTTCCCAGTCATTGCTTTGGCACCATCACTGCAGATTGAAATACACTTTTGAAAGTCAATTTGAAGCGAATCGGTTGCAGACATGAACATTTTAAACAATTCCTCACCTGTTGCGTGGTCAGGCAAAGGTTTGCAAAATAAAATGTCTTCTTCCACACTACCATCACCCTCAAAACGAACAAAGCACATAAACTGCGCCAAACTCGACACGTCCGTAGACTCGTCAACTTGAATGGAAAAGTACTCACTTTTCTGCAACTTTGTTTTCAACTGATCCTTTATGTCTTGAGCCATCTCGGTAATGCGCCTCCCCACCGAGTTGTTCGACAGAGGAATGGTGGAAAGCTTCTTAGCTGCATCTGGGCTGATCATAGTTGAAACCATATCCTGAGCAGCAGGTAGAATGAGCTCTTCAGCAATCCTGTGTGGTTTACCTTTCTTTGCTATTGTTGTACCCCTAGGGTACGCTACCCCCATCCCCTAAATAAAATCTCCAACAAATCAAAATTCCAAACAATTAATTTAAAAACCTACAAATTACAATTACAAAATTACAAGACTAATAAGTTAGCACCTACATGAGCCCAAGTAGCCTCGTGTCCCAGGCAACGACCCTAGAAAGGACTATGACTTGGGAGGAATGTAAGGATTCCGCAGACGTAGCACAAGAAACCTATAAGAACCCCGGACGTCATACACCCGGGATCACGCAGTCTGTCCTAGTGCTTCCGACGTGACGAACCGCTGCTGTAGGCTGAAAGTGTAAGTGACTCAAGCGATCACTACACTCACCATCACACTACACTCACATCCCCCTGTGCTTGGACTGTAATAATTCTTTATCTTTATTATTTGAACTGCTATTTGCAAGCGTACCTCAAAATCGAGGTACACATTAAATTTAAAAGTAATAGAATCACTGGTATTATCCTTTATTTATTTAGCTGATAAGATCCTACCCTCTTACCTTCCCTATTAGGTAGGATCTAGAATTAGCTTTACTGTCTTATTATTTAATTGTGTAGTGACGTCAGCCAAGTGCTACCGCACAGCGCTGACACAAGCAGGCTACCAGCTCGCCTGCGTACAACTTGCAGTAGACCGCGTGGCGCAGTTGTCGCGCACCGCGTAATAATTAAATTACCTCTCCAAACAACCCCTTTCCCGGAACTACCCCGTCAAGCAGCACATTGGGGAGTTCTCCTTGCTGATCGCACTGACGATCGCAATTCACTAAATACTCCATACCTCTTACAGCAATTGCCAAGCTCGCCCCCTAATTAGACTAATTTCATCTTTTAGGTTAATTCTTTGTACAGGCCACCCTCACAGGTACCTTACACTATTCGTAAAGCCACTTGATACGATGCTAGCAAAGCACTTTTGCTCATATTATTTCCACTTAACTGAACTACTGCATTTTTCTGGTAATCTAAAGCAGTTAACTTACGTTCAAAAAAATCTACCGGCTTATCTTTAAAACTGGGATGTTTACTTTCTAAATGGCGAATCATCTTGGAAGGTTTCGTACTCTCGGCCGATAACAACTCGCTGCAAATAACACACTGTGGCCGATTTCCGAGCACCGTAAATCCATACTTAATATAACTGTCACTATACTTTCTCACCTTTACCCTCTTCTGTTCATGATCATCATGAGAAGTCGAAGGCCCTGCACGCTTAACAAACTTATCCATAGTTAGAACAAAATCAAACAATACGCGAGCGAACAAAACACAAGAGACGTACAGTACAAGCCAGGCAGCTTGAAGCGCGGCTGACGCATGCGCATACGAGCCCTTCTCCCTCCACACGTCACTAACGTCACAACTACAGTCAAGTCAAGACAGTCGAGCTACTAGGTTCCTTTGTGACTATTTAAAAGCATTTATAAAAGTTAATAGCAGGCTATAGGCACTACTACTTTTCGTTTTTAAAATAATACCCTGGTAGTCTAAAAAGAATTACTACCATTTATTTAAATATCATTATACTATTGAACCGCCAAATATTATTTTTTGTGTCATATTAATTTACATTTAAGTTTCTCAGTAAACATCAAACAGGTCAGTAACATCAGAATAAGATTAAAATTTTAAAATCTGAACAAAGTAAATAAATAAACATTTAAACGAATAACCTACTGGTCACTTAAGTTAAATTCCAAAGTAATTTTATCCCTCCACTTTGTCCCCCCCTCACAGACACCTGCCCTAAAACTGGGGTCGCGGCTAAAACGTATGGGCTAAAATGGGTCACGGAAAGAAAATGTTTGGGAACCGCTGCAGTAATCCATTCATCTAAATGTTTAAATTCCTTCACACGGAATACGTGGTCGGTGCCGATTTAAAGTTCAGATGGGGCAGTTTTGATGTCATAAATTTGTATTTTTCAAATTAGTTTTGCAATCCAATTTTCCTTGCTTGCTCTTGTAGGAGTTTGAGTTCATATTGTGGCTCGGGGATGTTTTCGGGAATTCTTCTTCTTCACGAATGGGCCACTTAGGACCACGCGGAATACACATTTTGCGAGCTTACCTCCTTGTCCAATAGTTCATTTACACTGATTGTTGTAATCTCTGTTCCTCCATCCGGATAAGACGTGTTGGTCTCTTCCCATCTTCCTCACGTCCCCTTGTGTGGACAATTTTCCTTATTACGTCCCTATCCTTAAGATTCGGTGATCCTAACTCACCGAGATCTTTCTCCACTTGTTTATACCATTTTGATCTCGTGCGTTCGATTTGTAGGTTTCGGGCAATTATTATTAGGCTAGCACTCGTTTTCGAGTATCATTGTCTTTTAAAGGAGATTTCTTAGATGACTGTATAGCTTAATCCAGGAAACACAAACTCCCACAGTAGTGACACACATTGTTTGGAGCAGCGACTGGTTTTTGAGGGTTGATCCTCTTGTACTTACGCTATCAGTTTCACGTCTTCGCCGATGTTCGAAACATAGGGTACCTTCTCCGGGAATATTTAAATTCATTTTAGGTCCGTATTGATGGAATTTAAGTGTATTTCAAATTTTAAACTCAAAATGACAATGTAATTGCATTCGAAGAATAAAAAATGTATTGATAGGGTGGAACTAAAGATAGTTTGTCACTTTGTCATTTTTGTCAGAAGATGAACGAGGCGACGCAATGCCTGACGATTTAATACCGTAGTCTTCCATTTGTCTGTGTTGATTTGACATTTCGCTAAGTTGGATTTCAGAACGTCGGTGAAGCGTTTCCATTGTCCTCCCGGCTTTCTCTGTCCAACCTGCAATTGTACATGGTTTCTTTTGGGAGACATGATTCAGGCATGCGAGCAACATGTCTTGCCCATCAAATCTGATGCTTCAATATCATAGCCTCAATACTGGTAGTATTAGCTTTCTCCATGACACTGATATTAGTGCGTCGGTCTTGCCACTTAACTCCGAGGATTCTCCTGATGCAACACTGATGGTACCTTTCCGAAGTGCCTTCTGTAGGTAGTCCAGGTTTCCCAACCATAGAGCAGAGCTGGTATTACAACAGCTTGGTTGGAGTACTGATTTCATGGTTGTCAAACATCCTTTTTTCGCAAACACTGCGCTGGCACATGTAGGGTATTGTTGGATTTCAGCATCAATGCTAACATTTGCTGAGAGATGACCGCCCAGGTAAGGGAAGTGTTTAATGTGTTTTAAGTTGTTCCCATTGATCGTAATGGGAGACGCAGCAACATTACAGTTGGATGCAGCAGGTTGGTACATAATTTGTGTTTTACTGGTGTTTATTTCCAGACCTATGCTCTTATACGTGTCGTTAAAAGCGTGCAGAGCAGCCTCAAGGGTATCTAGCGACTTTCCAATATGACGTCATCAGCATACTTGAGTTCCAGAACAGAACCTGTCGAATTGCCTTTGCTCGTAGTTGGTTGGTTGGTTGGTTGGTTGGTTCCTTAGTTTAGGGGCTGCGACAACGCGGTTATGTAGCCCTGTGTACTTTGGGTGTGTGTAGAATCTGTCTGATAACCTGTGTTAATTGTGATGACTGTATTAGTGTGTGTTATCTGTTTTCAATTCAAGTGTGGACTGCAGACTTTAAATTTCAAGTAGTTCCTACCTTTGCCGCCAAACGCCACCGTCAACGATTACTAGGCCTAGTTCAGAACTTAGCTACTAGACGCCACCGCAGTCGGCTCTTGGCAACGAACGTAGCAACCTAAGAGCGTTGTTTACATTCTTAACCTATACAATTTAGTTTCACACAGGTGTAGTTAGTGGAAAGTTCTTTAACATGCCATTAATCTATGACGTGGGACCGCCGGCTTTACTTCCCCTCCGAACAAAGGCATACTGAGGGATTTTTAACGCTCTAAAAAATCCGACGGCTTCGGCCGGGTTTGAACCCGCTATCTTGAGCATAGAAGCTCAGCATGCTATCAACTACGCCACCGAAGCCGCTCCTTTGCTCGTAGTCGGCTAAGATCGAACAATCCTCCGTCTGTCCTGTATTCAATATCTACCCCCTGTGGAATTCTCTCTTTAATCAGATCAAGTATAGCGCCAACATATTAACGCCTTGTCATCTGCAAATGCCAAGCAGTCCAGTTCTAACCCTTTAAATTTTGGTCCTATTGTATGTGTCGGTGCACCCTCTTTTCGCCATTTGTGTACAACCTTTTCAAGTACGCCATTGAAGAGTAACGGGGACAATCCATCCCGTTGTTGGACATCCCTGTCAATGAGAAATACTCTGCTCAATTCTCTCATAAATGTAACCTTAGATTTGGCCTCCATGAGTGTTCCTTTAATGATATTTGTTGTCTTTTGATATAATTCAAATTCATTGAGTATTTAAAAAGGGATTATCGCTCAATGCTGTCATATGCTTTTTTGAAGTCAACAAATGTTAGCAGATGACCTCGTAGTTCCGCCCCTTAAAACGACAATCACTAACTCAACAAATGTTATGACATAATTTTTGTTCTACGTGTTGCAGCAATATTTCATCTACATGTCTGACGTTTATTTTTGGCCGTGCTTGCTTGTTGCGTAGAGGTCTCCGACCAGCCAGGAAGCCTTCTTATTGTGAGCATGCGCAGTAGCAACTGCATGCAGGCATGCACAATCAGAAGGAAAGAAGGAAAGAGGTTGTACGGTTAGCACAGTGGATGCACGGATTTCACGGCCACTGGCCAAGAACGAACGTCAGACCTATAGTTGGTATTCAACAATATTTGGATTTAATTGAATTTCTGCACGGTTTAGGAGAGTTTTGGGGAAAACTTTGTAAGTTAAGGGTAGTAATGAAATCCACGATAGTCTTTGGGGTCCAACTTGTTTCCTTTTTTGTGTAATGGATATATGAGCACCATCTTCCAATCGCGGGGATGTTTTCAGTTCGCCAAACTTTGTCTAAAATTTCTTGTAGTTTTATCATGAGGTTTTCTCCTGCATTTTTCCATAATTCTGCAACAATTTGCTCTTTCCTTGACATTCGTTATTTTTCAGTAATTTGGTGGGTTCGAGTCTGGATTTTTCTGTTTGTGGTAAAATTCAAATTTTTCTTAGGGTATTTCACAGTTTTCAGTATCACTATGAACAATATCCCCATGTTCATTTTTAATTTAAGTGCAGGGTGGGGGGAAATATTTAGTTAGTTTCTGTCTAAATGTTCTATAGTAGTTTCTAGAATTATGTTGCTTGAAGTCCTCTTCTATTTCTTGTAATATTTTGTTTACGAATTCTTCTTATTGATTTCGTGACTGTTTTCCTAGCGTCCTTGAGATCTTGCAGGGTCTTGGGAGTCTTGTTGCCAGACCAGACAAGTCTTAAAAGGTTATCACACTCGGCCGTTCACCGTGGGTGTTTGTGAATTCTTGTTTGTGGTGCTATGGTTTCTGTTGTTTTTATGGCCTGCTTGAAGCTGTTGCCAGTTTTGTGGATTCAATCGTTGTTTCGTTTGTAAATTTTTAATTACCTTGAATATTTTGGACATCGTATTTATGGGGTGGGGTTTTCAGAGAGAATTGTCATTTCTCTGAGATAGTATTTAATTAAAATTTTCTGGGGGTAATGGTTAGAATTTAGGGCTAACCCCTTAAGTTTCACGATTTCTAGTGTATTTATTCAGGAGATAATCACTTGGTCCAATTGGTATTCACCTTAGGTGAGACCAATGTTTTTGTCTGAGAGGTTTTCTTTTTGAAAAAAGTTCTTGTGGATTTCAATAAGGTGCATTCCATTCAGATTGATTATGCCCTGACAATTTACCTACCCAATATCTATTTCTATTTTTTTTTCTTTGCCTATTAAAATCATCCCTAAAGATTTTGGCACGATTTTTCGGGACTTTTTATAGTATATCATATATGAATGCTCTTATACGAGAATTTAGAGAAATAATACATGGCTCCATCTGCATTAATAAAAATCTACAGCTGGACACAATATTATTTGCAGACGACTTAGTGCTGGTTGCCACCTCAGAAGATGATTTACAGCGTTCAATGTATAACCTGAAATTAGTCCCAGAAAACTACCCAATGGAAATATCTCTTGAGAAAACTAAGATAATGGCCATCTGTGGCATGCAACCAGTAAGAAGGAAGATCTGCTTGGATAATTACATTTTGGAAAGAGTAAACTATTTTAAATACCTTGGTTACAAACTCTGTCCTTGAAGAAATGGACATACCCGAGAAAATCTTCAAATTCAACAGATGTTTAGGAATCATCAATAAAGTTTTTAGACCTTCATTAGTTCAGAAACATGCCCAAACAAGAATCTACAAACCCTTAGCACGAACAGTACTTTGCAATGGTAGTGTAGCATGGACCCTGAGGAAATGCGATGAGATACTAATAACTACCGCCGAAATGAAATATATGCAACGAACTGCGGGAGTCACTAAGTGGGATCACAAACGAAACACAGAAGTACTGAATGGTCTTAACAGCAGACCTGTACTGGAATACATCCATGAATACCAGAGAAATTGGCTAGATCGCCTCAACAGGATGGACAGAAGCAGGATCCCTAAAGCAGTCGTCAACTACTGTCCCAGTGGGTCGAGATCTCTAGGGCGCCCCAAGAAAAGATGGCGTGAAATGCAATTTTTTTTAAATAGACCGTAACAGTTCTTCTAGGACTGCTACATGAAAGGATGATGATCGTCATCTAATTGATTCCAAAATTCCTCAACTTTTTCTTATGTCCTTGGTGTTGGCGATATTAGTTGTGGCATGTCCATTAATGAGAGTGTGAATTTTGTGTGCTGATTTTGGTTCAGAGACGACCTGAGGGAGAATGGAAAATTGTAACTGAATCAAGTAATAACTGATGTACGATAAAGTCATAGCTCGTTCTTCTGGTTTCCCTTTGTATATCCTGTAGCCTTCAGAATGAAAGAAGGTTCATCTGTACATCGCGATTCTTGAAAAGCAATAATTTTGATGTTACGTTCTGTTTTTTTTTTTTTTCTTCTAAGGTTGTTTTGAGTTTTCCCAGTTTCAGAAGAGAATTTGTTTGATTTTGGTTTGGTTTTGTTCTTGCGAGGTGTAGAAGCACACCAATTTACCTCCTTAGTTAGTTATTGCTGTTTTAAGGGGCTGAACTACGAGGTCATCTGCCCCTAATTTTACCTCCTTGCACACCTCTGTAGTCTCCCCAGAATTTGACCTACTGGGGTAAATTGTTTTTGAATGTGCTGCATCCATGTTGATTAACCTGGATTAGGTATTTGACTAGAATTTGTTTCCCAGTCAAGTTAAGCTCAGAATTCCACTTATGAGTGTTGTTTGGTCAGCCACCACTAACATGTGGAACAGACTCGGTGAATTATTTAAATAATGTCAAGGTTTTTACGCCATATTGATTTAGGGATTTATTACTTTGCGAGTGTATCAGACACCAACACAATTAGGAAGTGTCAGTGTTTGTTAGGTCATTGCAATCTTTTCGGAAACTGCAACAACAAATAATTTTTTTCTCGACTTCCCAAGCAAAACCAGAGTAGTGTCGACAATAAACCAATTACAAAAGGCTGAGAAAGTACAGATTTCTAGTTATGTCATTGTTGTAGCAAATGAGCAAATAATAAAAGTCAACACGAATTTTGAGTCTGGGTCATGCATGCCTAACTAATGAAAGGAAAAATAGTTTCACCTAAAGTTTGCTTTTGTAGGTACCACAACGAAAGTTCAAATTTGAAGTAAATTCTCTATTTTTATAAGTTCAAACAAAAACAAACTTTAATTTATATATTTACATCACGTTTATTTACAAAACATACTTAACATTAATCTATAAATCCAAAAAAAAAAAAATACAAACTAGCTTTAAAAATTAATATTATTGGTACTCTTTCTGTGTAGACCACCCTCCTCCTATCCCTGTACTTTATTCCAATCATTTTCAAAATGTCAAACAACTTCAATCAACGTTATCAAAAGCCTTTTCTAAGTCTACAAATGCCATGAACGTTCTCTTATCCTTCCTTAACCTAGCTTCCAAAATCAGCCTAAGACTTAGTACAGCTTCCTTGTTCCTGCATTTCTCCTGAAGCCAAATCTTCACCCAACTCTCTTTCTATCTCTCTTTCCATCCTCATGTAAATTATTCTAGTCAGGATCTTCGAAGCATGAGTTATCAGGCTGATTGTACGGTAATCTTCACATCTGTCAGCTCCTGTTTTCTTTGGTATAGGGATGATAACATTCTTGTTGAAATCAGAGGGTACCTCACCTATCTCATAAATCCTACACACCAAATGAAATAACCTGATCAGACCTTCATCACCTATGCAGCGTAGCAACTCAATCGGTACAGGGTCCGGCAAAAAAACCTCCCTGATTTCAATAGGCATTTGCAAAAAGACAATTACTTGTATTTGTGAATAGCCTATATGATGCCATTTGACATCACTTAAGGCGGCTTCGGTGGCGTAGTCGGTAGCATGCTGAGCTTCTATGCCCAAGATAGCGGGTTCAAACCCGGCCGAAGCCGTCGGATTTTTTAAGAGCGTTAAAAATCCCTCAGTATGCCTTCCTTCGGAGGGGAAGTAAAGCCGGCGGTCCCATGTCATAGATTTATGGCATGTTAAAGAACCTTCCACTAATTGCACCTGTGTGAAGCTAAATTTGATAGGTTATTGTAAACAACGCTCTTAGGTTTCTAAGTTCGTTGCCAAGAGCCGACTGCGGTGGCGTCTAGCAGCTGAGTTGTGAACTTAGCCTAGTAGTCGTTGACGGTGGCGCTTGGCGGCAAAAGTAGGAACTATTTGAAAAATTCTAAGTTGCAGTACTTAAATTAAAATGACAGATAACACACACTAATACAGTCATCACAATTAACACCGGTTATCAGACAGATTCTACACACACCCAAAGTACACGGGGCTACATGACCGCGTTGTCGCAGCCCCTAAACTTAAGAACCAACCAACGACATCACTTAGTACACTTTATTTGGTTTTGAAAATTATGTCCGATAAATGATGTCCCCCATTGTTAAGACATTCACGAAGTCTTTCCCTGAAGTTGTCCATAGTTCTTCGTGTAACTTCCCTTGGAATGGCTGCCACTTCCTGCCTAATGGCATCTTTTAGTTCTTGCAGAGTTCTGGGGCGATGTTTGTACACTTCAGCCTTTAGGTAGCCCCACAGAAAGAAATCACAAGGTGATAAGTCGGGTGACCTTGGGGGCCAGGAAATGTCTCCTCTTGAAGAAACAAGACGTCCAGGGAACAACTCTCTTAACATTCCCATGGACCGCCGAGCAGTGTGAGCTGTGGCTCCATCCTGTTGGAACCAAAATTCTTCTTCCTCATGGTCTAAAACAAACTGGTTGATCTTGGGTCGGAGAAATGTCTCTATCATGTGACAATAGCGATCGGCATTGACCGTTACTGTTTGTCCATCTTCTTCAAAAAAGTACGGTCCCCACACACCAAATTCCGCAACGGCGCACCAAACTGTGACTTTTGGGCTGTGTAGTGGTTGTTGGTGGAGTTCCGCAGGATTTTCTGCAGCCCAGTAGCAGAAATTCTGTTTGTTAACAGTTCCACACAAGTGGAATTGGGCTTCATCAGAAGAAATGAAGACAGCATCTGGGGGAATGTTCTGCAAAATGTCATCACATGCAGCCCTGCGAGTTTCATAATCTGCTTCAAACAACTTTTGGGCAACCATTATTTTGTAGGGATGCAGATGAAGTTCTTTATGCAGAATTCTCCTTACACTCCTTTCTGACAATCCCAGGGCAGCTGCATGTTTAACCGCTGAACGCTTTGGAGACTGTTGGATGGATGTTCTCACTCGCGCCACGTTCTCCGGTGTTATTGCAGTACGAGGTCGGCCAGTTGGCTTTCTTTTTAGTGCTGACCTTGTTTGCCTAAAGTTTGACACCCACAGTCTAATCGTTTTCGCGTCAGGAACACTAGCACGTCGGCCAAGTTCGAATCGAATCCGAAACGCTCGTTGAGTAGAAATCACAGAACCGCCACTTTTAATAAACTCCTCCACAACAAACTCCCGATGCTCACCGAGCCAAGCCATGGCGAACACTGAAAATGGCACGTACGCCGCTACGGAACAATACCCCCTCCACATCTCTACCCCCACTACAACTCACGCGGTGGCTTGCTCAAACCGGGGAGGTTTTTTTTGCCGGACCCTGTATATCATCTGTGCCTGGTGTTCTATTCCTGCCTGAGTCTTCCAATGCTCTGTCAAATTCTGATCTCAATATTAAATCTCCTTGCTCATCCTCATCAATTTCCTCTTCCCTTTCCATAACAGGATTCTCAATCTCCTATCCCTTATATATGTAAGCTTTCCATCTCTCAACCTTTTCTTCCCTATCTGTTTGAGGTTTCCCATCTGAGTCCTTAATATTACAGCGCTTAGTCTTCCTTTCCCCAAATGTACTCTTAATCCATCGATAAGCTGTATCTACCTTTCCTAATTTCAGACAGTTTTCTATACCTGCACATTTCTCTTTCAACCTTCTTTTCCTTCCTTACACTTCTTGTTCACCTCATTTCTCAGACGTCTGTATTCTGGTTTTCCCCTTTCATCTCTTTTATTCTTGTGCTTCCGCCTTTCGTCCATTAATTCTAGTATATCCTGCGTGATCCTCCTACTATTCTTTCTTTCCTACCAACGTTTTTTTTCCTGCGGATTTTATTTCATTCTTCAAAAGTGCCCATTCCTCTGCAATTGTAGCTTGTTCGGGGTTTTTCATTAGTCCTTCCTTTATTATACTCTTTTTGAATCGTTTGTTCACGTCCTTCTCTTTCAATCTGTCTATTGCCCACCTTTTTGACATTTGACTTTTCTTCAATTTCTTCAACTTAAGTCTGCATTTCATAACAATCAGATTGTGGTCCGACTTAAGTCTGCATTTCATAACAACCAGATTGTGGTCCGAGTTTATGTCAGCACTGGGATACGCTTTGGTATTTTAAGAATCTCTGACAGTGACGCTGAATGTGAGAATAAATCATGAATTCAGTAATTGGTGATGAAAACTTGGAGAGATTTAAATGTTAGAAGCCATTTTTAGTGTTGACTGTATAATCTATTGACATAATTACTTTTCAGTTGGTCAACACAAGTGTATCCAATTAGATTGAGTGAGAAGTATCACCCTACTACCTGAAGGAAATGTTAAGTGAATGATTTATTCAAATAACACCCTTCTGTAACAAATGGAGAGACATGTTTCACTCATCAAGCAAGCATCATCAGATCCAAATTTACAAGTTAAAATTACTCTAGAAAACACTACCAAAACGGCGAAAGCCACCCATGAACGGTCGCAGACCTTCCAACAACAACCCTTTTAAGGCACGGCAAATATTAAAAAGTGCGGCGAATACTGCTGTGAATTACTGAAGTATTTAAGTACGCACAAATGAACTATTAATTCTAATATCTACAAGGTTGCAAGTCTCGCCCTCCCCCAACTAATCCATGAAGGTGTACTACTGCTGCGATGTCCCAAACTGGAATTGTAAACAAATATGTGGTACTGGTCAATGAGTACCATGCTGAGATGTTGGTACAAAGCTCGAACAGAACTGTAAATACAAATGCGCAGTGTTTATCTACTAATACTGGGTTGAAGGATGCAATGAATTGTGTGCAGTCTTCAAGCGCCCTATCTTGTTTAAATGAGAACCATCTGTGGAAACACCAGCAAGTCTTCCCATGAATGGTTTGAGGTTCAACAAGCTTTGTTACTGGCAGTGACACAACGTGGGACAGTTCGTCTTTAAGTTGTATCTACTAGAGTTAAATTGGCATCATAATGCATACCTGTGTTGCCGTTTAAAGGCCCAGGCAACTTATTATGGAGTGCTATTTTCTTAACTCATTGAATGCATGATTTAATTTTAATTAATATCCTGAAAACCCTGTGGCATTATTTTGTTCAGGAGATGGAAAACGGCCACAGCAGTTGAGCGTGACGTCACTGTTGTTGAGCCGCGTGCTGCGTTGTGTATAGTATGGTTGCAACCTCACAAGCAATTCGAAGGTGTAGATTTTCTTCGTTTTCCCAACGTACGGAAATCTCGAGAGAGAGAGAGAGATCGAATTGGTTATCAAAAATTAGTCACACTAATTTCTCACCAACCCGAATTTCGTATGCTCAATGCATTTCACAGTGGAACACTAATGAACGATCAAGTTAACATAGTCGAGCCGGAACATAACATTACCTCTGACCCTAGGCCCCTGGATGGAGCGTTCTGCCATTTCTCCTGCTTTCATAAGATTAAAAAGTTGTATAGCACTGTCATTGTACTAAATAACTGTGCGTAGAATATATAATTAACTGTAATGTATGTATTTTACTGGAATTTACTTTATTTTACTTATATTCAAGAACTACAGAAAGTTTGTTTAATTGCATCTGAAAAATGACTACCATAAAAATGTTCTAAATATTTTAAAATTGATTAATTAATCGAAGTATTCTGGTTCTTGCCCTTCAGCGGTCTGGAATCCTTCTTCGGGATATTGTTCTCGATATTGCCTTCACTAAGGATGGTATCATGTTTGTTCCTAGAGAAGTCCATAAATTGAACCAGTATGCAAACTGGTGATAAGCTACATAATGCCCGGTAGCATTAGTTTTCATAGCCTGTCTTTCCCTCACATAGGGACAGGGGGGCGTGGTGGCTCAGCGGTCTAGCTGTATGCCTCTCACCAAGGCGGTCCGGGTTCGATTCCCGGTCAATGCATGTGAGATTTTCGAAGTGAAATGCCATGTCCCGTGGTTCGGATTCCACGTAAAAAGGAGGTCCCGTGGCTCATAATCACAAGATTCACGGTCACGTAAAACTACAATCTTCCTTCCTTCCTTTTCCTCACATAGGGGATATTTGTTTCATCCATATGGAGACAACGTGCGGTATTTAACACATCGTAATTTAGCATAACGTTAGGGAAGTCTTTGTGCCAAATAATGCATGTCAAACTACCCCGCATTTTATTTAAGTTCCGATTTCAGCATCACACTCTTCTGTTTGAAATCTAAATGAATTCATTAAAATCAAACAATCGATTTCATGAGTTTCCTGGGTCTGTAATCTAAAGTTGATGTCAAGAGCCTGATGTGCATTCCAACAATACTATGCAGGAAGTAACCTAGAACTCGAAAGTGCCTACAGTACTAAAACTCTGTAAAAGAGGGATGTGGTGAGAAGGAAACCCAAATACAAGTCATATCCAAACCCTTGAAAGAAGGTAAACTAACTGATTCAAAATTGATAATATCCAGGGTTGTTTGCACGCACTAGTATCTACAGGGCTTGTCACACTTGGTCATGCTAGCTGGTTGTCTTTGATCCATCTGATGATGTCATCCTTGTAATCTGTGCATCTCTGTGTGTCGACCAACTGAAAGTTGATTATGGAAAGCTTTGATGGAATTATTTCAATATTGCCTTATTAACAATTGTTATGTATTAACTTGTCAGTCGGTTTATAATCCCCATTATCGGGACATGTGAAACAACCTGAAAAGAAGTTACATGTCATTGAAAGTTATTTGCTCAGAAAATACAGGATGAAATGTATTGTGCATCAAGTGAGCGTCATCCATCCTAAAGGTTAAATCTGCAAGAGAAAGTAGCCCTACCGAATCCCGCAAATTTCAGCCACAAAGGATATGTTCCTTAACACCAACCCTTCTATAAAGTGTGGCTCTTGCTGAAGTGTTAACCCCCCTTGAAAGAGAATTTAATGAGGCAAGACTGAGAAATGACGATCCCATCAAGAAACAGTCATCTTCCCCCAATTTATAAAGGTGTAGCTCTTATTTCTGTGTTGTACTTCAGTAAAAAGCCCTAAACTACTGTAGAATTGTATATTAATATGCAAAAATGACCTACAATTACTCTGCTGTGATGTTGGTAAAAGGCTATAACTGCAACATACGTTTGTATACCAATTAACGTTGAAATATCTGATGTGAAGACTGATCTCGAACTGTGGAATGTCTACAGGCTGTTCAGACAACCACTTTTCTGATGTAAATAAGATATATACTGTATATGTAGAAATAATACCAAATTATTAGTCTAGAGATTAATTCTTTGAATTTGAGTGCCTTTTATAAAGGCAGTTAGCTCGTGTAATAAAATAGAAGGGATTGTAACTCAAGTTGACCATCTGAAATGAGGGGTATGCTGTGCCTTAAAGCATCTTGGAGGAAAACCAGCAGCTCCAGTCTTTTTTAAATTTTAAATAGGGCAACACTGTAATGTTTTTTTTATATATAACAGAGCACTACTGGTGAACTGGGCTGACATGTGTTGTTTCTGTAAAATAACAGAGCACATCCCGTAAGTCTCCAGGTGGAACACAATGCCTATCATTGTACAGTCTACTGAAGTATTGGACTGCCATCATGTGTTGTTTCTGTTAAATAACAGAGCACTTACCATAAGTCTCCAGATGGGACACAATGGCTATCGTTGTACAGTCTACTGGAGTATTGGACTGCCATCATGTGTTGTTACTGTAAAATATCGGAGCTCTTCCCGCAAATCTCCAGGTGGTACACAATGGCTATCGTTGTACAGTCTACTGGAGTATTGGACTGCCATCATGTGTTGTTTCTGTTAAATAACAGAGCACTTACCGTAAGTCTCCAGGTGGTACACAATGGCTATCATTGTACAGTCTACTGGAGTAACGGACTGCCATCATGTGTAGTTCTCAAGGAGACGGGAATGTCGTTTGAGAACAAACAAATGTTGCTAACATAGGAGCTTCGCATGCGTAAACAGAAACATTTTTTTACCCCTGGCACTACAGCCCATGAAGGGCCTAGGCCTACCAAGCGACCGCTGTCCAGCCATTTGGCCTGCAGATATTGGAGTGACACGTGATCAGCGCATCGGGTCCCCTCGCCCGTTAATCTTGGTTTTTGTGAGCGGGGCGCTGCCTCACTGTTAAGACAGCTACTCAATTTTTCTCACGAGGCTGAGTGCACCCCTTTCCAGGCCTCACGTCAGTTTCTAAAATCCATGATTGAGCCGGGAATAGAACCCGGGGCCTCCGGGTGAGAGGAAGGCGCACTACCCCAACACCACGGGGCCGGCAACATAATCAAGTAGTTGGCATAATATTTAAAAGAAAAATCATAATTGATACTTAAAATTAAAAAAAGTTGGTAGTAAACCTCCCATAAGTCCAACCCCTCGTCCACGTCGTGGGAGACGGGCAACGGCACAAAGTAGGGGATTGCCTGTAGGGGCTAAGTACAGTGGGGACTTCGTGTGCCCCGGGACCGTTACGGTAGCTGTGAAGGTCCTACAGGAACCCTGAAAAGTGAAGGCTAACGGGGCTCTGGTGAAGCTACGATAGGCCCAGCAAGCCAGTAGTGGATGAAACCAAATGCTTTCAAAAATGGAACGAGCCTCGGACAGGATGGATTTAATAGACGACGACACGGCTGTACACATGGACTAAGATTTGGAACTTTAAACCTAAGAACGCTGACGGGGAAGGTGGAGGAGATAGTGGATATGATGGAAAGAAGGAAGTTGGATTTATTGGGATTGGCAGAAACAAAGTGGAAAGGGGAAGGAAGGAGAGTACTGAGAAAAGGCTATAGACTGTACTGGAGTGGGAACGAAGAGGGAAAGAGGAATGGAGTGGGAGTAGTAGTACGAGATGGTTTAAAAGAACAAGTGAGGAGAATAAGTGATAGGATGATGAAAGTGAAAGTAGCACTGAGGGGAGAGACCGTAGAAATAGTGCAAGTGTATGCTCCTCAAGTAGGCTGCGCCTCTAAAGAGAAGGAGGAGTTTGAAGAGGAATTGCAGAAGCAGCTGGTAGGAAGAAATATGATTGTTATGGGGGACCTCAATGCCCATGTAGGAAGAGAAAGACAAGGTTATGAGAGTGTTCTAGGACCAGAGGGTTGGGGCGGAAGAAATGAGGAAGGAAAGAGACTGTTGGACTTCTGCCAGAGGAACAGCCTGCTAGTTGGGAACTCCTGGTTTAAGAAAAGAGAGCCACACAATCACATGGTACAGTGATGACTTGACCAGGAAGTCGGTGGTCGACTATATACTGTATGAGAAAGAACTAAATAAGAACACCACGGACATCAAGGTTATACCATCGGAGAACCTGGATAGCGACCATCGATTGCTGGTAATGAACCTGAGAGGGAGTAAAAAGAAGAAAGGGACTGAGAACCAGGAAAGACATATAAGGATATGCAAACTGAAAGAAGGGGATAGAAGGGTCGAGTACCTCAAAATGGTTAAGGAAGGAATTCCAACAGATGAAGAAAGAGGGGTGGAAGAGGAATGGGCTAGATTTAAGAAGACACTAGTAGGTGCAGCAGAAGCAGTATGTGGGAGGACAAGTAGTAAGAAGAGGTGGAAGGAAACACCATGGTGGAATGAGAAGACAAAAGATATAGTAAGGGAAAAGAATAGAGCCTTTAGGAGGTGGTATCAAAATAGGACGGTAGAGACAAGGGAAGAGTACCAGGAAAGAAAGAAGGAGGCGAAGAGAGTGGTGGCTGAGGAGAGAAGGAAGTCAGGGTGTCGAGCGATACGGGAAATACGGGAATTTTAGTGACCCAGGAAAAATACGGGAATTATACGGGAAATTCGCACTTGATACGGGAAATCTTGAAAAGTCTCATAATGCCTGACTTCTTAGCCCCCGAACGCTCGGTAGAGTCCTCCCGCTCAGTCTTCTATTTCGCCTGCAGACCGCGCTGCCACTCGCAATTTGCGCTACCGATAGAACGCCAAGCGGGATGAGAACGCAGCCAACGTCGAATGCATGCTTTGCCCGGCCGACCGCCGGCCGTACCCTCTCCGCACAGGGCGACGCGCGCCACGCTCGTTGCTGGCAATGACACAGGAATTAGTCCGCATTGTTATTCACAGAGGAGACCTGGGTTTCTCGACAAGAGCAGCCCTTAAAAAGAAGCTAACAACTCAAGATCTCAGAAAATTCGAGACGCGGATGTGCTGCAATTTCGCAATTTCCTATGGCTGAAAAAATCAAAGAGAGGTCATCTCTTGCTCACAAGATGACCCGTGCTTTTTCCTGCCTATGCCTAAGTTGGAAGAAGTTAGGATCGTCATTGCCCTGGAAATTCTTTGTAATCAGAAGAATTTGATTTCTGGCGCTATGGTTGACCGCATCAAGAGCAGCTACTCCGCACTTCTGAGACTGCCCTCCGTCACTTTGCGTTTGAAGCAGTTCGACGGAAAAGAGCCACGACTCGACGTGCTGTGGTCTGAATTAGTGGCTTCAGCTCCTTCCTCAGTTCCTGCCAAAAACGTTCTCACAACCTTCGTTAAAATGATACTGATTTTTTATCACAACAATGCAGCTCTTGACAGAGGTTTCTCCCTAAACAAGGAGTGCATGATCGTCAATCACAAAGAAGCAAGTCCGATTGGAATGCTTACTGATCAGGACGCTGTGATGGCAGCTGGTGGAGTAGAAAAGATAACCGTGAGCAAGAGTCCATACTGCACGAAACTCCTACGCCTTGTTCAAGGTAGCAAAACAGGTGAGAAGGGACGGCTAAGGTGGCAGTCGATAGAAAAGGCACGAAAGATCTTCAGTATTTGAAAAAAAAAAAAAAAAAAAAGATATTGAACGACGCCCGTTCTGAAGCATAGAAAATTGAAGAGCAGATGAGTTCCCTAGTGAAGCTTTGAATATTGTTTGTTTTATCTTATTTTGTGTGACTAAAGTTCCTAACCACAATCTAGTAGTAACAAAGTGACTTATTTTATTTTGTGTATGACTAGAATACAGTTCCTATTCTGAAATTAGTACTGTCAAAAGAACGTAATTTTGTGCTGTGTATAACTGAAGTTCCTAGTAACAATCTTGTATTTGTCAAAGTGACTTATTTAATCTCGTTTTGCATTATTTTATTTTCTATTATCTACTTTGATAAAATAAAGCTAAATTAAAAAGTATTCGCGGGGTGTGTCGCGTGTGGAATTTTACTCTTTTTAGCCTTTCCATGGTCTACTTTCACATACCAAATTGTTTTAAAGTCGGTGCAAACACTCAATGCAAATGCGTCACACATGCATAAAATTCAAAAACTACAAACAATGTCTCACAGCTCTCGACATTTTACTATCAAACACCCGTCACCAACATGTGGCTACAAAATTCACCACATAAGTGACAGAATTCTTCTCGTATGGGCAGGCATCGTTTCAGTCGCTTGTTAACCACTGTCTGTGTCGGATTTCCTTTCATTGTCATTGTTTCGTTACTTTTACTTCGCCAAAGTTCGACCCGAGGACTGGACACATCCCGTACAGCATGTACAGAAAGAAATACTGAAGGCGGTATCGATATCGCGGTGGATGGAATGATTATTAACCTTGGCAATTCATCAAGCTCTGACGAAGACAATGATTGTGGTGATGATGATAGGGACAGTGAAGGGATGGAGGGTGTCAAAGAAACCCTTGCCAAGTGACTGAGGATAATTTATTTACTAGTGTCAGTTCGCTTGCGTCAATCGATAATAGAGCACAGGCTATTGTTTCCCGTCTTAGCGTTCAAAATACAGTCTGTCATTCAATAGCCTACAACTCAACAATATAAAACCACGGAAATAATATCGCCACAGAGCGGCTTGTTTGAGTGCCCAGTGCTAAATATGTCTTTACCTTACCTTAACTTTACTTTTATATTATCACGAAAGCTAATATTAACCGTAGAGAGTCGCGATTCAGTGAGTGAGCCTGGTGTTATCTGTCGACTACTGTAGTAAGCTGTGAACGACCTCCACTCAGACTCTTGTTTCATGTTAAAGGATAATCATTGCATGGTGAATGTTTTTATATTCATTAGCTGTAGAGTGTTTGCCCTCTTTGTCGTATTTAGTGAATTGAATACCGATGATAAAGGTAGCATAGGTTCGGTGTGTAATTTATTTATTCATCTAAAAGTATCGTATTTCTCTGTTTGAATGTCCTCGGGGTTGACTCAGGATCGTTTTTTTAAATATATTACGTATAATTGTACAGAAATAATGTCTGAAGTGTAGCGCTGTGTATTATTCGAATCAGTTGATTTACAACAACACTAAACATTTGCAACACAGCTCAGCTGTTCCAAGCTCCTTCGCGTTGTTTCCTTCGAAATACAGGGTGTAGGTGAGAAGCATGCTCAGAATTCTTGCCGTGTGGCGGTTGGACGTAGGGTCTTGTTATGTGGCGACCGTGGGTTGCGGAGAGGAAAGGCGGGGCAAAGTGACATGAAGGCTGTCAGTACCGAATGCGCGGGGTTAGCGATACTGTATTTGTCCCATAATTTACGCGTGTAATAGCGGACACACCTCCAATTTTACTATCAAAGTCGTGACCTAAAGAGGGATAGTGGGAGGGTAACATCTATTACTACATGACCCCCAACATTATTATTCATTATTACAAAGGGTATTTTGACTATTTTCAGTATTGTAGAAAATTGTATCGCCTTGTTCCGGGCTTCTATAGAGCTTACATTTTCTTTCGATCCATCATTTGCCATAGGATGCGCCACCGGCGTATGGTTATGCATTACCAGCTTCTGATTTAGTAGTCAGGTAATGGAAGCAATGGGAACTGTGTACTATAATTTTCCTTGCATGTAACTAAGCAAATTGTTGTTAAGAGAACGTAAAATGCACCAAGAATGATATGTATGATCTTCAGCTGTGTGCAGTGAGAAAGCTCTGCATGTGTTCATTCCTTATGTATTAATGATGCGAAATGTCAGCTAACGTTGTGCCACATACAACACTCGTAGTCTCTAAATGTTGCACATTTTCCCGTAAATTACAGCAGTTTATGTATGTTTGAATTGCTTATAAGATCGTGACAAAGAACGTGTTTCTCCAATTGGATGATTTTTTTTTTCCACGGATCAACTTAACACCGTAGTAGGCACGCAGCTTTTTGTATTTAGTTTTCTGGCATCTTGTTTTAAATTATTGACTAACATATTTCTAAATGCAGACAATCCATACCTCCATTAGGATTCGGGTTCCATAATTCATGCAAAATGAGGTTCGTTCGTTTGTGAAATTGAGGTCATAACCCCCTACCCTTTCAGTGATTACCGTATGGTACGTTACGTAGACTAGGGTGAAGATGTAAATGAGCATTTTAAAAAATTGTCGCCAGTTGTTTGGTTTATTAACTTACGATAATATTTTCCATTGGTACTGAAAACTGGTCACGGTTGGATTTTAAGGTGGAACCGCATGTGCTATCAAATATCGCTTTCTTGCAATACCAGGAATATGTATAGAATTATAAAATGATTATTGGTTAAATAAGGGTTAATAGATAGGCTATTATAATTATAATGATTAAAGAAATACTAAAGAAGAAACGATGCATTGTTAGTAAATATTAGGCCTACCGGTACGGCGAATAGCCTATAACTCGTAGCTTCCGTCACAATTTAGCATATAAACGGGTCACGTTAATGCATAATATACAAATATAACAACTGGATAGCAAATTATAATAATGTTCTCACATATAACATATTTAATTTGCACCAACTTAATTATTGTAGTCTAAGATATGTTAAACCACTGCCGTTTGAAATGTGCAAATCGCACACTTTGTAGGCAAGCTGTTTGTTATGGTCGTCTCTGATGCGAAGTGTTACTAATTATTCTTTTAGGAGACACTTGTCTTTGGAATATTCATGTAAGGCCAACCCTCTAGTTCTTATGTCATAAGTTGAACGTATAAAAACAAAACCACAATCCGAAATAATAAAGAAGATAATCACGAACGAACGATTCACTGCCAATGAAAATCAAATGGAGATTCGCGGACCGGAAGTTCGCTATGCATAAGATTCGGTGCCATTTTGTTATTGTTAGTGTTATGGTGCCATTTTAACTCGTGGAAGCTCCATACGGTTACGGTACCATACGATTCAGTCACTTCCCGTAAACATTTTTTATGTGACACTCCTATTCTCTACTCTCTCAGTCCTCCTCAGTAAAATAGTCATTTATATCAGCTCTCCTCAGGTAAAAGGTATTTTATTTGTGTTCGTACCATCTCATCCCATCTGCGATAGAATTCACTCGCGCACGCGCTCGCTTTGCTCACGCTACGGATTAGGCCTAAATCTCGCCATCACCCGTGGGCTGCGTAAGTATCTCCAAAAATTCAGTTACTTACGCCAGTAAATCTTGATTAGCGTTTTAAGATACATTTTTCAGCCATTCGGTATGCGAACCATAGTCTTAGAGAGTTCTAAAATATACGGGAATTTGGTGGATTTTCGTACGGGAAATACGGGAATTATACGGGAATTTGAGAAAAGGTCATCGCTCGACACCCTGGAAGTGGATGGAAGAGTGGACAAAGATGATGGAGGAGGATAGTGAAGGTACAAAAAAGGTCCTGTATGGGATGGTAAAAAATAAGAGGCGGAAGGATCCTACGGATTATGTTAGAATGGTGAACAAAAGGGGACAAGAGATAGAAAATAGGGAAGAACTGAAGAAAATGTGGAAAGAATATTTTGAAGAACTTCTGATCCCAAATGGAAAATATGGTGAGGAGGAAGAAATCGGGGAAGAGGAAGATGAACTGCAAACAGAAAAGGACTTAACATGGAAAGAAGTGGAAGATGCAGTGAACAAGATGAAAGGAGGGAAGGCACCGGGTGTGGATGAGTTGAGTGTGGAGATGGTGAGAGCAGCAGAAGAGGTGGGGATACAGTGGCTGTACCGAGTGATGAGGACAGCATGGAAGGAAAGGAAGACCCCGGAGGACTGGAAAAAAGGAATCATTGTCCCGATCTTCAAGAAAGGTAGTAGAACAGATTGCAGTAACTATCGGGGAATAACACTGATGAGTCATTGTGCAAAGATCTTCGAGAAAGTTTTGGAAAAGAGAATTAGGACAAGGATAGAAGGAGGGATGAGGGAAGAACAACATGGCTTCAGAGCAGGAAGGTCCACAGTGGATTTGATTTTTGCTGTAAGGCAGTTACAAGAACAGCACTATGAGTATGGAACAGATCTACTGATGGCCTTCCTGGACATTGAGAAAGCATATGACAGTGTATGCAGAAACAAAGTATGGAAGTCCCTGGAGAATAGAGGAGTAGAGAAATGGACTATAAAGAGGATAAAGGAGATGTACAAGGGAAGTGTGAGCTGTGTGAAAGTGGGAGGAGAGAGATCAGACTGGTTGGAACAGAGAAACGGCCTGAAACAAGGAAGTGCACTGTCACCGTTACTTTTCATTGTGGTGATGGATGACATAATGACCCGAGTGGCACAAGCAATTGGGGACGGAAAGATGAAAGCAATGGTGTTTGCAGATGATTTGATGATTTGGGGAAACAAGGAGGAGGAGGTACAGGAACAGTTGGACGTGTGGGAAGGAATAATACAAGGATTTGGGATGAAATTTAGCATAAATAAGAGTGAGATGGTGATCACAACAAGGAAGAAGGAAAGAACCACAACGGGAATAACAATTGGTGGGGAACAGCTGAAGAAAGTGGAGAGTTTCAAGTATCTGGGAAGCCTGATACAAGATAATGGAAGAAACGATAGAGAAATAAATGAGCGGGGGAGGCAGGCAGAAGCATTTCGGAGGAGTGTGAGAAGCATGTTATGGAGCAAGGATGTCCCTCAGAACAGCAAAAAGATCATATATCGGACGTACTATGTCCCTATCCCGACGTATGCCTCGGAGACCTGGGTTATGAAAGGAAGGGAGAAGAGCAAAATACAGGCCAGTGAGATGAGGTTCTTGAGAAGCAGTATTGGAGCTACAAAGATGGACAGAATAAGAAATGAGAGGACCAGAGAATTAATGAAGGAGGAACCATTACAGGATGGTATAGAGAAATCTAGACTTAGATGGTTTGGACATGTAAAACGAATGGAGGAGAAGAGGATACCCAGGAGAGTACATGAGACGAAGTGGGAAGGAAAGAGACCGAGGGGAAGACCGAGAGACAGGTGGCTGAAGGGGGTGGAAGAAAGCGTGAAGAAGAGGGGAGAAGACTGGACAAGGGTGGAGGCTGAGAGATGGTGGGAAGACAGAAGACGTTGGAGAGGCTTGTGTTCCAAACAGACCCGGCCAGTGGCTGGAAACTGTGCAAGATGATGATGATGGTAGTAAACCTGCATAGCCTTGAAAATTGAATCTGCCAGTACTTTAGACCAAAAATAATTTTCTTGGGAGGAATCACAAAACTTTGTGTTTCAAAGCTCTCTTTTAGCACTGTGATATCTAAATCAATATTGTTCATTGGTGGATTTAATATGGTTCGAAATATCTCTTCGAACTAGGAAACACAAGTATGACTGCATTGTTGTTGTTTCATAGGTAGCAGATGATTATTTCTTGTCAGTGTCATTTTATAACTTGCAATTCTCTGTTCAGAACCAGATATGCCTGACCATGACCTGGAACCACCGCGGTTTAGTCGTCGTGCTCTTGAGAGGCTGCTCAACGACTGGCCAGCTGTAAGGGGGATGATCATGTCAGGTAAGTCGGCGATCTGCAGCTTCACTATCGTTCATTCTTTCTCACGTTATTGGTGTATATTTTCTTTCTTCATTCTATTCTACATTCTATGATGCGTTGTGAGCATGAATCATTTTACTTGCAGTTTGTAATCTATTACTATCGTACATTCCCTTTTAAGAGAGCGTGTGAACTTGAGCAATTTTCATGACAACCTAGTATTGCGGCAACATTCTTCCCAAATCCTCTTCATTCATGCACTACAGTATGTTCTTCTTTCTTCTTTTTTCCTGGTATCTTTGGTAGCAGTTCTTTATCAAATTTATGTTTCATTATGGTTTTTCTAAATTTAACCCAGTCATTCATATCGTGCATGGTGATGTTTAGCTGCTTCAGATCTTCTTCAGTTTCCTGTATCCATTTGGATTTGTTTTTATTATTGAGGGTGATGTTGACAATTTGTTTTGTATTTCTGTGCTGGTCCATTCTGTATATGTGACCAAAAATTTAGCTAGTCTTTTTCTGAAAGTGTTGGTGATAGTTTCTATGGTTTTATACAATTCTGATGATGGTCTCTTAATCCATACTCACACTTTATTCACTGGTCTAAAAAAATTCGTAGGATTTAACGTTATTGTTTTTCTATTTCTTTAATTTTTGAGTGACCAGGAATTAGTGTTGTTTCTGCGGCATAAAGTGCTTAAGGAAGAACTGTTTTGTAGTGTTTTAGTTTGTAATTTCAATTATTATTATTCTTATTATACATAGTAGAAGAATAATAGAAAATTTATGGAATAGTAATACCAGGATTAAATCGATTAGACATTAAGAATGATATCAAAGAGCTCCAAATAGCATTAGACGGTCTCGAGAATAAAACGGATAAAATCAAAATTCTACACGACTCACATATGAGTCTCCAAACCAAAAAAAAATAAAGACCAAAATGAAAGGTTTTCTCCACTGAAGAAAGGATGTTGATTGTACTAGTCCTATTCTTATTCTTCGTCTTCTTAGCATGTTCCCGTTGGAACGAGGTCCGCTTTTCGTGTCGATGCACGCCATTTCTTTCGATGAAGCGCTTCCTGTGGGTTTAGGCTTCTTGATCTTAGACCTGAGTTTATAGAGTGTAGACATCTTAGCTTAGGACACCCATGGTGTCTCTGACCTTCAACAGCGGGATGATAAGCTGAGCTGATGACTGAACCCTGCGGTGCTCGTACGACATGGCCATACCAGCAAAGTCTCCATTCCTGTATTTTCTCATCGATTGGAGCTACACCAGCTAGTTGTCGGATCGTTGTGTTGTTGATGTGGTCGAACAGAGAAATGCCTAACGATCTTCTCAGCATTCACATTTACATGACATGTAGTGAGTGCTCAGCACTTTTAGGTGCTGGCCAACACTCCGTACCATACAATGCAACTGGCCTTACCATTGAGCGGCATATCTGTGATTTTAGGTGAATGGGCATCTTATTATCACAAAGAACACCAGTTATGTCTCTGGATCGCATCCACGTTGCGTTGATTCTCGCTCACACATCTTCATTTATACAGCCGTCACTCTGTAATCGAGAACCCAAATATCGAAATGTATACACCTTGGTGAGAGGGGCTCCATTAATTTTTTTAGTTCCAGGAGATGAAATCGTTTCAAGGTATTCAGTCTTGTAGATATTTAAATGAAGACCAAAGCTTTCCAGATGATCATACCCTGTTTGGACTTGGGTTTCAAGATCCTTTCAAGATTGTACTAGTCCTATGGCATATTAGCCATAAAATATGAAATAAATTACTATTTTTAATATTAATATTATTACTTACCGTATTTACTCGGCTATAGGACCCCCTCGCAATTTTGCTTACATGTACTGTGTACACCAGGCTGTTCCAAATCAATGAGTTTGAGTTAGCGTACACTTGAGTACTCAGCAGTGTTGCTCGGAGCACGGTTGGAGAGGGACTGGGGGTGGGAGCCAATACGTCACTGGGCGAAGGTTATAGCACAAGACCTTGCGCTTGCTGCCAGTCATGATATATCCACCGCGAAGTGACGGCAGTCCCCCACAGCAGAGCTGTATTGCACATTGCAGGTTTACTCGCGTAAGGCGGCAAGTTACACGGCTGGACCAGCCTGGTGTACACGATTGGGCAGGATATCAAATTGTGTAGCCAATACGCTTTAGAAGATGCCACACTATTGGCCGAGTAGAAGCGTCAAGTTTAGAATCTGCCAATGTAAGTTATGGTTTTATATCTTGCCTGCATTCCTTGTATTGCGCCTCGAACTAGTGTTTGCGGCAGCCTTCTTCTCAGTTTTATTTTAAACACATTTCATTTGTTGCAAGAATCGGCGGCGTTTGTGTGACACATTATTGATATATTAACATGAAATATGTGAATAATACGTACTTGGTTGGTTGGTTGGTTCCTAGGTTTAGGGGCTGTGACAACGCGGTCATGTAGCCCCGTGTACTTTGGGTGTATGTAGAATCTGTCTGATAACCGGTTGTATTGGCCAACGCGGGAAGTCAACAACCCACCAAGAGTATTCTGGTAATAGTGGACAATGTATAAAAATTTGTTGGCCAAAGCATTAGATAATGATGTGATAATACAAAGAGTTGACTTTACAAAGGTCGCTTGACAATTTAGCAAACATGTGGAGGACCAGACAATATTATTGTCACTAAATAAGGAAGTCCAGGAAGGCATAAAGGACACGACACCACCAGTAACTAATAATAATAAGATATATTATCAAATAGGTGGCACATAAAACATAATATCCAAAGGTGACACATAAACAAATATTCAAAGGTGGCACATAAACATATGAGAAACACTAGCACAAATTTACACGATTGAAGAAACACTCAAAGAATTAACACACGTTACGTCTTGAGCCTAAAACACACATATTGTCTTGAACGTAGCTGCAGATCAGTACATCATAGAACGGCATGCAATACACGGCGGTTCCTAAGAATGATATAATTTAAATATGCAACACAAGTGGAGTTGCAACAAATAATGAAAAAACAGGTCGCATGGAACGAGAATGTGTCGTCGAACCAGGACTGACTTACAGTAATGCGCCGATACTGTAAGCCCAAAAAATGAATTGTTAATAAAACAAATTATGTGTGAAACGCAGGAAGTCAAAGTAGTTGCTGTCATACAAATACCGGGATATGCCAATCGCACGGTATTGTCACAATAGTAAAGTAGTTAAACCCAGCGTCAACTTCCATTCCAGTGATGTTGCAGGAAGTCAAAGTAGTTGCTATCATACAAATACCGGGATATGCCAATCGCGCGGTATTATAACAATAGTAAAGCAGTTAAGCCTAGCGTCAACTTCCATTCCAGTGATGTTGCGGGAAGTCAAAATAGTTGCTATCATACAAATACCGGGATATGCCAATCGCGCGGTATTGTCACAATAATAAAGCAGTTTAGCCTAGCGTCAACCTCCAATTAGTGATGATGCCTGGCCTTGTAACATGCTTCCAGACACGATGAATTACTTATCACACGAAGCATCATCATTATTCATACGCGTGAAGACAAATTGTTAGGCAGTAAATGAAGATAGAAGTGAACACATTACAACAAACTATCCGACGCCGCGGATTGAAGAATTCGTAGACATGACGCGTAGCACCATCAAGCATGGTGATGATGAGATCGAAAATCACCGTAATGTCACTGCCCAAACAAAATATGAATCATGTGCATTGGACATGATTGCTAAGCACGGTTAATATGAAGATAGCACCAATTATAGAAAAGATTAGCTGGATACTTGATGATATATCACAACCAACGTTGAAGCACACCATTGTGTCATGGCTACACTCAGAGAACAACGAAGAAGAAACACGTGATTGGTCGCTACAAGCAGCAAGAAGGCATCTGATAGGCTGGAAGCAGCCAATCACAGTAGAGAGTTTAAAAACCAAATTAGAGGCCTCTGATAGGCCGAAAGCAGCCAATCACAGTAAAGAGTTCAAACAAGTTAAAGAAGAATCAATGTGGCCAACTTAGAATACAAAATTACCTTCTAAGCCAAAATATCCTACTGGAAACACGGCAGTGGGAATACTACATGCAATCAAAACAAATAAATCATGACAACTAATCAACAGAAACAAAACTAACTTGACAATGAATAAATGCAATGAAGACAAATAATACAGATATGTACAACCACACAGAGTGGAAACAAATAGGGAAACACAAAAACTGGTTTGCCAAGACAGTGGCCGAACCATATTGCCCGCACAGAAACAACAGGCAGGTTGTTTATGAAAATACAAGAGTGTTTAGTTCTGCGGCAACAAGGGAGACACCTTGACGATGGGACGTTTCAACAGTCCAGAGGTGGTATGTAGGGAGACCACACGAGCTAGGCCGTCCTTACCACAATGAACCTCAAGAATACGTCCAAGTCGCCAGTAAGTAGGAGAAACATTGTCGTCCATAATAAGCACAAGCGTGCCAACCTTGAGGTTAGGAGACATACGGTTCCACTTGCGACGTTGTTGAAGGGAGAGTAAATGATCTGTGGACCATTTACGCCACAATGAAGTCATAATCTGTTGAAGTAATTGCCATCTAGACAACCTATTGATGGGCACTTCAGAAGCGTCAGGAATGGGCAAGGCATTCAAAGGTCGTCCAACAAGAAAGTGACCTGGCGAGAGATAGCACAAGTCAGTAGGATCCTCAGTCATAGGCGAAATGGGTCTAGAATTTAGAATGGCTTCAATTTGCACCACGAGAGTGGTCAATTCTTCATACGTAAGTACTTGAGCCTTCATGATTCTTATTAAATGAGATTTCAAAGATTTGATGTTTGCCTCCCAAATTCCACCAAAGTGCGGAGAACTAGGAGGAATGAAGTGCCACTGAATTAGTAGCGATGACGTAGAATCTTGAACAACAGATTGAAAATCTGCAGAGGAGAGCAACGAACCAAGATCAGCAAGGTCAGACTGTGCGCCTTGAAAGTTGGTACCATTGTCGGAATACACTTGAGCGGGAACGCCCTTTCTACTGCAGAAGCGAGTAAAGGCTACAACGAAAGCATGACTGGAGAGGGAAGTGACGACGCCGTAGGTATCAATTGACAATAAATAGAGACAAGCTCCATAGGCCTGCTGACTGCTGTCGCAAAAGCCATGAAGTCGCATAGATTTGATTTCTGAAGCAGGCTTAATCAAACATGGAGTAGAAATCTCAGAAATCACAGGTAAATTGCTATAAATGTTCAGCCAAGCTTGCGTGATTTCCATTGGAAGGGGGTCATCCCAACCGAGTTTGTAAATCCACAAATCTTGGAAGAGAATCTTACAAGCAACTACAATAGGTGACACTAAACCCAAAGGGTCAAAGATAGAGGCAACAATGGACAAAAATGAACGCTTAGTAAAGGTAATTGAAGTGTCACAGTTCACGATAGGTGACTGAATCCGCAACAAGTCATCGATAGGTTGCCAATAAAGTCCTAGCGTTCTGGCGACTGTTTCTTCACCATTGCCGAAACTACGGAGTTGTTGTTTCTCTTGATGATCAAGAGGAATGTTATCTATTAGAGTCATGGAGTTTGAACTCCACTTACACAGTTCAAAACCACCTAATCTCAAAAGAAGGGTCAATTCATCATACAGAATGAGTGCGTCATGCTCGGAATCACATCCCGAGATACAATCATCAACATAGAAGTCGTTTAAAACAATCTGAGTGGCAGCTGGAAAAGCTGTGCCATCAGTGAGGGCGAGCTCCTTTAGCACACGAGTGGCTAAGAAGGAAGCTGGGGCAGTACCATATGTAACGGTGTTTAATTGATATTCTACTATAGGGTCTGAAGGAGAGTCTCTCCAAAATATTCTCTGTAAGTCACGATCTTTGTGATCTACAAGAATCTGTCTGTACATTTTACTCAGATCAGCTGCAAACGCTATCAAGTGAGTACGGAACCGAAGCAAAATAGAGAACAAATCCTGCTGAATTACAGGGCCCACCAACAAAGTATCATTAAGGGAGCACCCAGACGTAGTAGCCATCGAAGCATCAAATACCACTCTGAGCTTTGTAGAAGTACTGTGCGGCTTGAAAACAGGATGATGGGGAATGTAGTAAACTTCACCATCAGTCGGGTGGGGGGCGACTTGCATATGGTTTAAGGCTAGATATTCATGCATGAATTCAGTGTATTCTAACCTTAACTCAGGGTTACGAGCCAAACGTCTTTCGAGAGAGTGAAAACGTTTTAGTGTAGCGTAGCGAGAGGCACCTAGAGGCTCCGAGTCTACCTTGCGAGGGAATCTAACCACAAATCTACCATCGTCTTTGCGAGTGGTAGTAGCAACGAAGTGTTCTTCACATATGGATTCATCAACAGACAACACTGGGGTTTCAACTTCTTCAACGTTCCAAAACGCTTCCAGCTGTTGTTCTACATGAGGGCGTGAGAGTGTAAGTGCTGATACCACGTGCGATGGTTGCGAGGTGCTTGCACTGGGCAGCTTCCCAGAAAACACCCAACCCACAGAGGTATTTTGAATGATGGGCAAATCACCAACTGGTATGATTTTACCAGGACATAACAGGTCAAAGAAATATTCTGCACCAAGAACAAGGTCAATAGATTTAGTGCAATTGAAATCAGGATCAGCTAAATCAATATGTGATGGAATGTTCCATTCAGAGGTATCGAAACCAGCAGCGGGTAGCTCAAGTGCAATATTGGGAACCACGAGACATTCAAGCTTAGCAGACCAATTAGTAGCACAGGCAAAAACGTTCACATCAGCAACAACAGTAGCAGTGCTTTGATTTTGACCAACACCGTGAATGTGTACCTTCATAGGTTTGGTGTGGAGTCTTAATTTCTTAATTAAGTGTGACGAAATTAAGTTACAATCTGATGCAGAGTCAAGTAGTGCAGTGACAGGTACACGTAAGCCATTGCCAGCTAATATATTCAACTTGGCAGTGGGTAATAGAGTCCTTGAAAATTGATTGTCACGAGCGACGTTACTGCAACTAGTGTTTACCACGTTAGCATGAGCTTGAGAAGCATCATTACTAGTGCCACTGGAGGGCTCATAGTGAAGAAGAGTGTGGTGTTTTCGGGAACAAGTGTTACAAGAGTACTTCGAACATTGATGATTAGGCTCGAAATTACGCAAACAATTATAACACAATTTACGAGACCTGACAAAATCCCATTTGGCTGTGGACGAAAGTTTGATAAAGGTACCACATTTCGACAATTGGTGATCAATGCTCCTACAATATGTACAACAAGATTTGGTAGTAGTTAACATGGGTTTCTGAGGCGAATGACCTTCAGCTTTACGTTTGGTTACAGCAGTATGTAATGCAGGCCTGGACACATTCCTTTCAGTTATTTCCAGTACCTTGCATTTTTTCTCTAAGAAGCTAACCAAGTCCTGGAGAGTGGGAATTCTCCCAGAATCAACATGATTCTCCCATTCACGGATGCTATCATTATCTAGTAGCTCCAATATAAAATGTGACAATAACAGGTCTTGAAGGGGAACCCCGTTAAAGTCCAAAGCTTCTAACGCATTGACATGAGAAACAAAGTGGTCGATGATGGCACACAATGACACTGAATCATTACCGCGTGCGGGGGGCTTGAAAAGCTTGGTAACATGATTGTGCGCTATGAGCCTAATGTTATTGTATCGAGTTGTCAGCAAGTTCCATGCAACCATAAAGTTATCATCTGACACAGTAATGTTCTTTAAGAGGAGTTTGGCCTCACCACTAAGACTAGAATTAAGGTAGTAGAACTTAACAATATCAGACAAAGCATGGTTATCAATTACTATAGCCTTGAAGCTATCTCTGAAATTCAACCAGTCTGTGAAGTCGCCACTGAACTGCGGAATTTGAATTTCAGGCAACTTTATATGAGCTGCAGCTACGTTAGCAGTAGGAAATTGTGCACTCTGCAAATTATTCAAAGGGTTATCACTGTCTGTAGTGTTGGATTTTTTGAAATTGTCACAATGTAATTTAATTTTAACCAGCAACTCAAAATATTTATCGTCGAAGTCACAACGTTCGGCTATTTCTTCGTCGATATTGTCTGTAATATCCTCTAAAGCGACTTGCGCTTCGTTATATTGTTCATAAATTTCCTCGCATTTGTGTTTGCGTAACACTAACATTTGATATTGCTCTTCTGTAATGTCCTGAAAGTTGCTAATTACTTTTTCTTGTGAGGTAAGCATGCCCTTAGCGACTGCACGCTTCCTAACTAAAGGTCGTTTTTGGGCATCCTCCATAATGACCTTAGGATTGCCCGCCTAGATGTAATTACCAGAGTTGCACACCTAACACAACCAACTTAACTAACACAAAAAATAAACACTGAGACAATGGTCTCGATTAAGTTGTAAACAAACATCTGAACATAGAATACTGTATTGTGTCCTTGGGAAGTTAATGGGAACGTATACAATTTAAATTTATGGCCTTCCTGGTGAAATAGCAAGAAACAAGGGCCCAAAATGGCCAACACATAGCTTAATGATTCAAAGTAGTAAACAGCTCAATATCCGGCCCGGAGAGGACCAATTAATGTATTGGCCAACGCGGGAAGTCAACAACCCACCAAGAGTATTCTGGTAATAGTGGACAATGTATAAAAATTTGTTGGCCAAAGCATTAGATAATGATGTGATAATACAGAGAGTTGACTTTACAAAGGTCGCTTGACAATTTAGCAAACATGTGGAGGACCAGACAATATTATTGTCACTAAATAAGGAAGTCCAGGAAGGCATAAAGGACACGACACCACCAGTAACTAATAATAAGATATATTATCAAATAGGTGGCACATAAAACATAATATCCAAAGGTGACACATAAACAAATATTCAAAGGTGGCACATAAACATATGAGAAACACTAGCACAAATTTACACGATTGAAGAAACACTCAAAGAATTAACACACGTTACGTCTTGAGCCTAAAACACACATATTGTCTTGAACGTAGCTGCAGATCAGTACATCATAGAACGGCATGCAATACACGGCGGTTCCAAAGAATGATATAATTTAAATATGCAACACAAGTGGAGTTGCAACAAATAATGAAAAAACAGGTCGCATGGAACGAGAATGTGTCGTCGAACCAGGACTGACTTACAGTGATGCGCCGATACTGTAAGCCCAAAAAATGAATTGTTAATAAAACAAATTATGTGTGAAACGCAGGAAGTCAAAGTAGTTGCTATCATACAAATACCGGGATATGCCAATCGCGCGGTATTATCACAATAGTAAAGCAGTTAAGCCTAGCGTCAACTTCCATTCCAGTGATGTTGCGGGAAGTCAAAATAGTTGCTATCATACAAATACCGGGATATGCCAATCGCGCGGTATTGTCACAATAATAAAGCAGTTTAGCCTAGCGTCAACCTCCAATTAGTGATGATGCCTGGCCTTGTAACATGCTTCCAGACACGATGAATTACTTATCACACGAAGCATGATCATTATTCATACGCGTGAAGACAAATTGTTAGGCAGTAAATGAAGATAGAAGTGAACACATTACAACAAACTATCCGACGCCGCGGATTGAAGAATTCGTCGACATGACGCGTAGCACCATCAAGCATGGTGATGATGAGATCGAAAATCACCGTAATGTCACTGCCCAAACAAAATATGAATCATGTGCATAGGACATGATTGCTAAGCACGGTTAATATGAAGATAGCACCAATTATAGAAAAGATTAGCTGGATACTTGATGATATATCACAACCAACGTTGAAGCACACCATTGTGTCATGGCTACACTCAGAGAACAACGAAGAAGAATCACGTGATTGGTCGCTACAAGCAGCAAGAAGGCCTCTGATAGGCTGGAAGCAGCCAATCACAGTAGAGAGTTTAAAAACCAAATTAGAGGCCTCTGATAGGCCGAAAGCAGCCAATCACAGTAAAGAGTTCAAACAAGTTAAAGAAGAATCAATGTGGCCAACTTAGAATACAAAATTACCTTCTAAGCCAAAATATCCTACTGGAAACACGGCAGTGGGAATACTACATGCAATCAAAACAAATAAATCATGACAACTAATCAACAGAAACAAAACTAACTTGACAATGAATAAATGCAATGAAGACAAATAATACAGATATGTACAACCACACAGAGTGGAAACAAATAGGGAAACACAAAAACTGGTTTGCCAAGACAGTGGCCGAACCACCGGTTTTAATTGTGATGACTGTATTAGTGTGTGTTATCTGTTTTTTAATTCAAGTTAGGACTGCAGACTTTAATTTTTCAAATAGTTCCTACTTTTGCCACCAAACGCCACCATCGACTAATACTAGTTCAGAACTTAGCTACTAGACACCACCGCAGTCGGCTCTTGGCAACGAACATAGGAACCTAAGAGCGTTGTTTACATTCTTAACCTATACAATTCAGCTTCACACAGGTGTAATTAGTGGAAGGTTGTTTAACATGCTATAAATCTATGACATGGGACCGCCGGCTTTACTTCCCCTCCGAAGGAAGGCACACTGAGGGATTTTTAACGCTCTTAAAAATCCGACGACTTCGGCCGGATATGAACCCGCAATCTACGTACTTGGTTGTGTTTATACAAATGTTCGTGAGATGTGATTGTTCGGCATTATCACTCGTTCCCTAATTGATGTATTCTCCCTCCCTAGGTTTAAATAAAAATAAAGTTTGCATTTCCTTGTCTGTACTTTGTCCATTCCATTCTATTTCTTTGATACTAAGATTTTTGCTTAGCAAGGGATAGTAGTGAAAGTGATTGGGGGGTAGGGAATGGTAGTGGATAAGTGAAGTTATGGCAGTCTCATAATGGGCTGATTTGAGATGTATACGTAGTTTATTTTGATTAAATATATCGTACTATTTACTGGAGCATCAAAATAAAATAGCTTATTTTGCGAAGTTTGTGTCTTTATTACCCCCCTTCAATTTCGGAACTAAAATTTTAGAGAAAAGAATGTGTTCGGATAGCCGAGTATGGTATCAACTAAATTTTATGACCTTCATTAAACCACTTCAGTCAATTATTATTATTATTATTATTATTATTATTAATCTTGATTGGTCACATTGGACCACTTGAGTCGTTCCACAATCACTTCTTCTTTGAAGGTAGTACTGCTTGGTTCTTGCGCTCTTTCCAGTACCTTTTCATTTTTTCAGATCGGGATTTTCTCAACTCGTCTGAAATCTCCATAGGCTTTCTATGTGTCATTTCTGCAGAAAATTTGTGAGTCAATTATATACAGAGGATTTTTCTTTTTTCTATCAGCCCAATATTTCTTCATTCCGTCATCTGAAACCACTCTTCATATTGTCCGTTTGTTGATCTTAGTTTGTAGTGTGCTTTGTTTATCTTGGGGTTTCTTAATTTTTGAAATATGTGAATAATACGTACTCGGTTGTGTTTAAAAAGGTTAGTGTGATCTGATTGTTCAGCATCATCACTCATTCCATAATGGATGCATTCTCCCTCCCTATGTTCAAATAAAAATAAAGTTTGCATTTCCATGTCTGATACTTTGTCCATCCCATTCTATTCCTTTGATACTAAGATATTTGCTTAGCAAGGGATAGTAGTGAAAGTCATTGGGGAGTTAGCCAGGAATGGTGATGGAAAATTGAGGTTATGGCAGTCTCATAATGGGCTGATTAAAGATGTAAACTTAGTTTATTTTGATTAGATATATCTCACTATGTAGCATCAAAATAAAGTAGCTTTATTTTACTCTCTCCCTTTCCCAAAATAATGGATTTTTGCGAAGTTCGCGTCTATCGTACCACTCCCCCTTCAATTTTGGAACTACAAATTTAGAGAAAAAAGGGGTCCTATAGCCAAGTAAATACGGTACTCTAGTCATAGATAGGGCTATACATTCCATTTTTAAATCTGGATCCTAGGATTTTCCTTTCCTTAATTGCTTATTGTTCCTTTTATGTCTTGAAACTAATCTGAATCATATAATAAAAGCTGTCGTGGTGGTCTAAGTCCAACAACAACCACAGTTGGGTGATAATGAAACTTCTCTGTTTATATATTTATAATCGTCGGGGTGTATATAGCGTTCGACAGGCAAGGAATATAAGAAAAACAATGCCTTTATTACCTTTCTTTATGTACATGTAAGCCAGCTTCCATTTACCTGTATCTTTTCCACAGATTGTCAACATATAAGCAGGATTCCACTACCTGCATCTCTTGTACATTGTCTAACACCAATCTCCAGACCAGAGAGACCAATTCCCACATCACATTGCCTCAACACTATCAATCAACATCCCATTCTGCATAAAACCAACTTGCCTCCATTCCCATTTTTCTATATCCAACTAGGTTCAATTCATCATATGGCAGCATCCATCTTGCCTCAAACCTCCCTCTAAACAGCTGATCCCCTTGGCAACCATGCCATGTCAAGGAATCTTGATCTCCACACAGGTCAAAGTCACCTGCCACCCACTGATGGAAGAACACGTAAGACTCTCCATGGTCCCCCGCCAATAGGTGGCCACGGATGGCAAACTGATAAAAACAAGAACTAAATAAATTAATTGAAAGAAACAAGGAGTCTCTGTAACCCACAAATGTTAGGCTACAGTTTTATGATGTAGATTGAGCATTTCTGAACATGAACTTCAGGTTTAATCACTGTTCAGTAATGGTAAATTTTATACTGTTCCAATACAAGCATTGTTTATTATGCCCATTCTTGTTCTTCTGTCGTTTAGGCCGACTGTAGACCACGTTAATTTGGTTTCAGCTTCTGGGTCTTTATTTTTGCCCAGTACTCCTTCATTCTACTGTGCATCAGCAAAAAGTACATCTGTGTGCATCAATGAACTCATGTTACATCATTTGTATTATAATAATTGAGGTGCGCCAACCTACTTTCATTATTAAATTTGGCTTGTTTGCATCGAATTGGCTTCATTCTTGCCATTGAAAGAAGCACAAAAATTAAATCCAGGCCACAATTTAAACTAAATTAATTTTGACAGTAATCTATTATGATACTTGAACGGAGGATAATAAGAACGTTCTCTCTAAAAAGCCCCCTAAATTAAACGTTGTTAACATTTCTGAAAACCTGTTTCCCACGCGCCCGTGACCAACATCAACAAGTTAAAGTAGGAGAGTTCCTCCTCACATGCCATCCCTTCCCCCTCCCCCCTTCCCTCTCCCCCACACAGCTTGCGCTCCCATCCAGACAGCGGTCCTCTTTGCTATACTCAGTCGCTCTAACTCACATGTCACATACATCAGTTTCCTGCTCCAGGTAAGTCCCATGCGTTATTCCGTGTGTACTTTTATTACGCTTCAGGACTAGATTTCTTTTCACCTTTTAAAACGGCTTTCTTTCTTTCTCAAGTTTTTTAATTTATGCCACACAAAGATTCGGCAGTCCAAGGAGTTCAGTTTGGTTGGTTCCTCAGTTTAGGGGCTGCGACAACGTGTAGTTAGTTATTGTTGTTTTAAGGGGGGAACTACGAGGTCATCTGCACAACTCTGATTAAAGAATACAAATTTGGAATTGAATTTAAAATTTAGAGGTGGACACCTAAATTTGAAAAGACCTAAAATTAATAAAACAAAAAATTAAATAAAAATATTAATTATAAAAATTAACAAATTACGGAAAATCAAAAAATTATCATTCAAAAACGAGCAAGTCGTTGAGTCAATTTACACTGGAAAATTTAGATTGCTGGTCCTAACCCACTCTCACTTATAAAGCGGATAACGCAATCAGCAGCCACCGCGTCATCGGCTAATATAAGTTTGAGTGTCATCTGCAAACCAAGGTTTCTTCGTAAGTCAGCAAGATCCACACACTCGGTTAAAATGTGGGCTACCGTGAAAACAGCTCCACAGGTACAAAGTGGGGAGGGTCTTCCCTTCTGATGAGGTAGGAGTGGGTGGATCTTGTATGGCCTATCCTTAGCCTACACAAAATGACGGACTCTATCCGTGACCGGAAAGAGCTCCGTCACACGCGAGTAGTTCCCTTGATCGCTCTCAGTTTACTGGGCAGTGGGTCAGCTAGCCACTGTCTCTCCCAAAAAGCCAGAACTTGTAGGCATAACTGAAAGCGAATATCTCTAGCTTTGGGTGTGTGTTTAATCTGTCTGATAACCGGTGCTAATTGTGATGGCTGTATTAGTGTGTGTTATCTGTTTTCAATTCAAGTAAGGACTGCAGACATTGAATTTTTGCAAGTAGTTCCTACTTTTGCCATCAAAAGCCACCATCAACGACTACTAGTTCAGAACTTGGTTCCCAGAAGCCACCGCAGTAGGCTCCTGGCGATGAACGTTGGAACCTATGAGCGTCGGTGAAATGTTAACCAATAATTTAGCTTCACACAGTTATAATTGGGGGATTCTTCAACATGCCATAAATCTATGACATGGGACCGCCGGCTTTACTTCCCCTCCGAAGAAAGGCATACTGAGAGATTTTTAACACTCTTGAAAAATCCGACGACTTAAGCATAGAAGCTAAGCATGCTACCAACTACGTCACCGAAGTCTCTAAGGAGTTCGATGTATCTCCCTACCGACCCATTTTTCTTGTCAAACGGGAAACTGTAAGTGTCACTTTAAAATACAATTTTGACTGAAGTGACCAACGGGACCGTTTTTCAGATGGTTTATTGATTGGGTTTTTCTTTTCATCTATAGACATGCAATATTTATTGGGATTTCTTAGATTTTTCCACATTCTCTCTACTGGATCCGCTCCGACATCGTTTAGTTAAGGACATCAAGAGCTCATAGAGCAATGTTAATGTGGACTATTTTTACGGACAGTTTTTGACAGGTTTTAATGCCATCATGCAACAAGGCATTTAACAGTGCAGAATGTGTGTAATGTTAAATTTTTAGTTCTCATCATCTACTTTTTAACGTAGTGGAGGTTTTCACCTACCATTTTTAAAATGTGCCATTTTTATGTAGTATTTCAGTGTTCTTTGAATGTGTCGACGATTTATATACTTGTGATTTAGTGGCTGATGAAGGGAGCTGAAATGCTCCGAAACATGTACCACTAATTTTAGACATAAGGTATTTTATATGTATTGATTGACAGAAATGTTCATATTATATATACATTAATGGAGATTGTTGTCTAATACAGTCGTCTACCAAGAAAGAAAAAGGAGAATTGGCTTTTTCTGTCATTTGACGAGATTGGATAACATTAGATTAGTAAAAGAACTATTCAACTACTTTTGGAAAAATAAAACAAAAGGTAATTGGTTCAAAGAAGTTCAAAATAATTTACACCAGTTGAATATTACAATGGGGCAAATTGAAAATAGGATTCTGAAGAACAGACATATAGGGCTTACACTAAAACTTAATCAACGAAAACAACATGTCTTATTTGATGAGGTAAGGGCAGCCAGATCAGCTAGAATGAAGAGGTTTTGGGAGAGGAGGAAGATGACAGCTAAATTCTCTGTCAATCCGTTCAGGACTTAAGGGGTCAGGTACAGGTTGCCATGGTCAATTTTAATATTTTTTTTCTTTCCCTTCAAAACCACTACAGTTACAGCAATGTAATTTTGTGCACATGAAACACTGGCATTATTTTGTATGAAAATCAGCATTACATTCATGTGAACAAAATAATTTGGCTTTTTTTTTTTTTTTAAATTCAAAATGATGGTTGTTCATCTCCTTCTTCTTCCTCTTCACCTTTTGAGACCACAAAGGATCACTTTAACCAACCATTAGTTCCTCGACTTGTAGGAACTGTACGAGCCTTGCGGTCCTTCCAGTACTTCTTCATGCGTATTGATCGTCTTGCCCTTTCTTGGGCGGAAAATATTCTTGTTGGAATTTTTTTATTATTTATTTTTATTGGAAAATGAAAAGTCATATTTTTAAGTACTGTAGTTAAACTTTTCTTATTTGCAGCATCTTCTGTTGTTAGACCAATTTCTTTTAAGTCCTCTCTTATTTCTTTTAACCATCGGCATCCAGTTGTTGTGTTTTTTGAAGCAAGATTGTACTGTACTAGTTGTTTTAGAAGACGTGAATTTGGCATTCCCATGATGTGCCCAAAGAATCCTAGTCTTTTCTTTCACATGGAATCAGTAATGGGTTCTAAGTTGTTATAGACCATATTGTTTGGTATTATTCGCCATTCCCCAGCTTTTTTATATCCTTTATTGATACAAATTCTTCCAATTCGCCTTTCGATCTTCTGTAATCTGTTGGTTTTAGAATGTTCATTTAGATGGAATAATGTTTCTGCTGCATATGTGGTTTCCGGTTTTATGACTGTATTGTAATGTTTAATTTTTGTGCCCTAGGTAACGTGTTGATTCTTATTTGAATTGATGCTTTCTCATTTAAGTTGTTTGTTATTAACTCTCCTAGATATTTGAATCGTGTTACAATTTTAATTTTTGTATCATTAATTTGTATTTCCTTTAATGGTGTTTGTTTATGTGGCATGATTACTGTTTCTTCAAATGATATCTTCAGACCAATTTTATTTGCTCTGATATCTGTGTTTTGGCTTCCTCTAAATCTTTCGCCAATAATGCCATGTCGTCTGCAAAACCAAGAGAGTTTGTTTGAATTTTTCGACCTATTTTTATATTTGGAGGGCATTTCTTAGACCATCTCGCATTACCATTTCCAATGCACAATTAAATAGTATTAGTTGTTCATCATACAAGGTTGCAGCGTTTTAGTTATAACTCCTGTAATTTTCAACTTTCTTAGGTTCTGTTAATTTATTTTATATCAAAGATATTCCTCTAAAAATGCAAGTACTTTCAGCAACATATCTTAACAAATAATTTTTTTGCTACATTAAAAAAAGAAACTATCTTAGAGAGAGAAACATGAATTTACATAATTTTGTAGATATAGTAAGCAGAAATACAAACATTTCATTAGTGTATGTCAATTAGTTTTTGAGTTATCATTAAAACAGGAAATACAACTCGGAGAAAATGAGCGATAAACATTTGTGCATAAATCTTCATCATCATCATCATCAAATTCCAGCTCCAGTCGCCCGGGTGCTGTTAACGAGCCCTCGCCACCTTTTCCTGTCCATGAATAGTTGGTCTTCATGGGTCCTTCTCCAGTCTAGCCCTTTGTCTTCAAGATCATCCTTGATTTGGTCGAACCATTTCTTCTTTGGTCTTCCTACTGGTCTTTTTCCTGGGATAATCTTGTTGAAATAAGCTTTTGGTGTCCTCTCATCTCCCATTCTTTGAAGATGCCCATACCATCCTAATCGTTGCTTCTGCAAATATTTTGTAGCACTGATATCTATGCCAGCCTCTGTCCTGTTTGTTTCGTTCCTTACTTTGTCTCTCCTTGTCCTTTGAAGCATTGTTCTTATAAACTTCATTTCGGATGCTTGAATCCTACTTTCTTCTCTTCTGGACAGGGTGCATGTTTCTACTCCGTAAGTTAGAATTGGGATGTAGTATGTCTTAAACAGTACATGTTTACACTTCCTGGGCACTTTATTATCCCACAGTAGTGTTCTAACTTGTGCATAGAAGGAGGCTGCATTACTAGTTCTATTTGTTACTTCACTGTTGTTGTTATCCTTACACACTGTGCTACCAAGATATTTAAATTGATAACAATTTGTAGAGGCTGATTATTCAGGTAAATGGTTGCATTAGACAGTCCTGTTGTCATCACTACTGTCTTACTTTGGCTTATTTTCAACCCATACTCCTTGAACAGCTTGTCCCATGAATCCAGTTTTTCTTGTACCTCTCTGGCACTTTCTCCCAAATCATGACGTCATCTGCAAAGACAAGGGCATTTGTTTCATTACCCTGTTCTTCTTTTATTCTCTTCAGGATTATGTCCCATCACTGTGATGACCCGTGGCTCATGATCTCAAGATTAACGGTCACGTTAAACTACAAGCTTCCTTCCTTTTTTTCACTGTGATGAATAGTAATGGAGACAGTGAACTTCCTTGTTGGACTCCTTGTTTTGTTGTGAACCATCTGCTTTCCCCATTACCTATTCTTACACATGCCCTTGTGTTCTCATACAGCATTTTGATCTTGTTTATCAAGCCTTTTGGGACATTGTGCCTTTCTAAACATTCCCAAATTTTTGATCTTGCAATGCTATCATAAGCTTTTTCTATATCTAGAAATACCATTACTAATTCTTTCCCTTTTTCAAGATGTTTCTCAATAAGCATTCTTGCAGCAAAGATCAAGTCAATTGTACTCCTTCCTGGTCTAAAGCCATGTTGTTCTTCTTCTAAAGCCTTTTCTAAGTGTCTGCGTAGTCTTTTCGCAATTATTTTTTCCAAGATCTTTAGACCATGGGATAACAAAGTAATTCCACGATAGTTCTCACACTTTTTCCGGTTTCCTTTTTTAAACAATGGCACTAGTACACCTTTAGACCAGTCATCAGGGATCTTATTGTCCTTCCATATAGCATGCAATACTCTGTACAACCAATGTATCCCATTAATTCCTGCTGCTTTTATCATGTCTGAACTTACTTCATCAACTCCAGTGGATTTCCCTTTGATCATAGCTTTTAAAGCTTCTTCCACTTCAGACCAGGTTGGGGGTGGTTCTTGGTGGTTTTCATCATTGGCCCTTAAATTGATGTTCGTGTCCCCACTGTCATTATTAGATGCATCATTTAACAGTTGATCAAAATACTGTCCCATTAATTTCCTGATTTCATTTATGCTTCTTATCACTTCTCCATTATTTCCTTCCAAAGCTGTAACTGATTCCTGTTGTCTTTTATTGTTTTTCACAGTTTTATATAGTAATTTCTTATTACCTTGTGTATCTTCCTCCAGTTTCTTCGCAAATTCATCCCAAATCTTATCCTTCTCTTCATTAATTATGCGTTTAACTCTTAATTTGTGCTCTCGATATTCTTGAGCAAGTGATCTGATTTTATCCTCATTTCTGTCATTCTTTTGTCTCTCCACTTCTAATTTTCTCTTTACTTTGTTCCTTAATTGAATTATTGTCTTGACTTCCTTATTCCACCAGGCAGTCTCTTTATGTCGAACTTTACTACTTGTTTCGCCACATAATTCTCTAGCTTCTTCAACTAAGACATTTCGAAAATTTTGCCACTCTTCCTCTGCACTTTTGGTATCAGTTTTTGGAACTTTTCCTATAATTCTTCTCTGAAATTCCTCACGTTTATCAGATTTCTCCAGCTCCCAGATCTTGATCTTTTGTTTCTTTTCCATCTTATAATTAATCAGTTTAACACCAGTTATACTAACTAGAACAAGCCTATGGTCACTGTCGAGACTTTCACTGGGAACGACTTTGACATCCACAACTTGTTTTCCTGCTTCACCCGCTGTTATTACAAGGTCTATCATTGATCTATGTCTTCCATCCCAGCTGTATCTAGTTACTTTATGGCTTTCTCTCTTCTTAAACCAGGTATTTTGAATTCGAAGACTATTTCGACTGCACATATCAAGCGGGTCTTCCCCTTCTAGATTTCTGTTTCCATAACCAAATGGGCCAATCACTCTTTCTACATCCTCCCTTTTGCATCCCACCTGAGCATTTAAGTCACCTATTATCATAATGTTCTCCTTATCCAATTGGTTCTCAAGCTGTTCCAAGAACTTCTGTTTCTCTTCATCCTTGCACCCCGTTTGTGGGGCATAAACCTGCACTAGGGTTGGGATTTTTTCGTTTGGTACCTCTAATCAATCGAATGATTCTGTCGCTAATATATTTAATATCTGCAACAGCATCTACTTTCTTACTTAGAATAAAGCCCACTCCATTATGTGACCCTTTCCATTTACCACACCAGTAAAGGGTATATCCTCCTCTTAAAATTTTCTTCCCTTTCCTTTTCCATTTGGTTTCGCTCAAACCCAATATATCCAGTTGCCTTCTTTCCATCAGATCTACAAGTTCTTCACATTTTCCAGTTAATGTCATTACATTCAGTGTTCCTATTCTCATTTTGGGTTTATCTTTCTTTATTCTGTTTTTTCCCACAGCCTTACATTGCATAACATCAGGCTGGATGCCATCATTCCTGTCAACTGTAAGGCGTGTGAGCTGTCCATTTTGGGTATTCTTCTTTCCGAGGCTCGTTTTAACATTGAAAGCGCATAACTATTTACTCCTTTATTGGCTTGCTAGGCCTAACATATTGGAGGATTTTCTGTCAGGGTTGTCTCCCTTAGCCTTTGGTATTCCACTACCACACCTACAAGGCAGCAGGTTGTACTCATATTTAACCCCTGAGTACTGGGTCGCCTCTTCCGCCATCTTCACTGTACCAAAGTCCATCTTCTCCACTGCAGATGCCGTTGAGGTCTTCGCACGTAACCCTGTGCACGGGGCCTATGTTATACCCCATAGGACTGGGTCCTCACCAGAACTTAGCCGTTACTGTAGTTCCATGGTATATTACAGTACCGTTGCCCACCCCCACGACGTGGACGTGCCTGGCAAGAATTATCCATGTAGCCAATTTTAATTGACTCATGGACCGGGTTAAGGAGCTGTCTAAATCCAGCCTCCAAGGCTGCATAAATCTTACATACCATTAACCAGGACAGACATTGGGTACAGTGCTTTGCCTTTTAAATCATAAATCAAAAACTATGGCGCATAATGACATATTTCTTGCACCAAAACGTTTCTAAAGGATAGGAGCATAAAATAAAAGATATTTTGAAAAATTGATTCTTGGAAGGTCGTAAGCTGTACCTGACCCCTTAAAATGTATTGTTTAGATTTATTTGCTCCAATGTGGGCATCATCATCAGCTTCTAAAGGCTAAAAGCCTTGTCGTTGCAGCCATTTCTTACGGTCTTCAGCAGTTCTCTTCATATTGACATACGATTCACATTCCATTTCCTTTAAAATGTTCTTGAGATATGATTGTCTTGGTCGCCCCCTTGGTTTCTTCCCCAAAATTTTTCCTTTAAAAATGACCTGGAGGAGTGTGTCATGTCTGAGTACGTGTCCCATGAATTTTGATTTCCTTTTCTTGATGGTGTTCAACAGGCATCGATTCTCCTGAATTTGGTTCAGAACAAGCTCATTTCTCTTTCTTTCCACCCAGCTTGTTCGGGTCATTCGTCTCCAAGACCACATTTCAGCTGCCTCAAGTTTTGATTCTTCTCTTTTCCCCAGTGTCCATGTTTCACAACCATAGGTCAACACACTCCAAACAAAGGTCTTGAGAAATGACTTCCTTATCTTCAAGTTGAGGTGCTCATTGAGCACCAAATTCTTCTTATTTTTAAAGGCTTTCTTCGCCAACACTATTCTTTTCTTAATTTCTGAGATGCATCTGTTGTCATAATTAATCACACTTCCCAAATAGCAAAATTCCGTTACTTGTTCAATGGCACTATCATTTAACATTATATTAGCTAAAATTGGTTGTTTCTTTTTATCAACCACCATTAATTTTGTCTTCCGAGAATTAAATCTTAGACCGAATTTTCCTAAGGATTTCTGAAAAATGTTTAACATTCTATTCATTTCACATGCAGAGTTTGCTAAAAGTGCAATATCATCTGCAAAGCGAATGCTATGAACCTGTACTCCATTAAATTTTAATCCTTTTGTTTTCTCTTTTAATGCATTTACTGCAGCTTATATATAGATATTAAAGAGATATGGTGATAGAGGACAACCCTGCCTTACACCCCTTCTTATTTTTGCTTCTCTTTTATTGCCATTAACTGTTATTTCGGTAGTTTGATTTTTATACAAGTTCAGAATAAGACGCCTGTCTTTCCAGTCAATCCCGACTTTGGCCAATGTAAGAAATAAGGTTTTCCAATTGACATTATCAAATGCCTTTTCTATATCAATGAATACTATATAGGTTTTTCGATTAACTTCCAGTCTCCTTTCTAAAATCTGACGTAATGCTAGGATAGCCCCTCTAGTCCCTTTCCTTGTTCTAAATCCATACTGATCACTATCCAGATGTTGTTCAATTTTCTTGCTTAGTCTATCTTTGATGATGATCAATAAAATCTTTGATGCATGTGAAAGAATGGCTAAAGTTCTATAATTAGAACATTCACAAGCATTTCCTTTCTTGGGTAGTGTGATTGTTCGACTTTTAATAAAATCAGGAGGTACAATTCCGTCCTCATAGCATTTAGTAATGATTTGAAAAAGGCATTCCTTAATGCTTACATCACAACATTTTAAGAGCTCTGCAGGAATGTTATCTACACCAGTTGCTTTATTTCCTTTCAGTTTAATGAGTGCTGCATAAACTCTGCTTTAGTTATAGTTGGACCTTTATCATCTTCAATTAGTTCTTCATCTTCTATATAACTACTATTGTCAGTTATATCTGGACCATCATACAAATCTTCAAGGTATTCCTTCCATTGCTCACTTACCTTATCATTTTCAAACAATAACTTCCCTTTGGAATCCTTAACTACGTTGCTTGTAATGCGTTACTGATAGCTCAAAGATTTCACTTTAAAATAAGCTTTGTCAGGTTTCCCATTCTTCAGGTCATCCTCAATATCCATGCATACCTGCTTCATCCAATTTTCTTTCTCCTTGCGGCATTTCGTTGTTATCTGATTCTTTAGAGACTTATACGCTTGAGTGTCTATATTTCTAAATTTGTTCCTTTCTTCAATAAGCTCCAGGATTTCCTGGGTCATCCATTTCTTCTTTGGTTCCAATTTTCTTTTGCCTAGTACTTCCGTTGCGGCTGTTTCTAAGCCAGTTCTTATATCATCCCATCCTAAAGTCTCCTCTCATGTGGGCATAAACTATGTAAATAAATATATTTATTTGTTGTGGACTATAGAAAAGGGAGAAACCTTTTTTTTTTTTTACCCATTTTATTTACTTGCAAATAATTTATGTTCATAGTTCAGATTTGTTTAGATTAACAGAGGCTTTAGTAGCCTTGAATATACAGTGTAGCGGAGTGCGAGCTCGTGTCAGCCGGGCTCTGGCTTGGGCACAAATAAACATGGTGTGACTTTTCACACTAGGGGATGCTCGGGCCACTCCAGACAACTTATAATCGTTTTCGTTTTGTACTTTAGGAATTGGAAATTGAACTAGCAATAAGGTTTCTATATCTGGTGCAGAATGTTGTTGTGGCTGCTCTCACACATTGTATTGGACTGTTCCAGGAGTGAAGGAGGTGTCTCCCGCCTCACAGCCTGTGTACGAAGACCAGGCCTACCTCCAAAGCCAGAGTGGCACCACTCTATTGGACAAGTTCACCTACTACTTGCTCGTTAAATGCAGTGCAGAGGTTCGTACCATTCCTGGCAATAACTCGGGCTTTGAAGTAGGTGACACAAACCAAACCACCGCAGGGGGAGTGACGTCTAACTCTTCACATAGCAAGGTAGAAAATACTAATTGTTTGACACTGTTCCAACATCAAATCAACACAGATTTTATTCCAGCGGTCCAAAAATTCAAGCTTTAAATGGAGGTTAAAGGTAAAATCTACAAAATGAAGCCCAATATACATTGCGTCTTATGACATAATAGCCGGGACCATCGGAAAGGAACTTTAAATCGGAAGTTCACTGAAGAATGTTAGGAGTACCGTATTTTATTTCCTCGCATAATCGTCGCACTATTGTAGCCTAAAATTCGTGGGCAAAAGCAGGGTGCGACGTTTATGCGAAGAATATTTAAGTTCAAGGAATATACTGTATCATTATTTGCTGCACGGGCCAGTCATTCGCGTACCGTGAGTCTGGCGTTAGTCATAGCCTGCAGTCGGAGACAGGCTTCTTTCTTCTAACAAGGTCACGGCAGGTTAAAGCTCGCGGAATGTGCTGACGAAGCTGGCCGTTCGCGTTGCGGTTCATAGCATGCAGGCATAAAGACTAGATTACTTTCTCCTGACAAGATCGCGCCAGATTTGGCCTATAAGCTCGCGGAATGTGCTAAGTGATGAGGCTGGCCGGTCGCGTCACAGTCCATAGCCCGCAGGCATAAATACGAGATTACTTTCTGCTGACAAGATCATGCCAGATTAGGCCTATAAGCTCGCGGAATGTGCGCTGGCTGTTCGCGTCGCGGTTCATAGCCCGCAGGCATAAAGACGAGATTACTTTCTCCCGACAATATCGCGCCAGATTAGGACTATAAGCTCGCGGAATGTGCTAAGTGATGAGGCTTGCCGCTCGCGTCACAGTTCGTAGCCCGAAGGCATAAAGACGAGATTACTTTCTGCTGACAAGATCACACCAGATTAGGCCTATACGCTCGCGGAATGTGTGCTGGCCGCTCGCGTGACGGTTCATAGCCCGCAGGCATAAAGACGAGATTACCTTCTCCTGACAAGATCGCGCCAGATTATACGCTCGCGGAATGTGCTAAGTGACGAAGCTTGCCGCTCGCGTCACAGTTCATAGCCTGCAAGCATAAAGAAGAGATATTTTTCTTCTGACAAAGTCGCGGCAGCATGTACAACTGACTGGCGCACAAATACGAATATGCTATGTGACGATAATGGGATTAAATTTTATAAACCTATTTTAGTGTTTGAAAAGTGGGATGCGACGATTATGCGTGGAAATACGGTATTAGTATTAAACATGAAACATCAATTAATGTACGAAATTATGTTTGTTTTCAATTGTGTTCTTTAAAACGATGTTTACCTGATTACAATGTTCACATCAGTATTGTAAGGCTGAAGAAGGGTTGATTTAGACCTGAAACATGTCCCTCACACACACTCACTCACTCAGAAGGCTTCTATGGGACATGAAGATCCCGCACCGATCTCACAAAATGCCTCCACTGAACTGTTTTGGGCAAGTTCTTGCCAGTTGTCCACATTCAGATGTCTACAAAGTTTTTGTGTTATCCAAACACTTTTGGTATTAATTTGGCAGAAAATTAACAGTACCCTTTCTAATTGAAGCATGTTACATGACCACGGCAGGAAAACAAACTGCTCGTGAAGAGTTAAAAGGAGTGGATGTGGGCCGATTGTGTGTGTAAATTGTAATCCTGCTTTATCACCGGTTTGTTAATAACATTATCGGCTTTTAATTCTCAGAATTTGTCCTGTCACATGTCAGTTGGGAACTGCATTTCCAGGCAAACACTTATTAGGTAGTTTTAATGACAGAGGTGTTTTTCACCGAACAGTGGGTAGGCTATAAATACTCAACTGGACAGCGTAAGACGACCTATAAAGTTATCCGCCCCATTAGTCGGTGACTAGCCAATATTTGGCATTCAACATTTCCTTTGTAGTTTACATCCTCTTTGGATAGGAACCTGCATTAATTCATACGTCAGATAACTTGATCTAACTTTCTTGAATTTGTACGAGCACATTGCGCATCTTTTGGACGAGAACATATTGTGCGCTAGTCAGGTCGCTTTAATAATAACAGACTTTCTTCATATTTTCTGCAAGCATTGAAGCTCATCCTACGATTACAAGAAGTGTTTCAACAACAGATACGACTATGCAACATCATTTCCGTTCCCATACTTAATCACATGCCAGCTTTCCCATACTGATAAATACTATTTACGAATCAAGTCGAGCATGATTTTTGTCGCCTATGTTATGAGTTTAATGCGAGTTTTTTCGCTAGGACAATACAAACTCTGAATAGGAATCTCCCAAAGTGAAGGATTGATATTAAAAATTGTGACTTTCACAAAGTTACCACCTGTACATGTCGTGCCTTCCGCATGTCTCCCTGAAATACCCAGTGTTGACCTTGTGGACACTGCCATGTTCAAACATTCGAGACTAACCTTGACTTCCGTGTTTAGACCTCGCTTCCTTCCCTTGGATGACATGAATTCCCTCACTACCTACAAGCCGGACGTTTGTTTGAGACGATTGCCCTTGACCTTGAAGCTTGCGGGTGAGCCTGTACACAGTCACCCTCTAGCCCTATCGCTTCACATTTGTCGTCACCGGTCTGATGTAATGGAATTCCAGACTTGAGCACGTGACGACACCCCCTTGCAGACAGTACAGTCGACGTCTAAGTATTGTGTGACGCGGAAGTACACGTTAAATAGTTACGAACAGAACGCCATTATATTTGCCAATGACTGTATGTGTGAGATAGCTTTGTCAATCATCTGACCGCATGGGACAGGTGACAACAACGCAGGTACTGTAGTAACTCGCCTCCAGGCTTCCATTAAGATTTTTCACTCATCTAAATCAAACGTCCGACCTTTATATTTGAACAAAAACGTGTTCATAGTCGCTGCACCAGCCTCCAATTTAGGCTCAATTTTCGGGCCGCGGGAACAATATCTTTGTTGATGTAATGTTTGTGATTGAAAATAACAATATGTTGATTTTAATGTATCTACGGTCGCAAACAATTTAAGAGTTGATTTTAATTTTGTAGTAGCTACGATTATTTGTTTCCTTTTACTCTACATCTTTGTTGTGATGTTGGATTGTCAACAATTGACAATAATACCTCTGTTTGTAAACTAACTGGTGTAGTGGGCTCATATAAATAATACACGCTCTCTTTTGAGAGTTCAAAATAAGGTCTAACATTGAAGTCGCATGAATCTTGTCAGAAGTGGTTTAGGGAATAGGTTGGAGCAAGGTCTTAATACCACTTTCCTCATGGCACAAGCTGAATTCTGGTGAGAGCGTCAATGTTACTATGCGACTCCCACAGTCTATTTTCATACATCCTACTTATGTTAATTGTCTCTATCAACATACAAAATTTCAGTTTGGTTGCTGTAATAGATTCGTAGATATTGAGAACAGTCTAAATATTTTGGATGGTCGCCATGTTGGATTTTTATATATGAGGGCTATTCCAAAACTAAGGTCTGTTTAAAAAGAAAACATCCAAAATCAAAATTGTTTCCAAAACAATTGTCTTTCTCTATTTTTCTGCATAATTTCCATACTACCTTGATTACACATTTGTCACATCGTTCCACAAGCTTTTGAATGCCTAAGTCATAGAACTCGGCCGCCAGCGAAGCTAACCAGTCTTTAACAGCTTCTTTCACTTCAGTGCATCATCTGTGTCGAAGGGCTTGATCCAAGAAACTCCTTTAGGTAGCGGAACAGGTGGAAATCACTTGGCGCCAAGTCCGGACTGTACGGTGGGTAGTCCATCTGTTTCCATCCAAATTTCTTGATTAGAGTTTGCGTGTCATTCGCAGTATGGGGTCTGGCATTGTCATGCAACAACAACACTCCAGATGACAACAGACCACGTCGCTTATTCTGGATTGCACGTCGAAGTTTAGTCAGGGTAGTGCAGTAGGCGGCTTTATTGACCGTTGTCCCTGAAATAGTGAATCGTCGATCTTCACGAATTTTGTCGTCAACCGCATGAACCAACTCGTCTGAAATCACTGCTGGTCTGCCAGAGCGGGGTTCATCATGCACATTTTGCCGTCCTTCATTAAAGGCTCACACCCACATGCGCACTTTACTGTCACTCATTATGTTAGGACCGTACACTTCAGTAATCTGCCGATGAATTTCTGCCGCAGAAATGTTTCTTGCAGACAGAAACCGTATCACTGCCCTTACTTCACAATCAGCGGGCTGATTAATTGTATTAAACATTGTGAACTGACACTATCAATAGAACACAGCAACAGTAACAACCCTACTGGTGGCTTTTGCCGCGCAAGGCATGCCAGGAGTCGGCGCACATGCGTGTTTTGCCCTTGGAGCCGCTTTCAAATATTTACGGTGAATCGGACCTTGCTTTTGGAATTACCCTCCTATATACAGTAGCTATAGGCCATAGTTACGTACTTGTATTATTGTGTAGGTATATTATTAAAACTTCAAAAACATGATTAGGACACAAGAAATAAAAACTTAATTTTAAAATTTTTAAAATTTTGTACAGCCACGATCTTGTGGTTATGAATAAAAATTAAAATAAATTATGTCAGTGGACTAAAATTTCTTTAACTCTTCAGCGTTGTAGCCATTTAAAGAGCTTCCTACTACGCGGCCAGAGGAGATTTCAACTAGCCGCGACTGAAATACATTGATTCACTTAAAACGTTACTACAGGTATAAGAGTAGCCTGATATGTACATGCACATAATTACATAATTCACATTAGCTTAGTAATTCAGTTTGGTGTGGTAGAGTTCGAAGCACTCCTCGATACAGAGACCCAAGTCATTCCTGGCAGCAGTGGCCTCTACCAATGTCTTCCTATACCGATGCTTTGAACACACGACACACCGTCTCTGAGGTTTAGATTTCTCAATTTTGGGTGCCAATTTCCTTATAAAATGTATTTCCTGTAATCTTGGAACCGTATCATCTGATGCACGCCGTCCTTGAATATTTCGTTCCGCGCCCGAGAGAGCGTATTTTTTAAACAAACCATCCACCACCTGAACGCAATAAGGTAATTGCTCAATGTTTGCCCCTGTCACTTGCCTAAATATTATTAGAGACTAATCTTTCTTCTGAATTATGGGCCTACAACATTTCAAGCACGTTACTGTCAGCATACCTGCCAACTTTTACGGGTTTTCCGTAAATTTTATGGAAAGGCAGTGTGTTTTACAGTTTTACGGATGAACTAAAATATTTTACGGATTTACGTGAAATACGCGCCAGAACAAGCTTTCGCATGCCGCCGATACATGCTGTGTGACCAGCGCACATTCGATGCAGCGCTCTGAACTATATACTCCAGATCGTTTCAATCTTCGACTGGGAATACGAAATGCGTCCTGATTAGGATGAAAGGCAGCATTTTCCTGAATATATAGATATATGAATCACAATTCTACGCCCAGTAGTTTACGTTTTATGTTATTTTTTTTTTAATTGGCTGCTTGTGTGTCTCAGCGGTAACGTTCTTGCTTGCACTTCCCAAGGTTGCAGGATCGAATCCTGGCACAGTCAGCTGGCATTTGAAGGTGAGCAAATGCGCGGGAGCCGTATCAGTATATTTACTGTCTCGTTAAATAGTGCCTTCGGGGCAAAATTCTGGCTCCCCTGCGTCACTAAAAGCCACAGTAGTTAAAAGGAACGTAATAATATTTTAAAATTATTTGAAAGAGGACACGACTCATCGATTATTTATCACTCGTCAATTACTACCTGTAAAACCTTCTGCAATGTAAGCGTGGTTTTATATGAATATTGGAGTTGCAAAACACTTCTATCGTGCATGTCTTTTTAAACATGTCTTGTCATAATAGAAACAAGCCTTAAAGAAAACTAATCAGTTAGCACATCAGACGAAATGGAATAAAAATAAAATAATAAAGAAAAAGTATGGTACATGAAAATGGACAAACCCAAAGAATAGGAAACCTGGAATTTATTTATTTATTTTGTGATCAATAATGCATAATTTGCATGATTTTCGTTCTTTGCAGGCGAATGTCCTGCCTCTCCGTCAAAACTGTTCTGTTATTCAGTGTCTTCCTCCACTTGAATCCCATTTTACGTAAAAGACGTTGTAAACTCTCTTTACTACCTGAAAATGTCTTGTAACTTAGAAAGTAACAGTCGAAGCATGGGAATTTTCATTTCATGCAAAGGAAAATCATATAAAAATTATCCGCTGAAGATTTGGTGGCTGCTTGCGGTCTTGCTTTACCAGGTGTAGATAAAGATGTAGAGAGGCCTTCCATCGACTCTAAAACCTTTCTTTCACTTACTATCGCCCTAATTGACCGCTCAGGAACTCCAGCAGCCGCTGCTACTCGTTTGCTGAATTTATTTATAGGTATGTCAACGCCCCTTTCAGCTTCTTGTTTCATGAAATTGTGCACATCTTATTATATAATATGCTATGGTGTATGTTTCACTAAACTCGAGCTCCTAAACCAGAGGGAGTTAGAAGGTGTGGTTTGTACCAAAATCTTCCAAATCGTCTCAATAGCACAGAAAAAAATCTTGCATTTCTTGAAAAGTCAACAAATATATTTGTTTATAAAGTGCTTATAAACAAATTAACAAGACGATAGACCCTGGCAGAACTGTCTCTCGTGAAGTCCGCATAGCACTAGAGCTGGGTGGGTATTCTGTACAAATGGGGTGCACACAACTCATTACGCGAGAGTTCTCGCACGGGTCCGCTAGTTAGATATTATTTCTCTCGCCTGACTGTATAATGCTTTGTAACTTGGCCAGCACCAGAGGCATTGCGACCATTGATCGTCAATGTCTTTCAAACCCGTGGCCAACGATTAGAACACAACAAGAAGTGTACTGGTATATCAGTATTACCATACGCTCGTATTCAGTCGAGAGCAAAGGATTTAAACACACACAAAACCTGCTAGAAAGAGCATCCAAGAAAACCAAGATAAGTAGAGCAAACTGCTTCGTTACTAGCTGCTGCTAAGTTCAGGAGCCGATGTAATGTTGTCAAGTCGTTGCACAATGACTAGGCGAGTGAGCGAAGCTCTCATCTACATTCCGGAGCATTATGTTATCACGGCCAAGTCCAAGCCGAGAATGAACGATGTTGCTGCATCTGGACTAGAGGAGTCAGGACATGTCACCTGTGCCAGAGGAGGTGTGAAGGAACTAAAGTGCGTAACTGCGTCGCGGCAGTGACTGCTGTATCGGGCTATACTTCCGATTAACGAGTTTTATACTTTTCCCTTACTGAAACATGTTAATGAGGTTTAATTATAATTTTTCAGTACATTTTCTCGCTTTTCAGTCCCTTCAAAAATGTACTTACGAGGTTCCACTGTTGAACCTTAACTGAGTTTCATTAAAATCACTCCAGCAGTTTAGATTTTATTTGGGGAGACACACATACGCTCGAGCACACACACAGACAAAAGGTGATCTCATAAGCGGCCTCTTTTTTACATAAAATAGGCTAAAAGAGGAACATCAAGCCTACCATCCTGTTATACCTATGATCCTGATCTCTTCTTGTCAGGTAGGTTAACCTATGTATCATATTTCAGTTTTTTAATATTCATATAGAGGTTGTAGTTGTGTAATGATTTAAGAATGTGACGTGTACTCATAACCTCTTTGTAGTAATGAAATATATCTGGAAGGGCGCCACAGTTCATAAGCAGAACGCTTGTGAACAAATAAACAAATAATATTCGGTAGGGCACTTCAAAACTCTCCCATCTCATGGAATGGAGTGATACAATCACCAACCAGAATCATTAGATAAGAGGCAAGATGCTATATCCTGTAATTTAATTTTATTTAAAAAATACTTACACTTGTGGTGAATATAGGGATTCGTAATGAAAGAACTGATTGTAGCTCTGACATAAAAAAGACAACACTTTCAAGATAGCAGCAAACAATCACTCCCTGGAACAATGGCTCTGGATTGGGCAAACTCCCTTTATGATTGATACATCATAAAACACATTATTTTCTTGTTTCTATTCTCTTCTTATATAATTTCTGACAACTCGATTCCAATCTCTTAATACACATTAGTTTTCCTTGACTGTAGCAACAGTCAAAAATATGAATTCAATCACGACAACATATTTTTTATATCATTTCATATTTCATTGTTCATTCTTCTCCTGGAATAAACAATTCATTTGAGTAGGTCTCTCTGTTTTCTTGACTATCTCGTTCCCTAGTTCAAATCACTACTACTATAAATTCCAAAGCCGCAGCAGCCATCTTGCATGTCATAGTAATAGCTTCTTTAGTTCCACGTTTCACCACTACCTCTACCTCAGTTCCCTCAGTAACAGCAGCCATCTTGCACGTTATTTATATAAAGTCTGTTGCGCATCCATTCCGATACCTTCTCTGTAGTTTCTTTACTCCCTGCTAGCAAATCGCAGTGCAGATAATGGATACCATTACAACTACATCTATGGATCTTCTTAAGAATGCTACCTTTACATGTTTTTCCAACGGCACATCGCAATTGCAGAAGTTCATATCTAAACAGTTCCATTCTCGATTTCTGAATATGTTACAGTTGTACAGTTGAGGGTTATTTCATTAAAGTTGGCGGAGGAGGGGTTTCTGTATTGATGGCGGGAATTCCTTTAGATCCAATGGCGACACTGCCAAGCCAAAGCCAAGCTATTTCATTGTTGCGAGATTTTGCGGAATAGGACATGTGTATTCTTTGTGTATTGTAATAGTTTTGGATTGACATTAGACTAGTGGTGAATGTCGTAGAAATAACAGCAAAATGGACTAAGTTCACTCTTAGTGAGAAGTAAGACATAAAATTCTGTATTGTCATAGTGTTTCAATTTCAACTATTAGAATAAAAGATTGCATAATCCTTCTAGAGTTGAGGCAACTACATAATTATGAAGGCTGACTTTTCTTTGTGATTTAGCTTATACTGTATTATGGAAATAGTTTTCATATTAACGTACAATAATATTTTTTAATAGATTATAGTGTATTATTTAATAGAATTTTGTTATTGTTTTGAAAACTTTTTGTTTAACCATGATATAAATAAACTTTGTGCAGAAGAGTTCCATCTTCTACCAACAAGTGTGGCCCCTTCTCTGGGATGACAAGATCCCAACAAGAGCAAAATTAACTATGTTCAACAGTTACTTTCTACCAATCTTGACGTATGGTATCGAAACATGCAGCCTCACAAAGCGAGACTCATCAAAACTTCAAGCATCAGAATTGAAATTCCTGAGGTCCAACGTCCAGAGAACCAAGTAGGATAAGTTGAGGAGTGAAGTGGTAAGGAGGGAAGCTGGGATCAAGACACTTCTACTTGCCAGAGTCAGGTCATCACGACTTCAGTGGTTTGGACACGTGATGCGAATGGAACCTACGAGGTCAGCCAGAATACAGCTAGAAAGAGAGGAGGATGGTAAACGAAGGGTGGGAAGACCAAGTACTCATTGGATGGTCAAGGTAGACATTGCAACCAAGGAAAGGACACTACTGTCAGGAGGAAAAAGTATAGATACTAGAGTTTGACATCAATAAAATCGTTACCCATATTCTTACATAAACACAAGCTACACCGAACTTTTCCTTATTTTATTCTGCATTTAGCTATGTAGAGTAAACATTTGTATTGTAACCCGTTAAAATTTCATAGCTGACTAAACAAAAAAAATGTTTTTATTTTAACAAGTCTAACGGAGCGCTCGCTTTAAGGTCATTACATTAAAAGTATTAATCAGATCATAATGAAACTTGAATACGTCTTGAAGGAATTTATTGTTAACGTGTATACGGAGTTTTAATGTGATCGGACGGTTCTGAAAATAGTTGTTGTTAATTTTGTAAACCTACTTTTTCTCGGGCCTGGGTGGTCGTAGCAGTATGAAATATGGCTTGTTATGAGACTCATAGCTTATGTTTTCTCTACATAGCTACAGTAAACACAGTATAAAATAAGGAAAAGTTTGGTGTAGCTTGTTTTTATGTAAGACTACGGGTAACGTTTTTATTGACGTCTAAACTCGAGTATCTATACTTCCTTCCCCGACAGTAGATGTTGTCATGAAGAACAAGACGTGCATAGACAGAGGAGAGTGGAAGGGGCTTGTAAACAGTACCCGGGAAACTGGAACTGTAAATGGAGGAGGATGATGATGATGATGATGATGATTAAGCTCAAATATGTGTGTTTGAGTCTTCAGACTTTTGACTGATTTGATGCAGTCTTCCATGCTTCCCCATCCTGAGCTAATCGTTTCATCTCTACATGGCTACCACACCCTACATCCGAGACAATCTGTTTAACATATTCTAACCTTGGTCTACCCCTACAGTTCTTATCCTCGACCCTTCTTTCATAACTCAAATCACTCAAATATATTAGTGTATAAATGTTAAACTCATCATTAAAGGGCATTAAATGGTTTTATTCACAAAACCCCTATTTAAAGTTTACCTGGATTTAAGGCTCAAATGTGCTGCTCCCAGGGCAAATGTTAAATAGGGTTTCACTGTATAGAAATTGAAGCAGTTCAGTTAGCCTTGAAAATATGACTAGGTCTTACTTCCATTCCCAGCTAATAGTATTGAGTTTAGTCTGTGATTTTTACCTCGTCGCAAAGAAAGGTATTTTTATTTTTTAACGTGGCCGGGAGATTATGTCTTAGCAAATTAAAACTCAGTCTAAGTTTTAATTCACCAGCCGTGAAAGCCAATATACCATCTTCTTAGCAAATTGTTTGGAGCCTTCAAACGTTTAATAGGCATCGATGTTCTTACAGCAGCAGTAAACTTCGAGCCTTAAATAGAGGTTGTGTAAAATTGATGGCATAATAGCCGGGACCAATGAAAATGAACATTAATTGCATGCAAACGTTATTTCGAGGAAATTTCACTGGGATTTCACTGGGTCTGGTTAATGATGTGAAGATTGGAGACCCTGTAAGATGTCGCAAAATCACAGACGCTCGTTTTGTGCTGCTAACTTTACAGTTACCGGTATGTTAAGACGTCACAGTATCTATAAGGTACGTTCAAAAAATAACGAGCCGGAGGATACCTTTCCTTTACTCATGTGGATGGCCTTGCCTTTCTTTGGGCGTTTTTTTTTTTTTTGTCGTGTAGCCTCCTGAGAGGCCGAGTGCAGGTTTTTCTAGTCGACGCCCGTGGGCGACCTGCGCGTCGGGATGAGAGATGGAATGGATGAAGATGAATGAAACTGGGCAAGGATGTGGAAGGAAGCGGCTGTGGCCTGTCAGAAGGTACTGTCCCAGCATTTGCTTGGTGTTGAAAATGGGAAACCACGGAAAACCATTTCAAGGACAGCCGACGGTGGGGCTCGAACCCACGCGTCGACCGAGTCAGCGGAGAGCTTGGCCCCATGGCCTAACGCAGAGCTTTAGCCCGCGTAGCCACTGCTGTCGGTTCTTTGGGTGATGGTGTCCCTGGATGCTTCCACTGGAGGCTTTGTCGTTTGGATTCTGGTTGGAAGTGATGACACCATGACTCATCTCCAGCCACCACTCGTGCCAGGAACCCATTCCCTTCCCTCGCATAGCGCTGCAGATGACGAAGACAGTGGGCCATTCGACATGCTTCCTGGTGTGGTTGAAGACTGTGTGGTACCCATTTGGCACACACTTGCGCAAGTGCAGTCGTTCCTTCATGATGGTGTGCACACTTCCGGTGCTCAATCTGACCACGGCGGCTATGGCGTTCACTGTCACTCGGCGGTCCTGGGTAATGAGTGCATCAACCAGCTGGACGTTGTCATCGGTAATGCAGGGTGGTGCCCTAAACGGGGCATCATCGGCTAACGACACCCGTCCTTCCCTGAAGCACTTTTGCCACGCCTTGACCCTTGCAAGGGACATGCAGTGTTCGCCGTACACTTGTGACATTCGGCGATGAATGTCCGTTCCCCCTACTCCTTCCGCTGTCAGAAACCGAACAACACCTCTTTGCACTTCGTTTGACGCCTCCATGTCACTGTTTGCAATGCGACTGGCAGCGTTGGACGATTGATGCATGCTGCTGCTCGCTTTGTATCGTCACGCGACATGCACGCGTGACCTTCTACGCTCTGGTCGGAACCACACCTCGTCACACACGCCACGATTAGCCGATGTCGTCACCGGTTTGCGCATTCCAGCCTCCAGCTCGGTACTTTTTGAACGCACCTTACATTTGCCCACCATACCATTGTGCTCTTCAGCTGGTATGGTACTTCTCACAGAGAAGGCAACTGCATCACGAGCAAGCAGTGCCAATGTCTTGCCTTCTTGGCTGATCAAATTGAAATACTGTTTCCTGAAAGATCCAGGATATTTTGTACTCTGATTAAGCATAATGACACTGCATGAAATTTCATAGAAAAGCTGAATCTGAACATGTTCATTTGTTATGCATGAATCTTTGGACAGGAAATATGATGACAAGGAGGTGCAAGTGGAGGGAGAGATAAAAGGACAATTATGGCCTTAATTGCTTGTTTCTAACACCAGAGTCTCATCAGCAGGGCCCGGAGCAATAGTTCTTTCTTTTTAACCTTGTCTGACTTTTCAGTGTTTTTGAATGTCAGTACCATTTCTTGCAGATGTTGGATACTTTGTTGACAACGCTTATACGTGAGCTGCAAAATGAAAATGTGTCTGGTCGTCCGGCAGATGCTAAAGTGGTGGCTCGCCGGTTCGTGCGCTCTGTTGCCAGAATCTTTGTTATCTTCAGTATTGAAATGGCACCCAATACAACCAAGAGAAGAGGGTAAGTTAAACTTAACAGTATTGAATTTGTATTATTAAGACCAATAATACTTCGTACCATTACATTACCATACCCCAGTCATGCTGCACATATCTGTGAATGTTACAACTACAGTAAAAATGAATAACGAAATTTTGGAGAAGCATATCATTTTCCACAACAATTTCCATTTTCGCAAGTAATATGGTTGGTTTGCGTGCAATATTGAAATAATTGTTTTGAATACTTAATTATGGTGTGAAATATTCTTATGCTGGAAATAAGTAAATTCTTGAAAATTCACCTGGTGTTATATTTGATGCAGGATCTATATCACTTAAACTTACCTTTATTCACGAAAATGCTCAATATTTATTTGATAAGAAGTAAATTACAATATATGTATGTGCACGAAGTAATTAATAATAGTAATTGAAAGAAGTTTTCCTATATTGCACACAAACCAACGGTATTACTTGCGAAAATGGAAATTGTGAAAAATGTAATATATATGCGTCCCCAATAAATTACTTTACACATACTTGGTGGTTTTAATAATAAAGACGACACACGATTAGTTTTTCAATGATGTTAACAGATTTTTTAGAAAATGTTCTAACCCCTTAATTTACTCTTGGATCATATAAATATTGATCTATTACTTCGTAGAAATGCTGCGAGGTACATATCCATCAAAATGCCCATTATGAGACTGCCATAACTTCACTTATCCACCAATATTCCCCCACCCCCAATGACTTTCACTACTATCCCTTGCTGTGCAAAAATCGTAGTATCAAAGAAATAGAATGGATTGGACTAGGTATTAAATATGGCAATACAAACTTTATATTTATTTGAACATATGGAGGGAGATAATGTGAGAAATGACTAAATCAGGATGGTTTTTCGAGTAGAAAACTTGAATTACGAAATCGAAAGGAGCAGGTTAAAATAGTTTGGACATGTCAAAAAAATGGAAGGTGGAAGAGTACTGAAACACATGTTGGAGGACACATGAGATGGAAAGAAGGCAAGAGGAAGACCCCGAGCATGATGGATCAACTTGATTAAGTCTGGCATAAGTAGACTGAAATATTGACTGGAACAGACCTCTGGAAAAAGAAGAGTGGAGGGAGAGAAGAAGGTGGAGGAGTACCATAAACACCCCGACCCGGCCTTAAACTGGATAAGGGGGATGATAATGATGTGGGAGGGAGAACGCATCAATTAGGGAATGAGTGATCACATCTCACTAACATTTGTAAAGTCAACCAGGCAGGTATTATTAACGTTTCACATTAATATACCAATAACGGGTTACTTAAATGCCGACTGTTGAAGTGGACATTGTGAATAACATGCCTCCAACTACAGATTAAACTAGGAGCAGGTCCCAGTTTAAAAAAAAGTTTAAAGATATCCACCTAGCTGGTTAGAAAATAATAATAATGTTATTGGTTTTACGTCCCTTTTAACTACTGTGACTTTAAGAGACGCCGGAATTTTTCCCCGAAGGGGATCTTTAACGTGCCAGTAAATCTACTGTCACGGCTCCCTCGCATTTGCACACCCTCAAATGCCAGCTGACTGCACCAGGATACAAACCTGCAACCTGGTTAGGAAAAGGTTTAAGTGGATAATAGTTTGGGAACTTACTTGTGCAGTAAGAACAAGCCACAGTACCGTTAATTTTTCTTTAATATTGAAAGATGCAATAATGAGCGAGCAAATACTCCTAATATGTGACATTAAGATAACAGGTTTAAGATACAAGGAAATCTTGGCTAAAGCCTTTAAAAATAGACGATGAGGCCGGTATAACCGAGCCATTAAAGAGGTTAGAATTAAGCTGGCCAACTAGGTTGTAAATGCATTTAAATTACAACGTACGGCCTGTGCAACCGAGCCCAGAACAAAAGGAGTGATAAGTTAGATCAGAGTCATCACTATTGCTTGACATGTGTAGTTTTATGAAGGTTCTATTGGCAGAAGACAAAACAAAACTCTAGAGAAGTTCCTGTGTTCTACCAAGGTCCATACAGTAGCTTCTGGTCGCTATCTGGTGACGAACAGAGGAACTTCTCTAGTTTTTAGTAAGCTCATTGGCACACATTCTTTGGCCACATTGTTTTAATTCTATTGAAAAAGGAGGCAAAGTTCCTCTCAAAACGTATAGGATTTTTCATTTATTATTCCACACGGCATAATCCCAAAATTTCTGAATAATATTAATAGTATTGTTAAACGGTTTTGCTAATTCAGATACATTCATGGGAGCGAGCACAACAACTCACCAAAGTTTCATCGGAATCGGATGAATGGTATATGAACGCATACGGGATTTTGTTTAAACAATATTTGCGCCATCACTCGTTTGTTGATCTACTTGCTGGAATGTCGGCGTGGTTCAGCTTGCTCCTCCTGTTGAGGACATCAGCCCAAAAGGGAGCTATAGGACCTGTTGGTGTGAATTTCCACGTTTAGGTCCCGGTCCTTTTTTATCTCTCCCTCTTGCTTCTTGTGAAGGTCAAAGGATTTATGTATGTGTGTTTGTTCAGTTTGAACAGCATGTCGCAGCCTCTGGTGAAGTGCAAACGGGTGTTCCAAGCCCTCATCAAACTGGCTGTGGAGGAACTGTGTGAGACTGCCGACTCACTCATTGCTCCTGTTCGACTGGGTGTTGCTCGCCCCACAGCTCCATTTACTCTGACTACTTCCACCATGGATGTGATTACTGTACGTATACTTCAGTTTAATTATGCTCAGTTGTAATAAAACCAATCCTGGGATCATTTGAGGTACAGGTGGTTTGATTCTGTCCAGGGGCCTGTTCCACGAATGACCTCTGCAACTTTTCACCTTGCACTTTCCACTTTTCAGTTCAGATTTTGTTCCATCATCACTTTTCAGATTTGTCTTGCAAAGTGAAAAGTAGGAATCTTTTCACTTTTGAAGCCTGTTATGTTCCTCCATTGGTGCACAAATGCAAAGTGCAAAGGAATGAAGTGAAAAATTTTCAGAAATCTTTGCAAAGAGACGATTCCCTTTTCAGCTGTTGATGAACAAGTCTCTACTAGTTTCTCTGCGCAAAATTTGGTTTAGTGTTACAAATATGTTATGACGAGAACTTTTGTTATCAAGTGAGGACAGTGATGAAGAATCCAACAAGAGGACGTACAAAGACAGGATGAATTTTCATAACCTCATTTCGATGGAGTTTTCATATTACCCCAATACAAGCTGACTACTATATATTCTTGAAATAATTGGCAATTGATTGAAACCTGCAACATAAAGAAGTCGATCTCTTTCCGAAAAAGAACAAATTCTTATATGCGTACATTGGTTAGGAAATGGTGCCCATCACGGTATAGCAGCAATGCATGGGACATCAAAATCAACTATTTGCAGAACTGTTACTAAAGTCCTCAAGTTCACCACGAAAAATAAAGCATTAAATCATGGAGTATTACACAGTTTGTTCATGGAATTAATATACGCAAAGACTTTTCACTTTGCAAATTGAAAAGTAATACATAGATCATGGTGGAACAAAATACCTTTGCACTTTGCAAAAAGTGAAAAGTTGTAAAGTTCATTCGTGGATCAGGCCCCTGGTCGGCAATTTTTTGTTATGCTTTTGCTGTTCAGAGGTCAGATTATTTGATGTGGTTTTTATGGAGATGGTGTTCAAAAATGTAAATGCTGGTGTAATTGTTTTCTTTATATTACTCAATATATTACTGCGGTGACAGTTCACAACTATACTGTGGTGCCGTTTTTTCACCAACAATTCATTGGAGCTACTATGAGTTAATCAGCACCTGGCAAATTGCATTGAAAAGGCAACAATATACAATACTGATCGGCAAGGTAGCCTTGTACGTTTCTGGAGACATTAGATCTTGCCTGAAGAAAATTCTATAAGCAGCTGCTGTGGCAGTAGAAAATATATTATGCTGCACTTCATCATTTACTGAATGAGATACATTTGTCTTGCATTAGATATGGTCTAAAAATAAATTGTGGTCAGCAAAAATCAGTATAATCTAGCTCTATTATTACTGGCTAGTGAGAATATTGAATGTGTTCAATTCTATTGATACCTTGGATGCCTTCTAAATTCTCAATGGGAATTCTCACCAGAAGTCCATGTTCGAATTTAAGGAGCAGGGACCACTAACAAATTGGGGACTTAACTAGCCAAAAAATACCTCAACATTGGCCTCGGGCTTCGCATGATGTAAATGCTATGTATTTTCAACACTTCAATCAATTCGTCCATCCATCTGACGGACGGACAGATTCCAACTTGTGCAAACAGTTCGAGGCATTTGAAATGTGGGCCTATCATCATCATATGCTTCATATCATACCTCATAGATGGATGGATGGATGGATGGATGGGATTACAAATGCTGAAGTTAGAAGTTCTGATGACGGATATTGGATTACTTAGGACACATCATGCATGGCAAGAAGTATATAGTTTCACAGCTAGTTCTGCAAGAAATTCATGGCACATACAGATATTACGTTTTTTAATGGGCTATGGTTCCGCCTGATCAATACTTTTATTGAAAGTGATCACTTATGTGGTCATTAGAAATGGTACATGTTTCGAGGACTAATATGACATTTTTTGCCCCCTTCATCAGCCAATATTAAGCACTAAATGAGAAAATTATTTGATTAGCGTAGCACTAAAATGTCTACCTATATGGTGCACCATATAGATAGGATATTTGAAATGATTAAGGCACAATGCACGAAAAACACTTTTAACTGGGTCAGTTCAATTCAATGTAGTTATCGACGTGACATCTACGGAAAGAATATGCGGAATGCTTCTTTGAAGACGTATAAGTATGCCTCGTTATGGTCTGCAAACGTCATTGCAGACCATAAAGATGCATTCCGCATAGCCCATTAAATAACGTAATTACTAATTATTATACCAATATGGAACCAAAATGAATGTTTTAAATCTTAAAACATACAGATAGGTCTTCAGAGATGCCAACTATTACGGATTGTCCGTAATTATTACGGATTTCACCTCACGATTACGGCATTACGGTCAAAGGGGAAATTATTACAGAAAAGTGACATTATCCCGAGAAAAAAAACACATTTCAATGAAGCAAATGGAAAGTTACCGGTAACGAAAAGTAACGAAAGTAACGAAAAAGTAGGTAATTTTACAAACAGGTAACGAAAGTAGCTAATTTTTATGTCTAGATAGTTGGAGGTAACGAAAATTTTCCGAGGTCGGTTTAAGTCATTTAAACTCGCGCCGCTAGGCTCACAGATTGCGATGGAGCAAGTTTCACGCAAGCGGCTCCGATTGAGTAGCTATATTTCTCTGTGTCCGACCTTCAGGAAATGCATACTGAAGATACATTGAGTGGTATAGCCTACATCAGTTCAACATATATTTTTGGTTGTGTGAAATATTTTTTCTGTATTATTAGAAAACCTGACTGCCGCGAGACGTTTATTCACGAAAACTTCTGAAACTCAACAGAAACCTTTCATTTCTGTTATTGACATCTAAATTTGGAGACTATCTAAAATTGAAGTTCAGAAATAACGCGAAATAATTTAATGTCGCAATCTTGCAAAATGATACAGTTTCGAAAAAAAAAAATGCGGAAAAGCTTCGAAATACATATATTTTAAAAAGCTATCCATCCGTCTCGAAAATTTGCGACATCCAATATGGTTAATTCGAAATTCCGTTATGTCGGTTTTTCCTTCGAACTTTAGTTTCATCGGATAATCACAGTATAGTAAAGCCACCATAACTTCCGACTTGACGTTTCAGTGTTAGGCTAGAGTTTCGTTCGCTAAATCGCGACATCACGAACAAAACTCAATATATCGTGATAAATCTATTTGAATGGATGCCCGTGATTGTCTAGTTAAATTGATTTTCCTTCTGACCGCTGGACAACACTAGGCTAACATTGAAATGTCAAGTCGGAAGTTATGATGGCTTTACTATAGTGGCTACGCTTGCTAAAGCGCAGTGTTAGGCCATGAGGTCAAGCTCTCCGCTGACTCAGTAGACGCGTGGGTTCGAGCCCCACCGTCGGCTGTCCTTGAAATGGTTTCCCGTGGTTTCCCATTTTCAACACCAGGCAAATGCTGGGACGGTACCTTCTGACAGGCCACGGCCGCTTCCTTCCGCATCCTTGCACAGTTTCATTCATCTTCATCCATTCCATCTCTCATCCCGACGCGCAGGTCGCCCACGGGTGTCGACTAGAAAGACCTGCACTCGGCCTCTCAGGAGGTCACACGACAAAAAAAAAAAAAAAAAAACGGATAATCTAACCGGTTATCTGGAAAACTTGTATAACTTGTATAATTCGTGATTCGAATTCGAAAGAAAATGTGCCCTCTTATCGTATTATTCATGCAATTCTCTCCGAATAATTCGTAATATTCGATACCTACTTCGAACGTTCATCCTCCGAACTCACATGCTCAAGACGACCGGCTGACCGCACGACTTGCCTGCGGGAATCTCGTCAAACGGACCGAGATTGACGCCAGTTGCGTAAAATCATAAATCCCGTGCCCAATCGCGAACTTCTGACCACGAAGACTGCGAGGTACCCACCACGAAACATCCCGAAACCTACTCGCCACTTTTCCCATGACCGCATACTTAAGAGCGTACGGGGAGCGAGAAGTGTGTCAACCCACTTAGAAATGACAGTCTACGTAGGATCGCGATACTCATTTCTCCTCGTGATCCACTGTGAACTCCCAACCACCCACAGCATAGGTACAGCGGGAATTACGGCGCCGACCATACATGTCCATAACTGCTCGCGAATTCTAACCATGCCCAACCTCGAGCTTGCCTTCGCCATTCTGCCAGGACAGATAGACAGGCAGACAATCGTTGAACGGCCGGGTGTGGCGCCGATTGCATATTATCGCGTTCTCAGCGACCAACCGCGAGGAAATCGTGATTCTCGTATAACGGCCGGAAGTGGCAGCGATATTTCTCTGCATTCGATGACGAGAACAACTGGTGCCGATTGCATACCTGCCAACTCTCCCGATTTAGGCGGGAGACTCCCGATTTCAGACCATTTCTCCCGCCCTCCCGCTTATCGTATTAAATCTCCCGATTTTTCAAAAATCCCACGCGTAATTTTGGATTCAATGTGCGAGATGACACACCAGTCGTCTATCGAACGGATCGACTTTACGTGTTTTGAAGTTATATCTCGATACCGCAGTTTCACTCTGTATCGATATAATCGACAACTGCGTACTAACTCCCGCGCAGTTCCGCGTCGCGTCCCGCTGTGGCTTTGAATACGTCTTTGTTTGAAAATCGTCGATGGTTAATTCTTCTGTGGTTAATTCAGCGCTTGTTCCTAAATGTTTTGCATAATGGCCTGTGGGTGAGAGGTAGTTGTATGCTGCGGAATATTGTATCTGTTTCACACGTGAAATTATATGATTTGTGAATAACTTGGTTACCTAGATGTTGTTGGCGTTAATATGCCTGTACGCTATTGTGATTTTTTCGATCTGAGTGATTTCGTCGGTTCCTCGGTAATATGGCGAAGAAATATGATGTGACATTTAAAAAAAGTGTACAAAGATAACTTTCCGCATATAACTGAGTCAAGAAGAGGCGCAACATTTGCATTTTGTAGTGTCTGTAGGTGTGATTTCAGTATCTCGCATGGTGGAAAGGGGGACATTTCAAAACATGTGCTCTCAAAGAAACATAAAGACAATGTACAATGTGTTGGGAAAAACAAGAAACTTGATTATTTCAAGTGTAAGGAGGAAGACACTGACAGTATAACACGTGCAGAAGTATTGTTCACATCGTTTATTATTGAACATAACCTCCCTGTCAATTGTTCCGATCACGCTGGTCCTTTATTTCGGAAGATGTTCCCAGACTCAAAAATTGCCGGGAGATATGGCTCAGCCAGAACTAAAACGTCCGCCATCCTTGCAGAAATGTGCAATGAAGAAAAAGAGAAGGTTATTGCTTGCCTGAAAAATGGTGTGTTTTCAATTGCAACAGACGGTAGTAACCAAAGTGATTCTAAGTTGTACCCAATCGTGGTTACTTTTGGCAACCCATTTCAACAAATTCAGAGTTGTCTTTTAGGAGTTCCTGTTTTAGAAGGAAGTGCAACAGGCATTAATATTGCCAATCTTTTACTCACTAACTTGAAAGAATACAACATCCCCTTAAGAAACTGCATTGCACTTGGTACTGATAATGCCCCAGTGATGGTAGGGTTAAAGATGGGTGTGGCAGGGCTGTTGAGAAAGGAAATGGAAAATATTTTTATTGTTGGTTGCCTCTGTCATTTAATAAATTTAGCTGCTGAAAAGGGATCTGCATGTCTGCCTGTGAGGGTAGATGAACATTTAATAGATATTTTCTATTATTTTGAAAGAAGTTCGAAAAGAAAGGAAAAGTTCAAACAGTTTCAGGAATTGCACAATACAGAGATTAGGAAAATTCTCAAACATGTTTCTACACGTTGGCTATCAATGGGAAAATGTTTGTCCAGGCTTTTACAGCAGTGGCAACCTCTCACTAGTTTCTTTAGGAGTGAAATCACATGTAAGGAGGTCAAATTGGGAAATTTGGAATCCTACAAAATTCCAAAAGTATCTCGGAATGTAAGTAGTACCTGTTCTAATACGTCATTTTCATCTTCAAACAACAACAAGAATTTACCTCACTCTGGAAAACGGAAATCGGAGATCATAGCCCTTGACAGTACCAGCCAGGTTTTATCACGAGAGGAAAGACTGTTCATGTTCCTATCTTCAGAACTTAATAAGGCATTGTGCTTGTTTCTCTCCAGTTTTCTGCCACTGTTTGACAAACCAAATATATTGCTTCAGTCAAGTGTGCCGCACATCCATGTATTGAGGTCCGTTCTTCTTGAAATGTTGCAGAATGAGATGACTCGATTTGTGAAACCAAAAGTAATTAGATCTGCATGTTCACTCTTAGTTGTCGATTACCACACAACCTCTAATCAGAAGGATGACTGTGATTTGGTAGTGGGACATTCAACTAGTCTCATTGTTGACAATCTCAAGCAAGAGGATAAGTGTTCCTTCTTCAGTTCTGTGAGGAAGTCTTTTGTTACTTCATGTGACTATATGATCAACAAATTCCCTTTCAACAGTGATCTTTTATTGAATGCGGAAGTGGTGAACATGAAAAATATTAGTGAAGCTTCATTTTCTAAAATTAAGTTTTTTGTAGATAAATTTCCTAGCATGTTAACAGACACTCAAGACAATTTTAATGAGGAAATGGATGCTTTACATTCCCAATTCTGTAACTTCCAACTTGAGGATGTGACATCTAATGAGGAAGAAGAGAGAATTGATGTGAAGTGGGCACTGGTAGGCCAAATGAAATGTAGTGGTGGGGCACTCAAGTATGACAAATTGTCTAAAGTTATGCTCTCCATTCTGACCATTCCGCATAGTAATGCAGAGTGTGAGAGGATGTTCAGTCTTGTCAGAAAAACAAGAACGCAGTTCAGGTCATCTCTCTCCGACAAGACTTTGGACAAACTTATAACTCTGAAGTCGATTCAGAAAGGGAAGTGTTTTGAGCAAGAATATAGCAAGACCTTTTTGAAGAGGGCAAAATCAGCCACAGTCACCTGCAACAACGACCAATAATATGATCTTCGATACGTCGCTGGTTGTGCATGCCTGAGTGTGGTCGAAAGAAATATAAGAGATTACTGATAACCCACTTCAAAGGTTGGCACCTCTGGGTCTTGGTTACGCGATTAGTATCAACAGGATACATTCTCTCAATATCGTACAGCAATCGATAGTCTCTCATTGCCATGATGATTGGGAACCTTCATTGGACGAAAACAAGAAGGAGATTTATTATTTTCTGAAAATGATGTTCGATAATTCTCACTTCTTGACATAAAAGCAGACTGCAGAATGATGATGAGCTTTACCTAGTGCTAGCAAGTGTTCCTTCACAGTAAGATGTTACCAGATCATTTAACAGTGTGCTGCCAACATGAGGAAGTGCCAAAATTTGCATTTACTTTTACATCATTGCAAATGGGAATCTTTCATGTCCTTATTACTCATCTAAAATGTGCAATGCAAAAAATTTTAGATGTTGAATTATATTTGGAAAAAAAAAAAAAAAAAAACATCAACATTCACATTATTGCTAATGCACGTCCAAAGTTGTTGCTCATTTTTGTAATAATTTTCAGTGACTAAATTTTGTGTTTATTACAGTTTTATTAACTTGAAATTCTATGCCCTTTAGCCTAAGATTTATTGTACATAACTTTGGATTTTGCCCAATTTGTGTTATTACAGTTCTTGAAAGAACTCGTAGTACTTTGGCATTGCTCATGGTTCATGAGACGTTGCAGTGTAAACGACCTTGGCTTCAGTAGCAGACTTGTCTTTCCTTTTGAGTAAATTAACTCAATTCACATAATTGAGCTAGCCACTTGACTATTGGAATTTCAAACGGTCTGCTAGTCGATGGGTACCCATTGTGTTAATTTGCTTGTAATGTTGCTTCCTTCAGGGTTCAGAAGAGTTATTCTCTGTGGAGCCTCTAGCACCTCACTCGGGTTTTCTGAACGTTGGAAGTCGCCCTGTAGGATCTTCTCTTTCCGGTTCGGCCCGTGGATCAGAGTCTGCCCGACCTCTGGGACTCACCCCTAATGTTGTCCGGGCAGTTCGAGCTGCCGTTGCCATGGAGTTGGATGATGCAGAACCTCTTGAAGGTAGGGCCTCTTGATTTCTCAATCTGCGGAGTACTCAAACCGTGGCTATTCAACTTGTGATTTGTTTTCCAACACCTTATATATTTTTACAAATTCTGAGTTCTATTTATCCATAGCAGTAGCATTCAGCTTCACCCAGTCGAATGTAAAGAGAGACTTCTTGATCAAAGTATCAGTTTCTTCAATTTACCTGGTCTGTAATAATAATAATAATAATAATAATACTATCGTATTATTATTGTTATTATTATACCTGGTCTGTGAAACATTAAAGCGGTCCTGGCATAGTACTGATTGGCAGCATATCAATATGTGCAGTTTCACACTTTTCTGCTTTTGCAATGAAGTTGGCAGGACACTTGGGACTTGCAACAGTTACCAACATTTCTGTGAGTCCTTGCAGCATAAAGGCCAAACAGCCTTTAGACTGAGTTACAAGGAACACAGTGGATTTATCTCACCTTAGTTTTTAATTAAAAAATTACAGTAGCATTATTGTATATTTCATTTGAGGATGGATACTTGCATATACATGTTACTTACGCAAGGTGCTGGTAGTAAATTGCGAGTAAGAGATATTTACCTAAGATGATTTAAGAAATGAAGTTTTCTTTTTGTGTGAGGGCACTCGAGAAATTAAAATGCAGTGATTCAACTTACTTTTCCACAACTGTATTGTGTAATTAGTTGTATTTTGTATGCAGGTCTAGCCCCTGATGATGTGGACATGGAAGGTAGTGAGCAAGAAGACCGCGACGAGCGTGACAGTCGACCGCTCGGAGGAGGAGGAGGAGGAGGCAGTTCGACGGGCCTCCCTGTTGGGGATGGGGAGGTGAACGACCTGGTGGGCGCTCTGGGAGGTGGCGGGGGCCCCGGGGACGACCAGCAGGGTGATAACGAGAGCGACAACGAGCTGGACCTTCTGGCCGAGACAGAGTCGGACTCGGACGACAATCACAGCAACCAGGACGCCGCCAGCGCTCAGAGGAGCGTTCAGACAGGTGCCACAGCAGGCTCCGATACAGGTGAGACAGAGCGAGAGGAAACTGCAGGGGTAGTCAAGTTGCTCCTGGAAATTATATATTGGAAAGCAACTCTTTTCCAACTTAGGCCAGAATACTGCCATATTTCCTGGCATAATTAAATATTTTTGACCTAATATTCCTAGCAGTAAGTAAGGTGCGACAATTATGGCATGAATATTTAAATCCTAAAAATCACATAAGGTTTTAATCCTTATTTGCACAATTTGTCAACACCACGTATCTAACAATACACACTTGTAACTAGAATGATGTTTCCAAGGATGTGGCAAACGTTAGACCAGTGAAGAGCACTTTCAAAACAAGGTCATTTTGGGTTGACAACACACAAAATAAGAATAAGTAACGATATGAGAAAGTAGCATGAAATTGATTTTGTAACACTTAAATTGTGAAAATTTGAACAGCAGGCAGCAAAATTAGCACTTCAAATCTCTTAGGAAAAAACTAAATTATGACGATCATAAGTGCTCCATGTGAACTAAAAATTAACACTAATAAAATTGCCGGAGTAAAGGAATTTAATACTGGTTGGTTCTTAAGTTTAGGGGCTGCGACAACGCGGTCATGTAGCCCTGTGTACTTTGGGTGTGTGTAGAATCTGTCCGATAACCGGTGTTAATTGTGATGACTGTATTAGTGTGTGTTATCTTTTTTTTTTTTTTTAATTTAAGTACTGCAACTTAGAATTTTTTAAATAGTTCCTACTTTTTCCGCCAAGCGCCACCGTCAACGATTACTAGGCCAAGTTCAGAACTTAGCTACTAGACACCACCGCAGTCGGCTCTTGGCAACGAACATAGAAACCTAAGAGCGTTGTTTACATTCTTAACCTATCCAATTTAGCTTCACACAGGTGCAATTAGTGGAAGGTTCTTTAACATGCCATAAATCTATGACATGGGACCGCCGGCTTTACTTCCCCTCCGAGAATTTAAATACTTAGGTGAATGGATCACAACAAATGACAATGAAAATAACAGTAACATCAAGAATTCAGAAAATCGAAATTGCTTTCCAACACGCAAAGAATCTTCTTCTTCTTCTTCCTCCTCGCCTTTTCCCGTTACGCGGGGTCGGCTTTCTTAATCCTGAGGCGCCACTCATTTCTTTGGAAAGCATCATCAGCAGATAGGCCCAATACTCGCATGTCCTTCTGGACATTCGTCATCCATGTTGTTTGAGGTCTGCCGCTCCCTCTCTTTTGCGTAGTCATGGAAAGGCACTTCTTCACTACATGTTTTTCCGGTCTTCGCATAACATGTCCATACCACCTTAGCCTGGTTTCTAAAAGTTTCTCTGTTATAGGCGCTACTTTGAAACTGCGCCGCATATGTTCATTACGGATTTTATCTTTTATCACCTGCCCATCGTAACATACGCATTTCAGTGGTATGTAGCTTTTGCTCATGTGCCTTTGTAGTAGCCCATGTTTCACTACCATAGAGTAGGATTGGTCTTACGGCAGTTTTATGAACTTTCCCTTTCGTTCTTATGGGTATTTTCGGATCACCTAAAACTCCTGTTAGTTCGCGCCATTTGTTCCACCCAGATGCGGCCCTATGGATTATATCGGCGGTTATCGTGCCATCTTCAGCGATGACAGAACCTAGATATTTGTATTTTGTTACCCTTGGTAAGGTTTCACCATGTAGTTTAAGTTCAATATTTGTCATACTGGGTTTATTGTTGTGGAAGTCGCATACCATATATTCAGTCTTGGTTCTAAACTTGTGTAAAGCAAAATTTGTTAGGTTAGATTTCGTCAGAACGCTCTATCAAAGTTCCAACGTTCACCACTAGGTATCATTGATATCTGGTGGCGAAAGTTGGAACTACTTGAAATTGAACGGAACTTGTAGCTCGCCCTTTAGGGTGTCCGCTGGAAGCAGCTACAGACTCAGGCGAGCCGAACATGTCCTCTGACACTCCCGGCACTATAAGCCATACGATAAATAAATAAAAGTCTTGGTTCTACTAATGCACAGTCCATTAGACTTTAGAGCTCTCCTCCATTGGTCTAAACTCTCCTGTAGGTCATAAATACTGTCAGATATTAGTGCCACATCGTCAGCGTACAAAAGATTCCACGGTAAGGGTTTCTGAAATTGTTTTGTTAGGTAGTTTATAGTAATATTGAATAACAGTGGACTTAGAGCACTTCCCTGATGAATCCCCATTTTGATATCAAAGCTTTCGGACAAACCAGCTGGGCTTCTGACACATGTCTTAACATTGTTATACATCTCCATTATGTGTTTTATGTATAGTTCAGGAACGTTTTGCGACCTTAATGCTTGCCATATTAACGGTCTTGCACACGGTCGAAGGCTTTCTCAAGATCTATTAAAACCATACATAAACTCTGCTTGTTTTCACGAGCTTTTTCAATTACCAGCCTTATTGCATGGATTGTGTCAATGGTTCCTTTCCCAGCAGTGAAGCCAAACTGATTATCTGTTAACTTTCAAATTTTGAAGGCACTCACAAAGGACTCGTTCCAACACACAAAGAATGTTTATAATAAACAATGCTTGTCCTGGAACAATAAAATTCACCATTAGCTTTACTTAACAGCAATTAAACCTGAAGTTCGTGATGCTTTAGCAACACTCAATCTAATAAAAGACATGAAAGGATAATAATCTCTAATTATTACAGATTAAGGAAAGGAAAATTATGAGAAAAATCCTAGGGCCCAGAATAAGAAATGGAATATACAACTGCTAACCCAGGGACAGTTGACCTTGCTGTTCCGCCCTTTAATACTCAAATAACTAAACTACCCTATTTTGTGGCATAATTGTCACATATTTTTAGCCTAAAGTTCGTGGAAAAAGCAGGGTGCAACAATTATGCGAAGAATATTTAAGTTCAAACCATTAAACCACAATTTTTAAGTATATGCTCTATCATTGTTTGCTGCACACTTGTGCGCTTTCTGAATATTATTACATAATTCCGTGTATTTCACTTTCATCAAGATCACCGTATAATTCTTGTATGTTCTCTTTGTGGACACCACGTGTGTAACATCACGCACGGGTCTCTATTGCGATTTTTCCAGGGAAGTGGCTCATGCTTGACTGGCACGAGGTGTCCCTTGGGTAAGATTCCGCCAATAGCAGTCTGGCCTGTTTTAACGTCGGCGAACTGGGGCTAGCAACGCTTCGTACGGCTGCTTATTGAATCCTGTTATTCCAAGGCCAACCCACGGAAGCGATAGGTCCACACAAGTTTCACTCCACTGGAGTGGCACTGAGAGTGATTTGTGTAGGGTGCCGTGGGCCAGCCGTTCCCATAGCGTGAGTCATAGCCAGCAGGTATAAAGACAAGATTACTTTCTTCTGACAAAGTCACACCGGGTTATAAGCTTGTGGAATGTTCTAAGTCATGATGCTGGCCACTCGCGTCGGGGTTGATAGCTCGCAGGCATAAAGATGATGTGGGCGTAAACTATTTTAAAAAAAACTAAGTTAATAAAACTGTTGAGAAGTGAAATGACGAAACTGGAAAAGCAATGAATAAGAACAACTTAAATAGAAACTAAAAAGTTATGCAACAATACATATTTAAAATCTGATGGATGGATAAGTATTCGTGTAAAACGTGAAATAATATAATCAATTTGAAGCAAATTTGGAGTCGCAAATGCCGGCATATTCTCGCTTACATACCTCACACGGTTCCAATCACACGAATACTTATCCATTAGATTTTAAATATTTATTTTAGTTTATATTCATCGTTCTTATTCATTGTTTTTCCAGTTTCTTAATTTCATCCTGTATACTGGTATATTTTTATTTCATATCTCAACAGTTTTATTAAATTAGTTTCTTAAGGTTTAATTCTAATTTGGTGAAGAAGGTCCCATTGTTGGAATGAAACATGTACTAATTTGAATATATTTTTTATTTATTGGCGGAGCATTTTAATTAATGTTCGATCGCATGATTAGGACACAAGAAATAAAAACTTAATTTCACACAGTCGCACTTTTACCACCAAGTAAGAAAACTACCGTAATTGCTCGCGTATATCTCGCACCCCATTTTTTTATTTGAAATTTCAGGGGAAAAAAGTACTCGCATTCATTACTGACGCCGTCATATAAAAGACCGTAATAACCTTGAGGTAGAAACACGTTTGATTTAGCGCGCCACAACAGTCGTCATTGTCCAGGAACTTACCCGAAGCGATACTAACAGGAAGAGCGAGCAACAACGAGTTGGTCCGAACGTCAATACGAGCCGATTAGGGATCGAGGCGCCGCGTGCAAGCATACGGCGCAGCGTGAGTGTTAGCACGCTGTACGTCGTTCGCCGCGTCTTCGGCCGCAGTTATCTAAATTCGCCGCCTTGAGACATGTTCGAATTAGCGATTAGCGCGCCACAACAGTTGCGCAAGTAAGCCTACTGTTACATCGCAGAGAAACGCAGTTGTCTTCCCGAATCTCAATGATTTCGTCTTTACGCATTGAGTCGCATCAGAGCTCGGCCTTAAAGAGTGGATGACGTCTTTTTCCTAGGTTCTTAATGTCGCATAACCATAACGAATAGAAATAAATGGTGTCGTCGGACATTGTTGTGAAGAGCTTCTTGAAGACGGGTATCGCAAATGCATTGGACGGAAGTCAGGATGAAGCAGTTTAGGATGATGACCAGAATGGTGCACGCGAGAGTATCTCGGAGATTGGCAGCAGTAACGATGAATAGGGCGAGTACCGTATGCCAGTTGCCTTGTTTCAATAATGCAAATTTTGTGTTTTTTTCGGGATTACGGTCATTCCCCGCATATATCTCGCACCGAAAATTTTCACACATATTTTCGGTCAAAAAAGTGCAAGATATACGTGAGCAAATACGGTACTCAGGATTAAACAAATGCCACTCAAAACCACTCAGGTGACATTGTACAAATCATACTACACACCAATCCTCACATACAGCCTGGAAACCAACACACTAACCACGAAAGACAAGATCAGGAATGATAAAATCAGAGAAGAGGTGAGAATAGAAGACCATACTACAAAAGATCCAGAAGTGGTTTGGCCACATGAAGAGAATGAATTCCAATAAAACTGCATGAAGGGAGTATGAAAGAGACCTAGTAGGGAGGAGACCAGTTGGCTGACCTAGAAAACAATGGACAGATCTGGTGAACAAGGACGTACAGGAGAGAGGCCAGGATTGGGAGAGAATTGTGAACGAAGAATGGTTCATGGATCGACAGAGATGGAGGGGGCTCGTATACCACACCCGGGAAACTGGAGTTGCTCGACGATGATGACAGTCTCCTTCTTGAGGTTACCGTATTTCCTCGCATAATCGTCGCACCCCACTTTTCAAATACTAAAATAGGTTTATAAAATTTCATCGCATAGCATATCGGTATTTGTGCGCCAGTCAGTTGCACATGCTGCCGCAACTTTGACAGAAGAAAAATATCTCGTATTTATGCTTGCGGGCTATGAACTGTGACGCGAGCGGCAAGCTTCGTCACTTAGCAAATTTCGCGAGCTTTAACCTGTCGTGACCTTGTTAGAAGAAAGAAGCCTGTCTCTGACTGCAGGCTATGACTCACGCCAGACTCACGCTGCGCGAATGACTGGCCCGTGCAGCAAATAATGATACAATATATTCCTTGAACTTAAATATTCTTCGCATAATCGTCGCACCCTGCTTTTACCCACGAATTAAGTTTGGGGACATCTGCTAGTGTCAGCTCTACACAATATTAATCGGCCCGTGAACAGGTTCAGAGAAAGTCGGAAGGGAAGGAACTTTGACTACTCATAGCGCAGACAATCGACTGTGTTGTAAAAGTAGACTAGTCACCCCACCCTACATATCCCTCTCGTCCCGCATTCCATACATACAACTCATGTCCTTGACGTCATCTGTTCAACATTAAACATGGCAAGTAAACTAAGTCGTAGCTCGTGTACATTAAAAGAAAAATTTGAAGCGATAAAATGATTCAATGAAGGAGAATGTGCTACTAAATTATCATAAAATGCGTAGACATTAACCATTCCGAAGATGGTTTTAAATATAATCCGTGTTGACTGATATTAATCTCAAATGCTTGCCACGGTGGGTGAGTGGTCAACGTGTCGGTCTACTAACCCCAAGCTTTCAGGTTCTCTCCTGGCCGTGGTAAGTGATATTTGAAAGGCAGCAAAAATTACGACACAGTGTCAAAGAACCCATTTGAATTCATTAGGCCGTGACAAAAGTTAACCTCGGGATTTTCCGCCAACACAAAGTTCCTCCATTCTCTACTAGAAAGCGCTATAGTGTGAAGGAGCTTATATATCTAACCTCCTTGACTTTCATAGTGCTTCAAGGAACAATGAAATTCAACATGCAAGCTAACCTTTGGGTGTCAAATAACAAAGCTTGCACCTGAGGCCATGCGATATTATTATTATATTAATCTCAAATTATAAAATCCGCCTTGTTAAACACTAGAAGGTAGTTCAATAATTAAATTAACACGTACATGTTTCGTTATACCAATGATAACTTCTTCAGCTTGGAAAAAATCTTATAAACTATATTAACAGAATCCGAAAAGAAAATGGATATCCTTACAAAGAGTCATTTATTTAAGTAAATGAAAGGTCACAAAAAGGAATTAAAAAATACGTACTTGATATAACTAGAGGTGTTAGAAAGTGGTGTTATTTTTTTGAAGATTTGTTGATTTAAAATTCAAAAGGTGGTGTTTTGTGTTTCTATTATTTTTTTGGGGGATGACATGTTAAAATTTGGAAAGCGGTAAGGTTTGTACAATAAGTGCATTTAAAAATGTAAACAATTAATAAAACAAAGTAAAAAAGAAAACAGCAGGGTAAACCGTCAAACATACCGTTTATACTCGAATACCACCCGCACATTTTTAAACAAAATCGGACGTGAAAAATTGGGGTGCGGGTCTTATTTGAGTCATCCTGATTTTAAAGATTTAAATTGCCCGCCACGCGCGATATCGGGTGTTGCGAGTATCCGTTAGATGGTGCTAGCCTTCTTCCGGCTATCACTTTTTTTTACCGTAAGCAGGCGGCGTCATAGAGTCTCGCGCACGTTTTCCGAGTGTAAACATGAGTTGTACGAAGCGTTTGCTGTCGTTCAATGTGAGTGAGAAGCTGGAAGCTGAAGTTATTGGAAATCGTGCCCGGTAGGAAATATGATATTGACGAGTCATGTATTCGTGATTGAGCGGGATGACGTCTATGCTACAACCACTGGATGTCTGCATGAACCGCCCGCACGTTTTCCGAGTGTAAACATGAGTTGTACGAAGCGTTTGCTGTCGTTCAATGTGAGTGAGAAGCTGGAAGCTGAAGTTATTGGAAATCGTGCCCGGTAGGAAATATGATATTGACGAGTCATGTATTCGTGATTGAGCGGGATGACGTCTATGCTACAACCACTGGATGTCTGCATGAACCGCCCGTTCAAAGCAGCCTTGAAACAGCTGTATACGGAGCAGATGGCGGCCGATAAGCACACACTGAATCCAACTGGTAGTATTCAGCGCCCGGAAGTTCAGCTGCTATGTTCGTGCATTTTGGCGGCATGGAATCGTATCTCGGGAGATCTCATACGGAAGAGCTTCAAGAAATGTAGTATTTCGAATGCTATGGATGTCAGTGATGACGACATTTAGTGGGATGGTGATAAAAGTTCCGAAGTTGGTACTTCTGATGACGATGAATGAAGTGTTTGTGTACTTTTATTTGTATTTTTAATCGTTTGATGTGTGTTATTTTAGGACGACTTCAATACTGTTGGAAACTATTTTGGATAAATGCTATTCTGTTTATTTAGTTAAGATTGTACATAATTTTGAGTTTTGTTCTTCAAAATCGGGGTGCGGGTCTTATTCGGGGGCGGGTCGTATTCGAGTCAATATGGTAGCTATGGATGAATGAGATAATACTTATATGGAAGTCACATTTTTAATTTACATTCACCATCTCGAAACACATTTCAGTGAATACCCTTTTCAGTTTTATCCAAATACTGCAGTGAAATCATTGGAAGTAGATCATAGTTCAAGTCTCAGCATTTGCAGCTGTCAATTGTCGCCTCCTATCACTTACTATGAGACTGTATTTCGAAAATGACCTTTCAGAATCGACATTTGAACAAGGATACCACATACACTTTAATGCAGCTGTTCCATAGTCTCGGTGAGCAGGCCTTAATCCCATGAAGATCTCTGGAACATTCACATTATCTTCATGACGCAGTTGATTCTTGATTGCAGTCAGGTAAATGCTGTGAGCCTCTAAAAACAGTTGAGATTCCATCTTCTAAAGAAATGGGGCATTCTTCTTAAATTGGAGCAGTTCTGTGGGAGATACGTTCTTAGGTGCGTGCCGAGGATCAAACAATGACCCGATGGCTTCTAGTCTTCCTGACTGGATCCGTGGTCCTTATAAAGTCCTGACTTTCACTAGAGCTGACTGGGCAACACACGTAAGCTTGGACTTAGCCATTATCTGCATCTTTTGAGGAAGCTGTTCCAAGTTCTCGAGGATCGTATGATTCAACATTCCACCATCGCCTAATAGCTTGAGCTTTACCTCAAGGTCATCTAGCTTCCCAGCCAGTAAGTGAATTGAAGTCCTTAAGAGAGGCACCAAAAACAAAAACATACAATGCTTGTAATTTTATAATTTGTATTGTTGAAGTCGATGCTTGTTGGAAAAATTTGACCTCAGAATTTGAATCTTCCAATGTTTTGAAAAATACTACCAGATCTTCCACATGCGTTGTCATATACATTGCAGCCTTAAACCATGAATTCCATCTTGCACATACAGGCATTGGGAATGCTAGAATGTCATTCTCTTTTTCTGTGTTTTCATATTTCTCCCTTAGAATTGCAATGTAATTGCTTTTTCTTTTTCGCGTATTTAAAAGGCATTCTTTGTCTTTACTATAGACATGTTCAATTCGTCCAGCTCGTTTTCAAATATGCAACCGATATGATTGACTTTATGAGCCCAGCACTGGACATGACATAATTCTTCAATCAATCCTTGAAGAGTAGTTACACATTTTGTCATGTAGCATGCCGAGTCCGTAACTACTGCCACTACACGCTCTCGTTCAATTTCATAGGAATTCAAGGTGTCTAATATCGCATTGGAGCAATTTACGCTATTGGCAGAATCTAGAACAACAGAGGCAGCCAGATGGGTGTTCATTTCAGTTGATGGTACTGATGGACGAAAAAGAATGCTGAAAACACACCTACCATTCTTGTCAGTTGTTTCGTCACATAGCAGAAACACGTCTTTGTTTTTTATATCTTCCCTAATTTCTTCCCTCCTTCTTTTGCCAATCATGGGGATGTATTTCTGACGAATCTGATTTGCTGGTGGTAAATCTCCACTTCTGCGAACGTACTTATTCAACCAAGTACGGATAGCAGGATTGTCTAGTTTCTCTACTGGTATATTAGCTTTCACAAACGCAGTAGTAGTGTCCAAAATAAACTCTTCTTTCATATCCTTCACACGACTAGCATTTGATAATGTTTCTTTCAAGGTGGCCACTCTAGGAACACTAACTTCAAGACGCGAATTTTCTCGGCGTTTTGAATGCTTCTCCGATTTGCAATGTTTGTCTAATGCATCTTTCCTGCGATAATCTCACCGACAATCACAATATTTGTACGTAAGAATGCCACAAGAAATTATAAATCCTTCATTCTTATATTCTTCAAGTCTGTCTGTGGCAGAAACTGCTACCTTCGGTATTTTTAACCTCAACTGAGCGATGCCCAGTAACAAACACTGTTATCACACGGTTGACTGTAGTCAGACGCCAGTATAAAGTCGTAACCATACGCAAAATTTATTTTTGAATTCGTGTCATAATATTTAAATTACATCTCATCTCATCTTCCTGTACTACCACGAAGAACACTTGGTCGCCAACGGATTCACGCAAATAACACACTAGCTTCGATGATAACGCACAATTTGCGCACTTTTTATTAAATTATATAGAATTCTCTACTATGAATTACACTCGCTACCGATGTAACAGGAGGCAAACGTAGTTTACAATATGAACAACTATCACATAACCTATTGGAGGTAGTCGGCCAAACTATTCACGCCACGAGATAACAGCTGTTTACCACAGCTCTAAAATCCGAGTAACGAGAATATCGACAGTATATCGTAATATGACTTATATCGTAGTATTACCCCTCGCGAAACTATACAATCGATCATTCTCGAATTTAACACCAACCAAATTCGATTGGACATCAAATGATAACCTACCTAAAGACTGGACTAAAGCAACCATCATTCCAATCTTAAAACCAGGCAAGTCAAAAAACCAAGTCCCCTCGTACCGACCTATAGCACTTACCTCCATTCTGGTAAAAATTCTAGAAAGGATGATTACAAATAGACTCAATTGGTACTTGGAAACAAAATCTCTTCTATCAGAAGAACAAGCAGGGTTTAGACAAAACAGGTCCTCCTCCCACCATATAATGAGATTTACACAAGCTGTTAAAGAATAGCGGACCCTGCCACGAGGTGGGACAAACGCTAAAGAAAGGGAAGAAGAAGAAGACACAAGCTGTTAAAGAAGTCTTTAACAAAAAGGAAAGTGTTCTTGCAGTTTTCATCGATTTTAAAGGAGCCTATGATACTGTATGGCGAAACATGCTGCTAAAGAAACTTATCAACTTCAAAGTAAATGGATGTTTTTTAAACTGGTTTTAAAGATTCCTTTCACAAAGAAAATGTTCGTTACATCAACAAAACTTCAGGTTGCAAGCAATCAAAACTAGGCCTCCCACAAGGAGCTGTATCAAGCACAACTTTATTCAATGTGTACATCAACGATCTTCCAAAAACAATAAAGAAAATAGGTAATGTGAATATCAGCATGTTTGCAGACGATGTTATCATTTGGACCACAGCACGTAACAGCCCAAATCAGCAAATGCTTCTTGAACACAGAATGAACCAGGCACTTATAAAACTCAAAAACTGGATTGAAAACAATAATATGGAAATCAATACTTCCAAAACAGTATACCAGTTTTTCTCCCTGAGACACCACAATCCAACTTTTAGTCTCAATTTTAGTAATCAAGACCTTCCAAAAAGTGAAAGTACAAAGTACCTAGGTATCATCATGGACAAGAAGCTGAACTGGACCAAACACATAAAACCTGTGGAGGATAAGGTAAGCAAACTGATGAAATTACTGAAGAGACTAGCAGGAGCTACTTGGGGGAGCACTCAAGATACACTCAACAAAACCTACAATACTTACATCAAACCTATCATAAAATATGGCAGTGAAGTACTCTCTACAGCACCCCAGTCAAACATGATCGCCTCGAGAGGTGTCAGAATAATGCCCTACGAATCATAACAGGTGCAATAAAAACCACACCTATAACCGCCTTGCAATTATATACCCACAACTTACCAATAGAAGAAGAGATGAAACATCAAACAGCCAATGCATATCTCAGTATACAAAGACTACCTCAAATGACATGGATCAAAAAAACTGTTTCTAGCCCCAATCTTAAAACACAAAAAGATCCCTTAAGTCTCGCCAAAGAATATATCAATAAGAGCAATCTGCAAATAAAACTTGAACTACTCTGTATGCCAGTCAACCCCATTGAATATATACAAGTGACTACTGATCTTACTTTGCTAGAAGAGGTCTGCAAGAAAGACTCTTCACCACAAGATCTAAAACAACTGGCCCTCTGTACAATAGAAGAAAGATATCCATCTAATCAATGGCTAAATATTTACAGATGGCTCACAAGACAAAGAAAATAGAACTGGAGCAGGAATACATTCATCTCTCTTCTCACTCTACTTCCCAGTAGGCCAAAACAAAACAAACTTTGATGCTGAGATAAGAGCAATTTCACATGCACTCCATCAGTTATTAGGCAGAAACATTGATTATCAAAAATGCGTTATCATTACAGATTCAAAAGCAGCCATCCAAGCCATCTCGTCAAATTATAAGCCCCAAAGTAAAGAAATTAAAGAAATTTTTTGTATGATAAAAACCCTTCAAAGACCCCACAAACAGATCTCATTTCAGTGGATCCCTTCTCATGTTGGAATAGCAGGAAGTGAAGAGGCAGACAGATTAGCAAAAAAATGTACCACACTACAACAGCCTGTCAGACTGATTTTATGTCAGCAAAAAGGATCTTGAAAAATACTATCAAAAACAGGTATGAAGAAATGGCAAAGAAAACGGCAGAAACCAAATTATGGAAAGACATTGATGCTAAATGGGATCAATATAAATTAACACCAAGAAAAGAAGCTGTAGCCTTCTTCAGACTTAACACTTGCCACGACTGCCTTGCAGCTCATCTGAAACGAATCAACATCCTAAGATCTGAAGAATGCACACTTTGTCACGAACCTGGAAGTAAAATGGATAAAGGGCAACTGCTACATTGCAACAAACTTGATGTGACTGCTAGAACTTCTGGAAACCTCACACAACTCTATTGGAACGCAAGAAAGTTGATGGATTGGAATCCGGGCTAACCATAGGAAACAACAAATTCGATTATCGGCTTGTGGACAAGAATGTTCGGATTGGCGTGGGGGGGGGGGGGGAGGAAATGTGATTTTTTTTTCCGCTGATTGCGGAATTCGTGGTGTTATTCACAAAATTCTTGTTATTTTGCAATTTAATTTCACTCCTGGGCAGCACGAAACATGTAAATACGTGAAATTAAATATCCTAATCTCTCGTTGCTCGCGTATATCTCTCACTTTTTTGACCGAAAATATGTGGAAATTATCGGTGTGAGATATACGCAGGAAATGACCGTATTCCCGAAAAAACACAAAATTTGCGATGTAACAGTAGGCCTACTTGCGCAAATGTTGTGGCGCGCTAATCGCTAATTCGAACGTGTTTCAAGGCGGTGAATTTAGCCAACCGCGGCCGAAGACGCGGCGAACGATGTATAGCGTGCTAACACTCACGCTGCGCCGTATGCATGCACGCGGCCGAGCTCTGATGCGACACAATGCGTAAAGAGGAAATCATTGAGATTCGAGGAGACTAAACTGCGTTTCTCTGCGATGTAACAGTAGGCCTACTTCCGCAACTGATGAGGTGCGCTAATCGCTAATTCGAACGTGTCTCAAGGCGGCGAATTTAGCCATCCGAGGCCGAAGACTAACGATGTACAGCGTGCTAACACTCACGCTGCGCCGTATGCTTGCACGCGGCACCTCAATCCCTAATCGGCTCGTATCGAAGTTCGGATCAACTCATTGTTGGTCGCTCTTCCTGTTAGTAACGCTTCGTGTAAGTTCCTGAACAATGACGACTGTTGTGGCGCGCTAAATCGAACGTGTTTCTACCTCAAGGTTATTACGGTCATTTATATGATGGCAACAGTAATGAATGCGAGATATATGTGAATACTTTTTTTTTTTTCCCCCTGAAATTTCAAATTAAAAAATGGGGTGCGAGATATACGCGTACAAATACGGTATGACTTTTCGTTTTATCGCTAATTAACAAAAACTTAACACCTCTAGATATAACCAATTAACCTTGACTAAAACAAAGGATTCTTACTTGTAGCTTAGCTCTGTATAAATTAGATGTCCAAATGGTTAATGTATTTCGAATCATAGCTCAATTATCCAAGTATATTATATACTCAGATTGTTCAAAATAAATGTATATTGAACATTGCTGAAAGTCATGGGTTGCTGCTCCCAGAAGGCCACGGCCGCTTCCTACCGAAATCCTACATTAATTCCATTTGGGCATTTGCCTCGAAGGAAGATGGAAAACCATTGAAAACAGTCTTCAAGGTTGCCGGCGGGAGGATTCGAACCTCCTCGCCTCCCGGATGTGAGAGACTGCCTGCAGCCATGCCGTAACGACCAAGGCTAACTCACCCGGTAGTTCCAAATACACACAGTACTACAGACATCACACTGACACAGGTTAACAGACAAATTCTACACACACACACACAGCACGGGGCTACTTGACCACAATGTCGCAAAGACCCTAAAGAATCAACAACTATTATTATTTTAGGCCTATTATTATTAAGACGGATTATATATTTTATTATATTTTTTCGTTTTAGGCTAGTATGGCACAAAGTAGAACAAGTAGCCATGGAAGATGGCCTTCATTCCATATCCTACTGGGTGCCTTTCGTGATTCTACTTCAGTGGATAGATATTTCGGTAAATTGGGAGAAATTTGAGGTACTGACCCTGGTTTTAATTTCCACCTCACGCGAGGAAGTTCCTTGTTCTCACAGTTCACTACGAAACAGTCCGCCTTTATAATAATTAAATCTTCCGAGAAATGCACGTCGCAGATTCTACTTTTGATCGACAATTGCTTATCTTTCCGCGGAATAACTCTCGCCCATTTCACAAACACGTTTGTTTCTTTAGGCGGTGTGAAAACATGTTTGCCATCAGCTTTTCTTCCGTAACCCGATTTTCATCCAGGAACGAAACAGTACGACATTTTCCTCAAACACAAAATTTAGTTATTGGCACACACAAAGTACTGCAGACATTCGTTAGCTAAGAAACAAATTCCCTCGCATGATATGACTTTTCGCACACAGAATATTAGAGTACTAACCTTGGGGGCTACTTGTCACATGTGCTTAAGGTACGGCGCTACTTCCACGCCACACACTGCCTGGACCATGAACTACAATGCTTAAGGTACGGCCGACTGGATACGAGCTGCGCTCTCCACAACCGGCCTAGACAATGAGACTTCTTACATGAAATCTTTTTAGTTACTCAACTGCTCACACAGCACGACAAAGACTTGTCTCTACTTAGTGTAAAACAAAGTCCCCGGTTCTTGGATGTCACGGGTAATCTCGAGAACCACAGGATGGATTTTGATGCTGCTTTCACCATTCTGTAAAGGTAATATCGAGGAAGATATCTGTAGAAAATAATTTATTTATCATCAAAGGGAGCCAAGCAGTAACGATTTCAGTGAAAAGGTCGAAAAAAGAACCTAGCATCCGTGCGCTTTTTAAGCTTAAGCTGGGCAAATCGTTGAAAACATCAAAATACTATGCGTGCAAGAATTGTTCAGCATGAAAAATTCTACAAAAAAGTCCGCGAGAGCGTATTTCTATCTTCGATACATCGCCCACTGTAAGTGTTTTTAGTTTGGACGGGAGGGGGATTTGTGTCTCATGCGCCTCGCCATTCTTAAATTACGTCTGACCGGAATTCCTTGCACATTCATAACTGTTCCCGGGAGGGTTGCTAGTGTCACTATAAATTATCATTATAATTCCCGCAATATCAAAATGCAAATTATATCACAAAATAAAATTGCGTGCTAATAAATCTAAGAGAAATTAGACATGCCTTGCACCTCGTTTAAAGTTGAATTCGATCAGAATCACTCGGTTTTCATTAAAGTTTATGCATTTTCCTACTGAGCGGTTTGTATAGTAGGCGTTTGGAAGCTAATAATAATGTTATTGGTTTTACGTCTCTTTTAACTCCTGTGGCTTTTAGAGACGCCGGGTTGCTGGAATTTTGTCCCGAAGGGGATCTTTAACGTGCCAGTAAATATACTGGCACGGCTCCCTCGCTATTGCGCACCCTCAAATGCTGGCTGACTGCGCCAGGATACGAACCTGCAACCTAGGGCCCAGCAAACGAGAACGTTACCGCTGAGCCACGCAGCCATTCATCGCGTTTGGAAGCAACCGTTTCAGTTTGCACGATATTATCCAAAATTGGCGATACAAATTTCTCTCCAATAATGATGGCAAGTCAGTTAGGACCGGGCTCGTCGCAAATTGGACACTGTAGAAGTGGACTCTTAGTCAAAACAGGTACTAGTTCCGAACATATAACATCTAGTACATTTCTCCCAGGAACACATGGCGCAGCTTATTCAACGAAGAGCTGAATTACAGATAGTCATCATCATCTAGTACAGTTTCCAGCCACTGGCCAGGTCTGTTTGGAACACAAGCCTCTCCAACGTCTTCTGTCTTCCCACCATCTCTCAGCCTCCACCCTTGTCCAGTCTTCTCCTCTCTTCTTCACGCTTTCTTCCACCCCCTTCAGCCACCTGTCTCTCGGTCTTCCTCTCTGTCTCTTTCCTTCCCACTTCGTCTCGTGTATCCTCCTGGGTATCCTCTTCTCCTCCATTCGTTTTACATGTCCATACCATCTAAGTCTAGATTTCTCTATACCATCCTGTAATGGTTCCTCCTTCATTAATTCTCTGGTCCTCTCATTTCTTATTCTATCCATCTTTGTAGCTCCAATACTGCTTCTCAAGAACTTCATCTCGCCTGCCTGTATTCTGCTCTCCTACCTTCCTTTCATAACCCAGGTCTCCGAGGCATACGTCAGGATTGGGACATAGTACATCCGATATATGTTCTTTTTGCTGTTCTGAGGGACATCCTTGCTCCATATTATGCTCCTCGCACTCCTCCGGAATGCTTCTGCCTGTCTACCCCGCTCATTTATTTCTCTATCGTTTCTTCCATTATCTTGTATCAGGCTTCCCAGATACTTGAAACTCTCCACTTCTTCAGCTGTTCCCCACCAATTGTTATTCCCTTTGTGGTTCTTTCCTTCTTCCTTGTTGTGATCACCATCTCTTATTTATGCTAAATTTCATCCCATATCCTTGTATTATTCCTTCCCAAACATCCAACTGTTCCTGTACCTCCTCCTCCTTGTTTCCCCAAATCATCTGCAAACACCATTGCTTTCATCTTTCCTTCCCCAATTACTTGTGCCACTCGGGTCATTATGTCATCCATCACCACAATGAAAAGTAACGGTGACAGTGCACTTCCTTGTTTCAGGCCGTGTGTCAGTTCCAACCAGTCCAGTCTCTCTCCTCCCACTTTCACACAGCTCATGCTTCCCTTGTACATCTCCTTTATCCTCCTTATAGTCCATTTTTCTACTCCTCTATCCGCCAGGGACTTCCACACTTCGTTTCTGCATACACTGTCATATGCTTTCTCAGTGTCCAGGAAGGCCATCAGTAGATCTGTTCCATACTCATAGTGCTGTTCTTGTAACTGCCTTACAGCAAAAATCAAATCCACTGTGGACCTTCCTGCTCTGAAGCCATGTTGTTCTTCCCTCATCCCTTTTTCTATCCTTGTCCTAATTCTCCTTTCCAAAACTTTCTCAAACATCTTTGCACAATGATTCATGAGTGTTATTCCCCGATAGTTTCTGCATTCTGTTCTACTACCTTTCTTGAAGATCGGGACAATTATTCCCTTTTTCCAGTCCTCGGGGGTCTTCCTTTCCTTCCATGCTGTCTTCATCACTCGGTACAACCATTGTATCCCCACCTCACCTGCTGCTCTCACCATCTCCACACTCGACTCGTCCACACCCGGTGCCTTCCCTCCTTTCATCTTCCTCATTGCATGTCCATCTTCCTCTTCCCCGATTTCTTCCTCCTTGCCGTGGTTTCCATTTAGGTTCAGAAGTTCATCAAAATATTCTTTCCACATTTTCTTCAGTTCTTCCCTATTTTCTATCTCATGTCCCCTTTTGTTCACCATTCTAACATAATCCGTAGGATCCTTCCGCCTCTTAATTTTGCCATCCCATACAGGACCTTTTTTGTACCTTCACTATCCTCCATCATCTTTGTCCACTCTTCCATCCACTTTCTTCTCTCCTCAACCACTACTCTCTTCGCCTCCTTCTTTCTTTCCTGATACTCTTCCCTTGTCTCTACCGTCCTATTTTGATACCATCTCCTAAAGGCTCTATTCTTTTCCTTTACTATATCTTTTGTCTTCTCATTTGTCCTTGGTGTTTCCTTCCACCTCTTCTTACTACTTGTCCTCCCACATACTGCTTCTGCTGTACCTACTGGTGTCTTCTTAAATCTAGCCCATTCCTCTTCCATCCCTCTTTCTTCATCTGTTGGAATTCCTTCCTTTACCATTTTGAGGTACTCGACCCTTCTATCTCCTTCTTTGAGTTTCCATATCCTTATGTCTTTCCTGGTTCTCAGTCCCTCTCTTCTCCTTAGTCCCTCGCAGGTTCATTACTACAGATAGTATTGACACAAAAGCAGGTTTAGGGTAACGCAGATGTCCTAAATCTTGTGCTGTGATAAGGCTCATGAGTGGAGAGGAGTTAGAGATCTGCGAAATGCAGTCCAAACATTCCGTACATGAAATTCTTTCTTTCACTGTGCGTACAATGTAGCCACTGACGTAAGCCAGACTTGCCGTTTTCATTGTCGGCAAAGGTATTGCTGAAAATGAAATTTAACTGAAGTATGATTTAGGTAAATTAAACAACTTGCTAGTAATTATTGTTAGGTGCAGAACTCAAATCATTAGTCCACTTTATAAAAGATAATTTAACATACCAGGCTCCTTTAACATATCTTGTAGAATATTCAGAATACTTTGAAGAATGACAGGTCTATTCCCTGAAGCTGGTGCTTTTCCAAGAATCAGATTCTGAACTGGGTTAGCTGTGATGCTAGATGCAGAGTTCTCTACATTGCTGGAAGTTGATGTACTCAGAATTCCAGTTTTCAAAATCTTCTGCAAACTGAAACTCACTGATCTCGAGTCCAGCATGTCATTTGACCCAGACATACGGCGCAATGTACTGAAGAGTGATTCAACAGTATCGCTAGAGAATGTTCGAGTCAGAACATAATGATACCCATTTTTTAGAAGATACCTTATGCACTGGACAGTTGATTCCGTGGTTAATTGTATAGCTTCGTAAGTCTCTGAAGTCAGGAAGTCCTTTCTGGCAGCTTTCAAAGTTTCAAGGTAAGAAAGAAAATATTCCTCTAGCCAGTTTAGGCGACTGTCGTTTAATGAGAAAAAATGCCCTTTATCTGGATTTCTATACTGAATATTATATGTGATGCTTAGTCATTAAAGTTTTTCATAAAAATTATGGTTGCTTCTGCGTCCATGAATTTATAGACTTCCGGATGCATGCCTACATTTTCTTTCAGTGAACTAATGGCACCAATAACTTCTGATGAGAACACTCCTTTGGCACGCTGAACATTCATTTTTTCAAATTTAGTGGGTTCAATGTGTTTTTTTGTGAGGTGTCCGACTGGTTTGACGATCTCATCCTTTCGCATTTTGTATAGTAATGACAAGTATTTCCCAGAAATTATTCCACTACCATCAGTCGTCTCTCGTTCCAGAAACTGCGTTCTAATGGTTTATAGAATGTGACACTGATCAAAACAAAGGAATAACTTCCTAGACTAGTCGTATGTGTGAGTGACCATTGGTTGCAAATTCCCTCCCCCTAAATGCCTCATCATTGTGGTGTTAGTTTTGTGGTTATCAGAGACAATTCTTATAATTATGAAACCGCATTGTTCAACCTCGAGAATAACGTCCAGCACGAGTTTATGTAAGTCCCGTCCTGACAGCTGCTTCGTGAAAAAGAAGGCACTGTATTTGATAATTTGTCGAAAGACCTCTTAGCACAAAACACAACACTCGATTGACTGCTATTTGTTCCCAGCTGTAATTTTCATCCTCTCTTTCCTTTTGATGAGACGGTCCCTGAATTGTGTCCTTTACCCGAAGAAGGTGCAAGGTCAGATGACCTCGTAGTTCCGCCCCTTAAAACAACAATAACTAACTAAGATATCTGATTTATCTTAGATTTATTAGCATGCTATTTTATTTTGTGATATAATTTGCTTTTTGATATTGTGGAAATTATAATGATAATTATATAGTGTCACTAGCAATCCGCCTCGGCTTCGCCCGGGAACAGTTATGAATGTGCAAGGAATTCCTGTCAGACGTAATTTAAGAATGGCGAAGGGCATGAGACACAAATCCCCCTTCCGTTCAAACTAAAAACACTTATAGTGGGCGATGTATCGAAGATAAGAGATATGCTCTCGCTGACTTTTTTGTAGAATTTTTCATGCTGAACAATTCTTACACTCGTAGTATATTGATATTTTTAACTGTTTGCCCAGCATAAGCTTAAAAAGTGCACGGACGCTAGGTTCTTTTTTCGACCTTTTCACTGAAATCGTTACTGCTTGGCACCCTTTGATCATAAATAAATTATTTTCTACAGAAATCTTCCTCGAGATTACCTTTACAGAATGGTGAAAGCCGCATCAAAATCCATCCAGTGGTTCTCGAGATTACATATTTAATAAATGTACAGTACAGCTGTTTATTAATCGCGCCTATAATGGGATGGGAGTGCGCTCGATCGGCGACGAGTAGAAATTTAACAATTACACGTTATGCATGGGTTCTAACTGGGATTGTTAAGGCCGGTATAGAGCGCAGCTCGCATCCAGTCGGCCGTGCCTAAGGAAGGAGTGGAGTGATGACACTGTTTATTTCTATTCGTCATGATAGCACTAAAAGTTCTCAAGCTAGAGCAACATAAAGTCAGGGTTGTAAGGATGTTGGCAGCATACGATATACGTGGTATGGAGGTCATTATCGTGGGGGAACATTACCAAGCTAAAGAAGTGTGTGAATAGACACATACATATTTGAGCTGAATATAGGGGCCTGATGGTGCAGTGCTCCTGCAAGGAGGACTGGGTTTGATTCACAATTAATGCCTGTGGGATTTTCAAGGTGCTGTGGTTCATGTCGTCGTCGGCTTTAACTCGTTTCCGAGTATACATCTTCTTCCAAAACAGTCTAAAATAATCTAAGGTTGAGGTCTGTGGGCATGTTTGCGGTGACTGAACAGCCCAATGCGTGCATGAAACAAACGTCCACACAGATCACACAGAACTGTTAGTGGAGGGCGTGGCTGTGCTGCACGGAGCTTACGTGCTTGTCGCTTGGCCTTAACAATTCTACGACGTTCTTCTTCAAACATTTTGACAGCAGCCGGAATGGTCTGGCGCCAAGTTGAACGGTCTTTAGCAAGCTGGTCCCAGGTTTGTGGATTGAGACCTGTCAACTTCATATTCTGCTTGAATTGGTCCTTGTAACGTCTCTTAGGGCCTCCATGAGGTCTGGTGCCGGAGGTGAGTTCACCATACAGAACCTGGCGTGGTAGTCTCGTATCATCCATCCGTTGGACATGTCCAATCCATCTAAGTTGATGACCAATGATGGATGATTCTATACTATTAGCAAGCGCTTTCTCAAGAACATCAAGATTGGTGATGTGGTCTTCCCACTTTATCTTAAGGATGGATCGAAGCTTCTGTTGATGGAAGCGCTCAAGCTTTCGGAAGTCATGTCGATAGAGGGTCCAGGTTTCACAGCCATACAACAATGTTGAGATAACAACAGCTTGGTACACCATGAGCTTCGTCTTCACGGTCAGATCTTTATTCAAGAAGACCCGGTGCGATAGTCGCCCAAATGCCGCATGGGCAGCACCGATTCTCTTCTCAACATCCTGCCCACAATTGCCGTGTACAGATAGCAGACTGCCCAGATACGAGAAGTGGTCTACCTGCTCCAATGGAGTATCTGAGATAGAAATGTTGAAGTGCGGAAGGGAAGTGCCTGGTGAGGGTTGTGCCAGAACCTTGGTCTTCTGAACATTAATGGTGAGACCAAAACGTTCACATGCATTCTTGTAGCAATTAACAGTCTGTTGCAACTCCACTGGCGTGAGTGTAGGCGATGCTGCATCATCTGCATACAACATATTGGTTATCTTCGTAACCTGAGTTAGCTTCTTGGAGCGAAATCGAGCTAGGTTGAAGAGCCCTCCATCAAATCGGTACCTGACATCTACACCTGGGATGTTTGTGGGCGATTTATAGAGCATTGCAGCCAAATACAATGCAAACAGTGTTGGAGCAAGTACGCAGCCTTGTTTCAGTCCATGAGTGATAGGAAATTCGTCAGAGATCTTATTTTGCTGACAAACCTGACCGGTCATGCCATCATGGAGAGCTTGGATTAGATCAACAAAGCGTCGAGGACAGCCAAAGCGTTGTAGCACCGCCCACATAGCAGATCTTGGAACTGAGTCAAAGGCCTTTTCCAGATCATAAAAGACTAAGAAGAGTGGATTCTGTTGCTCACTACATTTTTCTTGTAGTTGTCTTATGCAGAAAATCAAGTCAGTTGTGCTTCTGGAAGATCGAAATCCACACTGGGACTCGGGGAGGATCTTTTCTGAGATAACCTGAAGGCGGTTAAGTAAAATTCTGGCGAGAATTTTACCCACAGTAGATAGTAGCGATATACCGCGATAGTTGCCACAAACACTACGATCACCTTTCTTGAAGATTGTGATGATAGTGGCGTTCTTTAGGTCACCAGGTACTTCTCCTAATTCCCAAATTTTGAGAATAAGAGTGAAAATCCGCGTTTTGAGGGACTGACCTCCAGCTTGAATTAATTCCAGTGGGATGTTATCTGGGCCAGGTGCCTTTCTTGGTTTCATTTGATTGAGAGCTACACTGAATTCCGTGTAAGAAGGAGGTACAGCCATCCATGGTTGTTCAGGATATTTCGGCACATCACGGAGGAAGTCTTCAGCAGCTGTTGAGGGACGATTTAGAAGGATGGAGAAATGTTCCTTCCAACGCTCTAAGATATCATGGCTGTCAGTAAGAGTGGCAGAGTTGTCAGCACTTTTTAGTGTACCTGATGAAGAACGAAGTGGGCCATATATCTCTTTAATCCCTGCATAGAAGTTCCTCAGATCACGAGTATCAGATAGCCTCTGAAGTTCCTCAGCTTTCCGCTGCCACCAAGTATTCTTTATCTCTCTTATTTGTGTCTGACACTTACTCTTGAGTTCTAAATACAGAGCTTTCTTCGTATTTGAGGATGGGTCTTGAAGATGAGATAGATAGGCTTCCCTTTTGATGTTGATGAGACGCAAAATTTCTTCATTGTTGTCATCAAACCAGTCTTGACTTTTCTGCTTTACCAAACCAATGGTTTCTTCAGCTGACTTAGTGATTATCTCCCTCAGATTGGTCCATTCTTCTCGAATGTCACTTGTTTTAACTGGATGATCTGATAGCTGGGCATTGATCATATTCTCAAAGTTTGTGGAAATAGATTCATCCTGAAGTTTGGAGGTGTTAAACTTTCCTCTGGATGGGGTTTGGAAACGCCTTGGTGGTCTTGGGCTGATGGATATCCTGAGTTTACAGATGAGAAGTTTGTGATCCGTCCAACAATCGTCAATATTCCTTGCTGTTTTGGTAATAAGTATGTCCTTCTTATCACATTGTCGGGTAATGACGTAATCAAGGATGTGCCAATGCTTAGAACGTGGATGCATCCACGTGGTCTTGAAGCGGTCAGGTAATCGGAATTGAGTGTTGGTGATGAAGAGTTCATGTTCTGCACAAAGACCAAGAAGAAGAAGTCCATTGGGATTACAGGATCCAAGACCTTGTTTACCCATCACATTTTGCCATAGCCGGTTATCTTTCCCAACTCTTGCATTGAAATCACCAAGGAGTAAGAGCTTATCTGTAGATAGTACCTTGGAGATGATTGTGCCAAGCTGGTCATAGAACTGGCCCTTAACTTCATCATCGGCCTTCAAAGTTGGAGCATAGGCAGATATGAGAGTCATGAATGAACCTCCAGAGAGTGGAATGCGGAGAGTCATAAGTCTTTCGCTGATTGCAGTGGGAGTAATTTGGAAATCATTAACTAGCTTGGTCTTTACAGCGAATCCTACACCATGAATACGATGTTCTCCCTCCTCCTTTCCCTTCCAGAAGATGGTATAACCTGATCCAAACTCAGTAATTTTTCCTTCAGTGGACAACCTGGTTTCACTGAGAGCAGCGATGTCAATGTTGAGTCTGGATAATTCATGAGTAATAAGAGCCGTTCTTCTTTCAGGCCTGTCGTTATCTTTTAAGTCAAGCAAAGTTCTGACGTTCCATGTTCCAATGATAAAATTGTGTGTCCTTATTGACTTGGTAGTTTTTGTTTTTCGACCGCATGAGGGGTGACCTGCTGGGTGCGGCCGCCCAGCCGGACAGTAGATGTGACTTCCGATGTTTAGCCCACCTTTTCTAGGGCCTTCCCCATGTGGGGTGAGCAGCGGTAATCCTAAACAGGCCTGCTCAAACACAGATGCAGGACCGAACTCCTGAGTAGCCACAGAGTCCCAGGAAGACGACCATCACACATCTGCTGCCAACGTGCAGGTCCGAACTAGGGGCTTCCAGTTACACCCATAACCTGCCCCCACCATCCATATCCCATCGCCGTTGGACTTTAGAAAATAAGTGACTGATGGAAGAATTGCCACTGGCGTGTATTTGTTTAGGGTGGATCACAACTTGCCAGGAAGTGACCCACTCACTATGATCTCGGAGTCGTGTCCTGCGGCACATATGAAATGAGACATGCAAGACCAGACACAGAGACTGCAACGAACTGCCGCAGACTCAAAATATTACTGAGGTGCGCCTTCACAGCCAATTCGTCTGGCATGGCCTCTTCCGCCTTCACGACCGTTGGGAACCATAAAAGTAATGGATTCTTCTTCCGCCCGCTTTGCCGTTGGGCCTAAACACATGTGCCCCATCCGCCAGCTCCGCCGTACCGAAGTTCATCTTCTCCGCCTTCACTGCCGTTGTGGTCTTCACTCGTAACCCTGAGCTGGGACCCTTACCAGATGATACACACCGGGCCAGTGCGCTCTGGGACTCACATAGGCAGGGGCGCCACTCCCTGGGTAGGGCTACCTCCGAAGAGGGTCCCTACCTGCTACATCACATTTAAGAGGAAGATCCCACAGCTTATGAATGCAACACATAAAACTACAAGCATTGTTCCTTCGTTAAAGAGAAGTGAACTGTACTCCGTAGGATATAAATCAACCTCGTAATTAGAGTTTTGATGCAGTCGGGAAAAAATGGAGTCATCTTTTTGAATTTAAACAATGCAGTGAACTTTACCAGGTTATGTTGGAAGCCAATATTGCATGACCATGGAGGCTTTGTGTAACTTTCAGTTTGGTTTCCTCAAGTTCTAAACACTCATTCTTCATTCAATATTATGTTTAGTAGAATTAGCAGTAGTTAGTTGTAGATGTTGTGTGCCACTTAATGAGTGGCACTTAAAAAGTGTTGAAGTAAATGTTGATGTCCAGGTATGGCCTCACTGCTGCTGTTCCCAGAGGATGATTCGGCTGAGTCGAGCCAGCAGGAGGACGACGAATCTGAGGCCGGGGAGTCGGACGACCACGATGAGCCGGAGTTCGCCCTTGCAGACGAGCAGTTGGAGCGACGAAGGTCAGTGAGAAGATCCCAGTGAATGATGAGATGCAGTGCATGCAAAGCAAAGTGTTTCTGACTCATAGTTGAGGTTTTTAACACATGGAAAGCTACATTAATTTGCATGGGAGCTTGATGTATGGAGGATATGTGAATTGACATTTATGGCAATAGCTGCATTTTCTCCATTTTGCGGTCCTGGATTCGGAGAGGGAGAGCCCAAATCTGAAAAAAATAACAAACTGTCTTACATTCTTAGAAACCAATTAAATCGTTCCAGGTACATGTTTTGGGGGCCAATCAAGGCCCCCTTCTTCAGCCTTGTTTAAAACAGTTATACATTTAAAAAACATTATTAAGAATATTGATTGTGAGAAATGTAGAAGAAAACAACATTTAATATAAAAACCACTTATAAAAACACTGTAAAAATATACTATATCAACCTAGCATATTAATACATATACTCTGATTTATAAAAGATGCTCGGTGAAAGCTGTCATTCGCTTGATGGGTGACGTGAGGAGGAGACGAGAGGGGTAACGGTCTCCATGGCAACAGTGAGCAATGTTGCAATGTCTGCCGACACAGCAGTAAGCACATGGTTTGACTCGGTGTGTCTTCACTCGTCACGGTCATTAGACTGCCAGTATTGTGTCTTCCTGCAAGCCTCTTGGAATGTTATGAGTAAGGCCCGGATAGTTATGTGTTTAAATATTTTTTATTTAATTAAATATTTTCTATTTATTTACATATTTTAACAGTTTTTATAAATAAATACATATTCTGGCGTGTTTATTGATAAGCACATATTTCCTATATTTGGTGGTATGTTGTACTTCTTGGATGGCTGCTGCCCACGTTTGCAACCCTTTGAAATTCCAGTAATTGGCTTCTCTATTTCGTCAGTGCTCCATTGTCTCCATACTGTAGTAGTATTTCAAGACAGGAATTTCCCGGTCATTAAGTACAGCAGGGGGGCTGGAGTTAACAGGCTCATTAAGCCTTACCTAGACGAGAAATTTTACTTGAAATCACAGTGGTGTGCTTAACTTGTGAGTATACTGATTGTGGCGTTGTCGTTTCAACGAATACGATGCGTCCCAAAAGTGCGAAATGTGTTACTTTGAATCGTTTAGTGCGGGAGTCGGAGACGTTTTTAGTACTGAAGGACCTAATTTATTTTGCAACATTTGTGAGAAACCTTTAGCGGCAGTCATGCGTTCACATGTTACGCAACATTTTGCGACAGCGAAACATGTGAAATGTACAGTTTTAAAGAAGTCCACACAACGTTGGTTTCTCGAAATGCAGGATGTGAGATCTGGTCCAGCAAACTGCTAGTGCTCATAATACATTTGCCATGCATTTCGTGTGGCTGATATACCATTGAACAAACTGCAGAATTCAGTGCTGCGTGGAACGTTAGAAAAGTACGTCAAACTTCCTCTCTCGGACGAGTCAACACTGCGTTAGAACTATTTACTAAACTTTACTCTGAGTGCACAGAATTCGTAGTGAAATAGGTGACAATGCTGTGTGGATTACAATGGACGAGACGACCGACGATGCTGGCCGTTACGTAGCCAACATCATACTGTAGTTGGTGCGTTAAAATACGGTCCATCACAGTTATTTTTACTGACAGCTGTTCATCTTGAGAATAGCTAAAGCATTCAATGATGCTATGCTGCGTCTGTGGCCTGATTGCCGGGGACGACATTTAATTTACTTTACACGTCAATCGAGCAAATTTACGCACTCAAGTATCAGTATAAGACAATACAATCAGTGCTATGACAGATTCTTAAGTGACCTTTTCTTCAGTTGTTTAGAATGAAATTCAAAAACAGCACCTATATGATTTCGTATCGCGTATCTGCAGGAAGTACCGGTATTGTAGGATTCGGAAATTGAAGCAATATTTATACTGTGGACTGGGTTATTGAAGCAGCTGTACGTTTCAACTATTTTTAGAGTAACTGAGAGACAAATACGATACCAATTTAAGAACATATTTTGGAAACTTAATCACATATATTCCCACTTTTAAGCACATAAATAAATACATATTTCTGAAAAGTTAAGCACAGAACTATCCAGGCCCTAGTTATGAGTCATGATCTGCCTCAGTGGCACCGCAGCATTTCCCCACGTGCTAGCTTTGACAGCTGTCAGCGAGCTTTATTGGTAATTCAGAGTATAGTTCTTAATACAGGGTTTCTATAGGATGATAGTATTTGTCAAATTGACCCATGACAATCGAGATAAAAATAGTTGCTTAAGTTTCGTGTATTCATATGAATGATTTGACAAACCAAAGTTGGCTCGTTTCTCATGAAAAAACCATTGTGGTGAATATGGATTTGAAAAAAAAAGAAAAAAAGGTTCATTAATTGTATTAAATCCATTGACTTAGTAAATCCATTTTACTATAAGCGAACGAGTAGATTCATCAAATGAGTGACGGCGCGCGAATAGTTTCAACAAAATGCCGCATGTGTTCATATACTATTCATCTTTTTGCGATGAAACATTGGTGAGTAAAAATTCAGACTCTCACGACCGGCGTTGATATAGGAATCTCTGTTTTGCGGGCTTATAGGCCGTGTTCTAAGGGCATTTTGTCATCCTGACGTTTCGCTGAAGACGACACAGCCGGCTGGGACAAACGGATAAATCCACTGTCGCAGCACACTCGCTACTCGCCGGTCACGACATAAGATACGGAGACACCGAAGTTCTGTCTACCATGGTGTCTTATCATGCCAGGCTATAAAGGGAGGCCATTGAAATCCTGAAGCAAGACCGACTACAATAAATCAGACCGCAATGCCACTATCGATACCTTAGAACATGGCGGAAATCGTAGGAGATTGTTTACATTTGTTGAACCAACATTTTAGTTTGTCTGCTGCCGGAATTTCGTTCAAATGTCGCATATCTCAAGTGATTTCGTGCTGTTATTTTTGTAATAGTGTACCTTAAGTAGTGTAGTGCACTTTGAATAATAATAAATTCCGGTGATACCTAATGTGAGAATTATTGTCTGTTCATTGTTATTGTCTGTGAACCCGGCTGTAAATTTAATACTGCTGCTGATACTTCAATTTTTAAATTTCCTAAAGAAAGAGAAGTGGATAAGAAATATTCTCCGGGATAATTTTCAAAGTTAAAACAGTTGTATGTTGTGGTTAGGAAATTTCCCTAACCCCCTGATGCCATTCCAGTAGGTGGTGTTGGCCATTCCGCCAATTTTCACAATTCAACCGTCCTACCACACAACTCCTGTTTGTTAAAGTAGATGATGGTAGTTTTAATGACATTCCATGAGTGTCAGTGTGTTCTTAAGGGCCAAGTTCTTTAAGTGTAATGTATTCTATAAGAATCGTGAATCAAGAATCTTTGTGTGCTTGTGGGCAAATTGAATTGGATACTGCAGTCTAATGGAAGCAGTGATTTTAAAATGCGACAGGTATGTAGATAGATTTACTGTTAGTATCACAAGCAAGTGGACCTGGGGCGTTAACCCCAGATAAGGTTCGTTTTTGTATATAACACATTAATAAGATAGAATTTATGTCCGTTACTAGGTTAGGTAGGCCTACTGCCTGGCCGAAAATTACTGTTAGTACCACAGGCAAGGGGGTCTCGGGCGTTAGCCGCTGGTTAGGTTTGTTTTTGTATGTAAAACATTACCTAATAAGATAGGATTTATGTCCGCTACTAGGTTAGGTTTTTATATATAAAGCCTTCAAGAACCAACTGATTTGCCTTCCGTTGGAATTCTATACACATCGAATTTGAAGAATGACAAGTTGATAATACAGTAAATTTTCATTTTAAAGAGTTTGTAACAGTCAATTGTGTGTTATTGGCAAATGCTATTTGAAATAAAGAACAAAATGATAGTACCTGTGTGCCATCTGTTGGAGCTAGTTCAGGTTGCCCCTATCCTATACAAACAGATAGAAGCGAGTGCGCTCTAATAGCTCTCTCCGCTCGAAACAAACAACACACGGCTGTGTTTACGGTATACGTAGGGTTGGCAATATCTTATTTGTCAAATAAGCCACGCCTACAATGGCCAACACAACTGAAATTTCACTATATAGGCCTAAGTCGTGTTATAAATGGGGATGGTGGGTGGGTTATAGACAGCGGAGGAGACAACATCTATTAGCAGATCACTGTTGTTAAAATAAAAAAAGCAAGTCATCGGAACGAGTTAGGCTGTAACCATTGTCAAAAACCATTAGATTGGACAAATCGAAGGTTAGAATGGTCTGGTGCAGTTGCCGCTTTGACCGCTTGCAGATATTGGGGCAGGTTGACACAAAACCATTGATCTGGACGTGTTAGGCTGTAACCATTGGATTGGACGAAACGGAGGTTAAAATGGTCGGGTGTTGGTGCGGCATAGTACCAAAACGGTGAGGTTGGCAGTACTGTTCTGATGATGGTTGATGTGAATAATGGCATCCACAGCTGGAAATTCGTATATAGCCTATAATGAAAAGGGATTATTGCAGCCATTGGCTATGCATATAATGAATAAAATCTAAAATCATACAGTAAACTAATTGTTATTCCCTAGGAATATCAAAGATTCATGTCTTAATGTGCAGAATATAGCGTGGGATCTTCCACATTGTTCTCAACAGCACTCACACAAACATTCGTCACACGGATGAAGGAACTTTTTGGTGCGACACAGTTTATAACGGAAACCATGTATGGCAACGCTCGTGAGAATATGTCTCAGCCATTGAACTGGAATGCCGACTGTATGGGAGGAAAGTGCGGTTTGTTGGTGCGACTAGTTACTCCTGGTAGTGCATGTCAAGGAGGAGAATTTGACGTATACGAACGAAAGGATGATGTACGTACGACGAGATACAAGTAAAAGAGATACTTTTGAACATTTAGGCGAACGGTAAACTAAACGGGACTTAACGCCGAAATACATACTTCAAAACATCATGTAGTAATTTGATACTAAAAATGGCTAGGAATATACGCCAACATAAAATATTATATTGCAGCCTGATTGTTCATCATTTTATCCTTAGATCAAAGGCAGCATACACAATAACTATAGGCCTACTGGCAAAAAATACAAGCCGCACGTACATTAAAATAAAATAAAAATAAGGTTAGGCTGGGAATGACTAAGAATAAAGAAAAAAAAAAGTTAATTGGTATTCAACATTTTTATTAACTCAAAGGCAGCATTCATATGTGTGTGAATATGCATAAGCCTACAACTTAACAATTAAAAATAGATTCTTACTGAACAAAAATACATAGCCTACTTTATTTATACAAAACACCCACATGTTCAGTATTCTTCAAAGTAATGGGGCATGGTGGCGCAGTGGTCAAGCTATTCGCCTCTCACCAAGGTGGACCAGGTTTGATTCACGGTCATTGAAAGTGAGATTTTTGAAGTGAAATGCCATGTCCTGTGGTTCGGATTCCACGTAAAATGGAGGTCCCTTGGCTCATGATCACAAGATTAACGGTCACGTAAAACTACAAGCTTCTTTTTCTTCAAAGCAGGTCGAAACTTAGACCTCACATAAGTCATACAGCAAACGAACAGGTCCTGCAGGGAGGATCCCGTAAGTCGAATTATTTTTATAGTCTCCAAGACTGACATCATAAAAGTATACTGGAAAATGTGAAATTTTATGCCTATGCTGATGAAGAAAGTAACAGTAAATATTAGGCTACTTGTCGTTCAATAACTCTCGGTCTTTTCTTGGGTGGCTGAAGCCGATGCTGTGGGAAATTGCAAATTGCAGGTACCGCATCGCATCATCTTTAAGCAGTGGTTTGTTTCTATTTGAATGAAACAAGTAGCATGTTTATAAAAGTGTTCACAGCTATAACCCATTTCTTTAATAGGCCTACATCTGGGCGTTTCCATGGAAATCTGTAATATAAGCGGAGGTTATAATTCTGTGACTAATGACTTATAACCTACGATAGGGCCTACGTGTATTTGTCATGTGCTATTTAGGCCTATGTCAAAATTTGATGTAAGACGTATCCATAAACGCAGAATAGGCTACTTCATTACAAATCTCAATTCTGAAAATAAAGTAGACCGTAAACCCACCGTATTATTGGATAATACCATACATATAACGTTGCACAGAGGTACGTACGATCAAATATATGAAAATAATCACGACATATCAGCTGACTTGCAACCTAGAGTTAAATGGTATGACAGTTTTTGGTGCGACTAGTTACGCCTGGTAGTGCACCAGGAAGCAGTTTTCAACGAGGGTTACCATGGGAGGAGTTGTTCCAGTAGTACCTACAGTTCAATGGTCTCAGCTCGTTCCCCCCCCCCCCCCCCCCCCACTCTTCCAATCGTCAAAAATCATAGCGTCCGTGGCGCAAAAATCCTACCAAATGTCCTTTGACCCTAGAGTGTCCATGAGTTTTACATATCCAGGAGTAGAAGGTAGCAACATTTGAAGTCGGAGTTCTTCTACATTATAAACCTCGCAAGTCACCCCTTACACCGGTCTTGAAGGTGTCCAAGGCCTTCTTTATGTAAGTTGCCTTCAGTTGCTCCATATTGTTCCAAATACTTCATATTTAAATGTGTCCAAATGCTCTCCAGTCCATAAGTCACAATACGGGTAACTTTTAACTGCAAAAGTTTTAAGGCTGTTTTTGTAGATAGCTTAGTCAAATGTTTTATGTCGTTGATGACTTTGGTAGCGACGCTGGGTCTATCCTTGATGTGCAGTGTGAAAACATTGCCAGTTGACTGTAATGTAGGACCTAAGTAGGACTACTTGTAAGGTGATACACTCTCAAGCGGTTTTCCTGCAATGTGAAAAATTTCTGGCTTTCCCCCTTTCCTAAAGGTCATAGATTTAGTCTTGTTTCTGTTTAACCTAAGGTCATTGTGTAACGCCCATCATTCTAAAGCGTCGAGAGCAGATTGTAATTCGACCTGTGAACTTGAAGCGAGCACCATGTCATCTGCATATATAAATGAGATTACCCTCTCTGATAATATATCTGTGGTATTATCTGCCATAGCAGTGATAAATAACAGAGGGCTTTATGGGTCTCCTTGTAGCACGCCTGTAGTCTGCTCTATTGGGCTTGATGTTGTAATGCCATCGTTAATGACTATATTGTTAGAGCCTAAAATACTTTTGACAAGACGTTTCGTGTAGCAGGCTTTGTGAAAAACTGCGGCACAACAGATGCAATCTTCGCTGTACGGCAACTGGTTGAGAAATACTCCAAAAGAAATAAACCTTTGCATCTTGCTTTCCTCGACCTTGAGAAGGCTTTGGTCGGGTGCCACATGACCTAATCTGGTTAGCGCTCCGTCAACACGGCATCCCAGAACACCTTCTTAAATGGGTGCAGCTGCTTTACGCAGAACCAAGGAGCTATGTCCTAGCTGCCGCGGGAGCGTCTAATGACTGCTGCATCACCGTAGGTGTCCACCAGGGCTCCGCCTTATCACCACTGCTGTTCATTCTTGTGATGGACACTGTAACGTCAGACCTGCACCAGCCGCTACCATGGACATTTCTCTATGCAGATGACGTCATGTTGGCTGCTGACACGAAGCTTGATCTCCAACGTCAAACACAAGAGTGGTACAATCGACTTGCGCAATATGGTCTGCGCCTCAACAAGAAGAAGACAGAATACATGACATCCGATACACAAGAAGTGGGCACCATTACTGTTGACGGAGAAGATTTACCACGTGTAGCGAAATTTAAGTATCTTGGTTCCACTATCTCTGATGATGGGCGACTTACTGACGAGGTCAACACAAGGATACACTCAGCCTGGACGAAGTGGCGAATGACAACTGGTGTCACCTGTGACCGTAGGATGAATGACCATCTGAAATCTAAGATCTACCGGATTGTCATTCGTCCTGTCGCTCTCTACGGCACGGAGTGCTGGCCATCTACTAAGGAAGCAGAACGTCGCCTATGTGTCATGGAGACGAAGATGCTTAGATGGTCAGCAGGTTTCACTAGGCTGGATCATATTTCAAATGATGCCATCAGAAATCGGTTTGGTGTTGCTCCAATCAGGAAAAAAATGCAGGAAAACCGTCTGAGATGGTTTGGACATGTGCTGCGCGCAGAGGGCGACACAATGACAAAAGCAGCTTACACACTGGATGTGGCTGGAAAGAGGCCCAGAGGGCGACCAAGGCAACGATGGGCCGATACACTGCACAATGATCTAAAGGCTGTCAATCTTCATCCAGACATGGCCCATGACCGAGGGAAATGGAGACTAAGATCCCACATAGCGGACCCTGCCACAAGGCGGGACAAACGCTAAAGAAAAAGAAGAAGAAGAAGAAGACGTTTCGTGTAGCTGTTAAGTTACCTCTCAATAGTCTGTCTAGTTTTTCCAACATTTTCTTCCTGCTAATCGAGTCAAAAGCTTTAGAGAAGTCAATGAATATGGATTGTAACTTTCCCTTCAGTACTGACAGGGTAGACGCAATCTCAGTTTGAAGACCTAGAATTGCCTGGATTGTGCATCTTCCTCTCCTGAAGCCAAATTGTGAGTCGCAATTGCTATTTGGGATGGCTGGGTGGGTTACATACAGAGGAGGAGGAAGCATCTATTAAAACATCATTCCCTGATTTATTTCTCGTTGTTTGATAAGGTATTTTGGCTAATTCATGTACTATAGAGAATATTATCACTCATTCTACTTTCATTCAGTGCTACCATTCTGTTTTAGACCACCTCATTGTGTAGTGCCTAGCGTTCTTGGCTGTCGTCCCGGAGGTCCGGGTTTGATTCTCCAGCTCTGCCAAGAAATTTAATTCTCAAGTGAGGGCTGGGACGGGGTGCACTCAGCCTCTTGAAGCAACTTAGTAGAGGAGGGTTCAATTCCCACCTCAGTCATCCTGGAAGTGGTTTTCCATGTTTTCCCCACTTCTAATCAGGCGAATGCCAGGATGGTTCCTAACTTAAGGCCATGGCCGCTTCCTTCCCATTACAATCCCCAATTTACAAACACACTAGTTCAGCCATAACAATAACACAGGTTATCACACAAATACATGGGGCTACAAGACCACTATGTCGTAGCCCCTAATATAAGCTACAACCATTTATATTTGCATTTTATATTTGCTTAGGCCCTTCATGGGCTGTATAATGTCAGGGGTTGACTTTGTTGTTGGTTGACTATTCTTGTAGTTCCATTTAGAAGTATTTGCATTTTTTTAACATTATGTCTTACCTCTGCTTTATTTATGTCTGTATTTTTAGCTACTGCCTGTTCGCGTTGCTTGTAGCGAAGTACGTCAAGGTTTCATATTGAATTTGTGCCTTATTACATAAAAACCTGCAATTTCTGGTAGAATTTAATCAATTATGCGAATGTTTGTCTTCGAATTTGCCGCTATTTCGATGGCGCCATGCCCGCCAGTCGCTACAGCTGTTCCCCTACGATTTCCGCCAACTTGGATTTGATGTTGCGGTCTGAGATATTGTAGTTGGTCTTGCCTGAAGCATACTAACAGCTTCAATCTTTAGGAGGAAGCAAAACGTGAGAACAGAGCTTGGCTTCGAGTCCTTAATCCCCTCAAGCCTGCCCTCATTGACCGTCGTAGACGAGAAGTTGCAACAGAAGAGCAGCCCTGTCCTTGATGCATTACTTTTATGTGGTACGCCGTTGCTATGGTAGCCTCTATGTGTGGGTTGTTGACTGTTTATATATCTCCTGTTTTTTAATTTTTTTTTACCTCGCTTAATGTAACCTGTGAACATGCTGAACGCAGTCTTCAGCGAAACGTCTGGACGACAAAATGTCTTCAGAACACGGCCTATAAGCCCGCGAAACAGAGATTCCTTAACATTGGTGAGTTGTTGTGTACACTCCTGCATAGGGTTTGTGACTGTTCGGATCACAATAACGTTCCCAAACTCTCACTTTGTGGACTTGGTGATAAGTCCGGTTCATTATCATCATCATTTTAGTTTATAGGATTTCATTTATTTAGTGTATATATCTTGTGTATAACGGGGACTCAGGCAATATCCTATTTCTTTTGTATGTAACAATTTTAGCATGCCAAGGTTCAGCAGATGTTGCAACGACGGTTATCGCCAGGCCAAATTTAGTTCGGGCCGAGAATAACTTTCCTTGTATGGAGTAAGCCTTCGTATTGAGCAAGGTCTGTGATGTCGGAGAGAAGTTCGCGCCATGAATTGGAAGTATGGGTTCGAGATTATTGATGTATATTGTCTGGGTCCGTGGGTATGTTTTAACCTGGTGGCAAGAAGCGGAACATGTGGATTGCAAGATGGATTGCTTTTACGTAGCAAGTAAAGCATCACTTGAATTCTAGAATTTGGACAGTAAGGTCGTGTCTCAGCTATTTGGCTGTGGCCTATTAAGATAACCTATTCTTTGTCGCCAGCATGGTGTTTGATTTTGCTCGAAACTGCTACACATAAGAACTGTTCTTTTTGTAAGTGTATCAACTTCATTGTGAATTTTAACTGAGACCATTTGGTTCGGTTTATATCATCTCCACAATGTGTGTGTTGCATTTCTAATTGCATTTCAATTTAAAAATTAGCAACTCAAGATACGACTGAAATTAACAATCCTTTTTTTAAATTCAATATCAAGGAGTAGATACAAAACAAGTGGTAATTTCAACTTGAAAATAAAGGGCATATAAAATATGTTATTCAACTGCATCTTTACTTCAACAAGAAGAAAGAAGTTTTTAGCACAGTCACATCCTAACAAACAATGCTTTTATATTATCCAGGAATTTTTTTTCTCAGCAAGTGCAATCTGCTCATTCAACTGTACGTGAGCACAATTTTTTATAAAAATATCAGCCAATGGATTTAATGCAATTAATGAATTGTTTTGTTTTTCAAATCCATATTCATCTCAATGTGATTTTTTTTTTTCATGATAAACGAACCAACTTTGGTTTGTTAAATCGTTCACATAAATACACGAAACAAGCAATTATTTTATCTCGATAGTTTCTTACGTATTCATAAAATATAGGCCTATTTCAGTATTTTGAACCAATGGTTTTGGTCTTACTAGGCTTTACAAAAATATCTTTGGTTAATTCACGTAAGTTCGTGCATTAATTCTAAGAATATAAAAGGTATTGTTTGGGCGGAACCTAAGACAGTTTGTCATTTTTGTCAGATTTAGTAATTCGTCGGTAAGGAACCTAAATTGGATTTAAATAATCGCCGTGAGGGAGAGCCCATCCAGTGTCATTATTGGATAAGGCTCATCAACAGGTATATTATGTAGGAACAACAATGTAAATAATTGGGATAGGAAATAGGGCACAATGACAGGCAGAGGAACAATGATACTCCACAGCCAGACACTCGAGCTATTGATAGCATGAATGCTCACCCTTGAGGGAAGTGGCGTATTAGGTCCTCGTCGTTGCCTAGTCTGCACCTGCCCATCAATGTGTTTATCCTTTATCAGTGTCTTGAACCTTTTGAAGCACTTATTAGTTTTGATTTTGTGCCTTTTCAAATTTTGGAGTTAAGGGAGGGCCATTTTTACAAATTTTGAGTAAGAAAAACCTTTATGTGCAAACCAATCATATTGCAAATTTGTGTTTATTCTTCCAATTTATGAATGTACACACATGTAGATGGGCCCCTGGGAAAATAGCCATTTTACAAACATTTGGGAGAGAGGTGAATGCTGCAAATTAAGCATTGATGATGAGCTTTCTACCCTGTGTACAGGAAAGATGATGGAGGCAAAAGGTTTTACAGAAATCGATAATAAGTATTTTAATAATTATGTTCTTAAAAACAATAGACTGGAAAGGGGAAATGCTCAAACACAATAATGACAAGTGCAGTTGAGTGGAAGAAAATCAGGCATACATCGTCCTCTGTCTTGTAATGTATAGCTTGGATGGAGAGAGAAAACCAAACACCATCCGTTGTTGAAGTAGTGTACATGGTGTAGGATGGACAGAAATACAAAACGGGATCCTCTGTTTTGAAGTGAAAGATACTGGATGGGGGAGAAAACCAGACGAACAAGAATCTTATGTTTTGAAGTGCATGGTGTAAGATAGGGAGAAAACCAAACATGCTCCTCTGTCTTGTGCATGATGTATTTTGGGGAGAAACATGATCCTTTGTCTTGTGCATGGTGTATTATGGGGAGAAAACCAGAGAAACAATCTCCTCTGTCTTGTGCATGGTGTTGTTGTTTCCTATGGCTAGCCTGGATTCCAATCCATCAGCTTTCTTGCGTTCCAATAGAGTTGTGTGAGGTTTCCTAAAGTTATTATGGGGAGAAAACTACAGAAACATGTTAGTCTGTCTTGCAGTGCATGGTGTATTATGGGGAGAAACATGATCCTCTGTCTTGTGCATGGTGTATTATGGGGAGAAAACTAGACAAACTTGTTCCTCTGTCTTATGATGGCGTATTATGGGGAGAAAACAAGAGAAACATTGCATGGTGTGTTATGAGGATAAAACCAGAGACACGTTCCTCTGTCTTGTGGATGATGTAAGATGGGAGGAAACCAGAGAAACATAATCTTCTATCTTATGCATGGTGTGTTATGGGGAGAAAACCACACACACATTCCTCTGTCTTGTGGATGGTTTAAGATGGGAGGAAACTAGAAAAACGTGATCTTTCTTGTGCATGGAAAACCAGACAAACATGTTCCTGTGACTTGAAGTGAATGGTGGTGTTTGGAGTAAGAACTTATTAAACACGGGAAAACTGGAGTGAAAAACTAATGAAGGCAGAACAAAGTTGGAGGATTTACATGGTGGCGACAGAACCTGGAAATCGGAGAAATATCGGGGGGAAATTTTCTCTCTGGAAATATCGGGGAAATGTCAAGGAATTTGCCAAGGTGTAGAAAAAATCAGGGAAATTTGAAGAAACTTTAACAAAATGTTTATAAATCTAAAATACAACAAATTTTGCGTTGAGAGAGTGAGAATTATTTTGTAGCCGCTAAATTAATACCGGGGAATTTTATGGCAACATCAGGGAAAAATTAAGGAAATATCAGGGAAATTTGTCAGGCAAAGTCTGTCGCCACCATGATTTTTAAAGTAGGAACACGTAGGTCAAACATGGAATGGGAAATCAACCCTGTTAACGTTATAATTTTTAGGGTGAACATTGGAAGGATAGAAACATGTCCTGTCTTTATAGAGCTTTGAAACCTTTTTTCTGTGTTGCTTTAGTCACAATATTGATATTGTACCTTTTCAGTTGGTTAACTGGGATTGTGTGTTCACTGACTGAAAAGTTACAATATGAATTTCGTACACTGTTCACTTCAAGACAGAGGCTCTTGTATATCTGGTTTTCACTCCATCCTACACCTTCAAGACAGAGAGAGGCATTCTAATTACTTCCACACTTTCATTATGCCAAGCTTAACTGGTCATTTGTGTGCACTAGAATGCATTTCAAGTCGTTACCGTGAAGTCCTGATTTAACGTACCTTGTTGGAATAATGGTTGCCTTGCTACTAACGTTCATTTTAAGCCATAAAGACGGTGCAAATTAGGCTTCACATTTTCAAGGATTTCTCAAACAGATATGACCGCTTCAATTTATGTAATAACGGGAAAGCTGCCCGCAAAGACTAATAAGCAGTGCTGATTGCATATTTTCCCTATTCCGCCCACAAACTCTAAAGAGTAAGTTATTTAGTGGCACAAACTCTAAACCGTAAAGAACGGCAAGAATCTCGCCATAGAGGCCAGAGAAAGGTGTTACAATTTGCTCCTTAGCAGCTCATTGCTTCCTTTGGCAGGCAAGATGTTTCTCGGCTGCTTGCATATACTGTACGATCTGTGTACTGCGCGTGCTGCACCTAATCTCACGTATTCTTTATGCAAGGTGTGATAATTAAACTAATTGATCAATATAATTTTTAAAATCCACAAAATTGCAAACTGAATCTGCAAATCCATTTAAACACCTCAAAATTTGTTAATAAGGCAGCATTGGTCAGCAATCAATAGGAAGCTGCTGTAATGCTTGAAGCATCTCCTCATGTCAATCAAAACCGCAGTGTAATTTCTCTAAATTATTTGATTGTATTCAGTCAGGAATCGTGTAATAATCTTATAAATTGATTGTTCAACCTTCATATCATGATCAGTTTCTTGCAGGCGGAGGCAATGTCAAGTGCAGCACAGTTAAGTTGATTATGAGGAAAATTACCGCATATACCCGAATGTAAGACGACCCCGAATATAAGACGAGGCCTAGTTATCAACTGCCTCTTACAGAGTTTTTTTTTTTTTTTTAATACTCGCTAACTCATAACTTGCACAATATATGCCCTCAAGGTCATGCTTTCATTTTTATAACGTCTCGTGTTATCGGAAATCCCTCTGCCCGCTTTTCCAAGACATACTCTATAATTTCTTTGTTCAAGAATGGGAGACTTTATTAAATTAAGATTCGTTGATCACTCAATTACTGCTCATAAAACTGACTGGTTGTTCTTGTAAAGATTGTTTTAAAACATATTTCCGTATGCTTTCGAACATATAATTTATCCGCTTAAAATGACGTGTATGCGTAAATCCTAACCTCAAAATGTACGCTATTCGTATATGCATGGTAATTTAACATAACAAACCATATTTTAATCTTCATTAATGCATTGATTTGTTGCGAGTTACAAGATGCCAACACCACATAAGTTACTACTTTGCAAATAATAATAACAATTTAAAAAAAACTTTTTTTTAATACCCTGAATATAAGACGACCCCAAATTTTTATAACACAAAAAGTGGGAAAAAACGTCGTCTTACATTCGGTTATATACGGTATACAGAAGAAGAATAATTTATGTAGAAAATGGAGCAATATTTAAGGCAATTATTGTCACTGAATTGGAATCATATTTGTAAACATGAAAAATGCACAAAGAGTTTCGAGGATTTAGAAATTCTTCAAAATAGGTAGGATTTGAATTTTTTACTTTCATTTTATTGAGGTTCTACGTGATGCAATGTAATACAGTGTCGTTCTCTTAGCATTAAATGAAAAATCGTGCAATTATTTAATGATTTTGATAATCCGTGGAAGTTGGTCTATTAATTACTTTAAAATGTTGGAAGTATTTGGTAAATCGTGAGCACGTTTCCTCAGCTATAATCCAATCTATAATCAATCCATGGACTGTGAAGTGGTATGTTAATGTATTGTATTTCTTCACTTAGTTACCCTGTTTTGTCATCGGATAGCATGGCATGCAGAAATTGTGCACACAATCTTCATTTTGCATATTTCATGTCTTATGCACAATGTTTTGTTTTTACCATGAAGGATTTCAATTTTTTCAGGTAGGCTAATTTATTTACCAAACTTTTCATTACCTTGCCATTGACCAACACAGACTGGCAACGAAAGTGGATCACTTGACTTAACGAAAAATATATTTAAAGTTTGTTGTCAAATTCAACATTTATTGAAATATGATGTTTAAAAAACGTTTTCTGAGAAATTTTTAAGTTTCCTTTTTTATTGCACTGCTTTACTGTTATTGATGTGTTCACATAATCTCAATAACAGCATCGGTACAAACTGAACAGAAGAGGAATTCTTCTCAAAGTGCATCTGTTCCAAGGTGTTAAATCATGACTTGAAACACTTCATGCTAGCATATCCCACACATGTCCGATGATATTCAAGTCAGGGCTCAGAGTTCCAACTTCCCTAAGAAACACATCCACATGATTTGCATAGTGCATAAGCCTCAAGTTTCCTCTGACAAACGGTGCATATGGCACCACCCGAATCTCCTAGGTGTATCATTGTGAGTTTCCTGCCATGGTCGATGCAGATATTGACAAGCTCTGTGCGGCTTTGGGGACTGATCCCTCTCCACACCATAACTGAAGCTCCTCCAAAAGGTGTCCTGGTAGACGGTGTAGTGGGTGAACATCACTCTTCTGGTCTCCTCCAAACCTTTTCCCAACGTTCTGGGGTCTGTAGACAGAAACAGCCCCACTGTTCAGCAGTCCAGAGTTAATGGTGCCTTGCAAACTAGAGTTGTGCTACTTTATGGTGTCGCTCCAGCTGTGGCCCTGATGCAGGTCTTCTTGTTGACAGATTGGTTATATTGACTGTGCTTTCACCGACATTCATGTTCTTGGCCTGAACTAAGATTGTATGGCGGTCACGGAACACTTCATGGGCAATTAATCCGTCATCTTGGGCAGATGTTGACCTCCTACGGCCTGGTCCAGGTCTTCTGCTGTAGGCAGCACTCTCACAGCAGCATTCTATACCACTTTGGACACTTCAATATTATGAAGCTCTTATAGTTAGTTATTATTGTTTTAAGGGGCGGAACTAAGCACTAATAGCATTAGTGCAGTGGCATTCACCAGTTCTTCTCTGCTTGAAGGCACCTTTCACTTACAGATTCTTATCACAAAGTGCATAACATTGGTAACCAATATCAGGAAACCCTGTGGCTGTGATCCCTTACCAATATCCTATCATTAAACTTAGAGGGAAGAGGCATAATACCTGGTCCAAATTCCATTAAACCTGCCTGGAGACAACAAACAAGACACAGCCCTCTTTTCATTATTGAGTGTGTGAAGTGTCGAAAAGAACTTTAAAAATGCTTTGTATAAATCAGCAGAGTCAGGTTAGACACTCATATGTTATATTTTCAAGTGATCTACTTTTTTTGCTGATTAGTGGAGTATGAGACAACCTTAGGTTTGTCATAAATACTAAGGAGGAACAGCATAATACAAAGGTAGGAAAATACAGATGGAAAGCAGCAACTTACCATTTGAGAACACAGTAGGAACACCTGAGAAATATGAGTTCTTTTTTCCACATACAAAGGATCTTCCAAACATTTTGTATAACCAAGCTGCTTCCTTCCATCTTAGCATTATGTTTGTCATAATTTGGTATTATTGATAGTTTATTGCTAACTGCTGTGTTTGATCTTTCAGTAGCAACACTGGGCATGGACATCGCAACAATCTCGCTCCTCAGTCGATGCAATGGGCCATACGAAGTAGGGAGACGGGGGCCCGCGCCGGAGGTAGGGGAGGTGCCTGTCGAATTTTATTACTTTTTATGTTGTCTTCTGTAAACTTGGTGATGGTGGTGGTGGTGGTGTGATTTAGTTCTAAACCTTGTTAATAGGCAGTCATCAGAACTGTTACTTGCAATCAAACTCCGATTACCCAAGAGTCATATCCCCGTCACCGAAGGCAGGACAGAAAAGCCTTACTATCAGTGAATTAAATTGCACTACTACTTACTAACATTGGAATTTACAAATTGTTGAGAGAGTTAGGGTGGAAATAGCTGGCAAGAGCCCGAGTCGGGACACAGTAGTGCTCAGTCTTAGCCTATGGCTTCATGTCAATTGTGCAATTCCTTTACTCTCGGAATTTAATGCTGCCTCCTAACCCCTCATCTCTTTGTATTCCATAAATAATTTGTAGCCTAGTTTTTTTTCACTCCATTCACTCCAGTACTTTTGATGCCACCCCCAAAATCCTGAGGATATATTTGGTAATTATTCACCTCAGCTGGGATAAATATAGTCAACCCTGCCTGAACAACCACCTTTAATTATCGGTCACCTCAATAAGCGGTCATTTTCCCTTTGGAACCAATTAATTTGCCCGTAAAGCCTGTGGAAATATTCCCTCCCTTTAACGGGCACATTACACTGCGGCCTCAAATTTCACAAAATTATCTGAAATATACGGCCGGTCTTACTCGCAACCAGTAGGAGTAAAGATTCAAGGAGAGAAAATTTCAACTCTGAGATTTGCTGATGACATCGTCATCTTAGCCGACACACCCGAGGATTTGAATGAGTTTTTAAATGGTGTGGATTCTGTCTTGAGGAAAGAATTCATGATGAAAATTACTAAATGTAAAATAAAAATATTGGAATGCAGTCAAAAGAAATCGGAAAGTAAGTTAGTTATTGTTGTTTTAAGGGGCGGACCTACGAGGTCGTCTGCCCCTCTTAACACAGGTTAAAGTATACAAATTTGGAATGGAATTTAAAATTTATAGGTGATCACCTTAATTTGAAAAGACCGAAAATTAATAATACAAAAAATTAAATAAAACTATTAATTATAACATAAACAAAAATTCGGAAGCTCTATGGATGTTGAATTGGCAGGTGAAAAGCTAAAGGAAGTAGGTGAGTTCTGTTACTTAGGAAGCAAAATAACCAGTGATGGACGAAGCAAAGAGGATATAAAAAGTAGGTTAGCACTGGCAAGGATAGCATTTCTACAGAATAGGAATTTGTTGAAATCGAATATAGATTAAATTATTAGGAAGTCATTTTTTGAAGGCCTTAGTCTGGAGCATTGCACTCTATGGAAATGAAACTTGGATTGCTGGAGCAGCAGAAAAGAGGAGAATAGAAGTGTTTGAAATGTGGTGTTACAGGGGAAAGAAGAAGAGATCAGATGGGTAGATAGGGTTACAAATGAAGAGGTATTAAGAGTGGGAGAGGAGAGATTTTTATGGCTACTGCTAATGAAGAGACAAGCTGGTTGGTAGGACAATTACTAAGACACCCAGGAAGAGCCAACTTAGTTGTAGAAGGAAGGGTCGAGGATAGTAACTGTAGGGGTGGACCAAGGTTAAAATCATGTTAAACAGATTGCCTCGGTTGTAGATTGTGGTAGCTATGTAGAGATGAAACGAATATCTCAGGATGGGGGGGGTCATGGATAGCTGCATCAAACCAGTCTAAAGACTGAAGACTCAAACAACAAACAAAATTTTTATTTTATTTTTTTCTCCAGGAGGTGTTATTTGCATATTACATACGGTACATTGTACCCCGCCCAGTCATTGGGTAGATTCGTGTTGACTGACTGAAGAGTTACAAATAACATTTTTGTGTAGGCAACACTGAAAGAATGGTTTCAAAACTTAACAGTTCAATAATATGTTCCAAGATCGTAAAACGTTGACTGCATATGGTTGTTTTACGCAAGTACAGATCCTTTTTCATGATTAAGAGGCGGCCGTAGTGAGATCCTATTTCACATTTCATTTCAAAACGTTGCCACTAGTTTCGTTGTAGTCGCTCTCCCCTAGTAGTTGCATGGCCCGTACATAGGTATCAGCACGGATTACCCCCTACTGTGAGGGGTGGTTCAAGGTCGCGCGTGCGAGAAAGTTCAAACTGCCCCGGGGTCCGACACGGAGAAATGCAATCTCGTGGCAATGTGCCTCACGAATATCGAGACCAGGAAGTTCGAAGTGATAGTCTGTATAGGCTACGGTACTTCCAATTGAATGGCCGAAATATTTTGCTATAGATAAGCTAATAGTTAAACTACGGATTACGGAATTCACAAGTGACTGAAATATCCTTGGCGTTCCTCGTGATGTAGCGGCTAGTATTCTTGGCTGTCGCCCCGGAGGTTCGGGTTCGATTCCCGGCGCCGACAAGAAATTCGATTCATTCTTGTCTGATGGCTGGAATGGGGCATTCCAGTGGCAAAATTGAAAAGATGTGGTTTCGATTCCCATCTCAGCCATCTTGGAAGTGGTTTTCCGTGATTTCTCACTTGTACTCTGGCTGCGTGGCTCAGTGGTAACGTTCTTGCTTGCTGTTCCCAAGATTGCAGGATCGAATCCTGGCGCAGCCAGCTGGCATTTGAGGGTGCGCAAATACGAGGGAGCCGTGTCAGTGAATTTACTGGCAGGTCAAAGATCCTCTTTGGGGCAAACTTCCGACACCCCGGCGTCTCCTAAAGCCGCAGATGTTTAAAGGGACGTAAAACAATAACATTATTTTTATTATTATTATCACTTATACTCCAGGCAAATGCAGCCGACTCCTTCACAATCCTCATCTGAATGACAAATATACTGTACACACTAATAGAGCCATCACAATAAGACGGGTAATTAGACAAATTCCAAACACACGCCAAGTACACGGGGCTAGATGACCACGATGCCGCAACAATTACTTTGAAATGCGCTAATGAGTTTCAAAAAATACGGGAACTAGTCCTCGCACGGGGAAACGTGTTTTACAGGTGTTATAAGGATGCGCAGTGACCGACCGCAGTAGTTACACTTGCTAAGGTACAGCACAAAATCATGGGTGCCAAGCTATCTTCAAACTCGATAAACAAGTGCGTTCGAACCCATGGGCCGTTGTTTCAATGTTTAACTGCATTATTATGCATATTTTATATTATCTTGGTAAGTCTTTATTATTATTATTATTATTATTATTATCATCATCATCGGGATCTTGCCCGGTGTGGACCCGTCTGTCCAGCCCTCTAACACCGGCGGTTCTTCTTCTTCTTATTATTATTATTATTATTAACTGGCCTCGGTGGCCGAGAGCGCTAACGCACTACCTCGTGCCACGCTGATATCGAGAGAGCGTGGGTTTGAATCCCACCTCGGCCGTCTTATTATTATTATTATTATTAATAATAAAAATATTTTCCGGATCTTGCATGGGGAGGGGGGGGGGAGGAACGCCTGTTCAACCCCCTACCATCGGCGGCTTCTCTTACTAATGCTATTATTATTACTAATAATAATAATAATATTTCTAAAATTATTATCAGTTTCTGCAAATTTAGGAGGATTATAAATTAATATTACATAATTTGGCAATAGAGGTGGGGGAGGGCAGGATTCTCCAGCCCCAGGACCCATCACCACTCTCTAAGGCCTTGCATCCGGGGGTGACACACAAGAACGCTTCACCACGAGATGGTCTTTAAAACAGTATGTTATACTTAATGTGATAACGGAGAAAGAAATTAAAATGTTATTCTTAAAGCTCTACCATTTCCTTACAGATCTCACTTACACAAAACTGCCTATGTTGCGAAGTTCGAAACCGAACCACAATAAGGTTTCACGCCGGCGTTGTTGTTGCTCATGCTCCATTTGATTGTGCATATTCAATCATTTACTTTCATAAACATCTTCATACTGACATTATGGGGTTTGAAGCCATTTTTCAGTGTTTCCTTAGTAAACAAAAGTTTGGTGCTTTTCGGTCGGTCAACACGAATGTACCCAAAAGAGTTGGGTTATACCCTCATCCTGAAAAAAATTACAACTCTTTTGGGTACATTCGTGTTGACCGACTGAAAAGCACCAAACTTTTGTTTTATCTTCATAATAACCTTAATTGTGATAAAGAATCGTTCAGACTAAACTAATTCCTGAAAAAAGTTGAAAAGTAAATTTTCAAACACTTTTGTTTGAATATTTCAGTTTACGATAACATCGAAAAGATACGTAAGGAAGCCTACACCCTAGTATACCTGTAACTTAGTAGTATGGTGAAAAACTGCTGTTTATTTCCTAGAATTATACGTATTTTCGTGTTTTTGTAAGTAACCATGACAAGTTATTTTTTTCTTTTATTCTTAACAAAGGAGATATTTAAAGAAATGTAGAATACATTTTTTGAAATTACATTTCTCATCACACAGGATTCAACGATAAGCTATAGCATATTATTATCAGGACAGAGTGACTTCAGCTCATCCTTTCGCATTGCCTTTTCCTCATCAACAACCAAGAAATTTCCAGAAACTACAAATTCAGTTGCTCTAGGGAAAGAAAACTAAGATCCGTTTCCCACGATTATCACATCACCATTCATGAACAAATATGGTGCAATTAAATGGGGCAATTGTGATAAATAACTAATACATGTAACTTTTTCTATGAGTGTATTTACATATTTATATCTTGTACCCCGCCCATCATTGGGCACAATCGTGTTGACCGACTGAAAAGCTACGAAAGACAATATTATAGCCTATATAAAAAATCAGTAGTAGTGGTGAAAGATTTCAGTCTATTCCTGTAACAACTTAGACCAGGAACTCATCCTAGCATCAACTCTTACCGCAGATTCATTATAAACACAAATACGGTACTTTTGATTGCCTGTAGCAGCCTTCCCTGGATACCATAATACTGTACTTCAGAATCCTCAGTTTCTTTTCTCTTGGTACTCTTCCGTACGCCTTCTCTAGATCTACAAAATACAAAAGTCTATTCCTCTCGTAGTATTCCTCAATCACTTGGCACATACTAAAAAAAATATATCCTCACATCCTCGTTGTGGTCTAAAGCCACTCTGGGTTTCCTCCATCTTACTCTCGGCCAATGATTATGCCTGAGTATACTTCAACCTGACCGCGTTGCCTACAAAAGTAAAGAACCTCAAGTCCATAACATTTGTGAGATGAAGTGTGCATTTGGGTCATACACATTTTATCCCCCAATAAATGGTTTGAATAATGAAGAACTATTTACATACCTCAAGATCAACAAGGGATATACAGTAGATACCCGATTAGAGTTCCTGGCTGTATCAAGGGACAACTAACAGGCGTCCTGAGCCACAGCGACTGGCTGCGTGGCTCAGCGGTAATGTTCTCGCCTGCTATGCCCAAGATAGCGGGATCGAATCCCCGGACAGTCAGTTGGCATTTGAGGGTGCGCAAATGCGAAGGAGCCGTGTCAGTAGATTTACTGGCACGTTAAAGATCCCCTTCGGGGCAAAATCCTGGCACCCCGGCGTCTCTAAAAGCCACAGTTGTTAAAAGGGACGTAAAACCAATATTATAAATATGAGCCACAACATCCGGCAGACTCCCGCTTAGCATCACGTGGCTGGGAGACCCCACACCAGACCATACCAAGACTTAAATTCTTGGCAGAGCCGGGAATCAAGCCCGGGACCTCTGAGGTAGCCGACAACATTGCTGGCCACTGCGCCACGAGGTGTTTTATACATAGCACAGTATGTATTAAAAGGGCATATCAATAAACAGTATGGCTGTAAAAATTATGCTATACGCGTGTAGTCTCCACCCCCGCCCCACCAATTACGTAGACATGAAAAATGAATGAAGCTTGTAGTTTTACGTGACCGTTAATCTCGCGATCAGAGCTATGGGACCTTCATTTTTACGTGGAATCTGAACCACAGGACGTGATATTTCACTTCGAAAATCTCACTTGCCAGGAATCGAACCTTGGTGAGAGCCAAGCAGCTTGACCACTACACCATTACGTCCCCCAAAAAGTGAAGGAACGTGGGAATCATATAATCCCCGACTACTGTCGACCAAAATATTATGTGCACTCGAGCTTGAAGGTGGTTTGTGAAGTAACCAATGGACCTACATAAAATCCTATAACATCATCATTTTCGTCGTTCAGTTTACGTTAGTTCATTTAGGCTTGGAATGTTTAATTTATATTTTAATATTTTTTATCGCAGTTGGAACACAAAAAGTGCTCGTTTTAAAGTATGTTTCAACCATGCGTCACATTTACGAACTATTATCTCACAAACCCGTCATCAGATCGAATCCAAATTTTAACACTATGTGCATTGGAATGTTGTATAACTGGTTTATTAAAATATACATTAAAAATTCCAAACCTACATAAACTAACGTAAAATAGAACGACGAAAATGATGATGTTACTGGATTGTATGTAGGTCTATTGGTTACTTCACAAATAACCTTCAAACTCGAGTGCACATAATATTTTGGTCGACAGTAGATACGTAGACGTCAAGAACAGATGATGAATTAGAATAAACCAGGCTTAAAAATAATGCCGGGATAGATCGTTGGTTTCTTAATATACGTATTTGGGCCATAATATATTTTGAAATATATATTTAAAAATCTGAACTCAAGTCCTAACGATTTCAAAATGCTATACCACACAGAAGTGAGGAATGGATTTCGGGAGTGAATCCACACTGCGAAATAATTGACGTTCATCTTTTTACAGCATATAAACACATCACTCCTCGGCGCCTGGAACATTACCAGTACTCAGTAAAATAGAGGGTACATAATAATGTAAACAGAGTTTCATATTGGCATATATCATCTACTCTGTTTTGAGTCTCTAATCTCCGGAAGGACGAAATGTTTGTAAAACCGGTCAAGTAACGGGAAAAAATACTCTCCCAAAAGTCTATCATATCTCTGTATGAGTTCCGTTGTAGGCTAATCCTTTTTGTCTTCTTGTAGTATGAAGCTGCCCTTGAGTCTGGTAGTGAAAATTGTGTTTGATGTCGAAGTTTCCTATTTCCTTTTCTCCCACTTTAATTGTAATAGTAATACTACTAATAATAATATTGGTTTTACGTCACTTTTAACTACAGTGGCTTTTATAGACGCCAGGGTGCCGGAATTTTGCTAGTAAATCTACTGACACGGCTCCCTCGCATTTGCGCACCCTCAAATGTCAGCTGACCGCGCCAGACTTTAATAATTGTATAGCCTCTTCCGGGATAAAATTGTTCGTGTAGGATGGGCATTTGATTTAAAAACACAGTATTCACCAATAAGTCAATCCGTGCTCATTACAAAGCCTTACTATTTTTTTTTAAGTCATAGTACTAATAAAAATTGTTGCACGGTAAAAGGTATAACGTGCACTTTAAAGTTCTATTGCAGCTTTTAAGACAATAGCAATACCGTAGTGGAATGAGCTTGTCCGCTGCTCATTGTATGTGAAAGGGAGGCATGTGCTGATCTCCCCACTCCCCTGCATGGGGAAAAGCCTGAGCTGGCCTAGGCCAAATGTCTCAACTAATCTCTGTCTCTGTCTTGACCTGTTTCAAGGACAGGACTTTGCGACGTGACATCTGACGGAAACTGTCTGAACTACCAGCACCTCGACACGGCTAGCATTAGCAACTCAATATGCTTACATTTTCTAGAATCACGATTAAACATATACAGAGTTCTTAATTTGAAAATATGATTCAGTAGCACAATAGAGAAAACTATAAGCTGTCTTGCAGTGGAGTTTGTTTCTGTTTTCAACATCATCTGAAGGCATTGAAGAGGTTTGGAAAATTGCAGTTCAGAACTCTATTTTATATGGAGAATTGTGATTTTAACTACACTTTTTATAACTATCTTTGTATTCCTGTTCGATATGCTTTTGCACCGATGAAAAGTGTATAAAATATTACAGCGGGCTATAGGAACAAAATAATTTTACCTTGTCCCGTTTCTTTATAAAACGTTTCACAAACTTTTCACCCATGTTACAACAAGTGCTGGGCTGGCGGTCGGCCGTTCCCACTCCGGCCGGCTCTTAAGCTTCAGTTTTACAAATAACACTACATAGCCAACAATGAATTAAACACCATTTATGCAGATTTTTTTCCCCTACAGACCTTGGTCATTATGTACACACTAAGGAAATAGATATGTACATCTGCAGACTCTGTTGAACTTGATGAGTAGGTTATTTCTTTTTGTAGATTCCTATTTTCATCTCCAGGCAAATGCTGGGACAGTACTCTCCAAACAATCATGATCGCTTCCTTCCAACTAATTGCCCAGTTTCATTAATTTCATCTCTTATTAACTCTCGGATGGGATTATCAGGAAAGGCCTCATCCATAACTCTAGAATAAATTGCATGATTTTCTGCTTCCTTTTGGAGTGAATATGCACTATTTCCATCTCCTGAATTTTCCTGCTTTTCATATCGAAATCTCCTGAATTTTGGTTTTGTAAGGTTGGCAGGTATGAATTTTCCAAAATGAAATCAGATTTTAGAATGCTAATTTTTTGTTCACGCACTGAAAACCTTGAAGTATATTTCTGTCAGGATCTTCAATCAAGTTTGATACTGTAGTTCAATTCCCAGCTAAGTCATACAATGTATAACATCTAGCTATGGGTGGTCCAGCAGAGTTTTTTCTTCTGCTAGATAGTCATGAAAACTGAAAGTTAGCCATAGTTCCCAAAATATAACCTGTTGAATTCTGTTTGCTCTCTGTAAATCTGAAACATTAAAACCTAGGAAGGATGTGTTTGAACGATTTGTATGATGGCGCCCTCTTGCGCCGTGTCGATGCTCACGTGCCGAGTTTGGCGGTAGGTGTGCGTGTTGCAGGAAGTAGCAGTCTGGTGTTCATCGACCCCTCATCGCTGCGACGTTCTACCACGGCGACTGCTGCCGTCGCTGCAGCTGCGGCGAGTCAGGAACCAGTGACCATGGCCACCACGGCGAGTTGTTTGGCTCGAGCATTCGGTATTGTCGTACGACAGATAGCAGACCTTCTCACGATGCTTCAGGACTACCATGCCCTGGCACCAGCTCTCGCTAGGACGCTGGATATATCATATCAAGAATCCATCAACTTACAGGTTGCCAAATTATATTTCTGCAGTTATTTTCCAAAAGCTGATATCAGTTTCTGAATATGACATCACATTTACAAAACATCTGAGGAACTCTTCTCGTCCAAAGTAACTTTTCAGCCTTTGGAGTCTTGTCCTAAAACACTATCAGCTTTTGAAAAATAGCCTTGAATTTATTTAGCTTTTAATTTGTATTATTAACAGTTAATATTGTAACTTTCAGTCGGTCAATACAAAATGATTCCAATTACTGGAATATGGAAAAATAACCTGAAGATTTACATACGAGGGCAGATTGGAAAGTAACGCACAATCATTTTTTTCTCACCTGGTATTGGATCTGGAATGTTGAAATTTGACGACGATTTAGTTTGAAGTTTGCTCTACAAAGGTGTGTGGTGTGTTTGTATCCCCCCCAAATGTGCATCTCTAGTGAGAGAAGCTTGAACTACAAATCAAACATGGCGCGCATGTCACCGTCGTCAACTTGTGGAGAGCAGCGAGTTGTAGTTCGATATTTGTGGGCCAAAGGGCATAAATCGAGTGATGTTCACAGGCACATGCGTGGCGCATATGGGGACGACTGTATGGACCGTAGCCATGTCTCCAGGTGGTGTGCATTTTTTCAAGAGGGCCGTGTGAACCTCAGTGAATCGCCTGTAACTCCTGCCTCTATGGAGTGGAAACATGCTGGTTCGCCAGTACCGAAAAGATTCGAAGTGACTCAATCTGCTAGGAATGAGCTTGTGACAGTGTTCTGGGATATGTGGGGTGTGTTATTGGTGGACTTCGCTTAACACGGGACCACTGTGAATGCTGCAACCTACATTAAAACTTTGGTTAAGTTGCGTCTTGCCCTTCGTGACAAATGCCACAACATTAATGCTGACGGTATCAACTTTATGACTGCCTGCCCCCATGTTGCTGCTACTGCTTGTGAGAAATCCTTGAAAACAAATGTGATAACAAAAAACGAATTCATGATTACAATAAACTTAAGATTTTCAAAGTTTTAGTATTTGTCCGTCATCATCATCATCATCTTGTACAGTTTCCAGCCCCAGGTTGGGTCTGTTTGGAACATAAGCCTCGCCACTTAGTTCTTCCTTCCCACCACCTCTCCGCTGTCACTCTGGTCCAGTCCTCGCCTCTCATCTTGACACATTCCTCCACTCCTTTCAGCCATCTATCTCTTGGTCTTCCCCTTGGTCGTTTCTTCTGCATCTGCATCTCGTGTATCCTCTTGGGAATCGTCTTCTCATCCATTCTCTTTAAGTGTCCATACCACCTCAGTCTTGATGTCTCAATTCTACCTTGCAAGGGCTCCTCTTTCACCATTTCCCTGACCTTTTCATTCCTCACCCTGTCTCTTCTTGTTACTCCGATCCTACTTCGCAGGAACTTCATTTCACCTGCCTGTATTCTGCTTATGTCTCTTTTCTTCACTGTCAACGTTTCTGAAGCATAGGTCAGTATCGGGATATAGTAGCTTCTGTATAACACTTCCTTGCTTTTTTGTGGGACATCTTTATTCCACACTAAGCTCCTAATGCTTCTCAGAAATGCTTCTGCCTGTCTGCCACGTTCCGTAATCTCTTTGTCATTTCTCCCATTTTCCTCCACTATACTTCCCAAGTACTTGAGACTTTCCACCTTCTTCAGCTGTCCACCTCCAAGTGTTATCCCACTCATTGGTCTGTCCTTTTTCCTGGTCGTTAACAGAATCTCACATTTACTGATGTTGAACTTCCATCCTTACTCTCCCACTGTTTCTTCCCAAGCCTTCAGTTGCTCCTGAATTTCCTCCTCCTTGTTTCCCCAGACCATGAGATCATCTGCAAACACCATTGCTTTCATCTTATCTTCTCCTATCTTTCCTGCTATCCGTGTCATTACCTCGTCCATAACCACAATAAAGAGAAGGGGTGACAGCGCACTACCCTGTCTCAGGCCACTCATTTGTCTGAACCAGTCTGTTCTTTCCCCTCCAACTTTCACACAACTCACACTTCCACAATACATCTCCTTCACTCTGCCTACAGTCTCTTTTTCCACTCCCATGTTTTCCATTGCTTTCCAAACCTTCTCCCTACACACACTATCATAGGCCTTTTCGATGTCCAGGAAGGCCAACAGATCCTCTCCAAATTCGTAGTGGTGTTCCTGGAGCTGTCTCACTGAAAATATGAGATCCACTGTTGATCTCCCAGGTCTGAATCCATACTGTTCCTCTCTCAATTTTCTCTCCACTTTGGCTCGTATTCTACTTTCTAATATCTTTTCATATATCTTGGCACGGTGAGGTATGAGTGTGACTCCCCTGTAATTTCTGCACTCCTTTCTGCTTCCTTTCTTAAATATTGGGACAATTAATCCTTTCTTCCAATCTTCTGGGGTCTTTTTCTCCTTCCATATCACCCTCATCACACAGTACAGCCACTGTTTCCCAACCTCCCCTGCTGCCTTCACCATTTCAACACTCACTTCATCCACACCTGGTGCCCTTCCTCCTTTCATCTTGTCTATAGCCATTTCCAGTTCTCTCCAAGTCAGGTCCTTTTCCATTCCTGTGTTGTCTTCTCCATCTTCCAATACATTGTCTTCCTCCCTATGACCATTTGGATTCAGCAAATCCTCAAAGTACTCTTTCCACACTGTCTTGAGTGTGTCTTTGTTGTGTACCTCATTTCCGTTTTTGTCCATCATTACCACATCCTCTCGCAGACCTCTTCTCTTACTTTTGACCATCCCATAAAGAACTTTTTTATTTCCTCTGCTGCCTTCCTCCATCATCTCTGTCCACTTTACCATCCACTTCTTCCTCTCCTCTCCGACAATCTTGTTTGCTTCTTTCTTCTTTATCTTATAATCTTCCCTTGCCAGATCCGTTCTTTCCTGGAACCACACTCTGAAAGCCTTGTTCTTCCTTCCCACAGCTTCTTTTACTCTCTCATTCCACCATGGTGTCTCTTTACACCGCTTTCTGTTGCTTGTTCTTCCACCATTGTGTTTTTGAATTGCTTCCATTCCTCTTCCCCTGTTTTAGGATTGTCTGTTGGCATCCTTTCCCTTATTATCTTCTGGAATTCTTCCTCGACTTCCTTTTCCTTGAGTTTCCATACCTTGATTCTCCTTTCCTGTTACTCTGTCCTCTTGCTATCCTTAACAACTCCCAGGTTCATTACAAGTATTCTGTGGTCGCTATCTAAGGCCTCTGATGGTATTACCTTTATATCTCGGACACTTCTCTTCATTTCCCAGTCGTACAGCATGTAATCTACCAAAGATTTCTTTGTTAAATCACTGCTGTACCACGTTACCTTGTGGCTTTCTTTCTTCCGGAACCAGGAGTTGCCTACCACTAAACCGTTTTTCTTGCAAAAATCCAGCAACTTTCTCCCTTCTTCATTCCTGCTACCCCATCCTTCTGCTTCCAATACATTTTCATATCCTTGCCTTTCACTTCCTACATGTGCATTCAAATCTCCCATGACAATGATGCTCTGACCATTCAACTGCTGTTGTAGCTCCTCCTCAAAGTCTTCCTTCTCTTGAGCTGTAAATCCAACTTGAGGGGCATATACCTGGGCTATCTCCAGGCTTCTTCCCTTTACAGTTACTCTGATCTTCATGATCCTGTCACTTATTCCCTTTACCTCTTCCTTCATTCCATCTCTCACTACTCCTACTCCGCTGCTCCTTCCTTCACTGTTTCCACTCCAGTACAACCAGTACCCTTTCCTCAGTTCTCTGCGACCTTCTCCTTTCCATCTTGTTTCTGCCAAGCCCAGTACATCCAGTTTTCTTCTCTCCATCACATCTACAATCTCCTCCACTTTTCCTGTCAGTGTCTGTTTGTTTAATGTCCCAACTCGTAGTCCATTAGCATAACTGGGTCGTCGTCGTTTGCATCCGTCCTTTCCAAGGCCTGCTCCTGGTTTGAAAGCAAATATTATATCCACTATTGGCTTGCTAGTCCGTATGGGACTTAAAAACTGATTATTATTATTTATTTATTTAATCGAATAGCACTATTACAGAGCACGTAAAATCAATATTTCAAATCTTGCCTCATGTCTTTTTTTTTTCTCTGCCCACATTCGCCTCATCCTCTCTGATCTCTGATTCCGGAACTGTTCAATGTTCCGTGACTACTTTCGTTGTCTTCAGGGTTGACAAAATAGCAGTTTTTTTTTTTTTTTTTTAAACAACATTAAAACAGTTTTTTTTTTGTTGTTTTAAACAGTATGTTTTAATTCTGAACATGTTTTGAACAGTTTAATAAAATGCTGTACTTTTAATACTTAAATATAAATACTTTAGAGATCATCTTGACGAGAGTTGTATGGTAAGTAATAAACCAATGTTTACAACTGAAACTCAGCCAGCAGGGAAATTAGTTACCAGCTGGCATTTTTGGTTGCCATGTTAGAAGTTTTGTCACTGACAATGCTGCCAATATGGGAAAATGAGGGATGAATTGGCAGAAAAAAGATATCAAAGAAATGATAACTTATGGTTGTTCAGCTCACCTGCTTAACTGTTAGCACATGACTTGGAGGTGGTTGGCATTACAGAACATATTAAACAAATTATTAAATACCGGTACTTCAGGAACACTCACTTTGCAGCAGCCAAGTACAAACAGGCTGGCGAAACAGCTCTTGCCCTTCCTACGGATGTATGCTGGAATTCTTTAGCTGATTCTATAGAGTCCTATTTGGGTAACTGGCATGTTATTGTCAAAGTCTGCACTAAAATCGAAGTGCCATTGAACCAATTATAAGTCAAAAGGTAAATGATATCTGACCCATTACGATCATTTAAAAGAAGAAAGGCAATCCAGAAGCAAGGTACATTATCATACCAAATAAAATAATAAAAATGTGGAAGGAGCGTACTGGACTGAATATAACCCAAGGTAATAAGAGACTTAATAAAATACAGGTCTACTGTGAACAAGAACACCAAGAAAAACTCTTAGGGTAACCAAAAGTATATTTAAAACATAGGAACAAATTACAGCCATGTCTTGCCACAAAGGCAATATTAACAAAATTTGATATTGGATAGGCCTAAGTGAAGAATCTAAATTTAAAAGGAAATTCATATGTGAAATTAAAAACTTGCTTGGTACCGAACCAGGCGAAGAGCAGAAAAATCCATGAAATTAATTGATAATACAATTAAAGAAAATGGTAACAATATTTAATTACCTTAAGGTGGTGAAGACCACATAATCAAAATACATTAAGGTCAAGGGAGGACCCCAAACCAAGAAGAAATAATTAATTAAGTTGATAATATGGGAGCTAATTATCAGAGTGACTGGTTCAGTCGAAATCCCAAAAAGTTGTCCTCTAGCAAGAAGAAAAAAAAAAACATCACTATTAATAATGAAAACCAAGAACAATCTCCAAACGTTCTCATGGTAACCATGATATAAGCTGAAAAGACCATACTCAGATGGTAACAAAACAGTATTCCAAGGAATATTCTACATGTCCTATCCGGGAGGAAAGTAAATAAGTTAGTAATTAATAAATAAATAAATTATGAGGTTATAAAACTCGGATAGGACAATCGCAAAAATGAAAGTCAGTTGACCTACAGGGCAGCACGCCTGGGTATGACAAAAAAAACCTTCACCAATTACATGCAATAAAAATAAAATATAGGTAACTGAATTATTGTAGTCATAACTGACAATACGCAATTTTGTTCGATGTTACTCTAAGCAACAACACAACTTACCTAAGAGACACAATTCAACTGGTAATTCCAGCACTAAATAAAAATAGAAGAACGAGCTCTCAACTTCACAAAAGCAATCACAACAAATGATACAAAACTGCACAGTTACCAGTTACTTCCACAACGAATTCAATCACTTAGTACACTTTCAAATTACATACCTTGGTTGGCCGAAACAAATTATTTAAATAAATTTCCCCCCTTTTAAAATAAAAATAAGCTAAGCTCTCCCACGAAGTCGGTTACATTTTCAATAGAATGAAGCTGCCACGAGGCCAAACACCTTTGTCTAGCCGAGCTAGGCTCAACTTGGAGCAACTTTTATAGCCCTTACATCATGTGGCTTCTTCGTCGAGGTTCAGACAATAAACATCTCCAACACTCACACTCCAATGGACACTGCAATACGAAAATGTTAGTTCCGTTGGCTGACACGGAGCGCTCCACCATCACGACACTGGAGTGGAAGAGGTTTACCCGCCATCTAGTAGCGGAGAAAGACAACACAATGCCTGAGTTTACCAAGATAATCTCCAGACGAACGCTGACGTATCGAAGTTCCCATTTACCCTCACAGATGGAGCAGTGTTATCAATTCAGAACAAGCCTAGTCACATATCAATATGAAACAAAATGTTCAAGACTATCTCAAAAAACTTAAGACTGCATCAGTCTCATTAGATAAGATGCAGCGTGATGACTGTACCATTAGGGAAGCAGTAGAGGTTTGTCTTGACCCGCTCTTTTTTTTTTTTTTTTTTCCCCAAAAATTGAAACAATCCCAATGACTTAGGCCGGTATTACACTATCGAAGAAATTTGTCAAAGATCTTTGATAAAATATCTTTTATAAAAGATATGACAGTGTAATGGGGAAATCTTTTATGAAAGGTGGTTTTATAAAATTTCTTTTATAAACTGTATGAGCATCATGGTATCTTTGATAAAATATTCAAACAAAAATGGCGGATCATAACAGCTGGAATATTACCACAACAAATATGCTCATATCAGAGTGTGAAATGCATGAAATGTTACATAATATGTTACATAATGAATGGTATACGATGTAAAACATGAATAACAGATATAAACTGTGGGTAAATATAGCCGAGGCTATATCCGCTGCGCACAAAGGACGCGCATTTCAGGATATAGAGAGGAATTCAATAGTTATATAGGCTGAAATAAGCCGTGAATAGTAGTGCACTGTATGTTATAATAGTTGTATTATAATTTTTCAATTACACTTATGATAGTACAAACGAGTGTAAATAAGCACTTTATCCTTACCGGTACGTAATGCATCTAACCAACCATTACATGGCAGTGCCTAGTTAGCGGAATGGGTAGAGCGCTCGACTGAGGTGCGAGGGGACCTGGGATCGAATCCCACACAAGGCATAACTTTTTACTTCGTATGTTTCAATTTTCTTTGCTCGGGCAGTGGTTTTTTCGAATGTCACCATCATTCATTTCATCATAATTCTAAATAATTAAATATTAGTCGCCTCCGTAGCGTAGCGGTCAGCATGGTTAGCTGCCGCCCCGGAGGTCCTGGGTTCGATTCCCGGCTCTGCCACGAAATTTGAAAAGTGGTACGAGGACTGGAACGGGGTCTACTCAGCCTCGGGTGGCCCAAATGAGTAGAGGGGGTTCGATTCCCCCTCAGCCATCATCGAAGTGGTTTTCCGTAGTTTCCCACTTCGTCTTCAGGTAAATGCCGGGATGGTACCTTCTTCAAGGCCACGGCCGCCTCCTTCCCTCTTCCTTGCCTATCCATCCTACCCATCCCTTACCTTCCCTCATGAGGCCCCTGTTCGCTTTGCAGGTGAGGCCGCTTGGGCGAGGTGCCAATCCCACCTCACCAGTTGTATCCCTTCAGATTCGATGTTCCCAGCTCTAGGACACTGCCCATAGAGGCGGTAGTGGTGAGTTCCCTCGCTGAGTCCGTGGGTTCCACCAACCTGGAGGGTAAACGACTTTAAAAAAAAAATTAAAAAATATATATATATTAATGTAATTTTTTAAGTGCTCGTACTGCAGCTGGTTCACCAAGATTTTACTCGTAATACACTTTAACGTGGGCAACCCACCCATAGACGTTCACTTTATCTTTCCGTTTCATTTATATACCCTTATTGCCACCACAGAATTTCAACTACCGTAATACAGTAAAGTGAACAGGGAACTGTCCTTCATCCATTTTGCTGAACTATGATAAAATATTTGATGTAGTGTAATGGTGTGATTATTTCTTTGTATAACTTTATAAAAGTTCAGTTTTATAAAATATTTCATAATTTCTTTGACAAATTTATTTGATAGTGTAATACCGGCCTTAAAGAAATTCATGAAATGATTTAAAACCGCTGTAACTGACACCCATCTTCTTGCCAATCTCATAGATCCATGCTATCAAGGACAGAGACTGAATGAAGAACAATATCATTCTGCTATGGAGTATATTGAAGCTTACCACCCAGATGCAATGCCTGCCCTAATTAAGTACAAAGCAAAATGTTCACCCTTCAAGGAATACCTGCTTGGTCCTGCAATACTAAAAGAAATTAAACCCCTGACATGGTGGGTGGCACTGCAGAATAACATTCATCACACAACTTCAGGCCTAGCACATCAGCTGAATAGTGCAGTTGCTTCATCAGCTGGGATAGAACATCTTTTCTCCACTGTTGGGTTGGTGCATAGCAAAGTCAGGAATAGGTTAGGGACTGAGAAGGCTGCCAAACTAGTTTGTGTTTTTCATGAACTCAACAAGAAACCTGTTGAATAAAGACAAAGGTGCAGTGACATTTGGATTTATAATATTTTAAATACATCCCTATATTTTCTGATGGATGTTCGCTTGCAAAAATTTTTTACAAGGATATCAAAACCATTACAAAATCACACTTTAAACTTTATATTATTATGTAAAACCTTCAGTAGAAGGCAGAGAAGACCACTGTTCTCTACTGTATTGCAAAATGATTAATTAATAATATGAAAACCAAAAAAAAATTATTCTAAAGAAACATATTTTAGACGGTTGTTTGAAGCATTGAGTTTAAAACTAATTTTAAACAATGTGCATTGTTTTAAACAGTTTTAAACATGCCAACCCTGGTTGTCTTTCTTGTTCATGTTCCGTGGCTGCTTTCGTTGTCTTTCTTGTTCCCCCCTGAAGATCGCTTTGAAATTTGTCCCGAAAAATAAATTCCTATTATATGTATCTGTAATGTCAATGTCGGCTTCCTTCAGATCCTTTAATGTACCATGCTGGTTGAACTTTAAGTTTTAAAATTTTATTGAAAATTTGTTTTGTTAGCCTATCATTATTCATTCTATTTAAATGCCCAAAAAATGACTGATTATATAATACAGTTCATAACATTATCCGTGATTACAATAAATGGTGTCCATACAGTGGAACCTCGTTAGTACGCTTTTAAAGGAACTGAAAAATTTGGACGTAAAAAGCGGGAAAACCTACTAACTGAAAAATAATAATTAAACCTCATTAACTTGTTTCAGTGAGGGAAAAGTATAAAACGTGTAAATCGGAAGTACATACTATCGAATATATAATTTTAAACAACCTACAGAATTATTGTATTACAGAACAAGTTCACACATCATGGAGAAATGAGAGCAAGGAAAACAAGGGGGATATTTACTATACTGTGAATTCAAATACTGTAGTAAGAGTTGAAATATTTAATGTTGCATCTAATTTTTGACAGTGTGTTCATGATTTCTGTCTAATTGCCCGCTATGTTATTTTTCGTTTTGGCGGCGGTGCTTTCCTCCACGCAGCCAGCCCAAGAAAGAAAGAATAAAAAGAAGTGTTTGAATTGTAATTTTGTATCATCTAGGTCATATGCCCTTCATGATAATAATAGGCTAGTGAGAAAGGAAACGATTACTAAACGAACATGGTGAAATTTTAAAACTGATATACGTAATTCAGATTTCTACCTTTGATATCTTCCTAGTCTCAAACTTATTTGCTGCTTAGACGGATACTTATTGCATCTAGAGAATGAGCTGTAGGCGTACTGCTCGGATCCCAGGTCTGTGGATCGCATGGATGACGATATAGCCTATGATGACAGACGTGTGGGGTTCCCGGTCCTTGAGTAGTAACAGACCAAATACATTGGGGCGTTCACAAATGTTCACCGAATTTCATTTGCTGAAATGACTCGCGTGCTGTCAGTCATTTGTTGCCTATTGTAAAAGGGATTTACTAAGCCAGAAACCTTCCCTGGAGTGCACACAACAACTCGCCCAAGTTTCATTGCAATCGATGATGGTATTTGAACGCATAAGGGACTTGAAATGATTCGTGGTCGAGACACCGGTGTGACGGAATTTTAGCCCGAAGGGTATCTTTAACGTGCCAGTAAATCGACTGACAAGGCCTCCTCGTATTTGTGCACCCTCAAATGCCAACTGGCTGTGCCAGGATTCGATCCTGCAAACTTGGCCACAGCCGGCGAGAATGTTACTGCTGAGCCACGCAGCCAGTCAAAGAAAGAAAGAAAGAATAAAAAGAAGTGTTTGAATTGTAATTTCGTGGTGCCAGTTCCATGAACCTGAGAGGAATGTGGACTGCATGGATGACGGTATAGCCTATGATGACAGACATGTGGGGTTCCCAGTCCTTGCGTAGTAGCAGACCAAATACATTGGGGTGTCCACAAATGTTCACCGAAGTCCACTTGTTGAAACGACTCGCATGCCATTTATTTCAAAATGGATTTTCATATTCGGAAAACTCCTACTCTTGCGCTACCTATTGTAAATACCATTCCCGGAGTGTGCACAACAATTCACTAAGGTTTAATCGCAATCGGATGAATGGTATATAAACGCATGATGGACTTGAAACGATTCGAGTGCAGTCACTCATTTGTTGAATCTAGTTGTTCACTACCTATTGTAAAATGGATTTACTATGCCAGAAACGTTCTCTGGAGTGCACACGACAACTCACCCATGTTTCATCACAATCGGTGATGGTATATGAACACACAAGGGACTTGAAACCTTTCACGCGCCATGACCGTATTCAAACAGACAGCCAAGCTTGAGTTCAGGTTTAAGAACTGCACTTTACCACTGACCCATGCTAGCTGGTAAAAATAGAAATAGAAGATAATTGGTGTGAAGTGATTGATAGACAACCGTATAGGCTGCATAACAGCTGTGGTGAGGCAGCATGTCACCTCGTGATGAATCAGCAAGCCATTCTCACACCTGGCATTGCGGTGTCATAAGTATACAGATCGTGCAATTGGGTTACTGTGGGATTTAAGTCTTCCTGTTAAGTCCCTCACCCTTTTGTGTTACATAAATAATTTGTAGCTAGAAACCTTCCCTGGAGTGCACACAACAACTCACCCAAGTTTCATCGCAATCGGATGTATGGTATATGAACGCATAGGGGACATACATACTAACAGACAGACAAACTATCACGTATTACCCTTTCACGAATTGATTGCCGGCGGTCGAGATGGGAACTATTCTTTGTTTACTTGTCACACGTCAGCGTGCTTCGTTGGCAGGTTCAGTTACGCGAGTAGGATATGACTCAGCTCCAGTAGCCTTAGTCATCGTTTAACTGTCCGTGGTGACATGAGCTCCTGAGCTTGACTTATGTGCAGAATGCATTCTGTCATCACTGTGTTCCCCACTTCGCCCCACGAGGCACCTGCTACAACAAACACTGGCGCAGCCACGCTCAGCGGCAATCAAATCTTAAATGGGTAATAACATTGATTTTTATATAATACTAGCTGAAGTACCCGTGCTTCGCTACGGGTCGTAAAGAAATTAAAATGTGAAGGTGACAGTTAAAACAGGGGATAGGCGAGGTGCTGCGCAGAGGGAGATTAAGGATGGAACATTTTGTCCAACTACACCGCTCTGCCTTGACCGTGTTTTATAGCACACATTTAGGTTTTACTCGCTAACGGTTGGAGATACATTTCGGATAGAAAATGCAATTTTTAACCTCGTACATGCCATCAAAAGTTTGCTATTTCTTAGCATTCTCTTTTTATTTGAAATGGAAATATGAAAGTTTAAGACCAAAGGGTAGAGTGACGTCACTAAAATGGTCGCCATCTTTAAAAGTGCAAAGTATTGAAATCAATAGTAACCTATATGTTAACCTGGTAAATCTGCTACTTCCATGTAAAATTCATGTAAATCGGACCAGTGGTACTTGCGTGATTGAGTAATACACAGACACACACACACCATCTCATTTTTAGTCTCGCTTCGCTCGCGTCATAGTCGTGTCATATTGTTATTCAATGAAATGCAGGTTTAACCCCATTAACACCCCTTTAGAACCTGAATATCCAAAAATCCCTCCTTAGTAGATGTTTTCGACACACGACAAACATATCCTCAAAATATCACTCTTCTAACATTAATAGTTTTGGTTGGTCGATGAGAGTGAACATCCAAAAATCCTTCCTTAGTGGACGTTTTTCTTCCAGAATTTCACCCCTCCCCATAGGCCCCTTAAATTGGATTTTTGAAAAGACGGTCGAACACCTATTTATTTATTTTATTTATTTATTTTTTTATTTATTTATTTATTTTTAAGCTGATTGATTTCCTCCGAGTTTCAAACTCCTCGCCTATGTCGTTTAAGAGATACAGGCTCCATTAAGAATCTTTCAACCCCCACTTTTCATCCCTTTCACCTCATAATATACACTATATCGAAAAACCATTAGACATGTGTCAGCTTATTTTTAATGATTAGTATATATGCCAAGTATCAATCCCCAAATGAAACCACTCGTGAGATATTGTTATTCAATGAAATGCACGTTTACCCCCTTAACACCTATTTAGAACCTGAATATTCAAAACTCTTACCTTAGTGGACGTTTTCGACATAAAACGAACATATCCCCAAAATGTCATGTTTCCAACTTCAATAATTTTGGCTGGGCGATGATGAGTGAGTGAGTCAGTCAGGACATTTTCTTTCATTTATATTTGATAATTTCACCCCTCCACATGAACCCCTTAAATTGGATTTATGAAACAAATGGTCGAACACCTATTTACTTATTTAAAGCTGATTTCCCCCTGAGTTTGATGAGTGAGTAAGTGAGTCAATCAGTTAGGACACTTTCTTTCCTGTTTTATCACCCCAGAATTTCACCCCTCTCCAAGGGCCCCTTAAATTGGATTTATGAAAAAACGGTCGAACACATATTTACTTGTATTTTAAGCTGTTTTATCCCGCCGAATTTCAAACTTCTCGCCTATGTCGTTTAAGAGATACACGCTCCGTTAAGAATCCCTCAATCCCCAATTTTCACCCCTTTCACCTCATAATATACACGACATCGATAAACCTTTAGATATATGTCTGATTATTTTTAATGATTAGTTTATATACCGAATATCACATCCCCAAAGAAACAACTCATGAGATATCGTTATTCAATGAAATGCACGTTTACCCCCTTAACATCTCTTTAAAACCCGAATAAATAAAAATCATTCTTTAGTTGACGTTTTGACATACAGCGAACATATTCCCAAAATTTCATTTTTCCAACATTAATAGTTTTCGCTGGGCGCGATGAGTGAGTGAGTCAGACAGGACATTTTCTTTCAATTATTTTTACCAGAATTACACCCCTCCCCATGGTCCCCTTAAATTGGATTGATGAAAAAACGCTTGAACACCTATTAAGTTATTTTTTTTTAGCTGTCTGTTTCCCCTGAGTTTGATGAGTGAGTTAGTCAGTCAGTCAGGACACTTTCTCTCCTTTTCCCCCCCAGAATTTCACCCCACCCCATTGGACCTTTAAATTAATTTATGAAAAAACGGTCGAACACCGATTTACTTAATTTTTTAGCTGATTTTTTTTCGCTGAGTTTCAAATTTCTCGCCTATGTCGTTTAAGAGATAGGCCTACACGCTCCGTTAGGAATCCTTCAACCCCCAATTTTCACCCCTTTCACCTCATAATAATACACCACATCGGAAAACCCTTAGACACATGTCTGCTTATTTTTAATGATTAGTTTATATGCCGAGTATCACATCCACAGATGAAACCACTCGTGAGATATTGTTATTCAATGAAATGCAGGTTTAACCCCCTTAAGACCCCTTTAGAGCCTGAATATCCTAAAATCCTCCCTTAGTGTACGGTTTTGAGATACAACGAACATATCCCCAGAATGCCATGGTTCCAACTTCAATATTTTTGACTGGGCGATCATGAGTGAATGAGTCAGGACATTTTCTTTCATTTTTTCCTTCAGAATTTCATCCCTCCCGATGAACCCCTTCAATATGATTGATCAAAAAAACTGTCGAACAGCTATTAACTTACTTTCAAGCAGTTCCCCCTCCCCCCTGAGTTTGATGAGTGAGTCAGTCAGTCAATCAGTTAGGACACTTTATTTCCTGTTTCTCCCCACCCCCCCCAGAATTTCACCCCTCCCCATGGGCCCCTTAAATTGGATTTATGAAAAAACTGTCAAACACATATTTACTTTTTTTTTTTTGCTGATTTTTTCCGCTGAGTTTCAAACTCCTCGCCTATGTCGTTTAAGAGATACACGCTCCGTTAGGAATCTTTCAATTCTTACTTTTCACCCCTTTCACCTTATAATATACACCACATCGAAAATCCCTCAGAGACGTGTCTTCTTCCTTTTTAATGATGAGTTTATATGTCGTGTATCATATCCCCCAATGAAACCAATCGGGAGATATTGTTATTCAATGGAATGCAGGTTTAACCCCCTTAAGACCCCTTCAGAACCTGAATATCCGAAAATCCTTCCTTAGTAGACCGTTTTGACATACAATGAACATATCCCCAAACTGTCATGTTTCTAACTTCAATAATTTTGTCTGGGCGATGATGAGTGTGTGAGTGAGTGAGTCAGGCAGGTCATTATCTTTCAATTTTCTTTTTTCAGAATTTCACCCCTCCCCATGAACCCCTTAAATTTGATTTAATAAAAAAAAACTGTCGAACAGCTATTTACTTACTTTAAAGCAGTTTTTTCCCCCTGAGTTTGATGAGTGAGTGAGTCAGTCAATGAGTTAGGACACTTTCTTCCTGCCCCCCCCCTCCCCTTCCCCCAGAATTTCACCCCTCCCCATGGGCCCCTTAAATTGGATTTATGAATAAACGGTCAAACACATATTTACGTAATTTGTATGCTGATTGTTTTCCGCTGAGTTTCAAACTCCTCACCTATGTCGTTTAAGAGATACACGCTCCGTTAGGAATTTTTCCATCCCCACTTTTCACCCCTTTCACCTCATAATATACACCACATCGAAAAACCCTCAGACTCGTGTCTTCTTATTTTTAATGATGAGTTTACGTGCCGAGCCCCCGTGTGGGTGCGGGATAGAATACACCCTCGGTATGCCCTGCCTGTCGTAGGAGGCGACTAATAGGGCCGACATGGCCGAATAACTTGCCAGTTTTGATTTGTTCAGACCCCCTGTGGATGGGGAGGGCAGAATTCATCCACGGTATCCCCTGCCTGTCGTAAAAGGCGACTTAGAGGGGGCCTTATAAAGGTCGATTTTGGTTTTCTGGTCCCAGCTCTGGTTTGACCAATAGAAACAAACATGCATGCTGTTAGGGGAAGGGCCACCAGCTTGGCCATCTGGCCAGAAAGCCTAGACGGTATGCCCCATCCCGTCAGGTGGGTGCGCCATGTACCCTACAGTAGTATCCGCCTTACAACGAAGGTCCCTGCATGGCCGAATACTGGAGCTGCATAAATCCTGTGCATGCCGAGGGGGAAGTGCCTGTTCGAGGCACTGGGACCCCGGGCAATATCTGCTATGCCAGGTAGGTATTGCCTTGGCTGGGTGGCGCCCACAGTGATAGCCCCCGTTCGGAGTGGGCAGTATTCGGGGAGGATTTCGTCCGGGATGCCTAGTAAGCGATCACGGACACCTGTACAGGGTGGCACCCTTAAAAAGCCGTCTCTGGAGTGTCGCGCTAATCCCAAGGTGTATACGCCTTGGGATGAAGCCTTTAATAAACGATTTGCGACAGACAGATCACCTCGCTACCTGGTAGCTACCAGGACAGACGGGGATGATTTCAAGCTCGTAAAATCGATCATTTTTGCTGAGGAAATCGAGGGGAAATTTGGTGATCTTAACGGGATTTCCAAGCTCCGGAACGGGCAGCTCTTGCTGCATACCGTTAGCCGGCAGCAAACCGAAGCGTTGCTGGAATGCACGCAATTCGGCGAAATCCCCGTTAAGATCACAAAGCACGAAACGCTGAATGAGGTCCGTGGAGTTATTTTCCATCGTGACCTCATTTTAAATAGCGATGCTGAACTGTTGCGGGATCTGGGGAAGAGAGGCGTCACAAAGATTAGGCGCATCACCCGAAAGATTGGGGAGAGGAGCGTCGATACCGGCGCTTTTATTCTCCATTTTGAAGGTGATGTTGTACCTAAGCAGGTGAAGGTCACATCATACAACTGCGATGTGCGACCGTACATCCCTCCACCAATGCGCTGTTACCAGTGCCAGAGATTCGGGCATGTTTCCGCCAGGTGTACTGCGAAGGCCGTATGTAGAGAGTGTGGCAAGGGGACACATGAGGGTGACGAGAGGTGTACGCCTCCCCCGATATGTCCCAACTGCCAAGGAAGTCACTCTCCACGGTCAAAACAGTGCCCTGAATTCATTATGGAAGCCAAGATCCAGGAAATCAGGACTCTTGACAGGCTTTCATATCACGACGCTCGCAAGAGGTACCGTGATATGAATGCCCCCGAATTTCGGGTATCGTTTGCAGCTGCAGCGACGCCCTCAATCACCCCTGCCGTTAAAGTTTCCAGTGCAGTACCCTCGATGTCCTCTTTTAGCACGAGCTTGAAATCTCCCCTCGCTGTACCAGCGAGCACTGTCAGCCCGAAGGAGGTCCCAAATCCTTCTTCGGCCACGGTTAAGAAGGCGCCGGTTTTAACACCTAAACCGGCGAATTCGGAGAAGAAGTCCTCTTCTTCTCCGAAACGGTCGGCGAACAAGTCTTCCCCAGCTAAAGGGGGAAAGAAGACTTTGCCGACCAGGGCTGGTCCTTCTTCCAGCCCACCTATTACGAAAAATATAGGGGAGAAGAGGGAGACGGTTCGTCGCCGTCTCTCTCGCCCTCCTGCTGACGGGGTGGCTAATGTCTCTGCTGGCCAATCCGCTCCCACTACCACCAAGGGAGCGAAGCCTGCTGAAGGCAAGCCCGTCCGTATGGAGGAACTCCCCTATAGAAAAGAAAATAGATCGGCGGAGGAGAGGGGAACGGTTCAGCGCCGTTTCTCTTCCTCTCCTAAAGGCAGGGCTGCTCACGTATCTGCTGGCCATCCCGCTCCCACCACTACCAGTGGAGCGGTGCCAGCAGGAGCGACCTTGTTTTATAAGGACCCGGCGTCTGTGGGGAAGGGACCATCTACTTCCCCAAACACACGTCGGCGCCGATCCAAGAAGAAATCTCTTCGGGGCGTGTCGGGGACAGACACCCAGTCTTCGGACCGGGAGAAAGTCCCTCGACACCGCTCTCGCTCTTCCCCAAGAGCGAGACTCGTGAGGTCCGACGACGACCGCGCGCAACCCAGGAGAGCGCCCGCTCCATTTTCTTCGTCTTCGGACGGAGATGTGGAGATTGAGGTGTGCTCTCCTGCCCCATCATCTCCAACTAGAGATGGGGAAGGGTGGCAAACGGTCAAGCATAAGTAGAAGACCCACTTCTACTTAAGTCCACACCATGGCACTATTACAATGGAACTGTAATAGCTATTCTGTTCATCTCGCTGAGTTACGACAATTAATATCTTCGTTTTCGGCTACCATTGTCTGTCTTCAGGAATCCAGGTTTCGTCCTGGACATGAGACAACAATGCGTCACTTCAAACTCTTCTCTAAAGACCGGATGGACGGAGCTGTGGCCGCTGGTGGCGTCTGCACTCTCGTTCACTCTAGCCTCTTTAGTGAAGAGGTGCCGTTGCGTACTCAGCTAGAGGCAGTTGCAGTTCGTACTTCGTTGCCAGTAATGGCAACAGTATGTAACGTGTATATCCCGCCTGATTCTCAGCCGGATTACGACCAGCTGGTGGATCTAGTCTCTCAGCTCCCCCCTCCTTTTCTCCTTCTGGGAGATGTTAATGCCCACAACACCATCTGGGGCTCCGCTACCACTAGCGGTAAAGGGAGAGATTTTGAGAGGCTGATCAGGCGGCTGGACCTGTGTCTGTTGAACACAGGGGAGCCTACGCACTTCTCTATTGCACACGGTACTTATTCAAGTATCGATATTACCCTGTGCAGTCGTGCGCTGGTTCCCCTGCTACAGTGGGGTGTACACGATGACCTTTGTAATAGTGACCATTTTCCAATTATCGTTACTCTTCCGAACCAGAGAGCCATCGAGTTACCAAGTCGATGGCTTCTCCGTCGGGCTGATTGGCCAACTTTCACGGCACGTGCGGTGTTTGCCAAAGATATCTTTGAGAGTGTCGACGATCATACCATTCACATAACGAATGGTATTTTGACTGCTGCTGAGGAAACAATACCTTCCTCATCCGGCAACTCACGCCGGAAGCTTGTCCCTTGGTGGACAGCCGAGATTGCAGCAGCCATTAAAGATCGTCGACGTGCTTTCAAATGCTATCGGAGGCAAAACACTATGGCCAACCTTATCACCTTCAGAAGGATGCGTGCTAGAGCCCGATATCTGATTCGGGAGAGTAAGAAATCGACATGGGAAAAGTATGTGTCGTCCATGATGGCGCATACTCCTTCATCTCAAGTGTGGACTAAGCTTCGTCGGATCTCCGGACACCCGACATCACTATCGATACCCGGAGTGTCCATCAATGGAGACATCATCACGGACCATCTCGCCATTGCCAACAGCATTGGCTCGCACTTCTCCGATGTATCCTCCTCCGGGAGTTACGATCCTACATTTCTGACTCTGAAGCGGGAGGCAGAGACTCACCCCTTGTCCTTTGCCACTGCTGCTTCGGAGTCCTATAATGTACCATTCTCTGAATGGGAACTGCGCAGTGCGCTTGCACTGTGCAGGGATACGGCTCCTGGACCGGATAACATACATAATCAAATGTTAAAACATCTGTGCGAATCCAGTATTAAAAAACTGTTGATCCTCTTCAATCGTATATGGATTGAAGGGGAGTTTCCATCTCAATGGCGAGAGGGGATCGTGATACCGATTCCCAAGGCTGGAAAGGATCCCAAGTTTGTAAGCAGCTATAGGCCCATTTGTTTGACAAATGGCCTATGTAAGCTGCTCGAAAAGATGGTGAACCGTCGACTGGTGTGGTTCTTGGAGGATAAAGGTCTCCTGTCTGAGTACCAATGTGGATTTCGCTCTCATAGGTCCACCACTGACCATCTGGTGCGACTTGAGAGCGCCATACAGGAGGCTTTTTTCCGAAAGCAGCACCTAGTCACGGTTTTCTTTGACCTCGAGAAAGCCTACGACACCACATGGCGCTACGGGATCCTTTCCACCCTTCACAAGTGGGGACTCCGTGGTAACTTACCGACTTTCATTGCGAATTTCATGTCCGTCCGACTCTTCCGTGTAAGGATCGGTAGGACATTATCGCAGTACTATACCCAAGAAAATGGAGTTCCTCAGGGTTCAGTGCTGAGTGTCACCTTGTTCGCGATTGCCATTAATGGCATTGTTGCCGCCGCCGGGTCCGCGGTAGTTCCATCGCTGTATGTAGACGATTTAGCTCTGCATTACAGCTCTGGAAGTATGGCAGTCGTGGAACGACAATTGCAGCTAGCCATCAACCGGGTCGACAGGTGGGCTCACGACCGGGGTTTTCGTTTTTCAGCAGCGAAAACCTCCGTCGTCCATTTTTGTCGGCTACGGAGGCTACATTTACACCCTGAACTACATCTCAGGGATGCTGCGTTGCCGTTGGTTGACACTTATCGCTTCCTGGGGCTCCATTTTGACAGCAAGTTAACGTGGCAGCACCATATACGGCAATTGAAAATGACATGTCTCAGGAAACTGAACATGCTCAGGTTTCTTAGTGGCACTACGTGGGGGGCTGACCGTGCGGTGCTGCTACGGTTCTACCAAGCCCTCGTCCTGTCCCGGCTAGACTATGGTTCTGCGGCATACGGTTCAGCAAGGCCGGCAACCTTGAAAATGCTGGACAGTATCCACCATAGTGGCGTTAGGCTGGCTACCGGTGCCTTCCGGACCAGCCCGATACCCAGCCTACTCGCCGAATCGGGAGTTCCACCTTTAAATTATAGACGCCAACATATGCTGTTAGCATATGCTGCCAATGTGCGTCAAATGCCGCAACACCCGACCTATCAAGCTCTCTTCGGTACCCAAAACCACCAGGGGTACGCCAACCGGCCTCGTGCCACTCGGCCGGTTGGTATTAGACTTGATAGCTCGTGTACCGAAATAGGAGTGGCTGTAGGTCCCTGTATGATCCGGACATCTAGCGAGGTGCCTCCGTGGCAAGTCCCGCGTCCGGAAATTCGGTTAGATCTGCACCGAGGTCCTAAGGTGAACACGGATGCCTCCGTTTACCGGAGGCAGTTCCACAGCATAGTTCACCAATTTCCGGACGCTGGCATTCTATACACGGATGGTTCGAAGGTGGACGAGAGGGTGGGTTGTGCTTACGTTATTGATGGTGCAAATACCAAGATCTCCTTGCCTGAGGCCTGTAGTGTGTTTACTGCGGAGCTCGTTGCCATCTATGAAGCTCTGCAGTTTGCACTACGGGATGCTCGAATCCACTTTCTCGTGTGTACCGACTCTTTGAGTTCGTTGCAGTCAATTGCTACATGTTTCCCGCAACACCCCCTAGTGCAGCGAATCCACGACCTACTAGCCGGGCTGTGCCACGCTGACACTCGAATCACCTTTCTGTGGCTTCCAAGCCACATGGGAATTGCGGGAAATGAGTTAGCAGATCAAGCTGCAAAAGAGGCGGTATCACTACCACCTCGACCAATGGAGGTACCCGCTAGAGATATTCGCTCTCAGTTACGCCTACAAGTTCTGGCTTTTTGGGAGAGTCAGTGGCTAGCTGACCCACTGCCCAGTAAACTGAGAGCGATCAAGGGAACTACTCGCGTTTGGCGGAGCTCCTTCCGGGCCCGGAGAGAGTCCGTCATTTTGTGTAGGCTAAGGATAGGTCATACAAGATCCACCCACTCGTACCTAATGAGAAGGGAAGACCCCCCACTTTGTACCTGTGGAGCCGTATTCACCGTGGCCCACATTTTCACCGAGTGTGTGGATCTTGCTGAGTTACGAAGAAACCTTGGTTTGCAGACGACACTCAAACTTATATTAGCCGATGACGCGGTGGCTGCTGATCGCGTTATCCGCTTTATAAGTGAGAGTGGGTTAGGGCCAGCAATCTAAATTTTCCAGTGAACTTTGACTCAACGACTTGTTCGTTTTTGAATGATAATGTTTTGTTTTTTCCGTAATTTTTGTTTATTTTTATATATTTTTTTTTTAAATTTTTTTTATTTAATTCTTTGTTTTTGTTTTATTAATTTTTGGTCTTTTTAAATTTAGATGTCCACCTCAAAATTTTAAATTCAATTCAAAATTTGTATTCTTTAATCTGTGTTAAGAGGGGCAGATGACCTCGTAGTTCCGCCCCTTAAAACAACAATAACTAACTAACTAACTTACGTGCCGAGTATCACATCCCCCAATGAAACCAATCGGGAGATATTGAAATTCAATGAAATGCAGGTCAACCCCCTTAACACCCCTTTAGAACCTGAATATCCAAAAATCCTATCTTAGGGGGCATTTGCGGCCCTTTGGGAAGCTGCATACCAAATTTCATTCCAATCCGTCGGTGGTTTCTGAGATTTCGTGATGAATGAATGAGTGAGTGGTATTTCACAAATATATATAGTAGATGATAGTGTCAAGTCTTTGTTATGCTAAACTCGGTTGACAGTGCTGTGTGAGTAGGTGAGTAACTAACGGGATTTCAAGTAAAGATCCTCTTTTTCTATACAGGTAGTGCAGAGCAGAACTGGCATCCAGTCGGCCGTGTCTCGACTTTAGCTATGTTGCCATGGAAACTATCTGGCTTGCCATTCCTTCATGAGTATATTTTATGATTTGATTAGCCTGTGCTTGAGTGCAAAAGGGCCGAAATCAGAAGATTGAGAAAGACTATCGAAAATTCATGTAGCCAGCGGTTCCTTCTGGATCCTAAACTATATGTATGCAAAATTTGGTTGAGATTGGTGGTACGGTGTAGATTTGTATACGGAACAGACCCACATACATACCCACATACAGACTTTCACTTTTATATATAAGATATAGATAATTTTGATATTTGCTACTGGTGTCAACAGAAAGACACGCTAGAAACCACTAACCAAACTCGTAAGGTGTTTTCAATGTGGCGACGCAGTAAAACAACAATACGGGGTGTGTCATCAGCTGTTTTGCTGACGCTCCTCACGTTAAATAAGTAATTGTTAGATTAGAACACGTCGAGATCTGGTATTGTCAGATGAGCTGACGACAGAAGACAAAACAAAGAAGGCCAACAGTCGAACTCTTGCCTGATTGGATTGTATGGGTATGGGTCATGGTGTTAACAGACATTGTTAAGAGCTTCCTAGAGACGGGCATCGCAAATGCATTGAAGGATGATGCAGTATGGTATGATGATGCACGCGAGAGTAGCTCGGAGATTGGCAAATCTTACGTTTTTTCGGGAATACGGTATTTTGCTCACAAATCCCCGCATATATCTCGCACCAAAAATTTTCACACTTATTTTCGGTAAAAAAAGTGAGTTATATGTGAGCCGTTACATACTTTCTTCTCCATTATTTCAATACGACACAACAAAATTATCACTAGTTTTCACAACTTCTTCGATAGTGTATTTGCGTAAATACTCACTCGCATAAACATTCGGTACAGTTAGCTCGATACGTAATGCTACTTCCTATTGACACCTTGTCTTCTCAGAAAACTAAACTTGCTGAATACACAAATCCATAAATAGGCACAATTGGTCCTAACCCATTTACCAACTTGACAAGCAAAGTTTCACTATCATACCTGTTGATGAGGATGGAGCATACGAGATCAGACAGAGTAAATTTGGAAAGCCAGGTGGATGGAGAAAGACTTGTAGGAAGACCTAGAACCCGAGGATGGACAGTGGATGATGTTCTCCATGACAAGTTGTATATGGACAGGTTGAAGTGGAAGAGGCTCATAAACTGTACCCGGGAAACTGGAATTGTACAATGATGATCTGTTATTTCGCAATCCTCGCCCACCTGTTGGCCTGAATGTTATCTCTGAGCAGATCGGCTGACATTCCTCCAGGGGTGAAGAAAGAATGCTTTCAGGGCTGACGAAAATGCAATCGTACTAAGCAATGGGTAGCAAAATATGCAGCGTGATAAATGAGGTACTTTTACATTATTTTCATTAGATAAGAATCAGGACTTGAAAATTATGTGATATGCGATAAAACGTACTAATGAGGGACGTGTTACCAAGGTTCTACTCTATATATTAATCACATGTAATTTATTTCAGGTTACTTTTTCACATATTCCAGTAATTGGAATTATTTTGTGTTGACGAACTGAAAGTTAAGGTGAACAGAGCGAAGTGTGTGCGAGACTGCATCCATAGTAAGTCATTAATGAGTTATTTTATTCTTTGACGACAATTTGTCTATCAGAATTATGCTGCAATAACATTACACTAGGTCAATTATAGATGGCATAATCTTGTGCCATTCGGTGTAGTGGATAGAATATAGAACATTAGATACAGGAAATTACAAGTGCCAGTAAGTAGTGATGTGGAACAAGTGGTAAGGTTTAAAAAAAAAAAAAAAAAAAAAAAGTGGTAAGGTGGTGACTATTTGTAAATGAAGGTGGCCTGTCGTCAAAACCCCGCACTTTGTACCTGTGGAGCCGTATTCACCGTGGCCCACATTTTAAATGAGTGTGTGGATTTTGCTGACGTACGAAGAAACCTTGGTCTGCAGATGACTCTCAAACTTATTGACGTCAGAAAAGTTGGATGGCGCAGCCACGCGGTAGAATGTTGAAGCTGTAACATAGTGACTGGTGAGCATGGTGAAGCATTGACGTCGTGATGGAAACAGAAAGGAATTTGTCAAATTCGAGGAGGTACTGCTCTGTATACGGTTGCAAATCGTATAAAGTGGGTACGAAATCTCTTCACTACTTTCCTGTACAAAAAGTTCAGAGAGAAAGATGGGCTTCGGCGCTGTCAATTGGAAAACTTGTTACACGTTACATGACAGTGTGCAGTCTGCATTTTTGTGAAGATGACTTCTTTCCACAGCATAAGCCCCGGTACTGTTGATTATTGATAGTTATTGTCTCTAATTTGTATTCACAAGGATTTAGCTACATCAAAAATACTGATAAACTTGTAGCCTAATACTTCTGTGCCGTAGGCCTACATAGAATGTAATCTGCTCTTCGTAAACTTATTTTAGGGGTTCTTCCGATTGACAATAGCCGAATGGTTAGAAAACTTAAGAAAAATGCTGTTCCTAGCCTTAATTTGCCAGAGAATTTATATTCTTGCCCTTGAACAGCAAGTATGTAGGTCAATATTTGCAATATTGAAGTATGATTTGGCTTAAATTGTGTTCTTGGCTATGATCTCCTTACTGTTGAATTTAGTTGATTAATGTGTAAAATCTTAGTTTTAAGTACCGGTTTGGTGACCCATCATCCCAGGCAGGCCGGTAACACCTATACTACTCTGGCAGATAGGTCACTAACCGTAATTTGGAAGTTATAGTGATGTTAAGTATACATATGCGGTAATGTAGCAGGAGACCTGATCGGCCTAGGCTATTCTAACTTTAATTAGTTCCCATTTCAGGGTTTTTCAGTGCGAATAGTTGTTTTGAAAGTTGTACAACAGTAAGGAGAGTATGTTTTCTAGAGGTTTTATTTGGTATTATGGTTTATGTCGAGCTGAGGAGTGAATTTGATTTGGCTAAAAGTGTAGTTTTTGATCTGTTCCGTTTGCTTATGACAAGTTCAAATGGGGACTCCAGCTTTGTTAAATATCTGTATTTTAAATATTTAATTAAATATATCGATAAAGCCTCCGTGGCTTAGGCGGCAGCACGCTGGCCTCTCACCGCTGGGTCCGTGGTTCAAATCCCGCTCACTCCATGTGAGATCTGTGCTGGACAAAACGGAGGCAGACAGGTTTTTCTCCGGGTACTCCGGTTTTCCCTGTCAACATTTCATTCCAGCAACTCTCTCCACTATCATTTCATTTCATCTGTCATTCATTTAATCATTGCCCCAGAGGAGTGCGTCAGGCCTCGGCAGCCGGCACACTCCATATCCTCGCCGCTAGATGGGGGCTTCATTCATTCCATTCCTGACCCGGTCGGAGACTGGAAGCAGGCTGTGGATTTTCATTTTCAATTAAATATATCGATAAAGAGGATGCCTCCATTTTAACTTGCCTGTGGCAAGAGATTAATAAATTTATATTCTTGCCTTTGAACAGCAAGTATGTAGGTCAATATTAGCAATATTTTATGATTTGAGCATCCCAAGTAACGCTTCTTTGAACCCAAAACATTCATGCAAATTCAGGGTTGCTGGATTCAATTTATTATCAGGGGGTCATCCTTTGTGTTATGTGAGATATATATATATATATATATATATATATATATATTGTGAAATTAATAAAAACATCGATACCGCTAGGCTCCCAAGTACAGGCTTCATACATGTAACAGCAGACAGTAAATCAACTATCTACATGTGGGTAATATTTTTAACTGTTAGTAATTAAGCACTGCATTTAAATTGATTATACAAATATTTCTATCAATGAAAGAAAATATGTAGTATTTTGCCATCATAAATTAGAAGCCATAACAAACGCACACCCAATCACTGTCTTGCTTACTTCTCGTCACTATCTCGGCGCCATATTGGAATCAGCTGACCGTAAGCTCCTCCCCTGTTTCGGACGTCAATACAGTATTAGCCGATGACATGGCGGCTGCTTTGTAAGTGAGAGTGTCTTACAAGTGATTATTGACTTTATTTTTTTATAGTCGTTTCGGTCTTCTATGGACCACTTTATTATTATAATTATTACTTTTATTTTATTTTTTGTTATATTGTTTTTAGGTCGTTTTTAAATATTTAGGCTTCCACCTCTAAATTTTAATGTACTCTAAAATTGTATAATCTTTATTAATAAGGGTTCAGACAAATCACCGGTAATAATTATATTAATAGTAATAACCAAAATTACTTCTACGTCCATTGAAAATTTTAATCGAAGTTGCATACTAACGGTACATGTTTGTATAGATCCATAATTCATGAGTAAGTTGCTAGTAAAAGCAGGATCAGCCAGTGAATTTTCTAATACGAAGCGCTTGGCTGCCACACGTAGAGGAATGAGTAGGATAGCACTGATTCTACCTTATATGTGAGCAGTACTCTCGGTATGTTATTTTGCACAGTTTAGCCACAATAATTTAATCCTACTCCAATCGTTTTCGAAATTTGCAACTTTTAATTTTTTATTGTCTCCGATCCCATTGTACCCCCCCCTGTTGACACTACGACTACTACACGGGGCCTTATTCGAGACAAGCTCGGGGATGGACGGGGACCTCGTACGCAGAGGCCGCAATTAGGAATAGGTTACCTAAGGTTTCGTATGCTAAGAGAAAGAAGTTGCATTTAAGGGAATAACTATATAATTTCAAGCAATACAGACAAGGTAAATCAAAAGCAATCACGCCTCATTACACAGATTAAGCAAGCGCCAAGCAATAAAATAAACACTAAATCACTATGGGACATAAGCACAAACTTATAGGCTATACACAATGGTTACCCATTCACCCCGGGTGAAAAGGTCACAGGATAAAATGCAGAATTACATGAATAATTAAAAATCCAAGTAGGGACGGCCCCTTTAATAGAACGCCGCGTAAAACAAATATTCAACCGAATGAGGATAGGTGACCTCCCAAATTAATACCGAACTAGGCCTACGAACATTATAATCAGAAGTGGATGAATCCTTTAACGGAAATTCATATTAACGCTCCCTTCCGAACAAAAGGGTGACATCGCCAAACGAGGGTAAAATAATGGCAACACGAGATTGAAGCAAAACCAAGAAGCGGAATATCACTAAGTCCGAAACATAACCCCACAATGATACAAAATAATTAAATGAACAAACTAAGGAGACAACCGGTAGGCCTAATCATCGAACCGGACGAATGACAAATTACGTCTTAATACGACAGAGCCCAAGTACTGACTGCAAAGAATACTGATTACTCCGGGGCAGTAAGGCCCCGCGAGGCAATAACCCCCACTCCAATTACTTACGTGAAAGAACCATTTGAAATTTTGTTGGGAGGAGAGCTTGAATATGAAACAGCAATAATCATGAACATAAATAAACATAAAATTACAACTAAGGTGACTTCCACGGCCGCGCACGTGATACCATCTTAAGCGTAAACACAAGGACGCCATGTTGTCATAAAACAAAAGTCCATAGACAAATGAGTTACCACAAACGAAAGAATAACGCAAAGCAAAAATCGAACTAGGCCATGCTGCCCTTAAAATACACTACAATAAAAACAGTTAAACTGTCCGGATTAGACACAAATAAAAGCCAAAAATGCTTCCCTAATCCCCCACACAGTGCTTTGCATAAACACAAATCTTACAAGACTGGTCCCTCGGATAATTACTCGAATTAATCGACACCGGATTCACACGGAGTGACAGAACCATATTACTTGCGTGTTCGTAACGCCATGAAACAGAAACATGAACAAAACTGAAATAGAAGCCCTTGTGCGCAAAAGAATATCACGCGCGCAGCCAACAGATGTATTCCCTAACCACCCAAAATAATAATACTAAATGTTACTTCTCAGTACAGTAGTTCTTATTATCACATACGGTTACTTCAAACATTTGTAGGTTGGTTGGCTAACTGGCCGGGTGGAAGAGGTGACATCTTCGCACCCGGCCGCTGACGCACACGTTACACACGTCTGCAAGCTTCGAAGTCGGTATTCAGAAATACAAGCGTCAGCCTGCCAAGACACTCCCACACTTCACACTTGCTGGAAAATCATCCAGGCTCGCCACACGAAACACTGCCGAGAATCTTAAATTTGCGTGTCTTTTTAGTTACTCTTCTTGCCACTATGTTGGTACCTCCGAGCCCGCAGTTGCTAGGCAGAGTTCAAACTAAAAGCAAGATTCCCGCGATGTTAGAACAAGGGTAGTCTTCGTTGAAAATGACGCCAAACACCGATATGCGCGCCGATTGGCTTATTTCGGAAAAGGCGAAATGTCAGTGCATGGAAATGGGCGGTAACCCAAGCGAGACGCTTTAAGTCACATCTGAGAACACTCCAGTTCTGGCCACCCGCCGATTGGAATTTTAATTGGATACTGGGTGGGCATTGGGTAAATATCCACAGAAGTAAACATCTTCAAAAGTCAACATCTTCAAGGGGTCCGGCTTGACTGGACGTGGGAGTAGAAACTGATAGGGTGGTCTCCTAGGGTAGGCTCGCATTTAGCGAGATTGAATTAGTTAGGCAATTGCATAGTTCACTCGCTGACCCAAATGATTATTTCCCAGAGTCCTTAAGTTCAGGGACCACAGGCAAGGGATCGATGCCAGACTAGGGGATTCAGGCGTGGAGATCTGTGCCGATTGGCACACCCATGTTCATTTCATTTTGTAAGATGATTCTGCTAGCTAATTGGAAGTGCTGATAGCGTTTGTATTGTTTGGACAGCTGTATCTAGAGTATCACCTCAAGCCGACGTGGGACTGGCTCCTCACGGTTATGGACTCAACGGAGGCCCAGCTGAGGTTCGGGGCATCGCTCACGCACTCTTCGGATCCGACCCATCCTGGTCACCCGCTGCACCAGGCCGCAGGCTTGGGCATGAGCACGACGGGCGGGCTGAGCGGTCTGCTGGGTTCAGCTGCTCTCTCGCTGTCCGTTCTGGGAGGTGGCGGCAGCAGCAGCAACACTACCGGCGGCGGCGGTGGGGGGGGAGCTGGGGGTGTGCCTGCCAATTCCAGCAGCTCTGGCGTCAATCGGTCTGGTACAACCAGTGGAGGACATCGGGCAGTTTCGTCTACAACTGCTACCACCAACACCAACACTAGGATCGTAGGATTTGCCACCAATGGAGCTGTAGATACACCCAGAACTACTCGAGAAAGAGAAGGTAAATCCAATTTGACTATTTGTTTTATTTAATGTTATTTATTTATTGTTTGTTTCCGAATTTGACCAACTATGGACCGCATAGAACCTAAGGCTTTCTGGTCAATCTCTTCTTTTCCTCCCTGAAGCTCTTCATTCTTTCCCTTCGAATCCTCCGATGCTCTCGATAAATGAATAATTTAGGCCTACATTTTGGTGGTTTCTCCTTAAATGTCTCAACTGTCAATGCAACTTCGAAACATCTTCCTGTTGTGGATTACGGCGGCAGTAATTCCATTTTCAACCGCGTCTTTCTTGACTTCTACCCATTTCATTGTAGCCTTCAGTCTCGTCAAACAGTTCCCATCCATTCTCATCAAAGGTTCATAGAAGTTCAGCCCTTTTCATTGTAGCCTTCAGTCTCGTCAAACGGTTCCCATCCATTCTCATCAAAGGTCCATAGAACTTCAGCCCATTTCATTGTAGCCTTCAGTCTCGTCAAACGGTTCCCATTAATTCTCATCAAAGGTCCATAGAACTTCAGCCCATTTCATTGTAGCCTTCAGTCTCGTCAAACGGTTCCCATCCATTCTCATCAAAGGTCCATAGAACTTCAGCCCATTTCATTGTAGCCTTCAGTTTCGTCAAATGCTTCCCATCCATCCTCATCAAAGGTCCATAGAACTTCAGCCCATTTCATTGTAGCCTTCAGTCTCGTCAAACGGTTCCCATCCATTCTCATCAAAGGTCCATAGAACTTCAGCCCATTTCATTGTAGCCTTCAGTCTCGTCAAACGGTTCCCATCCATTCTCATCAAAGGTCCATAGAACTTCAGCCCATTTCATTGTAGCCTTCAGTCTCGTCAAACGCTTCCCATCCATCCTCATCAAAGGTCCATAGAACTTCAGACCATTTTATTGTAGCCTTCAGTCTCGTCAAACGGTTCCCATCCATTCTCATCAAAGGTCCATAGAACTTCAGCTCATTTCATTGTAGCCTTCAGTCTCGTCAAATGCTTCCCATCCATCCTCATCAAAGGTCCATAGAACTTCAGCCCATTTCATTGTAGCCTTCAGTCTCGTCAAACGGTTCCCATCCATTTTCTCATCAAAGGTCCATAGAACTTCAGCCCATTTCATTGTAGCCTTCAGTCTCGTCAAACGGTTCCCATCCATTCTCATCAAAGGTCCATAGAACTTCAGCCCATTTCATTGTAGCCTTCAGTCTCGTCAAACGGTTCCCATCCATCCTCATCAAAGGTCCATAGAACTTCAGCTGGCATTTGCAAAGTGAGACCCATGCTTGCAGAGGGCCGGTAAAGGTCCTCGTTCTTTCTTCTCTTCCATGTCCCGTCAGCACTTTCATGTGGTCCTAGAATTTTTCTTAAGATTTTCCTTTCCTTCAGTTCAAGTTCCTTCATCTCCCCTTTTTAATTCACAGTCAGACACTCCGATGCTGGGGCAGATGACCTCGCTGTTCCACCTCTTAAAACCTCATCACTAACACTCCGATGCATATAGACCCTCGGGCTTCACTACTGTGGTGTAAAGTCTAATTTTCGCATTGTAGGATACTCCACGTTTATTGTATCTGTTCTGAGTTAACTTGTAGACCCGTCCCAATTTCCTAGCCCTTGCTCTTTATCCTGTCCATTGGGTTGTATCCATTCTCCCAAATATTTGAGCTTTTCAACCCTTTTGGCAGTCCCATGTTTTGCCTTTGTGTCTTTCTCCTTGGTGTTTTGAGTTCCATATATGCAGTCTTCTCATAGGGAACTCTAAGACCTGTTTTCTCAGCAGTGTCATGAAGAATTTATTTCTACCCTAAGAAATATATTTCAATCTTTTGCATAGTTTTCCTGAAATTTCTGCCTCAATTTTACCAGTACAGAGCAGCAAGCCAAAATATATCGTATTGATTTAGCAGAAATGTGTTCTTTCACATTTTGAACCAATTTTGTTTTTTAATGCTGATTCAAAATTAGTTGTAGAGTCAATAAACTTGCAGATACATGACATGAATAGTTTAGGACAAATTTAGCATCTATTGCTAGTGCTAAACTCTGCAAACTGAGTAATGTAAGTGTGATGTTAAAATTGTCTTGTATGTGCTCTTGTTGCAGCACCTGATCCTCACTCGTCCCGTCGTGAGTTCCTGTCTTACTGCCTGTCTCTGATGCGTGCACATAACGCAGAGCATCTGGACAGTCTGCCCATCTTGGACGTGTCTGCTCTCAAACACATAGCATACGTGTTTGATGCTCTCATTTACTACATGCGTTCTGGCACCGAGAGCCCAGACACCGATGTTCTTCGGGATGGCCTTCCAGCTGAAACCTGGAATGATCAGGTATTTGTTCTCAGCTAAGAGGGTTGATTTGATTACTGCACATGTCAATTGACAAACTTCTAACAAGAAAAAATAATAATAATGGGCGAATTAAGTATGGTGTGTTACAACTGTAGCAGTAATAGGAGCTCATGTCGCCAAGGGATGTGAGTAATATCCCTCCCATGTGAACTACTCAAGCTGACAGCATGAAACATGTAAACAAAGAATAGTTTTGAGATTCACCAAAAGTAATTTTTTTTAAACTATTCTGCTTGTTGCACTTTCTCAAAGTACTCACCACCACACTGTATACACTTTTGCATTCGCTGAAACCTCTTCTGGAAGCACTCCTGCCACTCGTTTTCTTTGATGGCTGCAAGCTCGTCTCCGTAGGTCGTAACAGTGTAACTTGTTTTTCGAGGGGTTTTTATGCCACTGGCATAAGTCAGTAGGAAGCCATTCTATATTTATTTACGCGGCAAATTGTTCAGCCAAGAGAATTTTTCATGTTAATTTATTATTATTATTATTAATTTATTATAATTATTATTAAGATATTTTCGGAGCATTTTATAAAAATTATAAGCATACAGATAGGTTTTCTATGTCTTAGAAAACGCTATCAAGCAAATTATTACGAACGACAATATCATAGAAAATTATGTGATTACGGAATTTTACGGAGTTTTCGTCAGTTAGGATATTTTGAGAGACATGAGTCACTGGAAATTCATGTACAGGATTAATCTTGTCGGGAAGCATGACGCAATCCTGCGTTGAAGGTTAAAGAAAAGGCGAATGTATGGAACGGAAAACTACTTCTCCCTCCCGCCGAGTGTAATGAGCCAGAGTGGGGATGTAGCGCATGGGGAGCAGCCTATCAGTGGAGACTACGTAAGCTAGAAGCCGGCTGAAGAGTGGGGGAGCCGACAGGTGCATATATCGTTCGACGCGCCGTGGAACGAGGAGAATCTGTGTAGAACTTGCCGAGTATGGTTCACGCGGGAGTCGCTCCGATGTTCCGTGGAGTGGGGGACTAACTTTTGTAAAACTTAACCAGTGTGGTTGTACGAGTGTTTGGGTCCGATGTACGGGCCATAGAATTATCTAATCTACCAGAATCTCATCAAATATCGACAAAGATGTCCAGGAGACTGTGGGAAGCTCACAGCATCATCCAGTACGAGGGAAAGGCTTCGGCCATTTCCAGTGGTAAGCGCGAATGACGCAGAAATACGCAATCTCTCATTTCTCTTTGTTTTATGTTTCATATTTCAGTAACTTCATAGCTTGGGAATAAGAGTAAAATCAATAATTTATCAGACTCCGTTTTCACGTAATTTTCTATCAGTAATATTAAAATCGTAACGCTCCAATTTAAATTTTAAACTTATTATTATTATTAATTTTGCTATTCTTGTTTTATATAATAAATTCATTTCTTTTACAATGCAATCTTTGCTTTCAGTAGGTAGCATTAGATATAGACCAATTCCTTCTCCTGATACAATTGTTTGTTGGGTTAATGATCAAATCATACCACGATCTGAGTGAATAGAGTCTTGAAGGTGTTCTGCCAGAGCTAGACGTTGTTAAATACAAATTAAGATTTCAACATTGCATTGAGGTCTTGGTGCCCATTAAAACAACATAGCTTAGGCAAAGGTAAACTGTTACACTTGTCGCTACCAACATGGGGCATTAATTAACGTTACAACAGCTTCTTCAGGGGTTGAAAATCTCTTTCCACACATGCGATTTTTTTTTACCATCGGGAAGAGAGAAAAATCACACAGAGCCAGGTCAGGACTGTAAAGTTGATGAGTCGTTAGTTTGACCTCCATAGACTCCAGGAACTGAATTGTCATGTTTGCCGTGTGTACAGACGCATTGTCGTGATGGAGAAGGATCCCTCACAGTTCCGTGCGTGGCCGCCGTTCTTGAAGTTTGGCAAAAACTTTTGTCAGGCAAACCGTGGTGTACCAATTTGTGGTAACTGTCCTTAGTTTCTCCAGAGGAATGGTTGCCACATGACCGCCCTTTGAGAAGATTAGACTACTAGATGCTGTGTGTTGCCTAGGTAATGAGGTGGCCATTTTGTGGTATCATACTCATTGGACCAACCCAATACTCGACCGACTGAGCGATCTGGGCTCACACAATACAATCTTACATGAACAAAAATGTAACACACAAAATAAAACCTATAACCTAATGATGATGAGGATGAATAACATAAATATAATAAATTACTAAAATGTTAGGCGATACAGTCAAATAATCTGACTTGCTCCTAAGTCCACAAAAAGAGGGTTTGGTCCTTAATGTGACCCATACAGTCACAAGTTACCAAAGAATGTTGACATTCCACCTATTTATTATTTAGCTGTTTCTCAATGTTCTTATCCAGTTAGCACGATTTGATGTTTGGCTTTACTTTTTGTTTGTGCTGAAGAAGGGTTCGAAATTGAGCCTGAAACAATTAGAGACAGTTTGATAGGACTTGTATTAGAAAGTATTGACTAGGTGGAAATATAATGCATGAATTGAATCCCCTAACAATTGAACCAGCAGTTTTAAAGAAATATTTTGAGTGGTTTCTCTATGGAATTGAAATATTGGGATGTATAACACATATTACAGCAACTTTTCCTGTATGAATGTGTCACTGTGTTCCGATTCTCTTCAGGATGAAAATGATAATGATGAGGCAGATGACGACATGTCTCAATGTCCCACCGTGGTCGAGACCGACTCCGTAGATGAACAGGAGCCAGTCCGGACCAGTTCGACTGCGGGAGTGCACGGGAGCGGTACGGGTAGTGCAGGATTATCCACGTCCGCTTCAGTAGGCTCGGGAGGAAAGGGGAGAAAGCATCCGTTCCTCCAGCGATCGGAGTCGACATTATGTCTCGGATGCCCACCCCCAGATCCATTCGACACACCCATGTCGGAGGCTTTACCACTGGCTGATCAACCACACCTCTTACAACCTAACGCTCGCAGAGAGGAACTTTTCGGCATGCCAAAGCAACCTATCACTGTGCCAGCCACAGGTAAGAAATTGACCTATAATGTCTATGTTGGACAAAACGGACAGGAGTGAAGAATCGATCTTTATTGAAATCCTTGATTTATTTCTGAGAGTCCATACTTCAGTTATTTGGTGAACAAGATAGATGTGAAATCATTTTTATCTCTTAATTCAGAGAAATAAGAGTGTAATTGAGCATTGAGCCTCAAGTGTTATTTCTGTGAGTCATAAAATTATATATGTGGTAACGAGATCTCTATCTTGAAGCTTCAGTGGTGGTGTTTCCGCTGTATGATCCCAAGATCAAGGGTTCAATTCCTGCCTGAGGAAGACTACTCTGAGTGGTAAAATGTTGGAGGATTTCTTGTATCATATGTTTTATTGCAAAAGTAGTTAAATATCAGCCTCAGGTTCTGATTCTCTCCATCTCGATTGTGGAGTTAGCATCGTACTGATATCACCAGCAGCTCATGGTAATTTGAGTTGCTGCACAACACCTGATATTGTTGATTGCATAATTAGAATTTGAGCTTTGGATCTTTTCAACATACAGTAGCTCAGGTGGTCTTGTCTCACATCATCAACCAACCTAGAGCACTAGAACTCAATCTTGCCACTTAGCCAGGCTCATGCTTTTATTTTCAGAGATCTCACTGTACCCCATTACCGAAGTGACGAATACAGCCCCCCTTATACCCCTGGGTCTAAATTGTTATTGCTACCTTTAAGGCCCAGGGAGAGGGGACTTTGAACAGAATGTTCAGGGAGTGGAAGGCTGGGACTTACCCAAAGGGCTATTTAGGAATGCTGGCTACCGGAATCATGTTCAAGAATTAAAAACAAAATAACAAAAACTATATTCTAGATAAAGGGTATACAACAGGGGCGGGGACACAAGAACTAAGCACTAGGACTAAATAAAATCCCAGGGTGGAAAAGGACTGATCATGGCCAGAACTAGGGCATCAAAAGCCCGACAATCAAAGATCAAATAAAATAGAACAACAACCAAGCACAGGAGTGCGGAACAAAACTAATAACATGCCAAAGATAGGCCAGCAAGCGGGTGGAATGTGGCGTGTGGGTCCAAGAAAGTTACTTTAAAATATCACCACACGTGATTTCAATGCAAGGGAAAATGTAATGTAATACCAAAATTAATTGACTAGAGCACCAGGCGGCTCGCAACACAATTTTAAATATTGTGTATGAAGCAATAAAGGAACCAATATCTTTAGGCCTAAAAACTCTGCCATATGCTTACGCGCACCAATAATGAAACGGCCAGTAGCGACAATGTAAAGGGATATGCCGCTTGAAATTTAAGTCTTTTCCCCAGTCGAAAATTACATACTGTATTTACTCGAATACGACCCGCCCCCGAATAAGACCCGCACCCGGATTTTGAAGAACAACATTTAAAAAAAAAAAAATACTCAAAATTATTTACTATCTTAACTAAATAAACAGAATAGCATTTATCCAAAATAGTTTCCAACAGTTTTGAAGTCGTCCTAAAATAACACACATCAAACGATTAAAAATACAAATAAAAGTACACAAACACTTCATTCATCGTCATCAGAAGTACCAACTTCGGAACTTTTATCACCATCACTTTCCCACTAAATGTAGTCATCACTGCCATCCATAGCATTCGAAATACTACATTTCTTGAAGCTCTTTCGTATGAGATCTTCAGAGATACGATTCCATGCCGTCAAAATCCACGAACATAGCAGCTGAACTTTCGGGCGCTGCATACGACCAGTTGGAGTCGGTGTGTGCTTATCGGCCGCCATCCGCTCCGTATACAGCTGTTTCAAGGCTGCTTTGAACGGGGTTCACGCAGCATAGACGTCATCCCGCTCAATCACGAATACATGACTCGTCAATATCATATTTCCTACCGGGCACGATTTCCAATAACTTCAGCTTCCCTGGCAACTTTCAATTTCTCACTCACAGTAAATGACCGCAAACGTTTCGAAGGCATTCATGTTTACACTCGGAGAATGTACGTGTGACTGTGTTACGCCGCGTGCTTACGGTAAAACAAAGTTATAGCCGGAAGAAGGCTAGCACCATCTAGCGGATACTCGCAACACCCGACATCGCGCGCGGCGGGCAATTTAAATCTTTCAAATTTGGATGACTCAAATAAGACCCGCACCCCATTTTTTCACGTCCGAATTTGTTTAAAAATGTGCGGGTGGTATTCGAGTATACACGGTATTTAATATACAAATTATTATTGGTAAGGTAGTTGTCCATGGAAATGAAATATGAAAGTTAAGCTAATTCTGTAGATAGGTTGGCGTTCTTATCTAACAGATAGGTAACTCAACTGGCCACATGTTTTGGAAATACAAGTTACATCTCCAGGCAGTGAAATAGCTCAAGCCTGAATATAATTTAGTAGGGGAATCCTTCCAAAAGATTAATCAACAAAAGGGGAAGAAATTCCTCAAGCATGTGAGCACCCACGACTTGAAAATCAATAGTTCAAGAACACAAAGCTCCGTCAACCCCACTAGAGCGAGCAAGGCTAAAATATTCAAATCTCAAACGCGAGTATAAATTAAAATAAAACTCAAGTAGATTGCATAATTTCACAATAGTACCTTATCCACAAGCGGCCTATCTACCGCGACAAACCCGGCACGGACAGAGTCCCGTGCCATGCTCTCTCCTACCGTCACATTAGTCAGACGTAGAGTCAACTGTTCAGTTCAATAACTCCAGCAGAATGAATAGACGCTAAATGCGTCTTTGGCTACCTAGGCCGACACTACGATGTAATAGAAAAGGCACGTTAAAACCAATCAGGAGGCCAGCAGGTGTATCACCAAGTACACACGTGAATCAATCAGATCGCGGCCATCGACCGCGCGCCTAATATTTCAAAATTGTTCCAGAACATTGGAGTAGCCTCTCGGCTTTTCTTCCGCGACGGAAGTAGGGCGGCAGAGAGGGGAGTAGCGGGAATTTGAAAATTCCGAAAGTCTATTTGTCAATTCCAGAAGAGTCCTCCCGTAGGAGGGGGGGGGGGGGGGGGAATTGTGAGGGTCGACCGACCATCACACTCACATTTCTGAAAAATGTTTGGTGTCAGGTTTCTACATTTTTAAAACTCTGATATTGGGATTCTAGTACTTCTAACACTCGATATATACCGTATTTGCTCGCGTATATCTCGCACTTTTTTGACCGAAAATATGTGTGAAAATTGTCGGTGCAAGATAAACGCGGGGAATGACCGTATTCCCGAAAAAACATAACATTTGCGACGTAACAGTAGGCCTACTTGCGCAACTGTTCTGGCACGCTAATCGCTAATTCGAACGTGTTTCAAGGCGGTGAATTTAGCCAACCGTGGCCGAAGTCGCGGCGAACGACGTACAGCGTGCTAACACTCACGCTGCGCCGTATGCTTGCACGCGGCTAAGCTCTGATGCGACGCAATGCGTAAAGACGAAATCATTGAGATTCGAGAAGACTGAACTGCGTTTCTCTGCGATGTAACAGTAGGCCTACTTGAGCAACTGTTGTGGCGCGCTAATTCGAACGTGTCTCAAGGCGGCGAATTTAACCAACTTCGGCCGAGGACGCGGCGAACAATGGACAGCGTGCTAACATTCACGCTGCGCCGTATGCTTGCACACGGCCGAGCTCTGATGCGACGCAATGCGTAAAGACGAAATCATTGAGAATCGAGGAGACTGAACTGAGTTTCTCTGCGATGTAACAGTAGGCCTACTTCCGCAACTGACGTGGCGCGCTAATCGCTAATTCGAACGTGTCTCAAGGCGGCGAATTGTGGCCGAAGACGCGGCGAATGATGTACAGCGTGCTAACACTCACGCTGCGCTGTATGCTTGCAAGCGGCGCCTCGATCCCTAATCGGCTCGTATCGAAGTTCGGATCAACTCGTTGTTGCTCGCTCTTCCTGTTAGTATCGCTTCGGGTAAGTTCCTGGACAATGACGACTGTTGTGGCGCGCTAAATCGAACGTATTTCTACCTCAAGGTTATTACGGTCATTTATATGATGGCGTCAGTAATGAATGCAAGATATATGCGAGTACTTTTTTTTCCCCTGAAATTTCGAATAAAAAAATGGGGTGCGAGATATACGCGAGCAAATACGGTATATAAAAAACAAACAGGAGACTTAACACTGCTGCCAAAGCAACTTTTACAGACGAGTGTTGACAATCCTGTGAACTTCGTTACGCATCTTTCATGTCTACTCCAAATTTTAAATGATCACATTTTATCAGTCTCAAAAGTTTTCTTAAGTTAATTGAGAAACTTTGTAAGTTCATTTTGGTTCCGTATTGATAAATCCTACTATTAATGAACAAATATAAGAGTTCCGCCTGATCAATACTTATTATTATAATAGATCACAGTGTGTTCTGTTGGGACATGTTTCAGGGTCTATGTACTTTGGCACCCTTCATCAGCCAATACATATATCAGACATTACTGTAGCTAACAAAAGACATCCAAAAACTAACACAGTAAATTCTTAAAAAAAAAAAAAAAAAACACTTGATACTGACTCCGTATTTTTCTGTGAGATTATAAAAGAGTTGAATATTTCATTAGCATTGAAACAGTAGAGATTTAGTATGCTGGAAAGTGATAAAATGTTACACGTTGTGTCAACTCTGTGACGTCATTTGCAGTGGAGCAAGAACAGGTTTTTTGTAAAAATAAAATTAGCCACGCGCGGCCGAGTACAAAAATAAGAGCATGACTTTCGCCACAAGTAAAGATCAAGCCGGGAGTGATAGAGAGGGAAGTTGGTCACATGACTCAAACAAGCGATTAATTTTTCGGAAATTAAACTAAGCTGTAAATAGACAATTACAATTGTTACAGAAGTTATTTCAGTGCACTGAGAATAGCGGAATATCATAAGGGTAATGCCCGTTGCTCACGGTAAAATTTTCCTTCAAATTTATTGTACAATAATTTAATTTTATAAAATTTATGTTGCTCACGGTCAAATTCAAGTTTTATAAAACCTTTGATAAAACGTTTCATAAAATAGGACATGTTCTATTCCGTAAAATTAATTTTACGAAACGAACCAATCAGGGAAGCTGACATGAAGATGATGCTGGCGCCACGTGGTGAGAAGATTGTGAAGCTCGCTTGTAAACAAACTCTTCGAAAATAAAACATGGAGGACGGTTGTCGTTTGGGGGTAAAATTTACAGTCGATTCGCATTATTAACGCAAAGCGGTCATGAAACTTGCTTTAAGTACATTTGAAAATATGCGTGGTACTGAATGAATTAATTCCAATCAATATTTAATACATAATTGTAATAATTGGATATTTAACCATACGCGCTGATAAGAAGTGCAACAAATTGCTGTTTCGTCAGTTGGAAAAGTGTGCTAGTGGTATCGCGTTCGCTTGCTGATCAGAAGATCCCGGGTTCAAGGCTATCCAGGGGCGGAGATTTTTACTTCCTTTTAATTATTTTATAATTTCCTCCTTACGTCGTACAGCAATATTGCAACATTGTTTTGTGTTTTCTCCCATTTAAAATTTTTACTTTCCCTAAATACTGTAACCATGGACGGATACCATTCGTGATAACTATTAGAATTTAAATAGTTAAATATTTATCCCAGAATAATAATAATAATAATATGACACGTTCTGTATTTACTGGATATAGCTAGCGCTTATCACACAGACGCCGTTTAAAGAAAATATAGTTTAATTCTGATGTATTTATTCGTAGGCCTACCCACATAACAAATCTACTTGTTTATGTTGCCCCTAAGATATCTACCTGAACGAGAAAAGCAATCCGATTGGTTGTTGTACTCAAACTTCCATGAAAACTGCCAGGAAAAATGGCACCTGTTCAATTTCGTGAGTTGTATGGAAGCTATTATGGAAGGCAGAACCTAGCATGGAAGGTACATATCACACGGTGCTAGACGCGTCTATACCAGCGTGTACACCAGTACTGGTAGAAGCTTTCATACTAACTAGTGACGTGTGATACGGGCTCCCAAGCTGTTAGTGTTTTACTGGACGAGTACCAGAAATATCAGTGTTTGTATGAGGTTAAAACGCCCATATACCACAATAGAAATGCAAGAAGGGAGGCAGAAATCTCAATCGCCGACCGAACACAAGCCAGGCTGATGTGAAGGCAAAGATAAACGGGCTTCGAACTCACTTGCAGTCTCATTTCAGGAGAAATGCCTTGCCTCATGTTACGTGTCCTGTCGAATAATTTTGGGACCAACGAGATCTAGGAGTTTTTTAAAACTGCTTTCCTCCATTCTTAGAAAATTCCTATATGAATTTTGATTTCTAACCTCAACTCATTTTCGACCAAGGAGAGTATTCCTCTACTCTACTCTACTCTTCTCTTCTCCATTCCCGAGTCCAGGACTTCCTAGCATTTCTTTTCTTCCTTTCTTACCACTGTACGACATTTAATTGTAGCTAAATTAAGCAGCAATTTTTGCAATGCTTGCTTTGTTTGTTGGAGCCATACTCTCAAACCAATGTGTGTTGAACAGCTGATTCTTGGTTCAGAAGTTTATCGGTAGATGGCGATCCTGATACATCCATGGATTTTATAAAATAATTTTACCGTGAACAACACAGCTTGCTTTCGTCAAATTTTATAAAAATCAACATCAACATCTACCGATAAACTTCTGAACCAAGAATCAGCTGTTCAACACACGTTAGTTTGAGAGTATGGCTCCAACAAACATTGCAAAAATTGCTGCTTTAGCTACAATTATATGTCGTACAGTGGTAAAAAGGAAGAAAAGAAATGCTAGGAAGTCCTGGACTCTGGAATGGATAAAAAGAAGAGAAGAGTAGAGGAATGCTGTCCTAGGTTGAAAATGAGTTGAGGTTATAAGATCAGAATTCATATAGGAATTTTCTAAGAATGGAGGAAAGCAGTTTTAAAGAACTCCTAGATCTCGTTGGTCCCTAAATTATTTCACAGGACACTTAAAATGAGGCAAGCCATTTCTCCTGGAATGAGACTGCAATCGAGTTCGAAGCCCGTTAATCTTCGCCTTCACATCAGCCTGGCTTGTGTTTGGTCGAATTTGTGAAACATATTCGGCGATTGAGATTTCTGCCTCCCTTCTTGCATTTCTATTGTGGTATATGGGTGTTTTAACCTCATACAAACACTGGTATTTCTGGAACTCGTCCAGTAAAACACTAACAGCTTCCTTAGTCCAGCCGGGGCCTGCCATTTTCGAAGTGTTGGTTTACAAGCGAGCTTCACAATCTTCTCACCACGTGGGGCCAGCATCATCATGTCAGCTTCCCTGATTGGTACGTTTCGTAAAATTAATTTTACGGAATAGAACATGTCCTATTTTATGGAAAGTTTTATCAAAGGTTTTATAAAACTTTAATTTGACCGTGAGCAACAGGAATTTTATAAAATTAAATTATTGTACAATACATTTGAAGGAAAATTTTACCGTGAGCAACGGGCATAATTATTATTTTAGAAATTAATTTAAGGGATCCAGTACAGCAAGAGGAATTATTTTACGAAGTATGAGCACCAATATCAGCGAGGATATTACTTTCTTAAACTTTCTTACACTTAAACCGATCGGCTGTGTCACAGTTCGAGTCCCGCGCATAGTGTGCGCTACAGTAAGTTTGACAGCGAGTGCAGCCGCATCTTCATTTAGAGCAGTATATAGACGTACTAGGAGTATTGTTGAGTGCGGTCTTGTGTGTTTTTTGAATGTTAAGAAATCTGCTACGATTTAGAAGTGATTTTAAAACATTTTCGCAATAGTGAAGCACGATCAAGGAACTACGCAGATGAACATTAACGAGTTGCAGTACTTGTGTTATTCTATTTGAACATTATTTGATTACTCCAGGTAAACAGTTACTGAATTTCAACAATTTTATCTACGGGGGATTATCATCAAATTCCCTAATCTTCAAGCGACGATAGTTCTATAAATTACGAACTATTATTAAAACAATTCTACCATATTGCATACATTTTTGCAAAGTGATCATTTTACAAGGAATTTTAATCAAGTTTTTCAAAATTATTTTGAAATTGAAATTCAACACTGCAACATGAGGACCGACTTCAGTAATTAACATGAGAGTTCATATGGCTGAGTAAATATGCAGAAGGGAACACTACATTGAGGAATATGGAGAACCTGAGAGTAACCAGATGGCATTATGCAAAATAATGGAAAATTCAGGAGTAACGTAAATGCCACTCGACAAAATTGTAATGTGTGCGAAGAACTTCTAGAACACCAGTTCAAGTCAGCGCTAAGAAGAAAAGAAAAAGATGGAACTAGGGCTATCGCAGTTCAATGCATGAAGAGGTTCGAGTCCAGAACGAGAACCCAGTTCGAGTCCCGAATGAGAATGGATCTCAAGGTCCAAACGCACAGTTCCAGCAGAGAAGGGGTTCCAATTGCTGATAACACCAAAGTGATGAACGGTATACCACAGCAGAGTTCAACATAAGGTAGAAGTGAACTCCAATTATGTAGTTATGCAGTAGAAATTTTGGAGAAATCATTTCTTCGATATTTTATTTTCGACTTCTTGTTATTTTTTAATTATTAGGATTTTGTCATATTTTCGGTCTATGATTATTTTAATGCTGGAAATTTTTATGACTCGATAGGATTAATTTATTGAATTAATTTAGAAACTGATAGATATTCCTAGATTAGAATTTAAGCCAGGATTGAACCATTTTGATGTGAAATGATATTGATCACTTACTCACACAGAAATGATTTTTCTTGAGTATCAGACAATAACAGCTGATAATTTGATATCACGCAGGATTTATTTTTTATTTTGACAGACACGATAAAGGTTTTGTAACCTCCATTTATAATATGAATTGTAAATACTGTATTGGTTCTAATGACACAATTTGAGCTTTTTTGACTGCGACATGAGATTGCATTATATTTTAAAGAGAGAATTTAAGCATTGTTGAGTGCAACAATTATGAACGATAAGTAGGGAGAACAGGAAATGTATTATCATTAACTTATGATGATTAATGTTGTGGATTTTAAATTCTTTTGAAGTACTCCAAGTATGTGAAACATGTCTGAGAGTTGGTCTGAATATTTTTAATTTTTGGAAAAACGCACTGTTGTAATATGAAAGCACGAAAGATGGTATTTTAGAGAGAGTATATTACAATCGGTCACGTTGACGTTGGGAGTATTTGTAACTACAGTAAATAAGTGGAAGTTGTTGTTTTGTAGATATTTGTGGAAGTTTAAATGAGAAGTTATTTTGGAACTGAATCTTGTAGAGATCATTTATTTCATGATGATGTAGGTTTATGTGAAGTTATATTCCACATGCTTGTTGTATGAGAAAGCTGTATAAGAAGCAAGATGCGTTAATTTATATAGGAAAGCGACTATAGACGGTCATGTATCGTCGGAAAACGCACGAAGGAAGTAATTGTATTGAAGCAATGTTTTATCATTTATTTATTTATTTATTTACATATGTTACGCCCTCATTGGAGCACTTAACCAAAACAAGTATATACATATCTCAAAAAAACAATATTAATGATTCAGCTTATTATTTTTCTTCTTTTCCCAAAACATTTTCATTCTAGTCGACCTTGCCACTCTCTCTGCATCGCTTATGGTGTAAGTTTTGCGGGTAAAGGTTTTTAAGGGAAGTCGGATGTTCTTGTTTTTCAAGATATTCTTCTCATCTTTGTTAGCAATTTGGGACATTGTCAAGCCGAGTTCATCCAGATCATTTTTAATTTCCATAAACCAAGAGTTCTTTGTTTTACTTTTGAAAAAATAATACTTTTAATTGTTTGGTATCCGGCAGGCGTGAGATATGACAAAAAAAAAAGCAATTCGCCTTTTTCGCATAGTATCGACTATAGACTCAGTTTCTTTATAAACCACTTCATTTGGTAATAGACGCCATTGACCATCCACCTGATGTTTTTTATTAATTATAGTTCTGAGAATTCTTCTATCAATCTTCTGTAATGTGTCAGTAACTGATCGAGTGTTTAACTTGAAAAGTGTTTCACAAGCATATATTGCTTCCGGTTTAATAACTGATTCGTAATGTCGTAATTCGGCATTTATCATTATTATTATTATTATTATTTTACTAAACCAGATTTTGATCATTTAAGCATGAGCTAGGCTTTATTGAACGGCCATGACTTAACACGATGAAGACATGAACAAGAAAAGTAGTTCAAGTTGGTGGTTCCTTTTTAAATTAGGGGTCGACGATGCACCGATTTTTCGGTTTCGGTACGGTACAAAGGAAATTACCGACCTTGGTTCGAGACGATAAAAAACTCGGTAAAAAGTTCGGATCGGTACAAGAGACATAAATACCGTAATTTAAGGAAACCTTTTTTTTTTTTTAGACATCCAAAGTATTGTCCTTTATCATCAATGTTTTACTTCAATAGTTAAATACAGTAAAACTTCGTGTATACGGTTCATATTTATACATTTTCTATACGATTTTTTCCTGGTCCCGGCAAAATGCCTATACTTTCCATGTTAATTTATCTCCGATATACGTCATTTATTCGTTTTTCACGCTTATACGATCATATATTAAGTCCCTTGCAATATAAAGTGTCATTTATACGTTGCGTGTTCTGAGAATGCAAACTTTTGTTACCGCCTGTACTTCCGTTCGGAAGGATGCACCGCGTGCTATATTATGTTACGATGGCCTTGAGCGACACCGGTGGTCACGGCGACACTCGCTTGCCTGAGTGTCGTAACAAGGAAGAACAGCTTGCGTAATAAGCAAGCGCTATTATTGTGTTAGCGTTTCAAAATAACCCGAAGCTTATGTTAAGATACGCGGAAGTGTTTTACGATCGCCAATATATTTAAAAAAATATTATTTCCGGTTTTATAATTTTCATTCGTGTTTTTTTTTTTTAGGACTTCTCGTCAAACCATTAAAAATACGTGATTGATTCTGTGTTATAATAATCTTGCGTCTCCAGACAAATGAAAATCCATTAATTTAGGCCTACAGTACGGTATTTTATTAATGACGATGAAAAGCGGCAGAATAATACAGTGGATTTTAATGATGCTGTCAATGCTCTATGGACTATCAAACATTTTGTGACGCACCATAACGTTTCTGAGGAAATAATGGCTGAATTATATCGGTTTGAAAATACTCTTCATGCCGTGGCCGCGGCCAACAAAAAACAAGTCAAGATAACAGACTACTTCGTAAAGTGACTCAATTTTCTTTGTTTTGTTATATCTGGGTGGATTTCTCTTGTAGTTTTGTTACATATTGCCGATTATAGTTAAACAATCGTATTATTATTTCTTGTTTTTCACTTCTTAACGGGAACCCTCGCTCGCCCGCATTGCTAGCCTGTCTCCCGCCAGGCACTTTGCCGTAATGCGTAGCTCGCGCGGCACAGTCATTGAGTCGACTATAGCCTATAGTTCACAGCTGGTGCTGAAAATGTTCGCCATTCATTGCTACACTTCGCTGGCACCTCTTCATGAAGTTGTAATTTAGGTTCTGAAGTTCCTCAGCACCGATTGACTCTATTTCAGCTGTAATATACCTTAGTCCAAAGAATATGGACTGTTCAAGCCGTGGCGTCAAGAAGCGCATTACGGCAAAGGGCTTGGCGAGGGGTCCCCGTCGCTTTTAAAACAAAGTCCCTGTATAACCCATATTGTCACATACATTTTGCAGTTTTTATTTACCGACTTTCATTTACGCGTTTTTCACATTTATGCGTTTTTTTTCCCCCCCTTTGGTCCCCTGGAAATCGTATAAGTGAAGTTTTACTACTAGAGCACAATAACTCTTCTGATTAATAAAATTAAATTATGGACTTCAGTGTTCCAGTGTGAGCCTAATGTCTATTTAATGTATGCATCAATTGGCTTACTCCACACTAAAAGGGCAAGTTTTTGTATGAGATTATTAGCTGTACATTTTTTCTGTATTTTAAATAAAAATTGTGCTATTTGGCAAGTATACTGTATAATCATTAGAACTCATGTGTTACTTTTTTCTTAATGGTTTACAAATTACTCTAATTCAGCATGTTAAAATCAGCCGAGCTGTACCGAACCGATTTTGTACCGAGAACCAAAGTACCTTTTTTTTACCGAACTCAAATTTTCAGTACCGAAGACCCCTATTTTAACCCTTCCCGAGCGGACGTTTTTATGGCTCTGAGCGGATTATTTTTTAGAAAATTCAGAACATGTAGATTGTATTTTTCATGCACTAAATTTAATTAGAACTCACATATATTTCGTATACCTGTTGATAATTCAAGTTTGAGTAGCATCTGATGGTTGTAAAGTTAATTAATTATAGTTATTAATCAATTAATAATTATTATTTTATTAATAATTCAGTGTGGAAACACTTCAAACCATCACTCAAATCCAAAGCAGACACTATATCTTCATCATTCCCAGGGTGTCGAGCGATACGGGAAATACGGGAATTTTAGTGACCCGGGAAAAATACGGGAATTATACGGGAAATTCGCACTTGATACGGGAAATCTTGAAAAGTCTCATAATGCCTGACTTCTTAGCCCCGAACGCTCGGTAGGGTCCTCCCGCTCAATCTTCTATTTCGCCTGCAGACCGCGCTGCCACACGTAATTTGCGCCACCGATAGAGCGCTAAGCGGGATGAGAACCCAGCCAACGTCGAATGCATACTTTGCCTGGCCGACCGCCGGCCGTACCCTCTACGCGTGGGGCTACGCGCGCCGCGCTCGTTGCTGACAATGACATACAGGAATCAGTCCGCATTGTTATTCACAGAGGAGACCTGGGTTTCTCGACAAGAGCAGCCCTTAATGAAGCTAACAGATCAAGATATCAGAAAATTCCAGACGCGGATGTGCTGCAATTTCGCACCAACTGCCGAAAATTGTACATCGTATCCTATGGCTGAAAAAATCAAGGAGTGGTCAACTCTTGCTCACGAGAGACCCGTGCTATTTCCTGCCTAGACACTATAGGGGTCGCTGAGACTCCTAAGTTGGAGGAAGTTACGATCGTCATTGCCCTGGAAATTCTTTGTAATCAGGAGAATTTGCTTACTGGCGCAATGGCTGACGGCATCACGAGCAGCTACTCCGCACTTCTGAGACTGCTCTCCGTTACTGCGTGTTTGAAGCAGTTCGACGGAAAAGAGCCACGGCACGACGTGCTGTGGTCTGAATTAGTGGCTTCAGCACCTTCCTCAGTTCCTGCCAAAAACGATCTCACAAGTTTCGTTAAAATGATACTGATTTTGTATCACAACAATGCAGCTCTAGACAGAGGTTTCTCCCTGAACAAGGAGTGCATGATCGTCAATCTCAAAGAAGCAAGTCTGATTGGCATGCATAGCCTACTGTTCAGGACGCTGTGATGGCAGCTGGTGCAGTAGAAAAGATAACCGTGAGCAAGAGTCCATACTGCATGAAACTCTACGCAGTCTTCAAGGAAACAAAACAGGTGCGAAGCGACGGCTAAGGTGGCAGTCGAAAGAAAAACCACGGAAGGTCTCCAGGAAGGAAAAAAAAAGTACTGTCAAAAGTATTTAATTTTGTGCTTTGTATAACTGAAGTTCCTAGTAACAATCTTGTATTTGTCAAAGTGACTTATTTAAGTCCGTGTAAACACTCAACGCAAATGCGTTACACATGCATACATTTCAAAAACTACAAACAATATCTCACAGCTCTCGACATTTTACTATCAAACACCCGTTACCAACATGTGGCTACAAAATACACCACACGAGTGACAGAATCTTTTCGTATGGGCAGGCATTGTTTCAGTCGCTTGTTAACCACTGTCTGTGTCGGATTTCCTTTCATTGTCATTGTTTCGTTACTTTTACTTCACCGAAGTTCGACCCGAGGACTGGATTCATCCCGTACAGCATGTACAGAATGAAATACTGAAGGTGGTCTGGATATCGCGGTGGACGAAATAATTATTAACCTTGGCAATTCATCAAGCTCTGACAAAGACAATGATGGTGGTGATGATGATAGGGACAGTGAAGGAATGGAGGGTGTCAAAGAAACCCTTGCCAAGTGACTGAGGATAATTTATTATTGGTGTCAGTTAGCTTGCGTCAATCGATAATAGACCACAGGCTATTGTTTCCCTTCATAGTGCTCAAAATACCGTCCGTCATTCAATAGCCTACAACTCGAAAATATAAAACCACGGCAATAATATCGCCACAGAGGGGCTTGTTTGAGTGCTCAGTGCTAAATATGTATTTACCTTAACTTTACTTTTGTATTATCACGAAAGCTAATATTAAACGTAGAGAGTCGCGAATAAGTGAGTGTGCATGGTGTTATCTGTCAACTACTGCAGTAAGCTGTGAACGACCTCCACTCAGACTCTTGTTTCATGTTAAAGCATAATCATTGCATGGTGAGTGTTTTTATATTCATTAGCTGTAGAGTATTTGCCCTCTTTGTCGTATTTATGGAATTGAATACCGATGATAAAGGTATCATTGCTTCGGTGTGTAATTCATTTATTCATCTAAAAGTATCGTATTTCTCTGTTTGAATGTCCTCGGCGTTGACTCAGGACCGTTTTTTAAAATATATTACGTATAATTGTACAGAAATAATGTCTGAAGTATATAGCGCTGTGTATTATTCAAATCAGTTGATTTACAACAACTCTAAAAACTTAGCAACTCAGCTCAGCTGTTCCAAGCTCCCGACATATCCTTCGCGTTGTTTCCTTCGAAATACAGGGTGTAGGTGAGAAGCATGCTCAGAATTCTTGCCGTGTGGCGGTTGGTCGTAGGGTCTTGTTATGTGGCGACCGTAGGTTGCGGAGAGGAAAAGCGGGGCAAAGTGACAGGAAGGCTGTCAGTACCGAATGCGCGGGTTTAACAATACTGTATTTGTCCCATCATTTACGCGTGCAATAGCGGACACACCTCCAATTTTACTATAAAAGTCGTGATCTAAAAAGGGATAGTGGGTAATAATAATAATAATATTATTATTACATGACCCCCAAAATTATTATTCATTATTACAAAGGGTATTTTGACTATTTTCAGTAGTGTAGAAGATTGTATCGCCTTCTTCCGGGCTCCTATAGAGCTTGCATTTTCTTTCGATCTTTCATTTGCCATAGGACGCGCCACCGGCGTATGGTTATGCATTACCAGCTTCTGGTTTAGTAGTCAGGTAATGGAAGCAATGGGAAGTGTGTACTACAATTTTCCTTGCATGTAACTAAGCAACTTTTTGTTAAGAGAACGTAAAATGATATGGTCTTCAGCTGTGTGCAGTGAGAAGGCTCTGCATGTGTTCATTCCTTATGTATTAATGATGCGAAATGTCAGCTAACGTTGTGCCACATACAACACTCGTAGTCTCTAAATGTTGCACATTTTCCCGTAAATTGCAGCAGTTTATGTTTTAATTGCTTATAAGATCGTGACAAAGAAAGTGTTCCTCCAATTGGATGATTGTATTTAACTGTATGCACGTCCTATAATCTTGGCGAAGTGTATTTTTTTCACGGAGCAACTTATCACCGTAGTAGGTACGCAGCTTTTTGTATTTAGTTTTCTGGCATCTTGTTTTAAATTATTGACTAACATATTTCTATATGCAGACAATCCATACCTCCACTAGGATTCGAGTTCCATAATTCATGCAAAATGAGGTCCGTTCGTTTGTGAAATTGGGGTCATAACCCCCCCCCTACCCTTTCAGTGATTACCGTATGGTACTTAACGTAGACTAGGGTGAAGTTGTAAATGAGCATTAAAATAAAAATATGTTGCCAGTTGTTTGGTTTATTAACTTGCGGTAATATCATACATAGGTAATGAAAACTGGGCATGGTTGGATTTTAAGGTAGAGCCGCATGTGCTATCAAATCGCTTTCTTGCAATACCTGGAATATGTATAGAATTATAAAATGATTATTGGTTAAATAAGTGTTAATAGATAGGCTATTATAATTATAATGATTAAATAAATATTAAAGAAGAAACGATGCGTTGTTAGTAAATATTAGGCCTACCGGTACGGCGAATAGCCTACAACTCGTAGCTTACGTCACAATTTAGCATTTAAACGGGTCACGTTAATGCATAATATGCCAATATAACAATAACAACCGGATAGCAAATTATAATAATATTCTCACATATAACATATATAATTTGCACCAACTTAATTATTGCAGTCTAAGATATGTTAGACCAATGCCGTTTGAAATGTGCAAATCGCACACTTTGTAGGCAAGGTGTTTGTTATGGTCGTCTCTGATTCGAAGTTCTACTAATTACTCTTTTTGGAGACACTTGTCTTTGGAATATTCATGAAAGGCCAACCCTCTAGTTATTATTTCATAAGTTGAACGCCTAAAAACAAAACCACAATCCGAAATAATAACGAAGATAATCACGAACGAACGTTTCACTGCCAATGAAAATCAAATGGAGATTCGCGGACCGGAAGTTCGTTATGCATAAGCTTCGATGCCATTTTAACTCGTGGAAGCTCTATAAGGTTACGGTACCATACAATTCAATCACTTCCAGTAAATATTTATTACTAGCGGACCCGGGCGAGAAATCTCGCATGTTCATAAACCACACTTTCTCCGATAGGTTTATTATGAGAGACTTAAGGAGAAAGGTTATGTTTTCATTTCAATGAAATGATTATAGAACACTATTAACATTTCAGGATAAAGGAAAGACCTCAGAATGTTAATATGACATGAAACAGGCGTCTCATTGGCCCGTGGACAGCAAGTATGGAGCGTATTATCCTACATCAACGGTGATTGCAAATCGCACACTTCGTACAATTTTTTTAAAGTCCGTGCAATAAGTCGCTGCTAATGTCTATTCTCTTTCATTTGAATGCTCATTTGTCACGATCGGTCGCTTGTGAGCGCCGCAGGAGGGATGCATACTACTGAAATAATATATATATGAAGATGTGACACTCCTATTCTCTACACTATCAACCCTCCTCAGTAGTGATGGGCTGCGCGTAGACTCGCGAAGAATCGAGTCTAGAACCGTAAAACTCGAGATACTCGAGTCCGGAATCGAGGCCGAGGACGCTGTCAGCGTTATCCGTGAGCCATATATGGAAACTACACGATATATAGTAATGTCGGTACGCCTTGGCCAAGTATTGTATTCGTTTCCCATCAATGCACAGTGATACAATAGAATATTCAAAATTGGAAACCGGCAAGCAGTGGACGGATGACGGAAAGAAAGAACGCAATACAGTAAATAGAAATTTCCTTCAACGTGATAATTTGCTAAGCAGTACTATATATCGCTTTTGATAACACCAGTAGTCTTATCGATAACTCTGGTTGAGTGGTTAACGGTGCTAACTTTCACGCAGCGTGCTGGGGTCCGATTCCCGGCGAGGAGGTTTTTTTAAACTTGATTTTTTAAATTACATTTCTTTCTTTATCATTACCTCTAGGTAACTAGAGTCGTTATAATATGAAGCATAGTGTGCATTTTGCAAACGATTTCTCTTGTAGATCACTAGTAGAAAAGTCGTTTGTAAGTTTAGCGAGTGTTGGGAATTTGGCCGCATTCTGTCCTATATCGTAAGTACGGATCGTGACGTCACCGTGGAGACTCGAGTCCTTCGCACGGGTTACTCGTTCAGACTCGGAACTGCTAGACTCGATTCTCGCGAGTCCAAGCGTCACTCACGCACATCACTACTCCTCAGTAAAACAGTCATTTATATCAGCTCTCCTCAGGTAAACTGTATTTTATTTGTGTTCGTAGCATCCCATCCCATCCCATCTGCGAGAGAGTTCACTCGCGTGCGCGGGCGCGCGCTTTGCTCACGCTACGGGTTAGGCCTAAATATCGCCATCACCCGTGAGCTGCAGAAGTGTCTCCAAAAATGCAGTTACACTTACGCCAGAAAATCTTGATTCGCGCTTTAAGATTCATTTTTCAGCCATTCGGTATGCGAACTCTAGTCTTAGAGGGTTCTAAAATATACGGGAATTTGGTGGATTTTCGTACGGGAAATACGGGAATTATACGGGAATTTGAAAAAAGGCCATCGCTCGACACCCTGATTCCATAGCCATTTCCGTGAAATTATGCTCACATCACCAAATAAACACTATAAAAGTACACTCACTTTACCAACTACGTAATACGACACGTGCGTTCCATGTGCGTTCATCTGAAGCAACACCTGTCTGCGGGTATTTGTGAAGTCAAAGACTCTCTAGGGGTGACTTAATTGACTATCAAACATGCGTCTGCATAGTGGTGCCATCTCCTGGGTTTAGCATTAACTATTTTGGCTGAGAACGGCGCCAGATTTAAATGTATGAATTTTCCGGATATATCCGTTTTCCGCTCTCGGCTGAAAAGTACGCTCCGGATATATCCGTATTCCGCTCGGGAAAGGTTAAATGGATCTATAAGACGAGTTATAGCAGTGAAAACTCGCACACAGATAATGTTACGATGTGGATGTCGTAAGAGTGGTGTAAATAACATGTAAATAGTTTAGGTAGATGGGCAGTAGTAACAGCTGACCATTGTTCAATCTGGAATAGTAAATAATTTTTATAGAGTTAGCTCGGAGTTCCTACACTCTATAGATTAAAATAATTTTATTTATTTTGAACTCCCGAGGGGTGATTTTGAAAATGCAGATGGCATTTTAGAAGTTGAATTCATTGTATTTTATTTTTGAGAATGACGTCTATGTTTCAATTTCTTTGAGTTTGATTTTGGTTTTTATTTTTGAACATGAGAGTTCACATTAAATCAAAATTTTGTATCGTCATTAGATAATCAACTGTCGGACACGAGGGGTTCGTTTGTCCGCCATATATTTTTACAAATTTTCAATTTTGATTTATATTAATTTAATTAATTAATTAGAAGTTGTACTATGTGAGTAATTATAGGTGCCCAATACCTTTTTCCACCCAATACACCCTGAGAAGTGCAAGTTTCTCATTCTCCTTATAGAATTTGTTACTTTTCCCAGTAGTATAGAACCATAGTACAGCTACTATAGTTTCCCTTTTGTCCGATTTGTCTGGCATTTCTTTCAGTGGTTTTCCTAGCTGGGGACCATGAAGATTCTGCGGTCCTGCTCATCTTGGATACTGGCAAATACAGTGGAATCTCGTTAGCACGTTCTCGGTTACGACGTTTTCCCGTTTAGCGCGATGATTTTCTCAAGTCCCAGTCCCAATGCTACAAAATACATGTTGATATATCCCCTTAATACGTTCTCTATTCCCGCTTACGACGATCAAATTTCCGTTGTACTATTTGTAAGCAAACCTGATTTTATTCTTATTTCATTATAAAATTCGGCTTCTGGAAAACACGACGCGATATTGCCTCATATTCTCTGATAGTTATTGACAGTGTAGATGATTTCATTGTGTTTGACGGCGTAGAAGTGGCTATAGCTATGACGCAACGACAGGTGACGTGTCTCTCTCCCGCTGCCCTTTCTCTACTTTCTCAAGTCCCTATCCTACTAAATTCATGTTGAAATATCCCCTTAATACGTTCTCTATTCCCGCTTACAACGATCAAATTTCCGTTGACTATTCGTTACTGAACCGTATTTTATTCTTATTTCATTATAAAATTCGGCTTCTGGAAAACACGACGCGATATTGCCTCATATTCTCTGCTAGTTATTGACAGTGTAGATGATTTCATTGTGTTTGACGGCGTAGAAGCGGCTAGGGCTATGACGCAACACAGGTGACGTGTCTCTCTCCCGCTGCCCTTTCTCAAGTCCCTATCCTACTAAATTCATGTTGATATATCCCCTTAATACGTTCTCTATTCCCGCTTACAACGATCAAATTTCCGTTGAACTATTTGTCAGTGAACCGTATTTTATTCTTATTTCATTAAAAAATTCGGCTTCAGGGAAACACGACGCGATATTGCCGCATATTCTCTGATAGTTATTGACAGTGTAGATGATTTTATTGTGTTTGACGGCGTAGAAGTGGCTATAGCTATGACGCAACACAGGTGACGCGTCTCTCTCCCGCTGCCCTCCACCCCTTTCCCTTTGTTTATTTCTCACGTAGGCACATTATTGTCTTCGTATTCCGCACTATTGTCTTCTAGTTCTTAGTGTTCACGTCCCGTTATGACCTATTTTATTGCGTGTTTCATAATGGATAAGAAGAAAGTACGGCAGATAACTAATGATGAGAAGATGAAATACATTCGAGACGTGGACTGCAATCCTCACATGAAGCGTGTGGATATAGCGCGAAAGTGGAACATTCCTCCGTCTACACTGAACACGATTCTCGGCAAAAGGAAGGAAATCGAACGTGCATTTGAAGAAGGAATGAGCGGCAAAAGGAAACGTGTGCGAGAGGGACAGTTTCCTCAACTAGAAAGCGCTTGATTGAAGTGGTTCAAGCAAGCCCGTGCTTCAAACATATGCGTGCGCGGTCGGCGGTAACTGAGCCGTCACTGGCGGAGCGCGAGAGCGAGAATGTCCTTGCTAAGCAGAAATAAAGACCCTGTATTATACTGTAGTGTAGAGGTACAGTAATTCATTTTTATGTTATTTATTCCGTGTAAGTTAATGATAACCTATGTTTATGTCGTGGCTGTAGTAGTGCATACAATCACTTACTAAGGTCGGCGATTTGACGTCCATATATACGCCGCGTTCTTTCTCATACGTTGTAAATGCAGTATGGCGTTTTTCGGTAGTACGTTTTCCCGCATATGACGTCCAAATTTTTCAGTCCCTTGAAAAACGTACTAACGAGATTCCACTGTATTTAAAAAATAAAAATTAAATTAAATTAGCTAACAGAACTGCCAACACCAACCAAAATCTGCTTTTTGATTCAAGTAACATTAATGTTGTTTTTTTTTTTTTTTTTAATATCGTATGGCCTCGGGTGCCGGCTGTAAGCTTTGTTATTTGACACCCAAAGGGTATCTTCCATGTCGAAGTTTGTTGTTCCTTGAAGCACTATGAAAGTCAAGGAGGTTAGATATCTAAGCTCCTTGAACACTATAGTGCTTTCTAGTAGAGAAATGACGAACTTTGTGTTGGCGGAAACTCCCGAGATTAATTTTGCCATTATGAACACGGCCTACTGAATTCAAATGGGTTCTTTGACATGCCAACATCGTATGACATGGTGTCGTAATTTTTGCCGCCTTCCATAAATCACTTACCACAGCCAGGAGCAAACCTGCAAGCTTGGGGTTAGTAGACCGACACGATAATCACTTGCCCACCGTGATATTAATATTGATGAGATAAGGTGATAAGCTACAGTAAGTTGCTATTAGCAACAAACAATGTGAAGTATGTGAGCATGAAAAAAAGACATCTAAAACACTTATTATAATAGGAAAAACGCTTAAAATTCACTTTTTGTGTGGATCACTATTACCGTATTTCCTCGCATAATCGTCGCACCCCACTTTTCCAACACTAAATAGGTTTATAAAATTTCATCGCATAATCGTCGCATAGCATGTTCGTATTTGTGCGCCAGTCAGTTGCACACGCTGCCGCGACTTTATAACCGGGCGCGACTTTGTCAGACAAAAAATATCTCGTATTTATGCTTGCGGGCAATGAACTGTGACGCGAGCGGCAAGCTTCGTCACTTAGCACAATCCACGAGCGTATAATCTGGCGTGATCTTGTCAGGAGAAAGTAATCTTGTCTTTATGCCTGCCGGCTATGAACCGCGACGCGAACGGCCAGCGCACATTCCGCGAGCGTATAGGCCTAATCTGGCGTGGTCTTGTCAGGAGAAAGTAAACTCATCTTTAAGCCTGCCGGCTATGAACCGTGACGCGAACGCACATTCCGCGAGCTTATAGGCCTAATCTGGCGTGGTGATGTCAGCAAAAAGTAATCTCATCTTTTGACCTGAGGCCTATGAACTGTGACGCGAGCGGCCAGCGCACATTCCGCGAGCGTATAGGCCTAATCTGGCGTGATCTTGTCAGGAGAAAGTAATATCGTATTTATGCCTGCGGGCTATGAACCGCGACGCAAATGGTCAGCGAACATTTCGCGAGCTTATAGGCCTAATCTGGCGTGATCATGTCAGCAAAAGTAATCTCATCTTTAGATCTGCGGCCTATGAAGTGTGACGCGAGCGGCCAGCGCACATTCCGCGAGCGTATAGTCCTAATCTGGCGTGATCTTGTCAGGAGAAAGTAATATTGTATTTATGCCTGCGGGCTATGAACCGCGACGCGAATGGTCAGCGCACATTCCGCGAGCTTTTAGGCCTAATCTGGCGCGATCTTGTCAGCAGAAAGTACTCTAGTCTTTATGCCTGCGGGCTATGAACTGTGACGCGAACGGCCAGCGCACATTCCGCGAGTTTATAGGCCTAATCTGGCGTGATCTTGACAGCAGAAAGTAATTCGTCTTTATGCCTGCGGGCTATGAACTGTGACGCGAACGGCCAGCACACATTCCGCGAGTTTATAGGCCTAATCTGGCGTGATCTTGTCAGGAGAAAGTAATCTCATATTTATGCCTGCAAATGGCCAGCTTCATCAGCACATTCTGCGAGCGTTAACCTGTCGTGACCTTGTTAAAAGAAAGAACCCTGTCTCTGACTGCGGGCTATGACTCACGCCAGACTCACGCTACTCGAATGACTGGCCCGTGCAGCAAATAATGATACAGTATATTCTTTGAAATTAAATATTCTTCACATAATCGTCGCACCCTGCTTTTTTCCACGAAATTTTGGCAAAAAAAAGTGCGACGATTATGCGAGGAAATACGGTACTATAGATATATGCGTTTGTGACATTAGCTTGTGCGACTCGTGAAAATTAGACACTTTTTTGATCATATGATATGGTTCATTGTTCTGAAAATTGTAATAAAGTTCTGAGGAAGACAAAACACACGCTTCTGTGTAATCACCGAGTTATTGGTACGAATAAAAAGATGGGAGGCCTAGCAAGGAATCTGTTGTTGTATCATGGCTCCTGTGATCAGCAAACCACCTTCAAAATTTCGATTTTTCAATTAATTTTTTTAATGTACAGCTCCATTCTTCTAGTTCATTTTGGTGAAAGAATTATTTAAATATCTGCAATAGTTGAGGAATTATGATTTAAAATGCTGCACATTGCATAGGCTATTTAAAGAGCTCTGCGGTACTTTGCGGTTCATTTTCTCAAAACGATATTTTTCAAATGTAACTCCTAAATTATGCATTGTATTGCAATGATACTTTTCTCTAATGTTCTAAGTGTTAGAGACTACAAGACTGGCCAAACTCATGTTCCTAGGGTTGTTAGTTATTGGGATAAAAAAATATATATTTACATACCAAAATTTGATCAAAATATGCAATTGTTAAGTAACTCAAAATTTAAAATACTAATTTTGAACATATAATTCTGGAAGTGGTATCTGTGACTTTTAGTTGGTTGGTTGGTTCTTAAGTTTAGGGGCTGCGACAACGCGGCCATGTAGCCCCGTGTACTTTGGGTGTGTGTAGAATCTGTCTGATAACCGGTGTTAATTGTGATGACTGTATTAATGTGTGTTATCTGTTATTTTAATTTAAGTACTGCAACTTAGAATTTTTCAAATAGTTCCTACTTTTGCCGCCAAGCACCACCGTCAACGACTACTAGGCTAAGTTCACAACTCAGCTGCTAGACGCCACCGCAGTCGGCTCTTGGCAACGAACTTAGAAACCTAAGAGCGTTGTTTACAATAACCTATCCAATTTAGCTTCACACAGGTGCAATTAGTGGAAGGATCTTTAACATGCCATAAATCTATGACATGGGACCGCCGGCTTTACTTCCCCTCCGAAGGAAGGCATACTGAGGGATTTTTAACGCTCTTAAAAAATCCGACGGCTTCGGCCGGGTTTGAACTGTGACTTTTAGCAGTACATTTTAAAAAGCAGAACACTAATATATTGATAAATGGTCCAGCTATGAATAAAACGCTGAGCACAGACACTCAAACCGCCGCCATTTTGAATAATTAATTGGCGAGTTTGATAATGCTAAAATCAATTCTGAAATATGTGCGTAGTAGTAAATATATAGGATGCTTTATTTAGAAAGTTTCATTGCTGTACATATATTAGGAGCTGAGATAGAAATTATTTAAAATGTCAAAATGTGAAGGTAGTTTACTGTACCGGTCCCCTTAAACAAGTTGAAAGTTAGTATTAATACTAATAAAAGCAAAGATATTGAAAGAGCCTTATTAGGACCAAATCTTACATGTGGTTGATTTCGGGAGTTTTTATCATGTACTGTACTGCTTGTGAGTCTGGTCATACATGAGGAAGCAAGCTGGGAGTTGGAATGGAGGTCATGTGGAGAGGGGCGTGTGCGGGGAGGAGGCATGTAGGCGCGGAGACGTGTTTTGGTTTGTAAAAGACATAAAGGATAAGGAGTTTTACAATCTTAATAAATCTTAAAGAAATTTGTGGTTGCTTCCAAATGATAAATTAAGCATTGTTAAATGCTCTTTACAGGAACTAGTCCTCCTGGGACATACAACCCATTAGAAGTGTTACCCACACGACTGGGTCTGTCGATGAGGACAGCAGACAATGCCAGTGGTGCACCGCCCACTTCCACCCACCTGGGCCCCAGCACGAGCTCGGGTCTCGTGGACCAGGACCGGCCGCCAGCAGAAGGCATCAAACCCACCATCACTCCTGGCGCAGCTAGATCCAGTGTTGAGGAGCCTGGCTGCAGCAAGGATCAGATGCCATCTTTCCCAAGGTACACTTAACCCTCTTTTCCCAGCTACTCACTGTAATTGTACGTTAATATGTCAGGCAAGCAAATGACTGGCTTAAGGCTGTAGCAAAGAGGGCATAATGTGTATTCCATGACTTTTGAAATGTTAAAAGCCAATTTTGAGTGCTGCCTGTCGATGAACACGAGTGACAATTATGTTATCAGTCTATTGCATGACTTATTCATACATCAACCTTTTGAACTCAATTTCCCTTAGCGTATGCTTCCTGCTCCACTCCTAATTAATTTCTGCACTATGAACAGTAGGAAGTGAACACTGCAAAATAAAAGTAATACGAGCGCTGTAAGTACAAGCTATAGTCAGGTTGTGTGGGACTCAACATCGGAGCGGAAGTGAAATATTTTAATGTCAAACCCCACTCGACATAGGAGTGCAAAAGGTTTACACGCTTCTCTAACAAATGATGGTGGTTTAAATGGAATGCATGCTTCACTTGTCAAGCAAGCATCAACAGATCCAAATATACAAGACACAACCAAACCCTCAAGTGGTCGCTGTCCTTCAACAACAACCTGCTACAAGCACGGCAACTTAAAAATTGTGGCAACTGCTGCTGATGAATGCTACAAGGTTGCAAGACTGGGAAATTGTATCGAAAACCACCTTCCCTTCTCCGGGGAGATGACAAGAGATAGATGAGGAGTGAGGATGGGTTTGGTGGTAAGACTTTAGGGGTGAGTCACTTCAGATGCTATCTTTGGTAGTAAACCTGGAATTGAAGGAACAGGAAAATTTGTCTACTGAAAGAAATCATTTAACCCTTAGTACAGTAAATCCTAACTTGTTTTAACGATGATCCTCCCTAACCTTAACTTAAAACAAGAAAATAAAAGTAGAACAATCGGAAGCCAAAATGTATAGACTACTGTGTAAGGTATTACATTCACGCGCTTAGATCTCACTTGAACCCCAGTCACAGTTTAGCATGCCTAGCCTCTGACTGGGCAGACGGTCCGTTCAGAACTGCTGCCACCGAGCTACTGAAGCGAAGTGGGAGGGGTGTGTTCTGCTACTACCGAGCCCACCCGAACATTGCCGAAGATCTGCGCAAGATTCTGTGGCAAGCTCTTCTTGCACCTATTCTACATCACTGCTCTCGAGGTTTGTAACTAAAGCAGATGCTTGCTAAGAACACCAACGGTTTGCTCTGTTGGCACACTGGTAACATTGCACTCTCCTTTATAATTGTTCTCAGTTCGAACACACCCAAATTCAAGCACTCAATCTCAATTTTATTTTAACCGTTCACTTGAGTCTATTCATGGCTCAATATTTTTTATTTTCAGTTTGTGTTGCGATGCATCTTATGATGCGAGAAGATGAACACCAATAGTGCCCCCCAAGATGCATTTTGAAATAAATGGTTTACTTTGTACTTGTAGGTTAGAAAAGTCAAAACCGGTACCAATCAGTCGGATTGACTGTTTGAGATATTGTTATAATTACCAATGTTCTGGGAAGAAATGGGACATGGAACACAGGATGGACAGAGAAATTACTATCCCATCCTCAAACAGTCTTCCTCTACCGACTAATCTATGAAGGTGTAGCTACACTTAAACATTAAATCCCAAAATAGAATTGTAAACAAATATGCATTAAAAACCTAAGAATACTCTGTTGAGATGCTGGTAAAAAGCTAGCACTATAAAATACAAAATAGCAGTGTTTGTCTACTAATACTGTGTTGTAAGATCTGATATGGAGACTTATCTCAATTGTGTGAAGTCTTCAAGCTGCTCTTGCAACAACTGTCCTTACGCATAACCACTTGCAAATCACCAAGTTATTGAGAAATTATAATCCGGTAATCTGTTTTACCATTACCTAGGTAACATTGTAACAATAGTACTTCAAAAGAATTTAATACATCTTACGAATATCTCACTCTTAACAACATAGAAGAGGCCATCAGTCAACTGCAAAGCCTCGAACAACATAGCACCCAACGCCATCTGTTCTCACTACGTGCAAACTGTCAGTTGTAACTCTTCAGTCGGTCAACACAAATTTGCCCAATAGTTATGATCACTATTATAAAGGGGCAAGCAGCTTCAGTGGCGTAGTTGGTAGCATGCTGAACTGCTGTTCCCAACATAGCAGGTTCATACCCGTCCGAAATCGCCGGATTTTTTTAAGAGCGTTAAAATCCTTCAGTATGCCTTCCTTCGGAGGGGATGTAAAGCCGGAGGTCGCATGTCATAGATTTCAGGCATGGAAAAGATCCTTCCACAGACTAAACTCGTGTGAAGCTAAATTTCTAGGTTAGATTTCGTTGGACCAAAGTTCCAACGTTCACCACTAGTTGTCAGTGACATCTGGTAGCGGAAGTTTGAACTACTTGAAATTGAACGGAACTTGTAGCTCATCCTATGGGTGTCCGCTTGAAGCAGCCACAGCCACTGGCAAGCCGAACATGTCCTCGGACACTCCGGCACTAAAAGCCATACGATAAATAAATAATTGGGGCAATTTTAGGGCTATGCATTTCAATCTTCATGTGGTCGTCATCATATCCTAATCACTGTGTTGAGGTTAAAATTTATACACATACTGTATTATCTAACTCAAGACAGTGATCAGGATCTGATGATGACTGCTTGAAGGTTGAAATGCATAGCCCTAAATTTGCCCCATTATATTAGTCATCATAACTAATACCATGTATCCTTTTCCAGGAGTGTTATTTACGTTATATACATTGTACCCCGCTCAGACATTGGGCAAATTCTTGTTGACCTACTGAAGAGTTACAACTGACAGTTTGTATAGGCAACACTGAAGAATGGCTTCAAAACGTTACATTTGCTACATGCAACTTACTTTCTTGAGTATGGAGCAAGCTGTGATTCCTAACTTATGGTGTGTCAATAAGTCATGGTATAAAATTTTCTTTCCAGGACAAACTACGATGCATTTGAGCTGTTTCGCGAGATGGAGGAGAACGAAACGGAGCCAATCTCGGAGCCACCTGTGGATGGTAGTAACAATGTTGGTCAGTTAGCCCTGTCGACCCCATCAGACGAAGGCCCTCAAGATTTGTCCTTTAACAAGGAACCTCTGGCCATCTCCTCGCCACCACCCCTCCAGTCTCAGCAGCTTGCACCCTTGAAGATGGAGGTATGTCACTACTTTTACAGGTTAATGCAGGGCTTCATCCATTCTGGTGGGTCTTCAACAATTACTTGGCCTGGTAAGACATTCTCACCAGATCTTTTGGTTTGCTAGCCTCTGATAGAAAACGGGAGGCCTCCTGTGTTTCTGTATCTCTCGCCTCGAGATTGTTATAGAATGACATGAATCTATTGGCTCGTCAATGGTTAATTCGAAACTCAAACTACGATGCATTTGACCTGTGATCTCGTGTAGCACCTGCAGGTGCGGACAACGGCCATCCCCAGAAATTTATGTACATATTGTGTATTGAAAGAGTTATTGAGATTTTAAGGGGCAGAGCTACGAGATCATCTGCCCCATTTAATTTGTTAATATTTCACATTGATATGATAGTAAGCCATATGCTAAGTAAATAAATTTGAAACTTTATAATTCAAAATTTCATGATATTTTGAATTTTACTTTGAATTTTTGTCCCATTGGTTATGTAAGACATATAATATTACCTGATTCATTTGAATGTTTACCCTCTGATATGGCATGTTAAAGACGGCTGGCAGATTGTGCTATGTGCCAGCAAAAGCGCTTGCGCAGCAAAAAGTCGCCATCAATCTTGCCAAGACCAATTCCAAACACTACTCCACTAAATCGACTTGCAACTACAGATCTTCGTCAGGACCGGTGCAAGAACATGTGGAAATCGCTGGGAGCAAGATCCTCCCAGTCGAACTCCTAAGCTCTGAATTTTGTGGTCGGGTGTTAGGTTTTACAGCACCCATCTGGCGCACACTTCCTTGAACAGCAGGTGCTTATGCAACAAGGATCACGATAACCGCGGAAAATAGTGAAGAGGTAAAGACATACGTCACGCTGGTCCCATACCCAGGCGGCAGACTTCTACAAACGGGTATACATAAGTTGATCCCACGATATGACAGGTGTCTTAATTCTGGTGGAGATTGTGCTAAAATATAGCTGATATCTGGAGCCTATCAAGTTATGTAACTTTTTCATTTAAAAAAAAAAAGAAAGAAAGAGGATACTTAATTTCTAGATGGGCCTCCTAATTATAACCGATGGTGTGTCAAGGGCTGTGGTACTACGGATGCAATCCATGCTGCACGTTTGATGTTGGAGAAGCACTAGGAAAAATGAAGGACTGTACACATGGCATTCTTAGACCTAGAGAAGACCTTCGATACAGTCCCACATGATCTGATCTGGCGAGCTTTACGGCTCCACAGAGCACCAGAAATGTGTGTGAGTTGGATCCAGCTTCTCTATCAAAATATATATACTGTAGTCCAGTGTCCCGCTGGAATCTCTCCATCCATCAAAATCACTGTTGGCTTTCAGCAGGGCTCAGCCCTCTCTCCATTACTGTTCATTCTTTGCATGGACACAATAACGGCCGACATCCAGTCCCGTCAACCCTGGGCGTTTCTGTATGCAGACTACATGGTACTCGCTCAAGTTGCCCGCCCGTAACTCCGAACTCAGACGCAAACTTGGGAAAACAGGGAATGGCATGCGTCTTAACCTTCAAAATATGATACATCAGGAAAGTGGCCCTCAAACCAGTGGTACCACCAGCATTGATGACCAGAATTTGGAGAAAACCACAGAGTTCAAATACCTTGGATCTGTAATTAAATCTTCGAATGATTCCACCCAGGAAACCCGGATGAGAGTCAATGCAGCATGGCTCAAGTGGAGGCAAGTCACTGGTGTCCTTAGTGATAAAAAGATGCTTGTTCACCTGAAAGCAAAAATTTATAAAACATTGGTGTGCCCAGTAGCCCTCTGCGGGATAAAATGCCGACCTTTGACAAGAAAACGGGGACAGGCTCTCCACACGATGGAGATTAGGATACTGTGATGGTCCCTTGGTTTAACTCGTTAACGACCGTATACCAAATGACACCGTGCGTCAACGGCTTGGTTTAGCCCCAATTGTGGAGAAAGCGAGAGATGCCCAACTCCGGTGGTATGGTCACATCATGCGGCAAGACGATTAGGTGGCCGAAACAGCACTCCAACTTAATCCTGATGGACGTCGACCCCGTGTTAGACCGCTAAAGAGGTCGATGGACAACATCCGAGACAACATGAGGGATGTGAATCTCAATCCGGAAGACGTCCTCAACAGTGCCTTGTGGAAGAGACGTAGCAGAAAAGCAGACCCGTTGTGAATGGGATAAATTCTAGGAAAGAAGCAGGCGTGTAGTTTCTATGCCGGGCAAAAGTTTATGCAAATTGTCACTAAGTATCCCTGTGTTGGGTTTTAGCACAAAATACTGTATTTGCACACATATAACTCGCTACCACGTATATTTCGCGTAGCATGCTGAGCTTCTGTGCCCAAGTTCGCTGGTTCAAACCCGGCCGAAGTCGTCTGATTTTTTTTTAAGAACGTTAAAAATCCCTCAGTATGTCTTCCTTCGGAGGGGAAGTAAAGCCGGCGCGGCGGTCCCATATCATAGATTTATGGCATGTTAAAGAACCTTCCACTAATTACACCTGTATGAAGCTAAATTAATATAGGTTAAACATTTGACTAATGTTCTCAGGTTCCTACGCTCATCGTCAGGAGCCGACTGCGATGGCATCTGATAACTAATTTCTGAACTAGTTGGTCGTTGACGGTGGTGTTTGGCGGCAAAAGTAGGAACTACTTGAAAATTGATCATCTGCAGTCCTTACTTGAATTAAAACAGATACACACACTAATACAGTCATCACAATTAACACCGCTTATCAGACAGATTCTACACACACCCAAAGTACACGGGGCTACATGACCGCGTTGTCCCAGTCCCTAAACTGAGGAACCAACCGTATATTTCGCTCCCCATTTTTAATTTAAAATTCCAGGGAGAAAAATATCCTTGCATATACCGTATTTACTTGTCTATGACACCAAATTTTCAACTTCAATAATAGAGTAGGGTATAATAGGTGAAAATTTCCATTAATATAGGTTAGGATGGCGTGTTATACAGCCACACTAAGGTGCACCTAGCGTCCTTAAATTAACACACGAAATAGATATTTTAACCGATACTTTATTTGCGAAAAAGTTATAATAGCCCATTTAAAGTTTTGTATCAGCCACTCTCTTGCATCATCACAGATGACTCATCACAGGATTAAAGCAGAGCCACAGCTGCACACCAGTACGTGCACAGAGTTCAATATTATGCAGTGTTGCAATGTCACATGGCAACTATCTGAAATTCGAAATATTTGTTTCTAATACCAACCGACTTTTTAAATTACTCTATAATCACTTTGTCAGTATAATCCGATGGAAGCCACTGGCACAGTGAATTTCTTCTCCGCAAACTTAGTCCATTCTGGTGCATAAAGCGTTCTCCCCAACCTCTACTAGCTTTAAATTCATTCCCTGCAATACCAAGACTTCGTACAATTTTGCGCGCTTTAAACTGGATCATTTTGCGATTTACAGCGTCTCTTGTTTCTCAAACCCACTCCAGAAGTTTCATGTACACATTTTCGAAGTTTCCATTTTTCACACCGCGGAAGGACTTAGAAGTTCTCTTTGTCACTAATAATTTGTCCTTCTGGTTATGCCAATAACGAATCATACACGGCTGCACTTTGTATTTACGATCCGCCGCTCTCACTTCATTTTTTGCAACAAGTTCTAGCACTTCCCACTTGATGGATGCCGTTCTCTTGCTCATTTTCAGTGCTGCACGCTTATTAATTATACACTACACACGGCGATGTTGAACTCGTAAGCTGGAGGGTAGGGAGAGTGAGTAGCAACAGTACTAAGGTGGTGCAGGCAGAAGCGTAGGTTTAACCGTTAACTGCAATGTTGTAGACCTACTTGCTAGATTTTTCTGATTATTTTTCCCTCCCAATTCCTTTTTTCTTAACGGTATCTCACATTAACTTCTAACACCGTCATAAAGATGTTGATCGCTGCCAACAGGGCATCACATGTCTTGTCCGCGATGTTATTGTTCGTTTTGACGGCGGTGCTTTCCTTGGTATTTGTCCGTCTGTTGCATTGTCGACAAGTACCAGCATTCTGCCTTCACGTTCCATTGTTGTTTCTCAGTTGTGATTGTTTTCTTGTGGAAGTCTCTCTTTTAGTCATGTAAAAACGCGAAAGTTATACGACTGCGTTTAATCTCAAAGGGATAGAATACGTAGACGACTATGGTAACAGAGCTGCCTGTCAATAATTCATTGTGTATGAATTTTATATTCACTACTGGCGTCAACGGAGAGACGCGCTAGAAACCACTAACCAAACCTGTAACGTGATTTCAAATGTGGCGACGCAGTAAAACAACAATACGGGGTGTGTCAGCTGTTTTGCTGGCGCTCCACACGCTAAATAAGTAATTGTTAGATTAGAACGCGTCGAGATCTGGTATTGTTAGTCACGATAAGCTGACGACAGAGGACAAAATAAAGAAGGCCATCAGTTGAACTCTTGCGCAATAGGGTTATACGGGTATGGGTTATGGTGTTGAGAGGAAGTTAGGATCAGGATGATGCAATATGGGATGATGATGCACGCAAGAGTAGGTTGGGATTGGCAGCAGCTATGGCAGTTGATAGTTCCAGTTGTCTTGTTTCAATAATGCTAATTTTACGTTTTACGTTTTTTTTTTTATTTTATTATTTATTTTTTTTCCCCCTTCGGTAATACGGTATTTCACACACAAATCCCCATATATATCTCGCACCGAAAATTTTCACACTTACTTTCGGTCAAGAAAGAGCGAGTTATATGCGAGCAATTACGGTATTTGTATGCAAGTGATCTTTAGTTCAGTTTTTGTGCTTTAGGTTGACAATGAAGACTCGGAAGACGTGTCGGACTCCGACTCCAGTATCCCATTCATGTGTGCCAAGAAACCCAGGCTGTCTTGTCCTCCTGATGGTGATGGTCCAGCAGATCTTAGTAAACCTGGCCCCAGTGGTATGCAACCTGAACCCAAGCCTGGACCATCTGGCCAGATCTTACCAGGTAAGACCCCTCCTCCCTGTTTTTCAATGCAACTTGTGACAGTTATTGCAGACAAGAATGACAATTGATGACTAAGAATGTTGTACAAATTTTAATTCGCAGAACATGGAGTTTCCCTCAGCCTATGAGCTTCCTGGTCATAGCCGTGGTGATATTAAATCATAGTTACCATGATATGTATAAATGTGTGTGTACCTCACAGTCGTTAGCGTATGACAGCTCCTTGAACGTCAAAAACAAACCTTAGTATGTGTGATATCTTCCTTTGTCTTTAGTCATGTTTTTGAATGACAGCTAAAAGATAAGGTTGCAACAGGTTGTCTTCCGATCACAAGCGGCGCTGTTCAAGGTGCAGTTTAAAGAGCTTTATTTGAACTAAGTGCGATCTGTTCACACTGAAAGGCGGCATTTCAAGGTACTTCACGATGATTTGGTTTTTTTTTCTGTAACCTTTAAACAGATCACACCGCTGGAATCTGTCAGTTTCAATGTCCGCCCACCCAGTGATCTGCAGGAAATAAATATTGTGATTGTTTTTGATGTGTTGATGTATTATATCTAGGGCCAGTTCAACCATCTCCAGGCAAAGGACCAGGGAACATGCCCGCGGAATAAACTGAGATTTCCGTTCGACGATAAGCAGGTACTGCTGCCAATGGCGTATATATTGTTTATTGTAAACCATCGGCCGCTCCGAGAGGCCGATAGAGCTTTGCCAGCCGGAAACACTCCAAAATGGCCGACGAACGTTTGCCTTATGCGTAATTCAGTTGATTTGCGATCTTCTGTTAAATACAGCCACAAAAACAATGAACGTTCCATGTTAGAAATAGTATCTCGCGCCTTCAAATAACTTATTAATATCTGAAACAATCATCTTGTTATTATTTGGTTGTATACAACTTGTAAACACTGCAGTGAAGGCATGTCAGTGTGGTCTAGTGGTCAGCGTTGCTATCTGTGGATCTTTACGTCATCATCATCCTGAACCAACTCCAGTTGCCCAGGGGTGGTATATGAGCTTCTCCATTTCACCCTGTCCTTGTACCACTCCTCGTCCACCAACTTGTCCCAATCATGACCTCTCTGCAGTACATCGTTCTTGACTGTATCTATCCACTTCTTTCGTGGCCTTCCCACGGGTCGTCTTCCTTCTACTTTTCTCTCAAATTCCTTCCATGGAGTTCTGTTTGGTTGAATCCTCTTCATGTGACCAAACCACTTCAGTCTTGAGATATGGATCTTATTGAGGAGAGAATCATATATTTCTATTTCTTATCTTATCTTCTCATTCCTGATCTTGTCTTTTCTGGTTTTCTGAACCATGGTACGTAGGAATTTCATTTCGGCTGCCTGGAGTTTAGAGTTATCTCTATTGGTTAGTGTTGTGGTTTCGAGACTGTATGTAAGAATCGGTGTATAATAGCACTTGTACAATGTCATCTTTGTTTTCATGGGCATTTGCTCATCCCACAGCAGGTGTCTTACCTGGTGGTAAAATTGTGTTGCCTTATTAATTCGATTGTTTACCTCATGCTTTGCTAGGTTGTCACTTGATAGAATACTACCCAAGTACTTGAAAACTGGAACGCTGTCCAATTTGGCTTCATTTAGCATGACTATTGGTTCTGCTCCTTCCTCATACACTTTCATCTTTACGTAACAGGTTCAATTCCCACCTTCGGCATTTAATTTTTCCTACTGCTCCCTTATTATTAGTTGATATAGCAGCGACCAAATAACACTACTTTGAATAGGTACAGTGCATACTTAGTTTAGTAGCATAGAGTACTTATGTTTTAATTCAACATTTAAAAGGAAGTGAAAGTTCGTCTTATTATTTGGGCATTTTAGAATTTTTTCCTGTAGACGAAGATGAATATTTGATAGTCAGTATCATTGTATCTTTGAGAAGGATTTATAAAGCCTCTACCGTGACCCAAGTCAACAAAGAGGTGATGAAATATCTGGCTACATGAACTCGTATATTTATATCTTGGCTTACACTTCCTAGATCCTTTTGTATTTCACACAATATAAAAATCCTATTAACATAACTGTACATTATTGTGCCAAAGACTTGAACCAAATGTGAAACGGAAGGGTTCTGTTCCATATGCAATAAAACAATGGTTTGGAAATGCTAACTTGCTGAATTATAACATTATATATTTCAGTTCTACTGAAACATGAATGATTTTAACTGACAATATTTGATTAATAATGCACCGGTAACAATAAATAAGAACGCAAGCTTCATAAAAATACTTATCTATAAAAGGGATCGAACCTCAATTGTCATGCTCCGAAGCAATCGACTCGGACCACATAGCCACTCTCATCACATCCGTACCCTATGAAGCTCTATGAACAAGATGAATGCTTCTTATGTTACAGTAGTTCGTTAATATTATGATACTGTGATGTGACGAATCCACCACATTAGGTTACGTCAAAGATCTTTGTTATATCGGCTTCGGTGGCGTAGTTCGTAGCATGCTGAGCTTCTATGCCCAAGATCGCGGGTTCAAGCCTGGCCGAAGTCTTCGGATTTTTTGTTTAGCTCAGGACAGGGAGGCATGGAAAGCTGCATCAAACCAGTCAAAAGACTGATGACTCAATCATCATCATCAAAAATCCCTCAGTATGCCTTCCTTTGGAGGGGAAGTAAAGCCGGCGGTCCCATGTGATAGATTTATGGCATGTTAAAGAACCTTCCACTAATTACACCTGTGTGAAGCTAAATTATATAGGTTAAGAATGTAAACAACGCTCTTAGGTTCCTACGTTCGTTGCCAAGAGCAAACTGTGGTGGCCTCTAGTAGGTAAGTTCTGAACTAGTACCGGTAGTCGTTGACGGTGGCATTTGGCGGTAAAAGTATGAACTATTTGAAAAATTCAAAGTCTGCAGTCCTTACTTGAATTTAAGAAAACAGATAACACACACTAATACAGTCATCTCAACACCGGTTATCAGACAGATTCTACACACACCCAAAGTACACAGGGCTACATGACCGCGTTGTCGCAGCCCCTAAACTGAGGAACCGACCAACCGATCTTTGTTATGGCAGTATTGGGACGTATCTCAACTCGGAATAAAGAGAGAAATGGTCTTACTGTTGAGATTTTATGTCCTATACATTTGAAATACCCCTGTGATAGAATTCCTGTGATAGAATTCAGCCAGCTGATTGTGGAACCATCGTCAGTCTGCTGTCTTGACGTCGTCATTGCACGTGAATTACTGTCCTGCCAGGATCTTCTTCAGTGGGCCATGGAAATGCCAGACCACATGTGGCAACCAGAACCATCAACAAGCTCTGGTGATTTCACTGGGAGAGTCTGGACCTCGCCACTAGTGATTTCCATGTTTTTGTTCCGGTGAAGAAGTTTCTGGCAAGGCAGTGATTCACGTGCAATGATGTCGCCAAGACAGCAGTCCGACGATGGTTCCACAGTCAGCTGGCTGAATTCTATCACAGGGACATCTCAAATTCAGTGCTGTGATGGAACAAATGTGGTGGCTATGTGGAAAAATAGTGTAAGGTACATAGGGTAAGCCATACAGTGATTAGCCACCCTATAGTGATTGGCCATCTTGTGATCTCTTTGCCTCTTGTACTCTTTGGTTACGGCCTGACTATCGCTGATGCAACTAGATAGCAGCTGTGTACCTTCCTTGTTGATACCAGCTTACTTTCCTTGTCACCAGGAGCGTGACTGTTGAGTAATGGCGTATTGTGTTTGATGATGTGAACCTCCCTCCAAATTTTAAGGTATGTCTTACATATTTGTTAAGGATTGAGCAATTTGTTCGGCCATCTCATAGGAGAATGAATTGTTCTGAAACAGTAATATTGTACGTAGATGTAGTTTAAGGTATGGAATGATGTTTAGCCTAATTGAAATGCCATCAATCACAATATTACGCGCCTTTTTGGTGTGGCCAATAACTGTGTGTGAATAATTGTGGAAAAATAGTTATTGGCCAGGTGGCCAATCACTGTCATTTGTAGTGGCTAATAACTGTGTCCAAGTGTTAACACAGGTGCAGACATTTAAATAGGGCCTATCCATCATGCCCAAGGCTCCCAAGCAGGCTTATAGTGCAGAGGCAATGGAGAGAGCACTGGCTTACGTTCAGTCAAATAATGCTTCTGTACGTGCTGTGGCTACAATGTTTGGTATACCGAGATCTAGTCTCCAGTTCAGAACAAAAAATCCAGGCCACAAAGATAGATTTGGTCCCTCTACAGTTCTGTCAAATGAAGAAGGAAAGAAGATTGTAATTTTACGTGACCGTTAATCGCGAGATCATAAGCCACGTGACCTCCGTTTTACGTGGAATCCGAACCACAGGACGTGGCATTTCACTTTGAAAATCTCACATGCATTGACCGGGAAGCGAACCCGGTTTGCCGTGGTGAGAGGCCAACAGCTTGACCACTGCGCCACCATGGATTTCGTGTATGTGGGTTGTACCCTTTTGACCCCGACACTGTGGATTATACCAAATGCCTACGGTCATCAAGAAGTGGGAGAGAAGCAATAGGCCTACTGCCTTCTTTACAACTAGATTCCACATCTATAAGTTACAAAGAATTCTGTGAAGTTGTTGGAGCAGAAAAGATTAATGAGTTTGAAACAATTCAGGATATTATGGGTCAGGAGACAAATAATGAGGAGTTCATCATTCTTTTCCGTATATGGAGAAAGTTTCAAGCCAAAAATGGGGAATCGGATGGTAGGTCTGAATCAGTACAAGCTAATTCCCAGACATCAGAGGAAATTCCTGCAAACATAGCAGTTAATCTACCTACAAGTTCGAGTAACACCACCTCACACGTAAATGATGAATATCATTTAGAAGGTAACCCCAACATCTCCAACAATCCTATCCAGAGAAGTGTTTCGCAAGAATCCAATAAATCATCTGTCGTAAGAATGGCTAAAAATGATCACATGGGTGAATATTTAGTTTGGCCTGAAACCCCTAAAAGGAAAGGCAAGCGCGTGTCTGAGAGATTTCCATTTGCAATTACATCCCAAAAATACAAATTCATGTATAAAAACAAACAAGAGGCGAAAATGAAAGCCCAACAAGATAAAGAAGAAGGAAACGAAAACGGGAAGAGAAGAACTGCATGTCCAGCAAAGCAAAGAAATCACGTAGACCTACAGCTGAAGCATCAAGACGTTGCGAACCAGCAATAGGGAAGGAATATTCACCGACAGAAGGGCAGTCTTTAGAGGTAAATACACAGATAAGTCAAATAACCTTCCATCTGGGTCATCCGTGTTTGAAACAAACGAAACCTCAGGTAAAGTTTCTCCACACCAAGACAATTCACCGACATATTTAAATTACGACCACGCAAAGAGAAGACGCTTTTTACAAAGCACTCCAATGAAAAGCATGTGTCAAATGTTGCATCTGCTTCACGACAGAGTTGTTTGCGATTATTGTCGCAAAGCGTACCACAGAAGGTGCATACCAAAATACCACCAGATTCACATTCCTGAAAGAGATGAAGAGGATTTTCTTCGTCACGATTGCTACAAAGAGGACGATTCGGACAGTTCCCTTAACTGCGAAGTGTCATCAGATGATGAACTCTATGAACTGTGTAAATTAACTAAATAAAAATGGAATCGTATTTGCTGACTACAACACGAAACATCAACTAATTTAGACCACCTATTTTAAAAGGCGAGTGATATCAACACTATTGACGGAAATGAATATATTTTTGCATCAGTACGTAGAAGGAAATACTTCTGTAATTCAATCAGTTCGGAATTGGGGCAATTAGGCTAATTGCCTTAATTCAGGAATAAGTGGCCAATCACTGAAATTATACCGGCCAATAACTGTCAAATGTGGCCAATAACTGTAACTTTTGGCATCTTTCTAAACTTATTGAAATTTGGGAATTATATTATTATCGGATCAAGTTGAAATTGTACTGCACGTTAGCAGACACTACATAGATGTTATTAATACTCAATAAAAAAATTAAACTATATAACTCGTTTACTTTCTTTGTGTGCAATATCAAACAAACCTTAAGTGGCCAATCACTATGTAGTTTACCCTATTTGTAATTACCAGTATGTATTTTTGTTGGCTAAAATAAAATAGGGGCAAAGACTATTCGATCCCCCCTCGTATCTCAATGGGTTCTGTCTTTAAATCTCTTCCGTTCTTCTCCTATGTCAGCGATAGGAAAACAAAATGTCAGTCTCAGTTTTTACACTGTACTTGTTTATCCACAAACATGACCAAGTTATGAAGATCGCCGATTTACCTCTTCAGAAGGCTTTAAGAAAATCTGGTAACCATCCAGTACTGCTTAAAGTCTGCTCAACGAGAGTTAGAATATGACGTCGTGGAGCGGTACTTATTGTAACTGCGATGAATGCCGTCACGTAGCAGCGGGAGGCTTCAACCTCACCGACCACTACTGTAACGGCAATAGAGGGGTTGAGTGCAAACGTGCTACCAAATTTACTCGGCTATAAGACCCCCTTTTTTCCTAAATTTTTAGTTCCGTAATTGACGAGGGGTACTATAGACGCGAACTTCGCAAAAATCCATTATGTTGGGAAAGGGAGAGAGTAAAAATAAGCTATTTTATTTTGATGCTACATAGTAGGATATATTTAATCAAAATAAATGAAGTTTACATCTTTAATCAGCCCATTATGTGACTGCCATAACCTCACTTATTTGCCACTATTCCTGGCTAACCCCCAATGACTTTCACTACTATCCCTTGCTAAGCAAAAATCTTAGTATCAAAGAAATAGAATGAAATGGACAAAGTATTAGACATGGATATCCAAACTTTTTTTTTTTTTTTAAACATAGGGAATGAGTGATCACATCTCACTAACATTTGTAAACACAACCTAGCACGTATTATTCACATATTTCACATTAATATACCAATAAAGTTTCACACAAACGCCGACGGTTATTGCAACAAATGAAATGTGTTTAAAATAAAACTGAGACTGTCGTAAACACAATTGAATCGCAACATAAATAATACTAAACAGGAGAATGCAGGCAAGATATGAAACAATGACTTTCATTAGCAATAGTGTGGCATCTTCTATTGGATATCGGGTGAAGCCTATTGGCTACACAATTTGATATCCTACCCAATCGCGTACGCAAAATGGCGGTCATATCTGAATAACAAACTAATATACCGTAACGAGAAAAATATTTTTGTCATAATAGAGAATGAATTTCAGTTGTAATTATAACATTTTGTAAGAATTCGTCAATTTCCAAGGATGTTGTATTTTGACTCTCAATAATGAAAGGGGCGTTAAGCGATTTCCAAGAATTTTTTATTTTGGCTCTCGAAAATTAAGGGGGGGGAGGGGTCTTATAGCCAAGTAAATATGGTAACTACCTCAGTGGCAGACCTCTAGTATACTGAACGGGGATAGGAGTAGGGTAAAAGAACCAAGAATAATTTAGGGGTAAGTTCTAATTTATTTAAATTTAAAAACACAATGGAGCAAACTACCAAATTGAAAACAAAACAAAACAGCCCTTAATGAAAATGAAATGAGGGTGAAGTGGAGATGATAAATAAAATTACATTAATAAATATACAGTATATATTGTATTTTCTCGATGTAAACACAACATACACTGGTGTCTGAAGTAGTGTTCCCACGGAAGCGAAGAATATAGTGATGCCCTTACGGCAGCTTATTGAAGCCCATCATTCCAAGGCTAGCTCACAGATCTGACGTTAGACCAACGTGGTGGCATGTACTGCACCTTGCACTACACCCAGCCACCTACAGAGCTCGCGGCAGTGTGTGGGAATAATTGGCAAACAAATACAATCGTGCCATGCGTTGATTATACCATGAAATTTTTTTTACCAATTTTTAGGTTTGAAAAATAGGGTGAGTTGATGATGCTGTTACGACAAATATTCCAGAAAATACGGTATGTTCAGTGACTGACTTGAATATTACAAATTGGTTTATTTTTTGTGCAAACTGTGCAAAAAAGAACTAAGGTACTGCCATTTTAACAAATCTCTCATATAGGGGACAATATTAGTTGCCATGATCTCCGTAGTTGTCTTAAATTTGCTGAAGCATTTGTTAACATGATGGTTGTTTTTCTTTCAGAAGCAATGTCGGAGGATAGCTGTAAGCTGCTAGTGGAACAGAATCGTGCCCCAATCATAGTGTCAGCTCGCAAGGTGTCCCTGTCGAACTTCGTTAGTACTGATCCTGGTACAAGTGGTAGCAGTGTTCCCTTGTCCGAGCCAGCCAAGAATGAGGACCTGACCACACCCACTATCAAGAGTGTTATAGTACGTGCTGGACCAGCCACTAGTACTGTAAGTATGGATTCTTGCAGAACATTATTGGGGGAAAAGTTAAATGGAATACTATAATTTTTAGCAGTCCATGCTCTCTTCACCAATAAGAAAGGAGAACAGCTGCCAAAAATTTTAAGATTCCATGTGGTTTTTTGCACTGAAACTACATCTACAGGGTCATTATATATGTGCGCGCGAGTAAATACGTCAAGGTAAGCCGGCTGTGACTGGCACTGGCGTGCATACACGGCTCAGCCCAGCAAACCACGTTCTTCAGTTTTTGAAGAATAGGAATTGAACTGTTATTCTCAGTCACGTACCTGAGAAGTTTCTGTCTATGCACAAGTTTTAAATTTTGCAGAATGCCCTGTCCATTGGCTGCAATATCGACGTAACATTAGAAGGCGAAAAAATTGCTCTCATTTCATCGCAAGTTAAGTCTCTCACTGCTGGGTGCGATGGAGCATTGTCAATTACGAACAATGCCCGAGAAGGCAAACCACTTTTTGCACTAAAACTTCTTACTGAAGGAACAAACTGTTTTTCAAACCATTCCTTGACAAGATGTGCATCCATCCATGCCTTTCTTTGATTCCTGTAGTAAACTGGAAGTGTGTTCATGTTACAGTTTTTTAATGCCCTTGCTTTAGCTGATTTGCCGATAACCATTAGGGGAAATTTATTTGTTCCTATAGCATTACTACAGCACACGCTAATACAGTAACACGTTCCTTACTCATCTTAAACCCAGGTGCACGAGATTTCTACGCAGACACAAGGCTTTTATTGGGAAGGGCCTTGAAATTTAAACCCATTTCGTCAGCGTTATACACTTCTTGCAGTGAGTAATTTCCTGATGCTACCAAGTCATTAAATTCACTGATATCTTCTGCAGCGGCATGATCATCTGATAACTGTTCTCCCGTTATTATTAACTGACGAGTCCCATGCCTTTTCTTCCACCTATTGAACCATCCAGTACTGGCAGTGAATGAAACATCTCCATTCAATAACCGTATATACCCGAATATTACCCGCCCCCAAATAATCCCCGTACTCTCATTTTTCTATGGAAACTTTAAGAAAAAAAACTTTTATTTTTGTAACTTTTAAACAAATGTTTAAGTTTACTGATGCCATGCTATCACGCAACTCACGAAACTGTATAACGCACGTTCCTGCATGCACCAACTGTGCCTTGACCTCGACAATGGCTAATCACACCCCCAACCCCCCAGTTTATGGGTTCCGTGTCTTGCGTCCCGCACGGCCGTATAATTACGAAGCGTGTAGTACACAAGGACTGAAGATGAGCAAGAGAACAAGTTTTACGGCATCCTTCAAGTTAAAAGTGCTAGAATTTGCTGCAGAAAATGGAGTGATAGCAGCATCATCATCATCATCAATTTTCCACTGCAGTTTTCCGGGTGTGGTTTACGAATGCTCTCCATTTTGGTCGATTCATGTACCACTGCTCCTTCAAGACTTCATCTCAGTTGATTCCATTGGATGTGATATCTTGCTTCACTTGGCCCAGCCATCTCCTTCTAGGTCTTCCAACAGGTCTCTTTCCAGTAATCTCAGTATGTAACCATTGCACAGTGGGTCAAAATCGAAATCTAGGGGGACAAAATTATTTTTACGTTTTAATCATTAATTTAGAGTGAAAGCAACGTATATAATTTGTTTACTTTATAATAAACGCCAGTTAGGACCTGTTTTAAGCTACGTCTATACATGCAAGAAATTGTCTATGACTAGGAGTTGGATAGAGCATTCAGTTATCTCTTCAGAACAATTTTCTACCCCTAATTTACTTTTAACAAAGTCACAAAGTTCCACTTTTGACATAATCGTCGAACCCAGTGCTTCAAACTGTTGTAAACGTGTTAAAACTGGTTGCGCAGCATCTTCTAAAACGTAAAATAACTAAGTTGCAAAAAGATGCAAAAAATCTGTGACAGGCGTAAACTACAAGACTTGATCTACATTTTAACATTAAGTAGAAAGTGAAGGAAAGAACCACAACGGGAATAACAATTGGTGGGGAACAGCTGAAGAAAGTATAGAGTTTCAAGTATCTGGGAAGCCTGCTACAAGATAATGGAAGAAACGATAGAGAAATAAATGAGCGGGGGAGGCAGGCAGAAGCATTTCGGAGGAGTGTGAGAAGCATGTTATGGAGCAAGGATGTCCCTCAGAACAGCAAAAAGATCATATATCGAACGTACTATGTCCCTATCCTGACGTATGCCTCGGAGACCTGGGTTATGAAAGGAAGGGAGAAGAGCAAAATACAGGCCAGTGAGATGAGGTTCTTGAGAAGCAGTATTGGAGCTACAAAGATGGACAGAACAAGAAATGAGAGGACCAGAGAATTAATGAAGGAGGAACCATTACAGGATGGTATAGAGAAATCTAGACTTATATGGTATGGACATGTAAAGCGAATGGAGGAGAAGAGGATACCCAGGAGAGTAAACGAGACAAAGTGGGAAGGAAAGAGACCGAGAGACAGGTGGATGAAGGGGGTGGAAGAAAGCGTGAAGAAGAGAGGAGAAGACTGGACTAGGGTGGAAGCTGAGAGATGGTGGGAAGACAGAAGACGTTGGAGAGGCTTGTGTTCCAAACAGACCCAGCCAGTGGCTGGAAACTGTGCAAGATGATGATGATGAGAAAGTTACGCAGAGTGACGTGACATACTAAAAATCTAAGTGAAAATATAATTTTAAAAATAATAGTTACATATGATTTAATGCAAATATAACTAAAATTACGCCCATTAATAACTGAAACACGTTACAAAGATCATACCTTGAGCTGCATGTTCCATCTTAAAGCATCACAATAACCACAAAGACAAACAAACCACAACCACTTACATTCACCCTCCAATTCAGACTGCTCGAACAGTGGTGACAGATTTACACTAAGATGCGTTTATATCCCAGAATAGTGAGCGGCAATTATGAGAATGCTGTAGAAGTAATAAATTTTGTTTTTTTAATTATGAAAATAAATAATTTTGTCCTCCTAGATTACTACGAGGGTTGGGGCAAAAGTCATGACAACTATTTTTTTTTTTCTTGAAGATATCAGTCCCATTGGAAAATGTGACATATACAGACGAAAGGACAAGGTGTTAACTACATGTGTGGACAATGAATAGCACTGAAACATCGTAACACACTAATTTAACCTAATTTATTACGGTAGTAGCCTATACAGGGCAATATGGCCTTCTTCTTCTTCTTCTTCCTTCCAAGTATTGGGCCAAATGTCCCGTTACGGTCTTGCACTTTCCCTCCATCTCTTCATCGGACGTCCTATCGATCTATTTCCCCGTGGCTGGTAGCGAAGGATCTCCTTTGGTAATCTTCCAGGTTCCATCCTTTGGACATGACGCTTCCAGTTCTCTTGGTACTCCCAAATGTATGTAGTTATTGGTTTCACTTTTAGTTCCTTCAGCACATCCTCGTTTCTCTTATGATCCCATTTAGTATAGCCTGCTGTTCGGCGCATAAAGGTCATTTCGCGTGCTGTGAGTCTGGAGATGTCCTGAGATCTTATTGTCCATGCCTCGCTGCCATAGCACAGGGTTGGTCTGGCTAATGTGTTATACAAACGCAAGCGTGTATGCTTTTGGACAAGAGATGGCTTCATGACGTGATTGATGATTCCTGTTGTTCTGGTATAATTAGTTATTTTTGCAGTTGTCTCATTCTTCTTGAAAAGATAAATTATATACTGAACCCATATGCTATAGGGTCCAAGGAGTGCGAATCCATGCATTTGAGGAAGAAATCAAAGAAACGTACAGTTTATAATGTGACTTAAAGAAAGATCCAGTTAGGAGGCCAGCATAAGGTTGTGCAACTAACGAGGACCAGGTGTTCGAGAGGATGATATCATCCCTCTTGACATTCTGAAGGGAGCGAGTCACGAGTATTAATAACCGAGTGGAAATTTCCCAGGAGTAGACAAGGAAGCCTGAATCGGAATTCGAGCTGACGTTGCTGGAAAATGACAACACCGCTTATGCGCCAGAAGAGGAATAATTAAATTTAACCCGTTTACAAGTATAATAATGAGTAAACAAGTACAGTACAGTGAATCATTTTGAATGAGAGATTTTTCAGTAAAGAGAAACTATTTAATAATTGCGAAGGAAAAAACTGCTAACGCAAGACGACGTCATTGGGGAATTACCGAAGCCTGTGTGGAGGGGAGAAAGCAAAAGAAATGCAACACCCACACATCTGAGGACGAGAAATTAATTAATATCTCCGAATTGCACGATCGATTCTTAGGTGCAATGAGATTATTTGACATTGAGAAGACGAGCTTTCGGAAGGTATAATTTTTATATTTGTGGTACCATTATTTTAGAAGTTGACCTCAGAAAAGGCTAGAGTCTTATTTTTTTGTAGTGAAATAGTATAAAGCTTCGGGCTTTACCAAGCCAAACATGCAGTCTCGAACAGCCCGAGGGGGCGTTGCCACGCATCACACAGTACAAATCCGTCCAGGGGGACGTGACGCTGGATCATCAGCACATCAGTATTCAGACAGCCGTGAGGGGCGTCACTCTGCGTCACATCAAAGACAGTTACTAGTACTCCTTGAGGGGAGAAACGCTGTGTTACACCGCAGAAGTAATATCCGATAGCCACAGGCGTCGCAGTATTAACGACTTGCTTGCCTCCATAAGGAGTGGTCAAGAAGAAATTTAAAGTATCGCCGTATTGAAATATTAGGAAAATCCTAGTTACAGGATTTAGGCCCGACTGTATACAAGTTATAGTGAAGGTTCGTAAGATATAGTCAGAGCAGGCTGCGAACGACGGAATTAAAGGCGATAGGTCGTTAAATAGACGAACGAATAGATCATAACGTACGGAAGTGCCGTACCAGAAAGATAAACTGTTATTTAAATTAAAGAACCCAAAAAGGGAAGAACAGAATAAGGTTCGGAACGTACATCAGAAACGTAGGAGTGTTAGAACCGATCAAATAGAGAAGATAGGAGACTATAAACATTATCTCCAGAAAGCAGGCGAACTATTCTAAAAGTACTAGACTCGAGAAGTACGAGCTGCTATAAACTAAATCTATAGGTCATTGAGGAAACCTCGATCCGAATAGACTTTCGCTAGGATCGATAGACAGATCTACAAAGAAGCCGTTCAAGCTAGATAAATAGCCGGTCATCCAGGATAGGAGTAGCAGAATTTGGACTCCAGGGAACAGTAGATGTTTCGAGACTTTCGTATTCTGCAGGATAGGAAGCCGACATCGAATAAATTTCACCCTTGGAAACGGGAAATTAAGAAGGTCACGTGTGATAGGCTCAGAAATACGGCCTAGTGATCAAGAATTGTGAAGTGTAAATTTATCAAGATTGTGTGTTAAATTAATATTTTTAGTGTTTATTATGTGTTCAAAAGGGACACATCAGTGTATAAAAATGTCGTTAATGTTAAGTGTCTTAAATATATGTCAAAAAGTGTTTATACATAAGATGAATTCCTTTAATATGGAGTAAAAAGTTCAAAGTGGGCCCAAAATGAAGCACCGCACAAGAATAAAGATCATGGGACAATCTTAAAAACATGTGAGTACTGAATTTCGTTCTATTTTGGTGTCAGAAATTGGTTGTGTACAAATCCACCGGAGTTTTTGAGTAAAAGGGATGTGTTTTAATAAATAAATACTGAATAAACAAGAACGCGGTCTGAACAATAAAAAAAAAATTGAGAAATTATAAATGATTATGTAAAGAATAAATCCCGTAGAAGAAATAAGTGAATAAAAATGTTAATGTATTTAACGAATGTCATAAGAGCAAGCGAAATATCACTAATTATCATGAAAGATATTGAAATAAAGTAAAGTTGAGATATGAAAGAAATAGCTTTTGAGCTTGGGTAAAGAATAAAAGATAATAATAATAACTAAAGATGGAAATATTAAATAAAGATCAACTAAATTGATGTGAACATAAGAGCGTTAAAGCCTTAACATATGTGTAAGATATGATGTTCAATGGAATATTTTAAAGGGGAGCGATTTATCGGCAACGGAAATGATTAATATGAGAATAAAAATAATATGAATTGTTACTAATGAGATTTATCAGTTCTTGGGAAGACAATTCGGCTTAAAATAATGCAGAGCGCAAAGGAGCGCAAATAATATTAAAATGTCACGCTAGGAACGCGTAGTGGTTAAATACTTCGTAGATTACTTATGGAGGGTAGTTGATTGCAGTGAATTGATAATTGTATAAGTCCTCTATTTGTGACATAGTATCACGAGGCATTGTGTATGTATTTGAAAGGGAGCTAATATATGGTATTATTGAGCGTATGTCATATGGGCCACGGCCGACTCTAAATCGCATTTTGTATAAGTCCTCTGTAAGGTAATGGTTCCCGAGGCACGTGAAGAGATTCGAACGCAGAATCTTCTTATGATAAAAGCCCCTTTATTCTTCGTCGTCGAAAGTGTATTAATCTTCCCAATCAATGAGGACCCTCTCATAATTAATAAATGCCAAGGTTACGAAAATGGTCTTTGAACCAAAGAATAGTTGTTTGAATGAGTACGGTACAGTGAAAGCCCGGTCTCTCCCCAGAACTGAATATAATGTGAAGGTTTGTTTTGAAAGCCTTGGAAATAAGCTACTAACGTGGGTTAGACAGGGAGTCGCCGTCACCCCCCCCCCCCCCCCCCGTGTCATAAATCGCGCCCGAGTAGAAGGGTCTAGCTCTCTTAAAGCGAGAGGGGCCAGAAACCGTCTCGTAAGATGTTGTAAAGAGAAATGAATACACCAGGAGTGTTTAAAGTTGTTAACGACCCGGGCGTTGAACCGAGGTCCTAGTAGATTGATATTTTCGTTTGCCTGTTCAGATCGTAGTTTCTTATATGATAATGGTCTTATAAAATATAAGAGATAAATAACAATCCCTATTGTAGTGTTGGATAGACGTAGGATTCCACGAGTTAATTGAAGACAACTAAGTTTCGGGAGTAACTATAGTTTTTTGACTGTGTCAAGTATCTTCACGCTCTGGAGTACACAATTGATTTCCTGATTACCTTAATATATTTGTGGAAAATAAAGAGAGATGATAACAACTGAATGTGTGGACATGCCCAAAATATTGAGTTAGATAATTAACATAGATTTTAAATATAATTATATATTCGTTTTTGAGAAAATAAAAAAAATATAAAGGATAGTATTTGAGGTGTACTAGAATGACACCATTATTATGTAAATGTATGGAGCCAAAAGAGCTCGGAGTTATATAAAACTTACTGTTAATGCTTTATGGAAGTAAGACTAAGTAGGAATTGTTGGTTTATGTGGAAACCACATGTTTTAAATACAATATTTGTTTTATTATATTTGTGATTCCTTGTTCATTTGGAACAAATAGATGATTATGGGTCAGTAATTAAATTGTTAAAGTGTTTGTAGCGCCATTAATTTTATTAATTAAATGTGTTAAAATAGGAGTTGATTTTGTTGTTATTTTTACAAGTGTATCCTCTAATTAATCCAAAATATGTGAGTCACAGAGTGGGGGAACTTACCGCTGCCCCGAAAATTCCGAATTGAGCTACGCTGGTATACTGTGATTGGCATATTTCTTGCTAAAAGGGCACAATACTAAATACTTGAATTCGTTATCTCTTTCTAAAATTTTACCATCCAGACAAATTTTACTGGGGATAGGGTCCTTACCTTTAAAGGCCATTACTTTAGTCTTTTCAGTAGAAATGCACATGCTGAATTTTGATGCCACTTTCTGGAGGTTGAATATTGACCACTGCAGATCATCTTCAGATGCTGCTACCAATGCAACATCATCAGCAAATAGTATAGTGTCTAAATTTCTTAGATGCCTGCTGATAGGTATTGAACCATGCCTTTCACACCTCCATTCCTTTATTATAGCATCCATGTAGATTATGAATAGCAATGGAGAGAGTCCACAGCCTTGTCTTACCCCTCTGCTGATTGGCTTCCACTTGGATTTATGATTACTTAACCTTACTGCAATAAGAGTACCACTATACATGTTGTAAATGTTATCAATTAACTGTTGGGGGACACAATCCCTGGCCAATATGTCAATAAGTCTGTTTCTGTCAACAAAATCAAAGGCTTTCTTAAAATCAACAAATGATATGTGTGTTTCCAAATTGAACTCCCTGCGTTTTTCAATCAAAATTTTTAAGGTGAAGTAGGCATCTGCACATGTGCGACCTTTTCTAAACCCATGTTGTTCATTCCCTATTACCTCAGAGTAATGTTTCAGTAATTTTTCTTTAATAATATTTGCAAAAATTTTGTATCCAGAGTTAAGTATACTTATTCCTCTATAATTTTCCAAATCTTTAATATTTCCCTTCTTATGAAGAGGAACTACTATTGCCTTTTGCCAATCTTCTGGAGGCCTGTTACCCGTCCAGATTAAATTCAATAATCTGAGAAATCTTTTCTTGAAGGCATCGCCTGAATATTTCAACATTTCTGCATTTATTGAATCTTCTCCAGGTGTTTTCCCATTTCGTAGTTTCCTCAAGACCTGTTCTAATTCGTCGAGTGTAATATTTTCCCAAGACTTGTTGTTAGATGCTTGTAAAACAAGTTGTTCAATATTTGGACTCAACCAAAGGCTCTGAAAATACTCAAGCCATTCTTTGTGAGATATGACATTAATTTTTACATCTTCCAATATGGCCTTCACGGTGCAAAATAATGACAACACAGTACACATACAGTAGACATGACAAACCAGGGCCTAAAGGCCCTCAAAGTAGTCCCCTGCTACTGTCACCAAACGCTGCCAACAATGTGGGAGGCACTGAATACCATCTGCCTCAGCATTTGCCGCACCATGTGTGAATCGGGTCACCTGTTGGCGCACAGCATTAGCAATGTCCTCTCGTGTTGCAAACCGCCTACCATGTAGTGGTTCCTTAATCTTTTGGATGAAATCAAAGTCACAGGGCAAAATGTCGGGAGAGTACGATGGGTACTCCAATTCTTCCCGTCCCCAACGTCGCAGTAGCTGCCCTCCACACCCTTCTTTATGTGGTCTTGCATTGTCGTGCAGGATTATTGCGCTGTCCACAAGATCCGAACGTCACGTCGTACCTGTCGCACCAGGAAGTCCCTGTAGTACTGTGCGGTCACTGTTCTGCCATGTGGAACAAAGTGGCAAACAATGACACCCCTGACGTCATACGCGACGATCACCATCAATTTGACTGGGGAAGGATTCAGACGAAACTTCTGCCTCTTCGATGATCCAGCATGTCGCCACTCCGCAGACTGACGTTTTAGTTCTGATTCGTATGCCCTGGCCCAAAATTCATCGATGGCGATGATTCGTGACAAGAATTGATCGTTGCCAGCGTCCAAGGTGGTCGGAGCATATTGCATAGCGCACCCACCTTTGAACTTCCGTCAGTGCATGCGGTACCCACCGCGATGCGATTTTGCGTAGTTGCAGCTCATTACGAAATATCCTTTGGACGGTGCGTTTCTCGATGCCACTTTTCCTCTCTAACTCCAGTAGCGTCCATCGTCTGTCTTCATCCAGGAGATGCTCGATGATGGCATTTGCCACGTCGGTCCACACACTGACAGGTTGTCCCAAACGTTGCTCATCACTGGTGGACACACATCCTTGCTGAAAATTTCCTGCCCACCGTGCTTCTGTACGGTATGGAAGAGCATTATTCCCAAGGGCTTCCACTAATTCACTGTGACATTCCATCGCATTTTTCTCTCGGAGAACGTCTATTTTGATGTAAGCGCACTGCTCAACACGGGTTACTTCCATCTCGCACGACACTCACCATCTGACTAATTTCACAGCCCTCGCTGCACTACTACCTGCTATAACAGGGCCATATGTTGTTCTGCATACACACTATGCCTGCAGAACGTCCACACGACACACATACGTTTGTGATCCGTTCACATATCTACAAGGAAAAAATAGTTGCCATGACTTTTACCCCAACCCTCGTATTTTGACCCACTGTGCATTGTTTTGCAATTCTTCCTTCTGTCATACGTTTGACGTGACCAAACCATCGCAAACGTGCCCTAGTTATGGTCTCCTTCAGGGACTGATTTATTCCACCTTGTTCTCTTATCTCCTCATTTCTTACTTTGTCTTTCCTAGTTTTTTGAAGCATGCTTCTTAGAAACTTCATTTCTGAAGTCTGCTGTCATCTTTTTTGGTAGTTGTGCATGTTTCCAACCCATAAGTCAATATAGGGACAAAGTATGTTCGAAACAGAGTTTGTTTTGATCTTAGTGGCACTTGCTTATTCCAGAGTAGATATCGAACTTGCTGATAGAATTGACTTGATTTCTGAATACGGTTATTTAATTCAAGCTGTATTCTGTTGTCACTTGATATTATGCATCCAAGGTACTGATACTGGTTTACATTATATGCCCTCCAGCATTATATTATCTTTACTTCTCTGTCTGTTAACAGACATTGCAGCAGTTTTTGTAGCACATACTTTCAGTCCATATTTTTTCAAATGATCATTCCAGACGTTCAGCCTTTCCTGGACTTCCAGCTCACTATTTCCCCAGATAACTAAATCATCTGCAAAAGCAAATGCTTGAAGATCCATATTGGTGCTCTGCTTCACTTCCTTTATGATTTCATCCACGATGGTGATGAATAGTAATGGTGAAAGGGCACTGCCTTGTTGCACTCCTCTAGATGTCTGGAACCAATCTGAATATCCATTTCCTACTTGAACACAGCTGTAGCAGTCATCGTAAAGCATTTTTAGTCTCTGAATGAGTTCCATAGTCACATTCTTCTTTTTAACACACTCCCATATAGTTGTTCTAGGGACACTATCGAATGCTTTTTCGATGTCTAAAAGCACAAATGTCAAATTATGATCTTTCTCCCAGTGCTTTTCCAATATCATTTCCAGTGTGAATATGAGGTCTATAGTTGATCTATCTTTCCTAAATCCATATCCTTCTTCTTGCAGTTGGGGATCAATAATTTTCCTTGATCTTTTCTCAACAATCTTCTCAAATATTTTTAAACCATGAGACAGTAAAGTAATACCTCTATAGTTGTTGCACTTTTTTCGGCTTCCTTTCTTAAACGGGGACTATAACTTCCTCATAAATATGAAGTGCAGCTGTGTATGATTCATTATTGGCATAACCAGAAGGACAAATTGAGACCAAAGAAAAGTTTTCAGTCCTTCCGCCATGTGAAAAAGGGAAAGTACGGAAATGTGGACATATAAGTTCTGGAGTGGGTTCGAGAAACAAGAGACAATGGCAACGCTGTAAATCACGAAATGATGCCGCGTAACCGTGAACTCGGCGCACGCACGGCTGCTGCACTGCCCAGCGCTGTGACCAGTCAGCTGTGATGATGCAAGCGCGTGGCTATTTAAATAGGCTATTATCACTTTTTTCGTAAAAAAGGACTGGTGTTATATGCGAGTAAATACGGTACACCCGAACAAGCCCTAGCACCATCTAGCGGATACTCACAACACCCTATATCGCACGTGACGGGCAATTTAAATCTATTAAATATTAGTACAACTAAGTTTAATCCGAAGTGGAGAGACCTTTTAAGTTCAGGTACAAACCTTTTCCAGTCGCCGCTCTAAACTAAATTATCATGAACTTTATTTCATAATTCGATTAATAATAAATACTCACTCCTTGTCATTCATGCTGTATGAGTGTGTTAAATATCATCGTACCTCTATTTTAAAGGGATTTATTAAAAATATTTAAGTTCTTTTTAGTATTTTATTTTTTATCCACTATAAATAATTATAGAAAACAGCAAATACTGAGAAAACTAAGCTCGGACAGCCTCAAAACTCACCATATTGCATAGCCCCCTAACCCCCCGGAGTGTTATTGGCCGCCCAAGTCCCCTAACTATTTACAAATGTGGCCCGTAGTTAAAAGGTTGGGCACCCCTGCTGTACTGTATTGTAGAAGCTATTTTCCGGTTAATCCAAAAATTTCATTATCCGGACACACTCCAGTCCCAATTAGTTTAGATTAACGGGACTCCACTGTATCTATGGGTTTCTGGTATAGCATTTTGTAGCATATCTCTGGGGAATTACAATGAATTTACTAGTGCCTGAAATAAATTATAAGATTTATTTAATCACTTAAGCGGCTTCGGTGGCGTAATCGGTAGCATGCAGAACTACTATGCCCAAGGTCGCGGGTTCAAACCCAGCCGAAGTCGGATTTTTAAGAGTGTTAAAACCCTTTAGTATGCCTTCCTTCGGAGGGGAAGTGAAGCCGGCGGCAGGCCCTTGTCAAATATTTATGGCATGTAAAAGAACCTACCCACTACAGTTGATAGTGTGTAGCTAAATTTATAGGTTATTAGATTTATACTCGCTCTATCAGTTCCAACGTTCGCCACTGGGTGTTGACAGTGGCATCTGGTACTCAAAGTTGGAACTACTTGAAATTGAACTTTTATTCATCTTCATTCATTTCTTCTCTCAGTAACTCTTCTTGTGAGGTTGGCATCAGGAAGGGCATCTGGACATAGAAACTATCAGCCACGTGGAATTCATCACATCTCATCTTCGTCCTCGTTGGAAACTGGATTAATAATGGGTAGACATAGAAAAGATAATGGATGACTAGTTACATTTGTCAAGCGAAAATCATCAGATCCGGCTCACTGAGGCTTAATTTAGGTTCAGTGGATATTTATATAACATTGCAATTATTAAGCTACGGAATTTTTTAATTAAACCAGTCTGATTTTTGACCAATTATGGATTTTCTAATTTCGCATTTTGTAGCATCTATGGGTTTCTGATTTGGCGTTTTGTAGCTGGTTAAAAGTGTGGATTTTGTGCAACGCTATATTTAGCAGTTAGGACTAAAATAATATTCATATAAATTTACTCTGCATATTATTCACAAAATATTACAGACGGAAGAACCTAATTTACAAATTTATACTTAAGTGCATAGGCTATTCAGTGTGGTTTGTTTTTGTTTCATAATTTTATTTTACATTTTCGTAGTTGATTGTGAAAGGAAACCCTTCCAATAAAAGTATTCCACAAACAATAACTCATTTTAGCTATCAAATATTTTCATTGTTCTTGATATATGCCAATATTTTTTATTAATTTTTAATTAAAATTTGTAGAAAATGATGAATATGACATTTAATTTGTATTTTGTTGCTAAGTAAATGTTGTTGGCAACATTGAAATATGCCAACAAGTGCGAGGATAATCAAAGTGCAGTTCAGCTTCACCACACTTGACTTGTGCTGGGCAGAATTTACAGTTTTTGCTCATAGACCTACTCCATTGTTGTTAATGTGATATGTTAACTTTATCTTTCAACAGCCCACAGGTTCTCATCGGACAGACGCTCCCGATGTGCTGGTAGTGCCTACTACAGACACGAGGCAGCCGGGCGAGGCTCATGTGTTGGAGGGAATGGCTCCACAGGAGATCTCTGCCCATGTCACCGTGGAAACAACACGTGCTCCTGAACAGCAGCCAAGGTAAGATTTTGAGCCAATAAAACTTTCAGGAGTTGTGGTGTATTTGTGATAACATCCAGCATTTGCCTGGAGTAGAAGTGGACAACCACTTATACTTAGTAAAACATGTACTTTCGAGATGTAGTGAATATAAATATGGTAGCCAACACAGTACATGTTAAGGAAGTTTTTAGTTTTACGTGACTGTTAATCTTGCGATCATGTGCCACAGGACCCCCTTTTTATGTGGAATCCGAACCACAGAATATGGCATTTCACATTGAAAATCTCACATGCATTGACCGTAAATTGAACCCGGTCCACCATGGTGAGAGGCCAACAGCTTGACCACTGCGCCACCACGTCCCTTAACAGTCATCATCATCATCATCTTGAGCAGTTTCCAACCGCTGGTCGGGTCTGCTTGGAACATAAGCCTCTCCATCGTTTCCTGTCCATCCACCATCTCTCGTCATTTACTGTGTCCCAGCACACTCCTCTTTCCTCCACACTCTTCTTAACTCCTTTTGTCCATCTGTCCCTTGGTCTTCCCCTTGGCCTCCTTCCCGTCATTTCCATTCCAAACATCTTCTTCGGTATCCTCTCCTCTTCCATCCTCCTCACATGTCCATACCATTGTAGCCTAGATCGCTCTATTCTATTTTGCAATGGTTCCTCTCTTACCATCTCCCTGACTCTCTCATTCCTTACTCTGTCCATTCTTGTCACTCCTACCCTACTCCTCTGGAACTTCATCTCCACTGCTCGTATTTTATTCTTGTCCCTTTCCTTCATCACCCATGTTTCTGAACCATATGTCAAAATTGGCACAAAGTAGGTCTTGTAGATGATTCCTTTACATTTTTGTGGTACATCTTTATTCCATATCCCTTAACAGTAAATGTTCCAAATGATATAGTACATTTTTCAATAAATAGCAATTACCAATATATATCTGTTTTACAGAATAGAATATATTACAATCTATTATCTAGTAATTCTAATAACACATCAATATTGTAGTGATGTGAATATTAGTGGAAATTATTGCATAAGGAAAGCTTATCCAGAACATTTGCACAAACAAGTTTAAGAACATTATATCTGTAACAGAATCTGAAAACACACTTGATTAGGCAATTTTGATGATAACAATGTTAAATATCATCATCCATGAATTTCCCAAACAGGAAATGTAACAAACTTGGTATGACATGTTCAGATTATGAATTATTACTTTCGAGATGTAGTGAATAAAAGTGTTATTTCAATATCACGGACAGCATAGTGAAGAAACAAAAAATTTTCAACGTAAATTTCCTTCTTTTGTTATTGATATCTTGTTTTAGCTTTTTAGAGAAAGTCTGTAATAAAATATGAAAATTAAAATGTCTGCTTCAGCCCTATGTTCACAAAAATATATAGGCTACAGAAGAGTTCTTAAATTTGTTTCAACCTCATTCACTTACTCAGTATTTCTCTAAACAAGAGTGGGTTATCCAGTTTTCTGGATATGCCTTCAATTCTGCTTCAGATATGCTAACCACCTGCTCACAGCTGACAAACCACCTAAGATCAACCCAATAATCTATTGTTCCAGTCCTCAGTTATGCTAACCACCAGTTCACAGCTGACAGTACACCTAAGAGCATCCCAGTAATCTTTCTATCGTTCCAGGCCTCAGATATACTAACCACCAGTTCACAGCTGACAGTACACCTAAGAGCATCCCAGTAATCTTTCTATCGTTCCAGGCCTCAGATATGGTAGCCACCAGTTCACAGCTGACAGTACACCTAAGAGCATCCCAGTAAACTATCGTTCCAGGCCTCAGATATGCTAGCCACCAGTTCACAGCTGACTGTACACCTAAGAGCATCCCAGTAAACTATCGTTCCAGGCCTCAGATATGCTAGCCACCAGTTCACCCAGCTGACACTACAACTAAGAGCATCCCAGTAATCTTTCTATCGTTCCAGGCCTCAGATATGGTAGCCACCAGTTCACAGCTGACAGTACACCTAAGAGCATCCCAGTAAACTATCGTTCCAGGCCTCAGATATGGTAGCCACCAGTTCACAGCTGACACTACAACTAAGAGCATCCCAGTAATCTTTCTATCGTTCCAGGCCTCAGATATGCTAGCCACCAGTTCACAGCTGACAGTACACCTAAGAGCATCCCAGTAAACTATCGTTCCAGGCCTCAGATATGCTAGCCACCAGTTCACAGCTGACACTACAACTAAGAGCATCCCAGTAATCTATCTATTGTTCCAGGCCTCAGATATGCTAGCCACCAGTTCACAGCTGACAGTACACCTAAGAGCATCCCAGTAAACTATCGTTCCAGGCCTCAGATATGCTAGCCACCAGTTCACAGCTGACAGTACACCTAAGAGCATCCCAGTAAACTATCGTTCCAGGCCTCAGATATGGTAGCCACCAGTTCACAGCTGACAGTACACCTAAGAGCATCCCAGTAAACTATCGTTCCAGGCCTCAGATATGGTAGCCACCAGTTCACAGCTGACACTACAACTAAGAGCATCCCAGTAATCTATCTATTGTTCCAGTCCTCAGATATGCTAGCCACCAGTTCACAGCTGACACTACAACTAAGAGCATCCCAGTAATCTTTCTATTGTTCCAGTCCTCAGATATGGTAGCCACCGGTTCACAGCTGACACTACAACTAAGAGCATCCCAGTAATCTTTCTATCGTTCCAGGCCTCAGATATGGTAGCCACCAGTTCACAGCTGACAGTACATCTAAGAGCATCCCAGTAATCTTTCTATTGTTCCAGTCCTCAGATATGGTAGCAACCAGTTCACAGCTGACACTACAACTAAGAGCATCCCAGTAAACTATCGTTCCAGGCCTCAGATATGCTAGCCACCAGTTCACAGCTGACACTACAACTAAGAGCATCCCAGTAATCTTTCTATCGTTCCAGTCCTCAGATATGCTAGCCACCAGTTCACAGCTGACAGTACATCTAAGAGCATCCCAGTAATCTATCTATCGTTCCAGGCCTCAGATATGGTAGCCACCAGTTCACAGCTGACAGTACATCTAAGAGCATCCCAGTAATCTTTCTATCGTTCCAGTCCTCAGATATGCTAGCCACCAGTTCACAGCTGACAGTACATCTAAGAGCATCCCAGTAAACTATCGTTCCAGGCCTCAGATATGCTAGCCACCAGTTCACAGCTGACAGTACATCTAAGAGCATCCCAGTAATCTTTCTATCGTTCCAGTCCTCAGATATGCTAGCCACCAGTTCACAGCTGACAGTACATCTAAGAGCATCCCAGTAAACTATCGTTCCAGGCCTCAGATATGCTAGCCACCAGTTCACAGCTGACAGTACACCTAAGAGCATCCCAGTAAACTATCGTTCCAGGCCTCAGATATGCTAGCCACCAGTTCACAGCTGACACTACAACTAAGAGCATCCCAGTAATCTATCTATTGTTCCAGTCCTCAGATATGGTAGCCACCAGTTCACAGCTGACAGTACACCTAAGAGCATCACAGTAATCTTTCTATCGTTCCAGGCCTCAGATATGGTAGCCACCAGTTCACAGCTGACACTACAACTAAGAGCATCACAGTAATCTTTCTATTGTTCCAGTCCTCAGATATGGTAGCCACCAATTCACAGCTGACAGTACACCTAAGAGCATCACAGTAAATTATGTATCATTACTGGAAGTATCGTTTTCCCGGATTCGTTTACAATTTGCAACTCCAATCTCTATTAACAAAACCTGCATCTTTCATTCCTCAAAGTGTAGTTTTCCCGTGTCTATTGTCCTGAAATTTGTTCCTAACTCTTTTGGCCGTAGCAATTCTGTGGAGTTTGTCTCACTGTTACTGACTGATCCTTGTCCGTGGTCTCTTAAGGTATGCTGTCGTGAATGTTATTCAAGTATTGATTGGCATATACTTCAAACTTTTAGAATTTCTCTATCAATACGGATATCAACAAACATTTTTGCTATCATGGCAAATGTATTTGCATTCTATTATTCCTTTATCAAGAAACCTTTCTCAGGTTGATTTTCATGTTGGTGTGTGTTTGTTCCAGCAGACCACATCCTACCATTGGCCAATCGGTGTCTCATGATCTGTTGTTGGGCCGCTGGCGGCTGTCACTGGATCTGTTTGGACGAGTGTTCATGGAGGATGTGGGTCTGGAACCTGGCTCCGTGGTGTCCGAGCTTGGAGGCTTTCCCGTCAAGGAGGCTCGCTTCCGTCGTGAAATGGAAAAGTTGCGCAACGCTCAACAGCGTGACTTGACTCTTTCCAAGGTACGAAATTCTCTCAGTAAACACCTCTCCCCTGTGTTTCCGAGATCACTGGCTTCTCTTCCAGAACGTAAATGACTCTGTGTATAGACTAAAGAAAATAAATCCTGTACATGTTGTAAATGTGTATTTTATTCAGTATCTGAATCTACTACTTGTTATTACTACTTTACAAAACAACTTACATTGTATGAGCGTTTTATATCCTCTTCAGGGACAAGTTTCGAACCAACAGGGGGTCCTTCTTCAGCCTAGTTCAGTAAGGTCTCAGTCTAAAATATTCACCATACTGGTGAAAGTCAAACACGTTAAAATACATAAAAATGAAGATGAAATGACACTGGGATGACGGATGATAATAAAAATTTCAAAAAAACGTTCAAAAATTATGTCTGCCTAATTGTTCAGTGCAGCTCTCAATTTGACGATAGGATGTTGTTCTGTAAACAAAGAACCAGTATGAGTTGTTGGACAAGTGCCATCTGCGTGAGTTATGCATGTAACATTTCGAACTTACGGGAGCGAAGAGAGGTCCGAGTTGTTCTCCTACGTGTAGGTGACTGGCCGAAGCTTGCCCGCTACTAGCTCATGTCTCGCGGAGGAGGCATGGTAGGAGGTGGTTGCGACGTGTTAAATAATACTTAACACGGTAGCGAGTTTTAAAGACAAATCAAGTACCGCGCGCACTGCTATGCCATAACCATCTCCTACCACGCCTCCTCCGCTCGACATAGTTTTGCATCTGTCACTAATCTTAACAGCTCAAACATTGGCCGCAGTAGTTGAAAGGGTCGTAATTTTTCTATTAGTGCATGGGCTAATGAGAAAGAAACAGATGAAGAGCTGCACAGGTTAGTACTGTAGGTAAGACACAGCAGTGTTGTTTCTCTCCTGATTGCTGACAGTGAAATCCTGATTTAACGTTTCTCGCCATTAGCATTCCCTGCTCTTCTGCCATCAAGACAATGTAAAAGAACATTTCAGTGTAACGTTTGTCAATTTTAAATTAAACCTTTATTTAATGCTGGAATTTTACAGCTGCTGTAACAACATCGATGTTGATTTAACGTTTATAAGTTTCCAAACAATTTACTAGATGGACATTTTCTCTTCTCCCTCCTACGTAACAGAATGAAGTTGGCCCCCTCCTGAGATGAAGTTAATGAAAATCACTGACTAAACGCATCACAATTGGCTGGGAAAGGAAGGAAAATGTGGCCACATTTTTAAGTCTTGCTCAAAACATACAACTGCTCCAATTTCTCTAACATTGCTCGTGCACACAGGTAATTTTAGTCGACTCATTGTTGGTCCGTACTTTCTGTTTAGTTAGTAAGGTGATTGTACCTTGAAAAATGTTTCACAGGGTCAGTACTTCTTATTAGAATTTTTAAAGGTGCATTCACCCGATTAACAAAACAGATAAATGATTGCCTGAGAAGAGTAATTAGGAGCAGATTTGTGTTGATGTGTGTGTAAATTATAACCTTGTATTCTCATAATTTAGTTAGTTATTGTTGTTTTAAGGGGCAGAACAGCCAGGTCATCTGCGTCTATTTTCAGAATTTGTCCAGTCGCGTGTCAATTGGTGGGATTTTTAGTTACGCTCAAGAGTACAACACTTATTTTTTAACGACAAAGGTATCTCGCGTAATTGCCTCTTTCCAACCATGAAGAGGCTACTTTGACTGGACGTCATCAAGCAATCTAAGAAGTTGTCCGCCTCATTAATATATCGATTAATAGCATTGTATCTAATAGAATAATATTACTGCAGTTGTTCAACATTCCCTTTGTAGTTACATCCTCTTTGGTTAGGAGCCTGCAGAAAATGTGAACATCAGATAACTTAACCTAACTTTCTTGATTTTAGGCACGAGCGTATTGCACATTTTGTAGACAAGCACACATCGTGCACTGGTAGTAACTGCATCATCATAGTTGTGAGGTTGATGTAATAAAAACAGATTTTCATCATATTTTCTCCAAAGCTGGGGAACAACACATGATGCAGACTGACAGAAAATTGTTCCTTGTTCTAATTCCTGCTCTCACTTACTGATGTGGTGACGTTTTGCACATCTGCCAAAAAACTAACTTGTCGCAACTATATGTAAAGCCCTGCGCGGACGCGGATATCCGCAAATATTTTCGCCACGCGGATATAGTTTGCATTGCTGTGCGGATAGCGGATAATGTTTCGAGTAAATTTGCGGATAGTCTTTAGAATACAAACTTACGTTAATATTACATATTTGATATGCCAATCTACAGCTTCATGCTTAAAAGAGGAATACTCCTATAGCCTATTGCGTACGAAATATTCGGGCACGTATTGCACTTATACACGAGAAGAACGTTTTACTCATATGCTTTCAACTACATTTTATTAAGTACCGCATGTTTGTAGTAGATGGTCTTGAGATCTCTTCATCATCATCATCAATTCTCACTTCCATTATTACTATACGCACGAGATATAATGCTGTCAATAAGCTTGTTAGTTCATCGTGGTGACATCATTAACATTCCTCATGTCAGCTACTTCGCCATCTAAGCTATCCTGGAAGATCGGGATTCAGGTTTATCTGTAGATTTATTTCCAACTTGTCGCTGAAGCACGTAGGCTGTGATATTGCAACATCAACTATGACATCATCTATGCGAACATGGATGGGTCCAGAAGCAGAAGGATGATGACTGACTTGGAATTTCCGGCCAAATGTCAATGCCTTTCTCCAAGCGTAAAGAGAAGTTCACGTATTCAATGTTACCGCGACCGTGAGTATGAACATCATTTCACCAACATGGATAAACTATCTATTAAAATAAACCAAGGTGAATATTCAATAGCGCGTGAAACAAAGCTCAAGTCAACGATATGGCAGACATTTGGTTACGTTTTCAATGAAAACGAAAAGGTGAACGATATAGTGATGTTTTACCTGTAAAAAAGTGTATTCATACTCAGGACACAAATCGGGCACACGAAACTTACTGAGGCACAAGTGCGAAAGTAGCCATTTTTTGTGTGTGTCTAAAGCGGAGGTCAAGAACCAGAAGTGTCATCCAACTTGAAGTCCCTTGGAATGCCAACTTGAAGTTCCTTGCAATTAAGCAAATTGTCAGGACCGACTTTCTCCTCAAATGTCTAAATGTGTTAGTTTAACACGTTATGCTTGATCTAATAAATTAAACATAATACTGAATTATCAGCGGATTTGGATAAAAGTCATGCGGATGTGGGGCTGATGCGAATGAAAGTGATGCGGACAAGAGTCGTGCGGATGTGGATAACAGTCGTGCGGATGCGGGGCGGATGCGGATAACAGTCGTGCGGATGCGGGGCGGATGCGGATAAGGTTTTGTTTATCCGCGCAGGGCTCTAACTATATGGAAACAGTCTACAGACCATCTTTTAACACGCGAGGTATATTCAAGTTTTTGGGCCATGAAGTTTCACATTTGGAACAATGGACTGCCATAAGATTCACCCTTTAAAGAAAACTTCAATTGCCATTTAACACCACACAGCCCAATTCGATCTTAATTATGGACACAGCTTCACCTTATGAATGTTCACACCTTGACTTCGACAATGGTACATGTCACCTCAAGACCTTCGTGAACAAATATTTACATCGATGCATGGAAATGAACTTTTAAATAAACAACAGACGATCTGACCGTCATTTTGCGTTCATGTACGTGATAGGGCAGGGTATCGAATTGTGTAGCCAATAGGCTTCACCCGATATCCAATAGAAGATGCCACACTATTGGCCGAGTAGAAGCACAAAGTTTAAAATCTGCCAATGAAAGTTATGGATTCATATCTTGCCTGCATTCTTTTGTTATTCTTTGTATTGCGCTTTGAAGTGGTGTTTGCGGCAGCCTCTTCTTCTCATTTATTTTAAACACATTTCATTTGTTGCAAGAACCGTCGACGTTTGTGTGACACGTTATTGGTATATCTATGTGAATAATACATACTCGGTTGTGTTTACAAACGTTAGTGAGATGTGATATCACTCATTCCCTAATTGATGCATTCTCCCTCCCTTTGTTCAAAGTTTGCATTTCCATGTCTGATACTTTGTCCATTCCATTCTATTTCTTTGATACTAAGATGTTTGCTTAGCAAGTGATAGTAGTGAAGTTCATTGCAGGGTAGCTGGGATTGGTGGTGGATAAGTGAGGTTATGGCAGTCTCATATTGGGCTGATTAAAAGATGTAAACTTTGTTTATTTCGATTGAATATACCGTATTTACTTGGCTATAAGACCCCCTCGCCTATAGTACCCCCCCCAATTTTCGAGAGCCAAAATTTAAAATTCTTGGAAATCGCTTATAGTTAGTTATCCCCCTCCTTAATTATTGAGCGTCAAAATACAACATTCTTGGAAATTGACGAATTCTTAAAAAATGTATAATTACAACTGAAATTAATTCTCTTTTATGACAAAAATATTTTTCTTGTTATGGTATATTAGTTTGTTATTCAGACGATATGACCGCCATTTTGCGTACTGCGTACGCGATTGGTCATGATATCGAATTGTGTAGCCAATAGGCTTCACCCAATATTTAATAGAAGATGCCGCACGATTGGCCGAGTAGAAGTGCCATCCGCCAATGAAAGTTATGGTTTCATCTTGCCTGCATTCTTTTGTTTAGTATTGTTTATGTTGCGATTCGATTGTGTTTACGACAGTCTCCTTAGTTTTATCTTAAACAAATTTCATTTGTTGCAATAACCGTAGGCGTTTGTGTGGAAAGTTAGAGGTATATTAATGTGAAATATGTGAATAATACGTGCTCAGTTGTGTTTACAAATGTTAGTGAGATGTGATCACTCGTTCCCTAATTGATGCATTCTCCCTCCCTATGTTCAAATAAAAATAAAGTTTGCATTTCCACGTCTGATCATCATCTTGTACAGTTTCCAGCCCCAAGCTGGGTCTGTTTGGAACATAAGCCTCGCCACTTAGTCCTTTCTTCCCACCACCTCTCCGCTGTCACTCTGGTCCAGTCCTCGCCTCTCTTCTTGACACATTCCTCCACGCCTTTCAGCCATCTATCTCTTTGTCTTCCCCTTGGTCGTTTCTTCTGCATCTCATGTTACCTCTTGGGAATCTTCTTCTCTTCCATTCTCTTAAGTGTCTATACCACCTCAGTCTCGATGTCTCAATCCTACCTTGCAAGGGCTCCTCTTTCACTATTTCCCTGACCTTTTCATTCCTCACCCTGTCTCTTCTTATTACTCCGATCCTACTTCGCAGGAACTGATACTTTGTCCATTTCATTCTATTTCTTTGATACTAAGATTTTGCTTAGCAAGGGATAGTAGTGAAAGTCATTGGGGGATAGCCGGGAAAGTGAGGTTATGGCAGTCTCATAATGGGCTGATTAAAGATGTAAACTTCGTTTTTTTTTTATATCATACTATGTAGCATCAAAATAAAATAGCTTATTTTTACTCTCTCTCTTTCCCAAAATAATGGATTTTTGCGAAGTTTGCGTCTATATTACACCCACACACACACACACCCTCAATTTCGGAACTAAAATTTTAGGGGAAAAAAAGGGCAATAGCCGAGTAAATACGGTAACCAGCAGCCACAATAAAAAGAAAATTATCTGGGGGGGGGACGACATCTTGCAGCCCATTCAACGTTATTTTGACCGCAAACTTCTCTTGTTTCTGTACTTACCTCCGTTTCATAACTTCCACAATAGTATTACCGTCCACAAATGCAATAACTGCTTCAATTAAATCCACAATATCACTCATTTTTCTGGCTTGAAATGCCTACAAACAAGAAACAACCTGCCGATCAGCTGTGCCTTCAACTGGCGTATGTCGAAGTGTGTCATTGTTGCATAAACTTCTTCAGCAGTGCAGTGAAACCAAATCCAAAAAAGATAAATATTCCTCCGATACATGCTAAACTGTAAAAGAGTTCCGTGAGTGGAATATTGGTAGTTCTAGTACCAGTTAGCGTGCTTTGCAGCTGAACCTAGCAAAATGTCATAAGTATGGAACTTATTGGTCTTGGCAGACGTGGTGCATTAAATTGGCTTTTCAACCTTCACCAACATGCATTTAGTAGTTTTTGCAAATAAACATGATTTTTGTTCACCATTTTTAATGTCTTTGGGCAAGTTTTGCAACCTGAAACTTATTCCATTATGTAGCCACTTAAAAGACAAACATGACAGTGTGCTCAACTCAAAATAGAAAAAAGTGCACTTGGCGGCCTTTGCATCTGAGATACTCATTTCTTATGTGAAGTTGTTACACCTAAACTTACGAGCTCCTGTAAGCTGAATGCTCTACTAACTCCATGAGAAAGTGTTGGCAAACTATCTCGCTTCTCACCTTCTCTAGCGTGACTCCATGGGTATTTGGAGGCTTTAACCCACATTATCCATTTTGGAGGATCCGACATACCTGACTACCATTACCATTGTTTAAACCATAGTCTTAAGTTATTCATTAGATATTTTTGTGTTGATTCCAATTGTTCAGATTGAACGTGAAAGGACGCAGCTAATCATCCAGACGTTCAAGGAGCTGAACACCCAGTACAACAACTACCACAGACGAGCCTCAAGTTCTCAGCCTCCCCTGGCTGTCAACCGTGTGAAGGTGACCTTCAAAGATGAACCAGGAGAAGGCTCGGGAGTTGCTCGCAGTTTCTACACGGCTATTGCTGAGGTTAGTGCCATACTCCCACCTTACCTGTCGCGCACCATGACTCTTTGGGGGTGCTGTATGTAATGTAGTCATCGTGGCTCTGAGACAGTGGCCTTCCTGAGGAAGTTGGTCCCTCCAGGCAAACATCCCAGGACACCTGAGAGTCACCACTCAAACACAGGTTATCAGACAAGCCTCTCAAATGAATGAACAAAACATGAGCATAGGGAATGAGTGAAATGGATCTTGTCACTATGGAACTGTTGTTATTTTAATTGACAAGTGGACACAGTTTTAATTGGCCCCCTTGAACAACGCTTTATACATCATCTCCTCCTACCTTGAATTTCAAAATATTATTCTCTTCATATACACAAGTTTTTAGTATAAGTTGTAAAAGTTTCCACTAGTGAATATACCGTATCCAGAAACAAGACTTCAACATCAATTTACATAATTGTCCACTTGTACCATTTCATCTGAACATTCCATCATGTTTTTCCTAGCATTTTTGTATTGGTGCCACGAGCTTATAAACTGGCGTGACTTCATCAGAAGAAAGGAGTCGTGTGTCTATGGCTGCAAACTATGACTCGTGCTATGCAAGTGGCTGTGCTTGGCGCCAGTCCAGGGGAGTGAAAATTGTATGGACTCTTTTCTTCCACGGGTTGGCCTCGGAATGACAAGCTTCAATAAGTTGCCATACAAAACACAATCATCATCATCATCATCATTTCCCCTTATCCAGCTCCTGCCGGGTCGGGGTATTTATGGCACTTCTCCACTTTCCTCTCTCCTTCCAACATTCTTCTTCCACGATCTTGTCCCAGTCCAGATTTCTTTTTCTTACGCTGTTCTTCACTGAATCAATCCACCTTGTTCTAGGTCTTCCTCTTGCTCTCTTACCCTTGCACTTCGCCTCCAGCATCTGTCTTGGTCACTGCCGGCTGGATCGCAACACTCCTGGTTGCTTTAAACTGCCTGCCCATTCGACGATTACAGCATTGTTTTGAGCGTACAACCTCGTTCCCAAATAAAGGCGCTAGGAAGCAGCACCAAGGCTCTGTAGCAGACATAAGTTTTGTATTGATGTTAATGGCGAATTCGTGTTTTGGAATGCTTTTTGTGTGATTTTATAATGGTGTACTGCTGCGTGCCCTTTTGTAAATCGGAACGGGGCAAGCTAGAATACCGGGGAAAATCATTTTATTACCATAACACTTGAAGGTTACATAAATTATTATATAGTTTAATGTTTCTTTTCATGTCCCACCACCAGGGGCTTACAACTAGTGGGATGTGGGTTGGCTCCTCTCTTTCATCTTTCCTGCCAACTCTTGTTCCCCAACGTTATTAGGGTATTGGAGGCCTGTGATGTCTTTCATTTCCCTGCCTTAATTGGCTCTTGTCTTTTTCTTTCCTATTTTTTGTGGGATCAGAATCTTTGAAGAATGAGTATTGAGTATTTGGAAACTACTAGAGCCATAAAAGGCAGATAGAAAAGGGAAAGAGGAGAGGGTCCACCCCAAAGTCAATAAAAAGGGGAAAATGGATACAGCTCTGGAACCCCTCACAGTCGCTGACTTCCGAGCTCAAAAGCTGACGGTGTAGACTTAGCCATGTGCTGACCCTTCGAAGAAGGAGGGTATCAGGATAGATGATGTTAGGGCCAGTTAAGGCAGAAAAATGAAAAACTCCCTAGATTTCGGATACCCTAATACAGTCGGGGTTGGAAGAGAACAAGAGCTCGCTAGGGGAGGTCGACAGGTAGATGACAGAGAGGAGCCTGGCACAAGTAAGTGGAAATAATAACGGACAAGGCTGGGGTCCAGTGGTCTCGAAGCCAAGTCCCACTAGTTGTGATCCCTGGGGTTGGGGATATACCCTCAAGGGCTCATGGATAGTGAGGTTGGTAATAGGCATCTCGGAAGAATTTCTGAGCTGGGTTCGGTTTTCTCCTTTTCCCGTGACGGGGCTAACCCCTCTATCCGTTATTGTTTTAAGGGGCGGAAATACGAGGTCATCTCTCCCACACCCTTTTCTATCTGCCTTTCATAGCTTTACTTCCTTTCAAGTCCCTCAATCCTTCTCTCGTGGTTTAGCAGCTAGGATGCTTGGCGCTAGCCCCGGAGGTAGAATTCAATTCCCTGTCTGCCAAGAAATTTAATTCTGGTTTGAGTGCTGGAACGGGGTACATTCGTCATCCCGAGGCAAAAATGAGTGGATGTGGGTTCGATTCCCACCTCAGCCATCCTCGAAGTGGTTTTCCGTGGTTTCCCCACTTCTACTCTGGGCAAATGCCGGGATGGTTCCTAATTTAAGGCCGCGGTCGTCTCCTTCCCAATCCTCACTTGACTTAAAAATACACACACTAATACAGTCATCACAACACGATGGGTTATCAAACAAATTCAACACACATCTAAGTACATGGTGCTACATGACCACGATGTCGCAAAGCCCCTGAATAAATGAACATCCCATTTTTCGGCGGCCCTTTTTTGATCTTTTATTGCCCTTATTCTTTATTTTCATCTCTAGTATACCGACAGTAGTGGCTACGCGGGCTAAAGCGCTACGTTAGGTCAAGAGGCCAAGCTCTCTGCTGACTCGGTAGACGCGTGGGATCGAGCCCCACCGTCGGCTGTCCTTGAAATGGTTTTCCGTGGTTTCCCATTTTCAACACCAGGCAAATGCTGGGACAGTACCCTCTGACAGGCCACGGCCGCTTCCTTCCACATCCTTGCCCAGTTTCATTCATCTTCATCCATTCCATCTCTCATCCCGACGCGCAGGTCGCCCACGGGCGTCGACTAGAAAGACCTGCACTCGGCCTCTCAGGAGGCTACACGACAAAAAATAAATCTCTAGTATGTAAGTTAGATTTAAATCAGTTGGAAGTAGCCTAATTGTATTTTATTACCATCCGTATAATTACGGGCAAATGAGCTAGACATTTCGCCCCTTAAAAACAATCGCCACCACCACCATGCATTTTTGCTTTTCTTAATACTGAAAATTTGCCCGTAAGTATGTGTCTGAATACTTTTAGATGATTGAATAACAAAAGAACTAACTTATTGTAAAGTTTTCACGTCCGTCAATTTCGATATTGATCCTCCAAACATAGAAATTCTTCGTTTCAGGTATCTTCCTCTTTAAAAAGCCGCGAAAATTCCAGTGCCTTAGTGCTGCACCTAGCGGTGAATTAATGCATATATCTTGTACGCCTGTGAGTGTCGAATGGGCAGGCAGTTTAAAGCAACCAGGAGTGTTGCGATCCAGCCGGCAGTGGTCTTGGTATTCTATTTTCCTCCATCCTCTTTACATGTCCAAACCACCTTAGTTTATTCTTCTCAATTCTCTCATTTAGTTTTCCCATCCCAACTTCCTTCCTAACATCTTCATTCCTCACTGTGTCTTTCCTTGTCTTTCCTATCATACTTCTTAGGAATTTCATTTCACTGGCTTGAATTCTACTCTCTTGCCTGCTTGTCAGGGTCCAAGTCTCAGCTGCATAAGTTAATATGGGAACATAGTACACTTTATACATTACCTCCTTGCTTTTCCTTGGTACTTCCTTATCCCAAACAAGTTTTCTTACACCAAGAGCCCGCCGATGAGCCTAGCTTGGTGTCCTAGGCGAAACCCCACACAAGACACGGCACAAACCTAGAAGAATTGCTGAGTTTTAAGTTTTCTTACACTTTGATAGAATGCATTGCTCTGCTGTACTCTCCTGCCAATCTCCATGTCCAACCTACCAGTTTGCATCAATTCACTTCCTAGGTATTTGAACGTGTCCACAATTTCCAAACTCTGACTTCCAATTTTCACAGTGCCCTTTCCTTGTCTTTCCCCTCTTATCATCACCATGGTCTTGCTTTTCTCTATACTGATTTTCAGGCCGTACTTCTGAATATTTTCGTTCAGTGCATCTAGTTGTTTTTGCACTACTTCGGTGTTCCTTCCCCAGACCACAATATCATCTGCAAATAACAGTAACTTCATTTCTTTATGTCCATATGCTTCCTTTGTTTCCTTTACAATTTCATCCATCACCATTATGAACAAGAGAGGTGACAGCACACTCCCCTGTCTTAGTCCAGTCTTGTTCCTAAACCAATCTGTCTTTCCAACTGGGGTCAGTACCCTGCTAACACAGTTGTTGTACATTGCTTGCACCATTTCCAACATTTCTCTTCCCAGTCTCTTCTTAACCATGGTTTCCCACACCTTCTCTCTGGGGACACTATCTTATGCCTTTTCTAGATCTATGAAAGTCATGATCAAATCCTCTCCATATTCCCAGTTCTTTTCCATCACCTGCCTCGAGCTGAAGATTGGGTCCACTGTGGATCTTCCACTCCTGAAGCCATACTGTTCCTCTTGCAACTCTCCTTCCACCTTCCTTCTCATTCTTCTTTCTAATATCCTTTCCAGTATTTTTACTATCTGTGATAAGAGGGTGATCCCTCTATAGTTATCACACGCCTTCTTGTCCCCCTTCTTAAACACTGGTATTATTAGCCCTTTCTCCCAGTCTTCTGGTACACATTTCCGTTTCCACACACACTTTAGCAGTCGATACAACCATTGCATACCAACAGGTCCAGCAGCCTTTATCATTTCTACACTGATTTCATCCACCCCTGTTGCTTTTCCCATCTTCATTTTCTGTACTGCTAATTCCACCTCCAGCATTGTTATATCATCTTCTGTTATAGAGTCGTCAGGTTGTGTCACTTCCATCTCACCAGTACAATTGCTCACGTTCAATAGCTTATCGAAATACTCCTTCCATCGTCCCTTTATCTCTTCCGGGTGTGTTAACAACTCTCCATCTTCCTTTTTCACCAACTTTGTAGTAACTCTTTCTTTCCTCTTACTTCTTAGAAGCCCATTCCATTCTTCGTGTAAATTCTTCCCAACCTTTCTTCTTTTCTTCTCCTACCACTTTCTTACACCTCCGTTTGCTGTCGTGATACTTCCTTTTGCTTTCTTCTGTTTGATCTCGGTTCCATTCTTTCTATGCAGACTTCTTTTCTTTCACTGCTTTCCTCACTTCCTCATTCCACCACGGTGTCTCCTTCTCTTTCACTGGCGTTTTATGCTGGAAGTACGTTACTCCAAACTTTGCTCAACGATTGATAAACAGGCCCTACATTTAAAAATTTGACTTGCTGCGCCAGTCTAGCATCAGCCACATCCGTGGAAGCATTGCAGCGAGACCTGTGCATGATGTTGCGCACGTGATATTCACAATAAGAAAATACAAGAATTATACAGCAATCTTGAAGTTGAAAGTGAAATGCACAGGATTACGAATTAAGTAAATAATGATATAGTACTTTTTATTTATTTTATTTTGCTTCTCTGAACTTATAGTATTCTTTGCATAATCATTGCACCCTGCTATTCTTCTATGGATTTTAGACAAATAAATACAGTATATGAATATGCCAGGAAATACAGTACACTCACCAGCACTTAAATTGTCCTGGTAATGTCAAGTTTAAATGTTATTTACATGGAATTTTATTGATGGTAAGTATGGTTGTTTTATAGGATGCTTTGGTTTGTTACGAAAACATGTGCTAGGCTTGCATTAACATTGCCGTCCTTCCATTAAAAGAAAAATTAACAACCTATTGGAAATAAATGCCAACAATTATTAGTCTTCACTTCTTTACCTACAGTATGTTTAGCCGAGACGTTGCCAGAGTTGTCGCGCTCCGATTGATGAATGGTCATGCCTTCGCTATGCCGCTGCAACACCCCAGTATAGTCCATCTACTGTACGTTTGCACTTTTTTTTTGACAGTTCTCGCGGGAGAACATCTCCTACGGAACATACCAATCCGCCTCTACCACGTGCATTCCAGCCAATGAGCTATCACCCACATGGTAGCCAGCAATGGCCGCTGTATTCCATCAAGGTGTCAACAGCTGTTATGAGTTGCCTAAACCTACATTCATCTCTCAATATCAATTCATTGCCCTTTAGGGGGGCGTGGTGGCTCAGCGGTCTAGCTGTATGCCTCTCACCAAGGCGGTCCGGGTTCGATTCCCGGTCAATGCATGTGAGATTTTCGAAGTGAAATGCCATGTCCTGTGGTTCGGAATCCACGTAAAAAGGAGGTCCCATGGCTCATGATCTCAAGATTAACGGTCACGTTAAACTACAAGCTTCCTTTTTCATTGCCCTTTTTAAGAAAACTTGTATTTCTTTGTGACATTTATGAAATAATAGTTCTAACAGCACACCTAAAACACACTGACGACTCACTGACAGAATGTTACATCATTGGACGTGCTATGAACAAGACCTTGGCTATGACACAGCAGCTGATAACTTAAATGTGAGAGTGGAATTATTTTATGCCCATCATTTCACAGCATGAGGAAAATGTTTACTAAGGTATAGTGTAAGATGTCCTTAAGACGATACGATCATTACTTGACCTGTTGGATTGATATTAAAATAAAACGTACGAAACATTTCACCATGTAAGTTAACTTTCTTTAGACCTACGTTTTTGCACAAATCATGCCATGTGAAAATTATTCACCAGGCCAATGTCCTTGGGGAAATCAATAGTTCTGCTGCCTTTTCTTTTACCATCAAAAAGAGAGAAATAAAATAAATATTTTGAACAAGGAATTCCGTATCTGCTTCAGATTCGATATTCAAAACAAAGATGTCCGACCTGGAGACATCTCAGGCTACATAATTATTTACTCAACATTTAAGATAACCACTATATATTTATCTGAAAAGTGAACACGCGTTCATATGGAAATAATACTTTCAGATGACTTTGCGCAATATCATCAATTATTATTATTTAACATAATTAACACGTTATTTTCTCTGGCGGATGAACACAGTAAAGCTTCCATTACCAACCGCACGCCCATCTCACGAGCACGTGGTAGTTCAGTTGTATAATGCAACTTTTCTGTCTGGCCGACAGAATATGTTGCCAATATATTCACAATTACTGGAAAAAGCGAAAAAATAACCTGAAAAAACTTACATGTGAATAAAACATATTTGTTATGGACTACAGGTTATAAATTGAGTCTTCCCTTATGAAGGTTGGCAACCCTAGCTGTCAAAAAAGTGCAAACTTGCAGTAGATAAACTATACAAGACCCAGTGTAATGGTTTCGAGAAACTCTAGTGTTACTCTAGGAAACCCAGATCTGGCAGAAAAATAAAAATTTCAGATCGAGTTAACCAAGTTCCCGTCTATCGTTGCACACCCACAGGGGTTTTAATGTAAGAAAGAACGACGTTTCGACGATGCCTCAGAATGTTTTCAGTCAGGACAACATGGTACAGGACCGGATCTGACCAGAGAGCTCCAAGTCTGCCAAGTTCAGGTTCTCGCTAAAATGGCCAGATGGTGGAGAGCGAGTCCGGAGAGCAATATGAGGCGGCATATCCATGGAGGCTTGCACAGAGCTTGTTTTTAAAGGAAGATGGCAGCCTCAACACTCGCCGCTGCATCAGCGAGATTCTCATCGATCACATTGCACCCTTGGCTCCATTTATTGGAGAGGGATTTGTGTGACTAATTGATAGACCCTAGTCTATTCTAAAGCATGTACCTGCTTATTTTAATTATAGCATTTCCCTATTTACCACTGGCACTCCCAGCAAGATCATGTGGCTGGAGGCGGACTGGTCAATCGCAATGCAGAGATGCAGTATTGTCACACAAATGTGAAGTATTTGTTTCCAACACTGAAAAAACATTTTAATCTAACTTAAATTTTCATTTCTTCATTGCCTTTTGTCCAAGTGTGCTCCAGATTGACCCCTCTCCCAGTGTAGGTAGTCAGGAGTGATTAGTACAACTCATCCGCAGATTACACGTTCAATTTGCATGGTTCTGTCACAGCATCCACCAAGTGGTCATGAAAGCTGTTCTTGTTCAGCAGGGCTCTTGGTCGACTTCTACCAGCCCTTTCTCTTGTACCGTCCTTGGAGGTAAAGATACAATATGCCAGAAGCATCACGAGTTTTCATACACCATAAGATCAGTGTTGCCAATTTGAATAAGAAAATCTGATGCTCTTTGAAATGTGATCACTTTGCATTACTCTTTATTCCAGTGGAAGAAGCATTCTGTCCAACTTTAAAATCATTAAAGCATGCATTAACTAACCCACTCTCCTTTCTTCACACTGTGGAGGGATTTCTGGTTACACTGCACTCGCTGCTCTCGTCCAGCTTAAATGATGCCATAAAATTTGATCTCTTGCTCATTTTCATACCTGCTACATGCTAAAAGTGCTTTAGTAGCCAAGTGGTTCTGAAGTATGGATTTTACTATAATAACTCCCTGTAAATATTCATAAATTAAGGGGTGGGAGTCCTTCAATGCAAGTAAGGAAACTATCACGTCCATGGAAATGTCTCCCTATTACATAATTCCAGCAGCTAGAACGAGGCAGGGAGCTATCGATACTGTCTCGTGTGTGTAGCAAGGAGAATCATTTGGACAGCACTGTTTGTTTCTTCCATTGGGCAGCTTTGTCCAATCCTAGAATGACAAAACCATGCATGTTTGATTTGCCCAACCATTCTCAAGTTTTCTTCATCCATCAGAAACATGTGAAAAACACACAACCCATGTAAATTCACTCATAATTAGACATTTATTTTATTATTATTTAGCGTATGACATCATAAAAATGCAAAGAAACACAATCACAAATTAATGCACGTGGTGCCCCTGCATAGGTACCGACTTGATTCCAGTACTGAACTGAGCATCAGCATTCGACAGCCAGACAATCCTAGTGATCTCCTGGCTTGAAACACATCACAATAATTAGACAAACACTTCAACAGAGGTTTCCAGTGCTGTGAGACAATATTTTGAAACTTGTTGGGGGTGTGTGTATATATTCTGGGGTGAGGTGGAACATCAAGGATATCCCATAAGTTACACACCTGTATTCCTCACTATGGACGTTTGTATGAAATTTTGTGATCCTTGGCCTTTTTTTCTGTATTGAAATCCTATAATCACCCATTTTATGTGTCTCCTTTCAGGCTGTGCTAGCCAACGAAAAGTTGCCCAACTTGGAATCTGTCCAGATGGGTACCAAGTATGCCCAATATAATGTCCTTCAGCGTTTGAGGTCTCGAGAAAGGGACAACATCCGCCGACATGCACAGGTAAAGTAGTTGAACTATTCTCTACCTTTGAACTTTCTCAACCCTACAAGTTGATTTTATTTGACATCTGTAGGATGGAAGACAGAGGAAGAGATGGCTAGACCATGTGAAAGAGTAGTCAACTGGGATACAGTCCTGAGGGAAGAGTGGTACTTTGAGAGGGCTCGTATACCACACCCGGGCAATTGTAGTGGATAACAACTGTTGATGATGGTGATCTATAGCTTGTTTGGTTCCATATTATCACTGTACTGCACAGCATCACTGCAGTTAACGTTCATTTTCATTGGTCCCAGTTGTTATATCATAAAGACAATGTAAATTAGGCTTAACCATTTGTCTATTTTACTTTTAACCTCTATTTAAGGCTCAAATTTTACGGCCTCCATGACATTCTCAATGTCGTTTTAACGTTTGTATGTTTCCAAACAACACCATTTTCTCCCTGCTACATAACATAATGAGGTCGTGCCTCCTCCCTTCAACGAGTTTTTATAAAATTATCTATGAAAGAAAGAAACTGGGCTCACATTTCCAAGTCTTGCTCAACAGATACAACTGCTCCAATTCCTATGAATTGTTACATTATGTGTGCATATCAGGTAAACAAACCGCTTGCAAAGAGTAATAAGGTGCAGAAATGTGTAAGTTGTAACCTTGTATTCTCAGAATTTGTCCCGTCATGTATCAATTGATGGGGTTTAGTTTCACGCAAAATCTCAACAATTGCCTGTTTTGAACCGTGGTGCAGTGTGCAATTTTGCCATTCTAGGTTGACAAAATTCAAAGTAAGGTAAAAGTCGGATCTTTTGCCCCCAACTAGGTCGAAACCATCCATAATGACTAAGAACACTAGTTAGTTTTTGAGGTTTTAAGGGGTGGAACTACGAGGTCATCTGCCTCACTAAGAATACTTTTCAGATACTTCCACACTGTTTAAACACTTTGCGATTAGTTGGGGAAGGTGGTAATAGGGTTCGATTACAGGGGGATCATACATTTTGAGCTAAAACTATAACTATTTTAATATTATAACAGAACATTGAAAAGAGTTGAGAATATGGGAAGGATGTGGTAATGACTTTTATTGATCTAGAAGAGGCCTATGATAGCATCCCCAGAACAAAAGTTTGGGAAAGCCTAACAAATAGGGGGATAGGCAAGGAACTGAGAGACATGATAAAGGCAATGTGCATGGATTGCTACAGTAGTGTGAAGACTAGAGTCGGGACATCGGAATGGTTTAAAATTGACACTGGACTAGAGCAAGGAAGTGTGTTGTCGCCCTTATTGTCCTTAATGGTGATGGATGACATCATGAAGGCAGCAATGAAAGGCTATAGTAGGGCAAAGATATGTTGTTTGCAGACAATGTTGTGATCTGGGGCGAGGAGACATAATAAATGCAAAGATTGAGCAATGGGGATTGAAGATAAATGTGGAGAAGAGTAAAACAGTGGTGATGAGTAGAGGTGAGAAAGAAGGAAAAGGAGTAATCAAAGACAGAGATAAGGAATTGGAAGTGGTGATACACTTCAAATACTTGGGAAGTGAACTCACTGATGATGGAAGACTAGATTTGGAAATTAGCAGAAGAATACTACTCGGGAGTTCTTTCTACCAACAGGTACGGGGACTAGTATGGAGCAAGGATATACCAATTAAGGCTAAAGGAGTTATGTACAAAGCATATTATGTTCCTATAATGATATATGCAGCAGAAACTTGGACAATGACTAAGAGGGATGAAAGTAGAGTACAGGCAGCTGAGATTAGATTCCTGAGAAGTATCGTCCAGAAAACGAGGAGTGACAGAGTGAGAAATGATAATATACGGAAACTAAATGACAAACTGGAGCCCGCCGACAGTCTGCGCAGCGGTTGACCATTGCTGGCTGGAGTCACTTTCTTAAGCGCTCGCGAGTTTGAAGCACAGAAATGCTGGCATATTTTGTCCTTATTTCTTGGTATTGAAAAGTGTATGCGATCAAGAAGTGTTTACCACGATAAAAGTAAGTTGCTGTACAAAAATCAAGTAAAAGATTTCAATTACTACGGGCAGGTTTATGCCATGGACACATCCCCCGAGTTCGCAGGCCTTAAAGCTTGTCCAAAATTGACTTCCGCACACATAAACCCTAAGTCTTTCCATTAATTCAGCAATGCGACCTTGAATGCCATTAAGTTCTTCCGGCAAACTAACTCCGACATTTTTAGCGGCAGTGAGAATACAGAATTATTCACGAGAGACATGAATAATGTAGCAGATGCACTTAACTCCAGAATACCAACAAACTCACTCTACAACAATGTCCCTTCGCACATGACATTAATAGACGTTAATGAAAGCTCAGAAAAAAACACATTTTCCTCAAATAGGACAATGAAATCTCTTTGAGTCACGCTAAGGTGTACCTTAGAAGTCGCTCAATATTTATGGTCCAAAGGCTTTAGGCAAGTGTTGACAGGGAAATTCAATCAAGACCCCTTGGAACGTTATTTCTGATTTTTTAAGGTCCATAAATTGTGACTATCACCCATCAACTGTAGATTTTCTGCATTTGCATATGTTACAGTGCGTGTATGTGCCAATTAAGATGGCTATATCACCGTCCAGGAACTGTGAACCTAAGTTAGAACCACCTCTCACGTCATTTTTAATCAAATGCGATCATGTGCGAAGCAAACCTCTATTCAGTGTGTCCGAGCTTATTTAATGGTTTCAAAATCTTCTCAATTCTTTGCTTCTCTACATTTGCACTTCAGGCTTGGCCCATGTTCTTGCTCTCCCTGATCTGTTGGCTTAATGCTTCGTATGAGCTTACTTTTACACCCATAGAAGTACGCTCAGTTCACACCTCTGGATGTTGACTGCCCTTTTGGCTCTTGACACCTTAAGCTTCCTTTCTTGGGCCCTGTGCGAAGTTTTAACTACCCCATTCCACTGCTTTCCATCTCAAGTAATCAGATGAGGTTTGTGCATCACCTCTTATGAATTTGCATGGTGCAGGTGTTTGACCCCTTTAGTCTAGTTTAGGGATTTTAATCAATACTTGATTTATAAAGATTGCATTATTTTTCATTTATTTATTTATTTTGGCCTTGAATACATTTAATGGTGGTGTGACAATTTTGTTGATACTTTTTACTAGCATGTTAAAAGGACTCCATCCAGCACACTGCGGTTTCTAAAGCTGTAGCTGTAAAAAGTAACGTCCTGTCAAATGCATCTTTGTTATGTGTACATTTTCTTTCAAGCAACTGTAAAGTCTAATTAAGAAAGCTTGACTGTATATTCTTCTGTTTTGTTCTAGTCTTTGTTCTTCGTGGACAGTTTTTACATGTTGTAATTTGGGTTTTTTTTTTTTTTTTTTTTTTTTTTGAGAAGTGTATGTAGCATTGGCAATATTTATAGAGAATGGGGAATGTGGTGTTTCAGGCGCAGAGATCATCACCGAGGTGCCGTGAGCCACGACGTTCCCTCTCGTATGATGCCCGGCCGTTTTCTCCTCCCGGCAATCCGGACGGCACGAGTACGAGCAGTGGAGCTGCTAATGGAAGCAGCGGAGGTGTGAGCGGCCTGTCCAATAGCGGCGTGGGAAGTGCAGGCCCGGTAGCGTCGGGCAATAACGATCACCTCTCCTTACACCAGCAGCAGCTCGGAGAACGGCTGTACCCCAAGGTACAAGCCCTGCGTCCGTCATTCGCAGGAAAGATCACCGGCATGTTGTTGGAACTGACGCCTGCCCAACTGCTCATGCTTCTCGCCTCAGAAGAGGCTCTGCGGCAGAAGGTGGAGGAGGCTGTGGAATTGATTCTCAGTCACAGTCAGGAGCAAATGGCATCGGAAGCTCTTTTAGGTAAGTTGTCACGTGTCTGAAATTAGCCTGACACGCCGCATGTATATTCTGCTGTTGTGTTATTGCAGCAAGATATTATGGGAGTTTGAAAAGTAAATATGAAGTTCACTCCACAATTAATGCACCGCATATTTTTTTCATCCAATTTGATTCTACACCTTCGTAATTTTGATAGTCTGTGGATACGACCTTTTAGCACAAAATGTCACTTCTCCGCACAATCCCTATCTTTTTGAACTGCCTTATGCCACCTCGGAACAAGTGCTTTTACTCCTGCACAGTAAACATCTGGTCTAGTGTAGCAGCCTTCATGTCTTCAAACTTCTCTCTGAGAAACGAGTTCTTACCAAAGAGATATAGTCCACACCACGGTTTTTGGCCAGTGGGCCACGGTTTCACAGTCGTACAGAGGACAGGTGGCGAACCTTAAGCATGTGCAATTGATATGAGAGTGGCTTTCTGCGCAACTGAGAACTCTCGTATCACTTGCACATGCTTCAGGCTCACCAACTGTCCTCTGTATGACTTTGAAACCAGGTGGCATAAACTGTAATCAGGATTATAAGGCAGGTGTTACACTGTTGTACATCCCAGCATTAGCATCTTTGGTTTTCTGACTGGTGTGACATCGCATATTACCCTGCGAAAGCAAAATATTCGGCTGATGTCAAACACGCTTCAGGCGAGCGGGAAGTTCCTTTAATATTAAAATGTTAGAAGCCATTTTTCAGTGTTGCCTGTATAAACAACAACAGTCAGTCAACGCAAGAGTGCCGATCAGTCATGTTTCCTTTCCCATAAATTCTTGAAAGTAAGTCATCTCCTCATTCTCGTACATCTCCAAGAGTTCGCTAAACAGTTTTTCTCGTTTCTTTACGGGATACTGTCAACCTTTTCAATCCCAGCTGATTCAGTATTCTGCACAGTTTCTTCCCCAAGTCCCAGTTGCACATTAGTTGGTGGAAATGATGCTCTTAATGCGCTCCACTTTGTCACTGTCGCATACAGACATAGTTACAAGGTTCCCTATAAATAACTAAGGCACAGAAGAAAAAATGGATTTATTCTTAATAAATGTCATGCATTATTTCTGGAATGAACCTAGTTTCTATGTTGGCATCTTATTTTCTTCAAAGAATAAATAGCTTGTTTTTTGTTGTTAGAGGAAAGTGCCTCCCACTATAGAAGTTTGCCTTTTTTTTGGTGGTGGTGATTGTTTTAAGGATGGAACTTCACTTCTCTTCGGTGTGAATGAGTATTGTTTTAAGGGATGGAACATTGAGGTCATCACTTCATGGTGATGAGCAGAGCCCGGATAATTGTGTGCTTAACGTTTAGCAGAGTCTATATATTCCTCACATTTTTGGACTTCAGTTTTGTAGTAGTCTTCAAGAAGGTTATGTACCTCATCATCGAAGTCAGTAAGTTGAATCAAGGTCTCTTGGAGTCTCTCCTTATAGTGCTGGTAGTCTTCGGGTGCTGAATCAGCTGTTAAATTATTTACGTCAGAGAGAAAACGTGTGATATTTGATCTTACTCTCATTCGCTTACTTTTTTAGGGGCAGATGACCTCGTAGTTCCGCCCCTTAAAACCTCAATAACTAACTTGTCCGCTTTTGTTTCAAAGCTGTCAGTTGCTTGTTAGAAATGTTGTCTGTTATTGTATATTACTAAAGTTGCTGATACAGTAGTGGAGTTCTTAGCTGTAAAGTGTGTAGATCTAAGTATTTATAATCTGACCACAGAGTATGTATGTGTCCACCATGTTAGTTCCAGATCAGACCACCAGGTATCGGCATCAAATTCTACGTTATTAGTTTCAGGTCTTCGCTGACGGTGATCTATGGAATTCCAGAGCTGCGCATGCACGCTTCCATATTTGCTGTAGTGATCCATTCTAATAAATCCTATTATGTGGTAACATGCGTTATTGCATGCAGGTCGTGAAATTCTTAAATAATTCAATATCTCAAATAGTTGAATCGAATTGGACTTGTCTTGTTCGAATGAAGTAGGCCTAGTTGGATAGGGTGATGTGCTGGTGAGGATCATGTGCTCAGTCTCTTTGAGATACCGTTTCATAATTCACTGCACTATGAAACTGTAATGTACTGTAGTGATCGTAAAAGATCAGTATGTAATACTCCGTGGAGCTCCATGAAGTAGTAAGGCCACAAGTTCTATTCTTCCGAGATTTTTCCGAGTTTTTCTGGTACCAAATGTTACATGTAGTTAGCAAAGACTTCTACTATTGACAGCAATACAATGACTTTAATGATAAAAGGGGCAAGAATACAAATTAGTACGCGATAAGCCCACGGTGGTGATCTTTTATTACCATTCCCCAACAATAATACTCTGAGTGAAGCACAGGCTTGGATTTTATCCAGAACTCACATTTTGTCTTCTAAACTGAACGATGTATAATAACCCCCAACACTCATGTTAGTTACTGTATTCTAGCGAGGACAACAGTAGGACACTTCCAAATACTTACAAGCAATCATAGAGATAGAATTTAGCACAATGTAACAGTAACTCGTCACTTGGGCTTCAAAAAGCGAGCTTGGCTGGCAATGCCTTTGTTGCATGCTTGTCATCAATAATGATACATACTGTAATGGCCAACGCGGGAAGTCAACAACCCACCAAGAGTATTCTGGTAATAGTGGACAATGTATAAAAATTTGTTGGCCAAAGCATTAGATAATGATGTGATAATACAAAGAGTTGACTTTACAAAGGTCGCTTGACAATTTAGCAAACATGTGGAGGACCAGACAATATTATTGTCACTAAATAAGGAAATCCAGGAAGGCATAAAGGAAACGACACCACCACTAACTAATAATAAGATATATTATCAAATAGGTGGCACATAAAACAAATATCCAAAGGTGACACATAAACAAATATTCAAAGGTGGCACATAAACATATGAGAAACACTAGCACAAATTTACACAATTGAAGAAACACTCAAAGAATTAACACACGTTACGTCTTGAGCCTAAAACACACATATAGTCTTGAACGTAGCTGCAGATCAGTACATCATAGAACGGCATGCAATACACGGCGGTTCCAAAGAATGATATAATTTAAATATGCAACACAAGTGGAGTTGCAACAAATAATGAAAAAACAGGTCGCATGGAACGAGAATGTGTCGTCGAACCAGGACTGACTTACAGTGATGCGCCGATACTGTAAGCCCAAAATGAATTGTTAATAAAATAAATTATGTGTGAAACGCAGGAAGTCAAAGTAGTTGCTGTCATACAAATACCGGGATATGCCAATCGCACGGTATTGTCACAATAGTAAAGTAGTTAAGCCCAGCGTCAACTTCCATTCCAGTGATGTTGCAGGAAGTCAAAGTAGTTGCTATCATACAAATACCGGGATATGCCAATCGCACGGCATTGTCACAATAGTAAAGCAGTTAAACCCAGCGTCAACTTCCATTCCAGTGATGTTGCAGGAAGTCAAAGTAGTTGCTATCATACAAATACCGGGATATGCCAATCGCGCGGTATTGTCACAATAGTAAAGCAGTTTAGCCTAGTGTCAACCTCCAATTAGTGATGATGCCTGGCCTTGTAACATGCTTCCAGACACGATGAATTACTTATCACACGAAGCATCATCATTATTCATACGCGTGAAAACAAATTGTTAGGCAGTAAATGAAGATAGAAGTAAACACATTACAACACTATCCGACGCCGCGGATTGAAGAATTCGTCGACATGACGCGTATCAACATCAAGCATGGTGATGATGAGATCGAAGATCACCATAATGTCACTGCCCAAACAAAATATGAATCATGTGCATAGGACATGATTGCTAAGCACGGTTACTATGAAGATAGCACCAATTATAGAAATGATTAGCTGGATACTTGATGATATATCACAACCAGCGTTGAAGCACAGCATTGTGTCATGGCCACACACTTAGAGAACAACGAAGAAGAAACACGTGATTGGTCGCTACAAGCAGCAAGAAGGCCTCTGATAGGCTGGAAGCAGCCAATCACAGTAAAGAGTTCAAACAAGTTAAAGAAGAATCAATGTGGCCAACTTAGAAATACAAAATACCTTCTAAGCAAAAATATCCTACTGGAAACACGGCAGTGGGAATACTACATGCAATCAAAACAAATAAATCACGACAACCAATCAACATAAACAAAACCAACCTGACAATGAATAAATGCAATGAAGACAAATAATACAGATATGTACAACCACACAGAGTGGAAACAAATGGGGAAACACAAAAACTGGTTTGCCAAGACAGTGGCCGAACCATATTGCCCGCACAGAAACAACAGGCAGGTTGTTTATGAAAATAAAAGAGTGTTTAGTTCTGCGGCAACAAGGGAGACACCTTGACGATGGGACGTTTCAACAGTCCAGAGGTGGTATGTAGAGAGACCACACGAGCTAGGCCGTCCTTACCACAATGAACCTCAAGAATTCGTCCAAGTCGCCAGTAAGTAGGAGAAACATTGTCGTCCATAATAAGCACAAGCGTGCCAACCTTGAGGTTAGGAGACATACGGTTCCACTTGCGACGTTGTTGAAGGGAGAGTAAATGATCTGTGGACCATTTACGCCACAATGAAGTCATAATCTGTTGAAGTAATTGCCATCTAGACAACCTATTGATGGGCACTTCAGAAACGTCAGGAATGGGCAAGGCATTCAAAGGTCGTCCAACAAGAAAGTGACCTGGCGAGAGATAGCACAAGTCAGTAGGATCCTCAGTCATAGGCGAAATGGGTCTAGAATTTAGAATGGCTTCAATTTGCACCACGAGAGTGGTCAATTCTTCATACGTAAGTACTTGAGCCTTCATGATTCTTATTAAATGAGATTTCAAAGATTTGATGTTTGCCTCCCAAATTCCACCAAAGTGCGGAGAACTAGGAGGAATGAAGTGCCACTGAATTAGTAGCGATGACGTAGAATCTTGAACAACAGATTGAAAATCTGCAGAGGAGAGCAACGTACCAAGATCAGCAAGGTCAGACTGTGCGCCTTGAAAGTTGGTACCATTGTCGGAATACACTTGAGCGGGAACGCCCCTTCTACTGCAGAAGCGAGTAAAAGCTACAACGAAAGCATGACTGGAGAGGGAAGTGACGACGCCGTAGGTATCAATTGACAATAAATAGAGACAAGCTCCATAGGCCTGCTGACTGCTGTCGCAAAAGCCATGAAGTCGCATAGATTTGATTTCTGAAGCAGGCTTAATGAAACGTGGAGTAGAAATCTCAGAAATCGCAGGTAAATTGCTATAAATGTTCAGCCAAGCTTGCGTGATTTCCATTGGAAGGGGGTCATCCCAACCGAGTTTGTGAATCCACAAATCTTGGAAGAGAATCTTACAAGCAACCACAATAGGTGACACTAAACCCAAAGGGTCAAAGATAGAGGCAACAATGGACAAAAATGAACGCTTAGTAAAGGTAATTGAAGTGTCACAGTTCACGATAGGTGACTGAATCCGCAACAAGTCATCGATAGGTTGCCAATAAAGTCCTAGCGTTCTGGCGACTGTTTCTTCACCATCGCCGAAACTACGGAGTTGTTGTTTCTCTTGATGATCAAGAGGAATGTTATCTAATAGAGTCATGGAGTTTGAACTCCACTTACACAGTTCAAAACCACCTAATCTCAAAAGAAGGGTCAATTCATCATACAGAATGAGTGCGTCATGCTCGGAATCACATCCCGAGATACAATCATCAACATAGAAGTCGTTTAAAACAATCTGAGTGGCAGCTGGAAAAGCTGTGCCATCAGTGAGGGCGAGCTCCTTTAGCACACGAGTGGCTAAGAAGGAAGCTGGGGCAGTACCATATGTAACGGTGTTTAATTGATATTCTACTATTGGGTCTGAAGGAGAGTCTCTCCAAAATATTCTCTGTAAGTCACGATCCTTGTGATCTACAAGAATCTGTCTGTACATTTTACTCAGATCAGCTGCAAACGCTATCAAGTGAGTACGGAACCGAAGCAAAATAGAGAACAAATCCTGCTGAATTACAGGGCCCACCAACAAGGTATCATTAAGGGAGCACCCAGACGTAGTAGCCATCGAAGCATCAAATACCACTCTGAGCTTTGTAGAAGTACTGTGCGGCTTGAAAACAGGATGATGGGGAATGTAGTAAACTTCACCATCAGTCGGGTGGGGGGCGACTTGTATATGGTTTAAGGCTAGATATTCATGCATGAATTCAGTGTATTCTAACCTTAACTCAGGGTTACGAGCCAAACGTCTTTCGAGAGAGTGAAAACGATTTAGTGTAGCGTAGCGAGAGGCACCTAGAGGCTCCGAGTCTACCTTGCGAGGGAGTCCAACCACAAATCTACCATCGTCTTTGCGAGTGGTAGTAGCAACGAAGTGTTCTTCACATATGGATTCATCAACAGACAACACTGGGGTTTCAACTTCTTCAACGTTCCAAAACGCTTCCAGCTGTTGTTCTACATGAGGGCGTGAGAGTGTAAGTGCTGATACCACGTGCGATGGTTGCGAGGTGCTTGCACTGGGCAGCTTCCCAGAAAACACCCAACCCACAGAGGTATTTTGAATGATGGGCAAATCACCAACTGGTATGATTTTACCAGGACGTAACAGGTCAAAGAAATATTCTGCACCAAGAACAAGATCAATAGATTTAGTGCAATTGAAATCAGGATCAGCTAAATCAATATGTGATGGAATGTTCCATTCAGAGGTATCGAAACCAGCAGCGGGTAGCTCAAGTGCAATATTGGGAACCACGAGACATTCAAGCTTAGCAGACCAATTAGTAGCACAGGCAAAAACGTTCACATCAGCAACAACAGTAGCAGTGCTTTGATTTTGACCAACACCGTGAATGTGTACCTTCATAGGTTTGGTGTGGAGTCTTAATTTCTTAACTAAATGTGACGAAATTAAGTTACAATCTGATGCAGAGTCAAGTAGTGCAGTAACAGGTACACGTACGCCATTGCCAGCTAATATATTCAACTTGGCAGTGGGTAATAGCGTCCTTGAAAATTGATTGTCACGAGCGACGTTACTGCAACTAGTGTTTACCACGTTAGCATGAGCTTGAGAAGCATCATTACTAGTGCCACTGGAGGGCTCATAGTGAAGAAGAGTGTGGTGTTTTCGGGAACAAGTGTTACAAGAGTACTTCGAACATTGATGATTAGGCTCGAAATTACGCAAACAATTATAACACAATTTTCGAGACCTGACAAAATTCCATTTGGCTGTGGACGAAAGTTTGATAAAGGTACCACATTTCGACAATTGGTGATCAATGCTCCTACAATATGTACAACGAGATTTGGTAGTAGTTAACATGGGTTTCTGAGGCAAATGACCTTCAGCTTTAAGCTTGGTTACAGCAGTATGTAATGCAGGCCTGGACACATTCCTTTCAGTTATTTCCAGTACCTTGCATTTTTTCTCTAAGAAGCTAACCAAGTCCTGGAGAGTGGGAATTCTCCCAGAATCAACATGATTCTCCCATTCACGGATGCTATCATTATCTAGTAGCTCCAATATAAAATGTGACAATAACAGGTCTTGAAGGGTAACCCCGTTAAAGTCCAAAGCTTCTAACGCATTGACATGAGAAACAAAGTGGTCGATGATGGCACGCAATGACACTGAATCATTACCGTATGCGGGGGGCTTGAAAAGCTTGGTAACATGATTGTGCGCTATGAGCCTAATGTTATTGTATCGAGTTGTCAGCAAGTTCCATGCAACCATAAAGTTATCATCTGACACTGTAATGTTCTTTAAGAGGAGTTTGGCCTCACCACTAAGACTAGAATTAAGGTAGTAGAACTTAACAATATCAGACAGAGCATGGTTATCAATTACTATGGCCTTGAAGCTATCTCTGAAATTCAACCAGTCTGTGAAGTCGCCACTGAACTGCGGAATTTGAATTTCAGGCAACTTTATATGAGCTGCAGCTACGTTAGCATTAGGAAATTGTGCACTCTGCAAATTATTCAAAGGGTTATCACTGTCTGTAGTGTTGGATTTTTTGAAATTGTCACAATGTAGTTTAATTTTAACCAGCAACTCAAAATATTTATCTTCGAAGTCACAACGTTCGGCTATTTCTTCGTCGATATTGTCTGTAATATCCTCTAAAGCGACTTGCGCTTCGTTAAATTGTTTATAAATTTCCTCGCATTTGTGTTTGCGTAACACTAACATTTGATATTGCTCTTCTGTAATGTCCTGAAAGTTGCTAATTACCTTTTCTTGTGAGGTAAGCATGGCCTTAGCGACTGCACGCTTCCTAACTAAAGGTCGTTTTTGGGCATCCTCCATAATGACTTTAGGATTGCCCGCCTAGATGTAATTACCAGAGTTGCACACCTAACTAACACAACCACTAACTAACACAAAAAATAAACACTGAGACAATGGTCTCGATTAAGTTGTAAACAAACATCTGAACATAGAATACTGTATTGTGTCCTTGGGAAGTTAATGGGAACGTATACAATTTAAATTTATGGCCTTCCTGGTGAAATAGCAAGAAACAAGGGCCCAAAATGGCCAACACAAAGCTTAATAATTCATTCAAAGTAGTAAACAGCTCAATATCCGGCCCGGAGAGGACCAAACAATGTAATGGCCAACGCGGGTAGTCAACAACCCACCAAGAGTATTCTGGTAATAGTGGACAATGTATAAAAATTTGTTGGCCAAAGCATTAGATAATGATGTGATAATACAAAGAGTTGACTTTACAAAGGTCGCTTGACAATTTAGCAAACATGTGGAGGACCAGACAATATTATTGTCACTAAATAAGGAAATCCAGGAAGGCATAAAGGACACGACACCACCACTAACTAATAATAAGATATATTATCAAATAGGTGGCACATAAAACAAATATCCAAAGGTGACACATAAACAAATATTCAAAGGTGGCACATAAACATATGAGAAACACTAGCACAAATTTACACAATTGAAGAAACACTCAAAGAATTAACACACGTTACGTCTTGAGCCTAAAACACACATATAGTCTTGAACGTAGCTGCAGATCAGTACATCATAGAACGGCATGCAATACACGGCGGTTCCAAAGAATGATATAATTTAAATATGCAACACAAGTGGAGTTGCAACAAATAATGAAAAAACAGGTCGCATGGAACGAGAATGTGTCGTCGAACCAGGACTGACTTACAGTGATGCGCCGATACTGTAAGCCCAAAATGAATTGTTAATAAAATAAATTATGTGTGAAACGCAGGAAGTCAAAGTAGTTGCTGTCATACAAATACCGGGATATGCCAATCGCACGGTATTGTCACAATAGTAAAGTAGTTAAGCCCAGCGTCAACTTCCATTCCAGTGATGTTGCAGGAAGTCAAAGTAGTTGCTATCATACAAATACCGGGATATGCCAATCGCACGGCATTGTCACAATAGTAAAGCAGTTAAACCCAGCGTCAACTTCCATTCCAGTGATGTTGCAGGAAGTCAAAGTAGTTGCTATCATACAAATACCGGGATATGCCAATCGCGCGGTATTGTCACAATAGTAAAGCAGTTTAGCCTAGCGTCAACCTCCAATTAGTGATGATGCCTGGCCTTGTAACATGCTTCCAGACACGATGAATTACTTATCACACGAAGCATCATCATTATTCATACGCGTGAAAACAAATTGTTAGGCAGTAAATGAAGATAGAAGTAAACACATTACAACACTATCCGACGCCGCGGATTGAAGAATTCGTCGACATGACGCGTATCAACATCAAGCATGGTGATGATGAGATCGAAGATCACCATAATGTCACTGCCCAAACAAAATATGAATCATGTGCATAGGACATGATTGCTAAGCACGGTTACTATGAAGATAGCACCAATTATAGAAATGATTAGCTGGATACTTGATGATATATCACAACCAGCGTTGAAGCACAGCATTGTGTCATGGCCACACACTTAGAGAACAACGAAGAAGAAACACGTGATTGGTCGCTACAAGCAGCAAGAAGGCCTCTGATAGGCTGGAAGCAGCCAATCACAGTAGAGAGTTTAAAAACCAAGAAAGAGGCCTCTGATAGGCTGAAAGCAGCCAATCACAGTAAAGAGTTCAAACAAGTTAAAGAAGAATCAATGTGGCCAACTTAGAAATACAAAATACCTTCTAAGCAAAAATATCCTACTGGAAACACGGCAGTGGGAATACTACATGCAATCAAAACAAATAAATCACGACAACCAATCAACATAAACAAAACCAACCTGACAATGAATAAATGCAATGAAGACAAATAATATAGATATGTACAACCACACAGAGTGGAAACAAATGGGGAAACACAAAAACTGGTTTGCCAAGACAGTGGCCGAACCACATACGGTTCTTATTATTAGCCGCGAGTGGAGTGAACGGGAAGGAAGGGGGACGCGATCGACATTTCACAATAGATGGCCTTGGTACAAATGATGTCTAGCGCAGTACTGCAGCGATAAAAACCTGTCCATATTACTTAAGCCGGAAGTAGTGAGGATTCACTGTTTATTCAAAATGTGTATAATTTAATCTGTGTTAAGAGGGCAGATGAACTTGTAGTTCCACCCCTTAAAACAACAGTAACTAACTCGGTTAACGGTTTTACTTTGTTAATCATATGCTACTGTATAACACCTCTTGAAGACCATATTATCACTATAGTCTGTGTTGTTTTTCTTTAGATCTGGATGTATTTAGCCTTTCGGAGCGTGGAAAAAAGCCAAGCAGTGCGCCGCCATCCCGCAATACACCTGGGACCGAAGAGCCAGCAGAAGACAATGAAGACAGTGTACCTCTGTTTTACAGCCCGGGCAAGAGAGGGTTCTACTCCCCCCGCCAGGGCAAGGCCAGCTTCGAACGACTCAATGCATTCCGAAATGTGGGCAGGTCAGTGACAAATGGAATTTTATGTTTAATAGCTAGATGGAATGGTGAGCAAAATGTTCAACTCGTGTACTATGTGCTGGCTCGAGGGGCGATTGCTTCTCAGCAATGGGACAACAGTCAAAGACAGGACTGAGTGAGAGAAGGGGGGGGGGGACCGCTGTGTCCTACAACGTCGTCAAACCCATGAACAAGATTCTTTCTGCAGTAGTGCACAGATGGCAAGACCTACAAATATTCACACAACAATGTTTGGATGGATAAGGTGCAACATGTTTCACGCCTTCAATTATTAATAGCTCTTCTTGTCCAATGATTGATTATATTAGTATTAACTAAAGAAAACCAATTTGAAGAAGGAATCTATTTTGAGGCTAATAAACCAAAACATTTACCAAAATTATTTTTAACACAAAAAGTTTCTGTAGCTGGCAATCATCATCTTCAAGGAGTGGAATGCTTTTTCTTCTCTGATCAATAGGCCTACTCTTTGGAATAGATATGTTCTTATTAACACATCACCAGTTAAACTGAAATATAAAGTTAACTGAACCTAGGAAATGAGAGAGAATTCGATTTATTCCATTTCTACTCCATTGCGTAGTTATTCAGCTGTTGTCTCTTCACACTTCTGATCATAGAAACAAAAACTAGTGTGAGTGTAGCACATCAAATAACCCTAATTTTACAGAGGAAACAGTTGTCATTGCACCGCTCTCGAATTAGTTAAACTTCGGAGTTAGGCTGGCCATCATCAACAGTTTTGGCAGCTGTGGGTGCTAGCCCAGAAATAAGGTCGGCATCACTGCAGGGTATGCATTTCACAGGGCACCGTTTTGGCGTCTGTGGGAGCCACAGTGTGCTCATGCCCAAAAATATGGTTTGCATCACTCCCTATTCTATAGCGAATCTTTAATATCGGCAGCAAAACGAGCATTTGCAGAAGTCTGGCATGTAGCCAGTTTCTTTTCACTGTATAGCATGTGTAGCTAAATTCTGAGTTCGGTACCAACCTGTACTCAGATTATTGGAATTTGCATATATACACAGCTCTGGTAATAGATCAGTTTAATCATTAAACATCAGGTCGGTGTTTGTTTTCTTTAGAATTTGTAATATTTCTTGAAATTCTTCATGACAGAAGAAATAGGAATGGGAAAGAGAGTGAGACAAGGATGTTGTTTGTCACCTATTCTATTTAATATTTCACGATGTACACTATAACACGACAGTTTGGGGGAGTCTGCAGATGTTCACCTCCACTGCTCGGATGAAGCATCTAAAACAAACTCGATGCACACCATATCATATCAGTTTGTCCCAATGCTCCACCAATTTTGCACCCTTTGCTAAGGACGCTGGTTACTGGTGAAATGACTTCCTCAGCAACAAATCTGATGCTGTTGAGTGTCTCATTCACGATATTATTGGTAGATACTGTACGTCAAGTGTTTTGGTGCAATAAATGGTGTTTTCAAATTATGAACTTGCTCCTGTGATTGTAGGCTTTATTTTTATTTTTGGCAGGTTGATGGGTCTTTGTCTCCTGCAGAATGAACTTTGTCCAATCTTTTTGAACCGACATGTGATGAAGTTCATCCTTGGGCGACCTGTAAAATTCCATGACTTGGCATTCTTTGATCCTGTGATATATGAAAGCTTGCGTCAGCTAGTTGTGGATGCAGAAACGAAGGACAGCAACAGTCTTTTCTCAGCACTCGACCTTACTTTCAGGTAAGGTTTCGTTTTGGTTTTTCTTTTCCCTCCATTAATGCAGAGAAGTCACATCAAATATCTCATATCTACTTTATTTTTACAGGCAATGATTGTTGAAGTTTATACCTGTTTCTTTCAGTATTGACCTGAGCATGGAGGAAGGTGGTGGTTCTTTGGAGCTGATCCCTGGTGGACGAGATATCGAGGTTACGGCACAAATTGTGTATGATTATGTACGCAAGTATGCAGAATGCCGAATGATTAAGGTGCAAGAGAAAGCTATTGAGGTAATTTTGCTCTACTATAAAATAGGGAAATTAGATAGAGATTGTTGGAGACATGCCGTAGCACCAAGTACCGTATTTCCTCGCATAGTCGTTGCCACTGCATAATCGTCGGACCCCACTTTTCAAACACTAAAATAGGTTTATAAAATTTCATCGCATAGTCGTCGCATAGCATATTCGTATTTGTGCGCCAGTCTGTTGCACATGCTGCCGCGACTTTATTACATGGCGCAACTTTGTCAGAAGAAAAATATCTCGTCTTTATTCTTCCGGGCTATGAACTGTGACGCGAGCGGCCAGCGCACATTCCGCGAGCTTATAGGCCTAATCTGGCGTGATCTTGACAGCAGAAAATAATCTCGTCTTTATGCCTGTGGGCTATGAACTGTCACACGAGCAGCCAGCGCACATTCCGCGAGCTCATAGGCCTAATCTGGCGTGTTCTTGTCAGCAGAAAATAATCTCGTCTTTATGCCTGTGGGCTCTGGCGTGATCTTGTCTGGAGCAAGTAATCTCGTCGTTATGCCTGCGGGCTATGAACCGCGATGCGAATGGCCAGCTTCGTCAGCACATGCCGCGAGCTTTAACCTGTCGTGACCTTGTTAGAAGAAAGAAGCCTGTCTTTGACTGCAGGCTATGACTCACGCTATGCGAATGGCTGGCCCGTGCTGCAAATAATGATACAGTACCGTATATTCTTTGAACTTATATATTCTTTGCATAATCGTCGCACCCAGCTTTTTTCCATGAATTTTAAGCTTAAAACGTGTGACGATTATGCGAGGAAATACGGTACCACTGGAGGAAGCACATGTGAACATATTTGTAGTGGTTCAAAGCATCATTTTTATATGCAAAATATATGGAGCAATTTGTCCACCTATGGTATTGAGGTTAACACTAAGTGGACAAGTTTATTTCATAGAAAGAATAGTTTTTTAATTATTGTTGGGGGGCGTGGTGGCGCAGCGGTCAAGCTGTATGCCTCTCACCTAGGCGGACCGGGTTCGATTCCCGGTCACTGCATGTGAGATTTTCGATGTGAAATGCCATGTCCTGTGGTTCGGATTCCACGTAAAACGGAGGTCCCGTGGCTTATGATCGCGAGATTAACGGTCACGTTAAACTACAAGCTTCCTTTTTTTAATTATTGTTGTTTAAGGGGTGGAACAGGGAGGTCATCTGCCACAAACAAAATTTGAGAGCTGGGTGCTGAAAGTTTTATTGTGTAAAATAAGTTGGTGTTTATTTTTTTTTACTAAAAAACAAATTTTCCTGTAAAAATCTATAAACCTCACTATTCTAGGGTCGCAGGGCGATACACTCGCTAAATGAACCACACTAGAAAGTGTGATTCCGGAAGGGAACTATAAAATTATGGCTGGGATTCTCTTCTGTCGCCTTAGCAATACAGTGGAATCTCGTTAGCACGTTCTCGGTTACGACGTTTTCCCGTTTAACGCGATGATTTTCTCAAGTCACAGTACCATTGCTGCTAAATATATGTTGATATATCCCCTTGATACGTTTTCTATTCCCGCTTACTACGATCAAATTTTCGTCGCGTAGTGTGAGTTATACCGCCCGTACGCACAGGACGCAAGACAGGACTTGTTTCTTTAAACAAGGTCACGTTGCGTATTTTGCAGTGCATCGCATTTTCGTCAACTCTGAAAGCATTCTTTGTCCACGAGCCCGGCCGCTTTGAGATAACATTTCTGGCCAACAAGCGGGCGAGGGTTGCGACATAACGGGTCACAGAACAATGTAACGGGTATAGCGGCGGTATTAAAGCACGCGCCGACAATGTTGCACATCTGTTCTGTCCAGCCTCAGTGTCTACGGCAGTTAGTTCCTGTGTTAGTGCGTTTACTTGGCGAACTCGTCGATTTGAATACGATCCTGTTTTCGGTACGATGCCCATTTACATGAGCAGTTTCAGTTCGCGATTTCAATACTCTGTATAATTTATGGTGGCCAACCTGCAGTTATGTTGGCTAACTCGTATTAAACAGTTAAACATAAAGGACCCGTAATTATCATCCGACTTTTTCTTTTACGGGTGGTGTGTAAACATGTAAAAAGGATGTGCGGGAGATTTTGATGTTGTTTGTTTTTAATAAGTTTATGTTCAGTATAATAATGATAAAATGTTATTGTTTTTACGTCCCTTTTAACTACTGAAGCTTTTAGAGACGCCGGGCTGCCGGAATATTGCCCCGAATGCGATCTGTAACGTGCCACAATTTACGTATGGATACACCAGACCTTAAAGATAAAACGGACAAAAATACATTAACGCTAAAAACATGTGCAACAAACTACGCTTATCAACCACGACAGGAACACAAACAGTAACGAAGAATATGGGCAGAAAGTAAAATAAGTGATTAGAGAGTTCGGCGACAGACGAGAGTAGGCCTAAATTAGTTTAAAAATGTAACTCAAGAGCGCGCAGAATCGCTTTCAATACGATACGCGTTTACAATCACGTTCCTGAACACCAGTTTGGATTCGGTCTGATTCCACAATTTTACCATATCTACCTTGAAACTCAATACGATCTGATTCACGCATTACACTACCGAAGAAGTTGTGAAACCTAGTGATAATTTTGTTGCGTCGTATTGAAATAACTGATAGGCCTAAGGAAGTCGTTAAATCGTTAACTAGTGATGAGAAAATAAAAATTCTCGAAGTAGTAGACAGATATCCTTATCTAAAGCGTGAGGATTTTTTTTTTCTGTTCATGCGCGAGCATGTCTAACCTCAAAAAAACTTCGGTTATATCCAATCGTGCACGCCAAAGAATACGGCGCTTCTTTTCCACAGAATATCAAGGAAAACATGTATTTAAGCTGAAATCAATTATAGCAAGTTAAATATTTCAACTCGTACTACAGTACCGGTACTTCAATTAAGAGTATGGTACTGGTATAGTACATTTTTCTCTCGTTTTCATTGCTCTCGTTTCTCTGTGCTGTGTAAACTAGTTCAATTCTGTAGGTTGTTTAAAATTGTTTATTTGATAGTACGTACTTCCGATTAACACGTTTTTTTTTACTTTTCCCTCACTGGAACAAGTTAATGAGGTTTAATGTTCATGTTTCATTAGTACGTTTTCCCGCTTTTTAGGTCCAAATTTTTCAGTCCCTTGAAAAACGTACTAACAAGGTTCCACTGTATATGACAGTCACACATGTATTTAATTTCTGCGAATTACAGACATCATGAACAGTGGCAATCCAGCACTTGAGTGTATCCGCTTGAGATCTGGTCTGAGTGATTTCGTATAATAATCGGAGCGATGTAGTCCTAGCTGCTCTAATGGGGGTTGTTCTTGGGGTAGTTAATTACAGAACCACATCTGGTTCGGCCACTGTCTTGGCAAACCAGTTTTGTGTTTCCCTATTTGTTTCCACTCTGTGTGGTTGTACATATATTTATTATTTGTCTTCATTGCATTTATTCATTGTCAAGTTTGTTTTGTTTATGTTGGTTAGTTGTCATGATTCATTTGTTTTGATTACATGTTGTATTCCCACTGCCGTGTTTCCAGTAGGATATTTTTGCTTAGAAGGTATTTTGGTGTTCTAAGTTGGCGACATTGATTCTTCTTTATTCTCTTTGACTTGTCTTTGAACTCTCTACTGTGATTGGCTGCTTTCAGCCTATCAGAGGCCTCCTTGCTGTTTGTAGCGACCAATCACGTGTTTCTTCTTCGTTCTCTAAGCCTGCAGCCATGACAGAGTGTTGTGCCTCGACACTGGTTGTGATATATCAACGAATATCCAGCTAATAATTTCTATAATTGGTGCTATCTTCATAGTAACAGTGTTTAGCAATCATGTCCTATGCACATGATTCATATTTTGTTAGGGCAGTGACATTATGGTGATTTTCGGTCTCATCAAACCATGCTTGATGTTGCTACGCGCCATGTCGACGAATTCTTCAATCCGCGGCGTCGGATAGTTTGTTGTAACATGTTTACTTCTATCTTCATCTACTGCCTATCAATTTGTCTTCACGCGTATGAATGATGATGTTGCTTCGTGTGATAAGTAATTCATCGTTTGTCTGGAAGCATGTGTTACAGGGCCAGGCACCATCTTCCTGCACCATCACTAAATGGCGGTTGACGCTAGGCTAAACTGCTTTGCTATTGTGACAATACCATGCGATTGGCATATCCCGGTATTTGTATGACAGCGGCTACTTTGACTTCCTGAGTTTCACACATAATTTGTTTTATTAACAATTCATTTTTTGGGCTTATGGTATCGGCGCATCACTGTAAGTCAGTCCTGGTTCGACGACACATTCTCGTTCCATGCGACCTGTTTTTTCATTATTTGTTGCAACTCCACTTGTGTTGCATATTTAAACTATATCATTCTTTGGAACCGCCGTGTATTGCATGCCGTTCTATGATGTACTGATCTGCAGCTACGTTCAAGACAATATATGTGTTTTAGGCTCAAGACTTAACGTGTGTTAACTCCATGCGAGTGCTTCTTCAATTGTGTAAATTTGTGCCAGTGTTTCTCATATGTTTATGTGCCACCTTTGAGTATTTGTTTTATGTGCCACCTATTTGATAATATATCTTATTATTAGTTATTGGTGGTGTTGTGTCCTTTATCCCTTCCTGGACCTCCTTATTTGGTGACAATAATATTGTCTGGTCCTCCACATGTTTGCTAAATTGTCATGCGACCTTTGTAAAGTCAACCCTTTTATCATTACATCTTATCTAATGCTTTGGCCAACAAACCCTTATACAGAGGTGGCCAAATTATTAGACTAAAGCTTGCAAAATAACATATTTAATTTTCCTGTCTAGCCTTAAAATTGAAAATTAAAAATGCATGTGCCTCAATACTTTGTATGCATTCCTTTGTTGGAAATAAACATTTTCATCCTTTTGAGCATACTTTTAATGAGTGTTTGGCAATTGTTTTTGTTGTCATTGTCATGGTGCCAAATCCGTACCAAAGTTTCAATCGGACCATTTTTGTTGTAAAAGTGGTTTTCTTGACTTTCTTCTTGACAATAGCCCACAAATTTCAATTGGGTTCATGTCCAGGCTATTTCCGGGCCACGGAAGCACAGAAATGTTTTTATCACTGAATAATTGAGCCACTTTCTTGGCCGCATGACATGGTGCACCATCATGCATGAAGACACGAGGATTTTCCCCAAACCAGTCTCTTATCTGAGGTAAGAGACGCTTCTCAGGGACTTTTATATATTGGTCCTGCATCATGGTACCCTTTACAATATATAATCTTCCGGTTCCATACACAGACATCATACTCCAGACCATAACTTTTATTGGATATTTTACTGCCTGGTGTATGCACTGGTGATGAAACTCTTCTTCTGGCCTCCTATGAACGTACTGACTCGTTTCTTCACTTACTTCATATATAGATTCATCACTGAAGCAAGCCTAGGGTCAAATTTTCATTTTAGTAGTGCATTGGCGGCATTATTACAATCAATCATGGAACAATATTAACAACAATTTTTAAAGTTTCCAGTGAAAATTGCTAAATCTATGATAAGAGTAGTTATGTATGTAAAACTATTATTTGGATGTTACATATACCATCCAGTCGTCTGTAGAGCAATTTTGCGGGCCATTTGCCCTTTCCAATCTCTTTTTTGCAAAAACTGGAGTGATCTGTGCTAATCTTCTGGGTCGTCTAGATTTTAATCCACTATTGTACAATGTTCTTCTTACAGTTCTTGCAGATATATCTATGCCACTACTCTTCAAACTATTTCTTAGTTCATTGCTAGTAGCTGAGCGATGGTTTGGTGAAATTGACATCAGTTTTCGTACACCTCTAGGACTTAATTTACTTTTCTTACCTCATTTTTATTTTCGTTGTGACTGGTAAACCTCACCGTTTTCTTCCATTTTCTTAATTCTACTTACTGATTTCTGTGCAATATTAAGTCTTGTTGCTATCTCCTGCAGTGTGCAGTATCCTTCAGTAAGCAATGTTCTTGTTATCCCAATTTTCCTTGGGGACATATCACTTTTCCTCCCCATAAACTTAAAATTCCCTTGATAGGTCGATGTTATGCACTGCCTTCTAATCACGTCGCAAATATTGGTTTGAATATGTCAGCATAAAGCACCAGAGCTCCACTGATGGAATTAAGTGAAAATAGTAACTAAACAATCACTAAATTCTTGGTAAATTTCAAACAACCAACAACATGTGCACAGAAATGAATAGTTCCTTGAGATAGCAGACAATCAATTGTAACAGTTTTGACAAACTATGAGACAGAAAATCCTAAAACCATTATGCAAATGTCACTATATCATTGTAACAACCCCAATGCCAATTCCCATAGAAAAACATATAAATGTGTACTCAGTAAAATTGAATAATGAATTTTCAGACCTTTAGTCTAATAATTTGGCCACCTCTGTACATTGTCCACTATTACCAGAATACTCTTGGTGGGTTGTTGACTTCCCGCGTTGGCCATTACATTATTTGGTCCTCTCCGGGCCGGATATTGAGCTGTTTACTATTTTGAATTATTAAGCATTGTTGGCCATGTTGGGCCCTTGTTTCTTGCTATTTCACCAGGAAGGCCATAAATTTAACATTGTATACGTTCCCATTAACTTCCCAAGGACACAATACAGTATTCTATGTTCAGATGTTTGTTTACAACTTAATCGAGACCATTGTCTCAGTGTTTATTTTTTGTGTTAGTTGAGTTGGTTGTGTTGGTTAGGTGTGCAGCTCTGGTAATTACATCTAGGCGGGCAATCCTAAAGTCATTATGGAGGATGCCCAAAAACGACTTTTAGTTAGGAAGCGTGCAGTCGCTAAGGGCATGCTTACCTCACAAGAAAAAGTAATTAGCAACTTTCAGGACATTACAGAAGAACAATATCAAATGTTAGTGTTACGCAAACGCAAATGCGAGGAAATTTATAAACAATTTAACGAAGCGCAAGTCGCTTTAGAGGATATTACAGACAATATCGACGAAGAAATAGCCGAACGTTGTGACTTCGAAGATAAGTATTTTGAGTTGATGGTTAAAATTAAACTACATTGTGACAATTTCAAAAAATCCAACACTACAGACAGTGATAACCCTTTGAATAATTTGCAGAGTGCACAATTTCCTAATGCTAACGTGGCTGCAGCGCATATAAAGTTGCCTGAAATTCAAATTCCGCAGTTCAGTGGCGACTTCACAGACTGGCTGAATTTCAGAGATAGCTTCAAGGCCATAGTAATTGATAACCATGCCCTTTCTGATGTTGTTAAGTTCTACTACCTTAATTCTAGTCTTAGTGGCGAGGCCAAGCTCCTCCTAAAGAACATTACTGTGTCAGATGATAACTTTATGGTCGCATGGAACTTGCTGACAACTCGATACAATAACATTAGGCTCATAGCGCACAACCATGTCACCAAGCTTTTCAAGCCCCCTGCATACGGTAATGATTCAGTGTCCTTGCGTGCCATCATCGACCACTTTGTTTCTCATGTCAATGCGTTAGAAGCTTTGGACTTTAACGGGGTTACCCTTCAAGACCTGTTATTGTCACATTTTATATTGGAGCTACTAGATAATGATAGCATCCGTGAATGGGAGAATCATGTTGATTCTGGGAGAATTCCCACTCTCCAGGACTTTGTTAGCTTCTTAGAGAAAAAATGCAAGGTACTGGAAATAACTGAAAGGAATGGGTCCAAGCCTGCATTACATACTGCTGTAACCAAACTTAAAACTGAAGGTCATTCGCCTCAGAAACCCATGTTAACTACTACCAAATTTCGTTGTACATATTGTAGGAGCATTGATCACCAATTGTCGAAATGTGGTACCTTTATTAAACTTTCGTCCACAGCCAAATGGGATTTTGTCAGGTCTCGAAAATTATGTTACAATTGTTTGCGTAATTTCGAGCCTAATCATCAATGTTCGAAGTACTCTTGTAACACTTGTTCCCGAAAACACCACACTCTTCTTCACTATGAGCAAGAGGCCTCCTTGCTGTTTGTAGCGACCAATCAAGTGTTTCTTCTTCGTTCTCTAAGCCTGCAGCCATGACAGAGTGTTGTGCCTCGACACTGGTTGTGATATATCAACGAATATCCAGCTAATCATTTCTATAATTGGTGCTATCTTCATAGTAACCGTGTTTAGCAATCATGTCCTATGCACATGATTCATATTTTGTTAGGGCAGTGACATTATGGTGATTTTCGGTCTCATCAAACCATGCTTGATGTTGCTACGCGCCATGTCGACGAATTCTTCAATCCGCAGCGTCGGATAGTTTGTTGTAACATGTTTACTTCTATCTTCATCTACTGCCTAACAATTTGTCTTCACGCGTATGAATGATGATGTTGCTTCGTGTGATAAGTAATTCATCGTTTGTCTGGAAGCATGTGTTACAGGGCCAGGCACCATCTTCCTGCACCATCACTAAATGGCGGTTGACGCTAGGCTAAACTGCTTTGCTATTGTGACAATGCCGTGCGATTGGCATATCCCGGTATTTGTATGACAGCGGCTACTTTGACTTCCTGCGTTTCACACATAATTTGTTTTATTAACAATTCATTTTTTGGGCTTATGGTATCGGCGCATCACTGTAAGTCAGCAGGGTGTCGAGCGATACTGGAAATACGGGAATTTTAGTGACCCGGGAAAAATACGGGAATTATACGGGAAATTCGCACTTGATACGGGAAATCTTCAAAAGTCTCATAATGCCTGACTTCTTAGCCCCCGAACGCTCAGTCTTCTATTTCGCCAGCAGACTGCGCTGCCACCCGCAATTTGCGTCACCGATAGAGCACTAAGCGGGATGAGAACCCAGCCAACGTCGAATGCATGCTTTGTCTGGCCGACCGCCGGCCGTACCCTCTCCGCGCTGGTTGCTGACAATGACATGCAGGAGTTAGTCCGCATTGTTATTCAGAGGAGACCTGGGTTTCTCGACAAGAGCAGCCCTTAAAGAAGTTAGCAGCTTAAGATCTCAGAAAATTCCAAACGCGTATGTGCTGCAATTTCGCACCAACTGCCGAAAATTGTACATTGGTATCCTATGGCTGAAAAAATCAGAGAGGTCAACTCTTGCTCACAAGAGACCCGTACTATTTCCTGCCTGGACCGTATAGGGGTCGCTGAGACTCTTAAGTTGGAAGAAGTTAGGATCGTCATTGCCCTGGAAATTCTTTGTAATCAGAAGAAGTTGCTTTATGGCGCAATGGCTGACCGCTACAAGAGCAGCTACTCCGCACTTCTGAGACTGCCCTCCGTCACTGCGCGTTTGAAGCAGTTCGACGGAAAAGAGCCACGGCTCGACGTGCTGTGGTCTGAAATAGTGGCTTCAGCAGTTCCTGCCCAAAAAAAACGATCTCTCAAGCTTCGTTAAAATGATACTGATTTTGTATCACAACAATGCAGCTCTAGACAGAGGTTTCTCCCTGAACAAGGAGTGCATGATCGTCAATCACAAAGAAGCAAGTCTGATTGGCATGCGTATACTGTTCAGGACGCTGTGATGGCAGCTGGTGGAGTAGAAAAGATACCGTGAGCAAGAGTCCATACTGCCCGAAACTCCTACGCCGTGTTCAAGGAAGCAAAACAGGTGCAAATCGACGGCTAAGGTGGCAGTCGAAAGAAAAGCCACGAAAGATCTCCAGGAATTGGAGAAAAAAAAAATAGTATTGTCAAAAGAACTTAATTTTGTGCTGTGTATAACTGAAGTTCCTAGTAACAATCTTGTATTTGTCAAAGTGACTTATTTAATTTCGTTTTGCATTATTTTATTTTCTATTATCTACTTTGATGAAATAAATCTGAATTAAAAAGTATTCGCGGCGTGTCGCGTGTGGAATGTTACTGTTTTTAGCCTTTCCATGATCTTCTTTCGCAGGGGAGATGCACATAGCCTACCAAATTGTTTTCAAGTCCGTGCAAACACTCAATCCAAATGCGTCACACATGCATAAATTTCAAAAACTACAAACAATATCTCACAGCTCTCGACATTTTACTATCAATCACCCGTCACCAACATGTGGCTACAAAATACACAAAACACGTGACAGAATTCTTCTCGTATGGGCAGGCATTGTTTCAGTCGCTTATTAACCACTGCCTGTTTCCTTACTTTTACTTCGCCGAAGTTCTACCCGAGGATTGGATACATCCCGTACAGCATGTGCAGAAAGAAACACTGAAGGCGATCTGGATATCGCGGTGGATGAAATGATTATTAACATTGGCAATTCATCAAGCTCTGACGAAGACAATGATGGTGGTGATGATGATAGGGACAGTGAAGGGATGGAGGGTGTCAAAGAAATCCTTGCCAAGTGACTGAGGATAAGTTATTTATTGGCGTCAGTTCGCTTGCGTCAATCGATAATAGAGCACAGGCTATTGTTTCCCATCATAGTGTTCAAAATACCGTCTGCCATTCAATAGCCTACAACTCGACAATATAAAACCACGGCAATAATATCGCCACTGAGCGGCTTGTTTGAGTGCTCAGTGCTAAATATGTATTTACCTTAACTTTACTTTTGTATTATGACAAAAGCTAATATTAACCGTAGAGAGTCGCGATTCAGAGAGTGTGCATCTGTCAACTACTGTAGTAAGCTGTGAACGACCTCCGCTCAGACTCTTGTTTCATGTTAAAGGATAATCATTGCATGGTGAGTGTTTTTATATTCATTAGCTGTAGAGTGTTTGCCCTATTTGTCGTATTTATTGAATTGGTACTGATACCGATGATAAAGGTATCATAGCTTCGGTGTGTAATTTATTTATTCATCTAAAAGTATCGTATTTCTCTGTATGAATGTCCTCGGCGTTGACTCAGGATCGTCTTTTAAAATATATTAAATATACCGGCATATCCTTCGCGTTGTTTCCTTCGAAATACAGGGTATAGGTGAGAAGCATGCTCAGAATTCTTGCCGTGTGGCGGTTGGACGTAGGGTCTTGTTATGTGGCGACCGTGGTTTGCGGAGAGGAAAAGTGGGGCATAGTGACAGGAAGGCTGTCAGTACTGAATTCATGGGGTTAGCAATACTGTATTTGTCCCATAATTTACGCGTGTAATAGCGGACACACTTTTACTATAAAAGTCGTGATCTAAAAAGGGATAGTGGGTGGGTTACATCTTATTACTATATGACCCGTCCGGCTCTGTGGCTAAATGGTTAGCGCGCTAGGCTTTGGCCCAAAGTGCCTCGGGTTCGATTCCCGGCCGAGCCATCAGGGATTTTAATCTCCTGGGGTTAATGACCGTGTCTCGGGGACTGGGTGTATGTGCCGTCTTCATCATCATTTCATCCTCATTACGACGCGCAGGTCGCCAACGGGCGTCAACTAGAAAGATCTGCACTAGGTCTCTCCGGAGGCCACACGATCATTATTATTACTACATAACCCCAGGATTATTAGTCATTATTACAAAGGGAATTTTGACTATTTTCAGTAGAGTAGAAAATCGTATCGTCTTGTTCCGTGCTCCTATAGAGCTTACATTTTCTTTCGATCTTTCATTTGCCATAGGACGCGCCACTGGCGTATGTTTATGCATTACCATTTGCTGGTTTAGTAGTCAGGTATTGGAAGCAATGGGAACTGTGTACTACAATTTTCGTTGCATGTAACTAAGCAAATTATTGTTATTAAGAGAACGTAAAATGCACCAAGAATATGATCTTCAGCTGTGTGCAGTGAGAAAGCTCTGCATGTGTTCATTCCTTATGTATTAATGACGCGAAATGTTAGCTACGGTAACGTTGTGCCACATACAACACTCTTAGTCTCTAAATGTTGCCCATTTTCCCGTAAATTACAGCAGTTTGTTTGAATTGCTTATAAGATCGTGACAGAGAAAGTGTTTCTCCAATTGGATGATAGTATTTAACTGTATGCACGTCGTGTAATCTTGGCGAGGTGTATTTTTTTTCACGGAGCAACTTTACACCGTAGTAGGCACGCAGATTTTTGTATTTAGTTTTCTGGCATCTTGTTTTAAATTTTTGACTAACATATTTCTAAATGCAGACAATCCATACCTCCATTAGGATTCGGGTTCCATAATTCATGCAAAATGAGGTTCGTTCGTTTGTGAAATTGAGGTCATAACCCCCCTACCCTTTCAGTGATTACCGTATGGTACTTTACGTAGACTAGGGTGAAGATGTAAATGAGCATTTAAAAAAAATGTCGCCAGTTGTTTGGTTTATTAACTTACGGTAATATTTTCCATAGATACTGAAAACTAGGCACGGTTGGATTTTAAGGTGGAACCGCATGTGCTATCAAATATCGCTTTCTTGAAATACCTGGAATATGTATAGAATTATAAACTGATTTTTGGTTAAATTAGTGTTGAAGATAGGCTATTATAATTATAATGATTAAATAAATATTAAAGAAGAAACGATGCGTTAGTAAATATTAGACCTACCGGTACGGCGAATAGCCTATAACTCGTAGCTTCCGTCACAATTTAGCATTTAAACGGGTCACGTTAATGCATAATATACTAATATAACAACCGGATAGCAAATTATAATAATATTCTCACATTTAATTTGCACCAACTTAAATATTGTAGTCTTAAGAAATGCCGTTTGAAATGTGCAAATCGCACACTTTGTAGGCAAGCTGTTTGTTATGGTCGTCTCTGATGCGAAGTTTTACTAATTACTCTTTTAGGAGACACTTGTCTTTGGAATATTCATGAAAGGCCAACCCTCCAGTTCTTATTTCATAAGTTGAACGCCTAAAAACAAAACCACTATCCGAAATAATAAAGAAGATAATCGCGAACGAACGATTCACTGTCAATGAATATCAAATGGAGATTCGCGGACCGGAAGTTCCCTATGCATAAGCTTCGGTGTCATTTGAACTCGTGGAAGCTCTATACGGTTACGGTAACATACAATTCAGTCACTTCCCGTAAACATTTATTATGTGACAATTCTATTCTCTACTCTCTCAACCCTCCTCAGTAAAACATTCATTTATATCAGCTCTCCTCAGATAAACGGTATCTGCGAGAGAATTCACTCGCGCGCGCGCGCTTTGCTCACGCTACGGATTAGACCTAAATCTCGCCATAACCCGTGGGCTGCGGAAGTATCTCCAAAAATGCAGTTACACGTACGCCAGAAAATCTTGATTCGCGCTTTAAGATTCATTTTTCAGCCATTCGGTATGCGAACTCGAAGTCTTAGAGACGGGAATTTGGTGGATTTTCGTACGGGAATTATACGGGAATTTGAAAAAAGGTCATCGCTCGACACCCTGGTCAGTCCTGGTTCGACGACACATTCTCGTTCCATGCGACCTGTTTTTTCATTATTTGTTGCAACTCCACTTGTGTTGCATATTTAAACTATATCATTCTTTGGAACCGCCGTGTATTGCATGCCGTTCTATGATGTACTGATCTGCAGCTACGTTCAAGACAATATATGTGTTTTAGGCTCAAGACTTAACGTGTGTTAACTCCATGCGAGTGCTTCTTCAATTGTGTAAATTTGTGCCAGTGTTACTCATATGTTTATGTGCCACCTTTGAGTATTTGTTTTATGTGCCACCTATTTGATAATATATCTTATTATTAGTTATTGGTGGTGTTGTGTCCTTTATGCCTTCCTGGACCTCCTTATTTGGTGACAATAATATTGTCTGGTCCTCCACATGTTTGCTAAATTGTCATGCGACCTTTGTAAAGTCAACCCTTTTATCATTACATCTTATCTAATGCTTTGGCCAACAAACCCTTATACAGAGGTGGCCAAATTATTAGACTAAAGCTTGCAAAATAACATATTTAATTTTCCTGTCTAGCCTTAAAATTGAAAATTAAAAATGCATGTGCCTCAATACTTTGTATGCATTCCTTTGTTGGAAATAAACATTTTCATCCTTTTGAGCATACTTTTAATGAGTGTTTGGCAATTGTTTTTGTTGTCATTGTCATGGTGCCAAATCCGTACCAAAGTTTCAATCGGACCATTTTTGTTGTAAAAGTGGTTTTCTTGACTTTCTTCTTGACAATAGCCCACAAATTTCAATTGGGTTCATGTCCAGGCTATTTCCGGGCCACGGAAGCACAGAAATGTTTTTATCACTGAATAATTGAGCCACTTTCTTGGCCGCATGACATGGTGCACCATCATGCATGAAGACACGAGGATTTTCCCCAAACCAGTCTCTTATCTGAGGTAAGAGACGCTTCTCAGGGACTTTTATATATTGGTCCTGCATCATGGTACCCTTTACAATATATAATCTTCCGGTTCCATACACAGACATCATACTCCAGACCATAACTTTTATTGGATATTTTACTGCCTGGTGTATGCACTGGTGATGAAACTCTTCTTCTGGCCTCCTATGAACGTACTGACTCGTTTCTTCACTTACTTCATATATAGATTCATCACTGAAGCAAGCCTAGGGTCAAATTTTCATTTTAGTAGTGCATTGGCGGCATTATTACAATCAATCATGGAACAATATTAACAACAATTTTTAAAGTTTCCAGTGAAAATTGCTAAATCTATGATAAGAGTAGTTATGTATGTAAAACTATTATTTGGATGTTACATATACCATCCAGTCGTCTGTAGAGCAATTTTGCGGGCCATTTGCCCTTTCCAATCTCTTTTTTGCAAAAACTGGAGTGATCTGTGCTAATCTTCTGGGTCGTCTAGATTTTAATCCACTATTGTACAATGTTCTTCTTACAGTTCTTGCAGATATATCTATGCCACTACTCTTCAAACTATTTCTTAGTTCATTGCTAGTAGCTGAGCGATGGTTTGGTGAAATTGACATCAGTTTTCGTACACCTCTAGGACTTAATTTACTTTTCTTACCTCATTTTTATTTTCGTTGTGACTGGTAAACCTCACCGTTTTCTTCCATTTTCTTAATTCTACTTACTGATTTCTGTGCAATATTAAGTCTTGTTGCTATCTCCTGCAGTGTGCAGTATCCTTCAGTAAGCAATGTTCTTGTTATCCCAATTTTCCTTGGGGACATATCACTTTTCCTCCCCATAAACTTAAAATTCCCTTGATAGGTCGATGTTATGCACTGCCTTCTAATCACGTCGCAAATATTGGTTTGAATATGTCAGCATAAAGCACCAGAGCTCCACTGATGGAATTAAGTGAAAATAGTAACTAAACAATCACTAAATTCTTGGTAAATTTCAAACAACCAACAACATGTGCACAGAAATGAATAGTTCCTTGAGATAGCAGACAATCAATTGTAACAGTTTTGACAAACTATGAGACAGAAAATCCTAAAACCATTATGCAAATGTCACTATATCATTGTAACAACCCCAATGCCAATTCCCATAGAAAAACATATAAATGTGTACTCAGTAAAATTGAATAATGAATTTTCAGACCTTTAGTCTAATAATTTGGCCACCTCTGTACATTGTCCACTATTACCAGAATACTCTTGGTGGGTTGTTGACTTCCCGCGTTGGCCATTACATTATTTGGTCCTCTCCGGGCCGGATATTGAGCTGTTTACTATTTTGAATTATTAAGCATTGTTGGCCATGTTGGGCCCTTGTTTCTTGCTATTTCACCAGGAAGGCCATAAATTTAACATTGTATACGTTCCCATTAACTTCCCAAGGACACAATACAGTATTCTATGTTCAGATGTTTGTTTACAACTTAATCGAGACCATTGTCTCAGTGTTTATTTTTTGTGTTAGTTGAGTTGGTTGTGTTGGTTAGGTGTGCAGCTCTGGTAATTACATCTAGGCGGGCAATCCTAAAGTCATTATGGAGGATGCCCAAAAACGACTTTTAGTTAGGAAGCGTGCAGTCGCTAAGGGCATGCTTACCTCACAAGAAAAAGTAATTAGCAACTTTCAGGACATTACAGAAGAACAATATCAAATGTTAGTGTTACGCAAACGCAAATGCGAGGAAATTTATAAACAATTTAACGAAGCGCAAGTCGCTTTAGAGGATATTACAGACAATATCGACGAAGAAATAGCCGAACGTTGTGACTTCGAAGATAAGTATTTTGAGTTGATGGTTAAAATTAAACTACATTGTGACAATTTCAAAAAATCCAACACTACAGACAGTGATAACCCTTTGAATAATTTGCAGAGTGCACAATTTCCTAATGCTAACGTGGCTGCAGCGCATATAAAGTTGCCTGAAATTCAAATTCCGCAGTTCAGTGGCGACTTCACAGACTGGCTGAATTTCAGAGATAGCTTCAAGGCCATAGTAATTGATAACCATGCCCTTTCTGATGTTGTTAAGTTCTACTACCTTAATTCTAGTCTTAGTGGCGAGGCCAAGCTCCTCCTAAAGAACATTACTGTGTCAGATGATAACTTTATGGTCGCATGGAACTTGCTGACAACTCGATACAATAACATTAGGCTCATAGCGCACAACCATGTCACCAAGCTTTTCAAGCCCCCTGCATACGGTAATGATTCAGTGTCCTTGCGTGCCATCATCGACCACTTTGTTTCTCATGTCAATGCGTTAGAAGCTTTGGACTTTAACGGGGTTACCCTTCAAGACCTGTTATTGTCACATTTTATATTGGAGCTACTAGATAATGATAGCATCCGTGAATGGGAGAATCATGTTGATTCTGGGAGAATTCCCACTCTCCAGGACTTTGTTAGCTTCTTAGAGAAAAAATGCAAGGTACTGGAAATAACTGAAAGGAATGGGTCCAAGCCTGCATTACATACTGCTGTAACCAAACTTAAAACTGAAGGTCATTCGCCTCAGAAACCCATGTTAACTACTACCAAATTTCGTTGTACATATTGTAGGAGCATTGATCACCAATTGTCGAAATGTGGTACCTTTATTAAACTTTCGTCCACAGCCAAATGGGATTTTGTCAGGTCTCGAAAATTATGTTACAATTGTTTGCGTAATTTCGAGCCTAATCATCAATGTTCGAAGTACTCTTGTAACACTTGTTCCCGAAAACACCACACTCTTCTTCACTATGAGCAAGAGGCCTCCTTGCTGTTTGTAGCGACCAATCAAGTGTTTCTTCTTCGTTCTCTAAGCCTGCAGCCATGACAGAGTGTTGTGCCTCGACACTGGTTGTGATATATCAACGAATATCCAGCTAATCATTTCTATAATTGGTGCTATCTTCATAGTAACCGTGTTTAGCAATCATGTCCTATGCACATGATTCATATTTTGTTAGGGCAGTGACATTATGGTGATTTTCGGTCTCATCAAACCATGCTTGATGTTGCTACGCGCCATGTCGACGAATTCTTCAATCCGCAGCGTCGGATAGTTTGTTGTAACATGTTTACTTCTATCTTCATCTACTGCCTAACAATTTGTCTTCACGCGTATGAATGATGATGTTGCTTCGTGTGATAAGTAATTCATCGTTTGTCTGGAAGCATGTGTTACAGGGCCAGGCACCATCTTCCTGCACCATCACTAAATGGCGGTTGACGCTAGGCTAAACTGCTTTGCTATTGTGACAATGCCGTGCGATTGGCATATCCCGGTATTTGTATGACAGCGGCTACTTTGACTTCCTGCGTTTCACACATAATTTGTTTTATTAACAATTCATTTTTTGGGCTTATGGTATCGGCGCATCACTGTAAGTCAGCAGGGTGTCGAGCGATACTGGAAATACGGGAATTTTAGTGACCCGGGAAAAATACGGGAATTATACGGGAAATTCGCACTTGATACGGGAAATCTTCAAAAGTCTCATAATGCCTGACTTCTTAGCCCCCGAACGCTCAGTCTTCTATTTCGCCAGCAGACTGCGCTGCCACCCGCAATTTGCGTCACCGATAGAGCACTAAGCGGGATGAGAACCCAGCCAACGTCGAATGCATGCTTTGTCTGGCCGACCGCCGGCCGTACCCTCTCCGCGCTGGTTGCTGACAATGACATGCAGGAGTTAGTCCGCATTGTTATTCAGAGGAGACCTGGGTTTCTCGACAAGAGCAGCCCTTAAAGAAGTTAGCAGCTTAAGATCTCAGAAAATTCCAAACGCGTATGTGCTGCAATTTCGCACCAACTGCCGAAAATTGTACATTGGTATCCTATGGCTGAAAAAATCAGAGAGGTCAACTCTTGCTCACAAGAGACCCGTACTATTTCCTGCCTGGACCGTATAGGGGTCGCTGAGACTCTTAAGTTGGAAGAAGTTAGGATCGTCATTGCCCTGGAAATTCTTTGTAATCAGAAGAAGTTGCTTTATGGCGCAATGGCTGACCGCTACAAGAGCAGCTACTCCGCACTTCTGAGACTGCCCTCCGTCACTGCGCGTTTGAAGCAGTTCGACGGAAAAGAGCCACGGCTCGACGTGCTGTGGTCTGAAATAGTGGCTTCAGCAGTTCCTGCCCAAAAAAAACGATCTCTCAAGCTTCGTTAAAATGATACTGATTTTGTATCACAACAATGCAGCTCTAGACAGAGGTTTCTCCCTGAACAAGGAGTGCATGATCGTCAATCACAAAGAAGCAAGTCTGATTGGCATGCGTATACTGTTCAGGACGCTGTGATGGCAGCTGGTGGAGTAGAAAAGATACCGTGAGCAAGAGTCCATACTGCCCGAAACTCCTACGCCGTGTTCAAGGAAGCAAAACAGGTGCAAATCGACGGCTAAGGTGGCAGTCGAAAGAAAAGCCACGAAAGATCTCCAGGAATTGGAGAAAAAAAAAATAGTATTGTCAAAAGAACTTAATTTTGTGCTGTGTATAACTGAAGTTCCTAGTAACAATCTTGTATTTGTCAAAGTGACTTATTTAATTTCGTTTTGCATTATTTTATTTTCTATTATCTACTTTGATGAAATAAATCTGAATTAAAAAGTATTCGCGGCGTGTCGCGTGTGGAATGTTACTGTTTTTAGCCTTTCCATGATCTTCTTTCGCAGGGGAGATGCACATAGCCTACCAAATTGTTTTCAAGTCCGTGCAAACACTCAATCCAAATGCGTCACACATGCATAAATTTCAAAAACTACAAACAATATCTCACAGCTCTCGACATTTTACTATCAATCACCCGTCACCAACATGTGGCTACAAAATACACAAAACACGTGACAGAATTCTTCTCGTATGGGCAGGCATTGTTTCAGTCGCTTATTAACCACTGCCTGTTTCCTTACTTTTACTTCGCCGAAGTTCTACCCGAGGATTGGATACATCCCGTACAGCATGTGCAGAAAGAAACACTGAAGGCGATCTGGATATCGCGGTGGATGAAATGATTATTAACATTGGCAATTCATCAAGCTCTGACGAAGACAATGATGGTGGTGATGATGATAGGGACAGTGAAGGGATGGAGGGTGTCAAAGAAATCCTTGCCAAGTGACTGAGGATAAGTTATTTATTGGCGTCAGTTCGCTTGCGTCAATCGATAATAGAGCACAGGCTATTGTTTCCCATCATAGTGTTCAAAATACCGTCTGCCATTCAATAGCCTACAACTCGACAATATAAAACCACGGCAATAATATCGCCACTGAGCGGCTTGTTTGAGTGCTCAGTGCTAAATATGTATTTACCTTAACTTTACTTTTGTATTATGACAAAAGCTAATATTAACCGTAGAGAGTCGCGATTCAGAGAGTGTGCATCTGTCAACTACTGTAGTAAGCTGTGAACGACCTCCGCTCAGACTCTTGTTTCATGTTAAAGGATAATCATTGCATGGTGAGTGTTTTTATATTCATTAGCTGTAGAGTGTTTGCCCTATTTGTCGTATTTATTGAATTGGTACTGATACCGATGATAAAGGTATCATAGCTTCGGTGTGTAATTTATTTATTCATCTAAAAGTATCGTATTTCTCTGTATGAATGTCCTCGGCGTTGACTCAGGATCGTCTTTTAAAATATATTAAATATACCGGCATATCCTTCGCGTTGTTTCCTTCGAAATACAGGGTATAGGTGAGAAGCATGCTCAGAATTCTTGCCGTGTGGCGGTTGGACGTAGGGTCTTGTTATGTGGCGACCGTGGTTTGCGGAGAGGAAAAGTGGGGCATAGTGACAGGAAGGCTGTCAGTACTGAATTCATGGGGTTAGCAATACTGTATTTGTCCCATAATTTACGCGTGTAATAGCGGACACACTTTTACTATAAAAGTCGTGATCTAAAAAGGGATAGTGGGTGGGTTACATCTTATTACTATATGACCCGTCCGGCTCTGTGGCTAAATGGTTAGCGCGCTAGGCTTTGGCCCAAAGTGCCTCGGGTTCGATTCCCGGCCGAGCCATCAGGGATTTTAATCTCCTGGGGTTAATGACCGTGTCTCGGGGACTGGGTGTATGTGCCGTCTTCATCATCATTTCATCCTCATTACGACGCGCAGGTCGCCAACGGGCGTCAACTAGAAAGATCTGCACTAGGTCTCTCCGGAGGCCACACGATCATTATTATTACTACATAACCCCAGGATTATTAGTCATTATTACAAAGGGAATTTTGACTATTTTCAGTAGAGTAGAAAATCGTATCGTCTTGTTCCGTGCTCCTATAGAGCTTACATTTTCTTTCGATCTTTCATTTGCCATAGGACGCGCCACTGGCGTATGTTTATGCATTACCATTTGCTGGTTTAGTAGTCAGGTATTGGAAGCAATGGGAACTGTGTACTACAATTTTCGTTGCATGTAACTAAGCAAATTATTGTTATTAAGAGAACGTAAAATGCACCAAGAATATGATCTTCAGCTGTGTGCAGTGAGAAAGCTCTGCATGTGTTCATTCCTTATGTATTAATGACGCGAAATGTTAGCTACGGTAACGTTGTGCCACATACAACACTCTTAGTCTCTAAATGTTGCCCATTTTCCCGTAAATTACAGCAGTTTGTTTGAATTGCTTATAAGATCGTGACAGAGAAAGTGTTTCTCCAATTGGATGATAGTATTTAACTGTATGCACGTCGTGTAATCTTGGCGAGGTGTATTTTTTTTCACGGAGCAACTTTACACCGTAGTAGGCACGCAGATTTTTGTATTTAGTTTTCTGGCATCTTGTTTTAAATTTTTGACTAACATATTTCTAAATGCAGACAATCCATACCTCCATTAGGATTCGGGTTCCATAATTCATGCAAAATGAGGTTCGTTCGTTTGTGAAATTGAGGTCATAACCCCCCTACCCTTTCAGTGATTACCGTATGGTACTTTACGTAGACTAGGGTGAAGATGTAAATGAGCATTTAAAAAAAATGTCGCCAGTTGTTTGGTTTATTAACTTACGGTAATATTTTCCATAGATACTGAAAACTAGGCACGGTTGGATTTTAAGGTGGAACCGCATGTGCTATCAAATATCGCTTTCTTGAAATACCTGGAATATGTATAGAATTATAAACTGATTTTTGGTTAAATTAGTGTTGAAGATAGGCTATTATAATTATAATGATTAAATAAATATTAAAGAAGAAACGATGCGTTAGTAAATATTAGACCTACCGGTACGGCGAATAGCCTATAACTCGTAGCTTCCGTCACAATTTAGCATTTAAACGGGTCACGTTAATGCATAATATACTAATATAACAACCGGATAGCAAATTATAATAATATTCTCACATTTAATTTGCACCAACTTAAATATTGTAGTCTTAAGAAATGCCGTTTGAAATGTGCAAATCGCACACTTTGTAGGCAAGCTGTTTGTTATGGTCGTCTCTGATGCGAAGTTTTACTAATTACTCTTTTAGGAGACACTTGTCTTTGGAATATTCATGAAAGGCCAACCCTCCAGTTCTTATTTCATAAGTTGAACGCCTAAAAACAAAACCACTATCCGAAATAATAAAGAAGATAATCGCGAACGAACGATTCACTGTCAATGAATATCAAATGGAGATTCGCGGACCGGAAGTTCCCTATGCATAAGCTTCGGTGTCATTTGAACTCGTGGAAGCTCTATACGGTTACGGTAACATACAATTCAGTCACTTCCCGTAAACATTTATTATGTGACAATTCTATTCTCTACTCTCTCAACCCTCCTCAGTAAAACATTCATTTATATCAGCTCTCCTCAGATAAACGGTATCTGCGAGAGAATTCACTCGCGCGCGCGCGCGCTTTGCTCACGCTACGGATTAGACCTAAATCTCGCCATAACCCGTGGGCTGCGGAAGTATCTCCAAAAATGCAGTTACACGTACGCCAGAAAATCTTGATTCGCGCTTTAAGATTCATTTTTCAGCCATTCGGTATGCGAACTCGAAGTCTTAGAGACGGGAATTTGGTGGATTTTCGTACGGGAATTATACGGGAATTTGAAAAAAGGTCATCGCTCGACACCCTGGTCAGTCCTGGTTCGACGACACATTCTCGTTCCATGCGACCTGTTTTTTCATTATTTGTTGCAACTCCACTTGTGTTGCATATTTAAACTATATCATTCTTTGGAACCGCCGTGTATTGCATGCCGTTCTATGATGTACTGATCTGCAGCTACGTTCAAGACAATATATGTGTTTTAGGCTCAAGACTTAACGTGTGTTAACTCCATGCGAGTGCTTCTTCAATTGTGTAAATTTGTGCCAGTGTTACTCATATGTTTATGTGCCACCTTTGAGTATTTGTTTTATGTGCCACCTATTTGATAATATATCTTATTATTAGTTATTGGTGGTGTTGTGTCCTTTATGCCTTCCTGGACCTCCTTATTTGGTGACAATAATATTGTCTGGTCCTCCACATGTTTGCTAAATTGTCATGCGACCTTTGTAAAGTCAACCCTTTTATCATTACATCTTATCTAATGCTTTGGCCAGCAAACCCTTATACATTGTCCACTATTACCAGAATACTCTTGGTGGGTTGTTGACTTCCCGCGTTGGCCATTACAACATCGTAGTTACTTTACAGAGATGTTGTTCACATTTAAACACCGTTGTCCCCAGTAATAGCTTTCATTTTGGACAACAGAAATTGTTCACTATTTCTTGCATCATTTTGGTATATTGTCTTGATGCGATGGAGATCAGAGTCTGGGAAGGTATTGAGGACCTGTGCTGCCACGTCTGGCACTGGCGCAAAGCGGCCATTTTATAGCACATCACCACGACACCAACACTCCCTATTGTGTGTGTTTGAGTCTTCAGTCTTTTGACTGGTGTGATGCAGCTATCCAAGCCTCCCTGACCTGAGCTAATCGTTTCATCTCTACATAGCTACCACACCCTACGTCCGAGGAAATCTGTTTAACATATTCTAACCTTGGTCTACCCCTACAGTTCTTGTCCTCGACCCTTCCTTCCGTAACTAAGCTTGCTATTCCCTATTAGTAGGGATAGGAAAAATTCGAGAATTTTTAAAAGAAGTAATCCACAGGTGATAATGTGTTATAATAACCCTAAAAATTGCGAAAATAAATGTTTTAGAGCTCGCGAATTTTGCATGAAAACGGGAATTTTAGCTTTTTTTTTCTTTATAGTGCACTTCCGATAATTCGCGGCAATTAATGGACGAATTTCCGCGGATTTTTGAAAGCCGCGAACTATCTGCAGTAATGTTTTTAAGCCTAGCAAAAAGAAAACTATTGGTTAAAATATTTAAATGTATTTTAAGAACACGCAGAAAAAAATAATTATAATACTTTATAACATAGTATTGTAAGAGACACTACGTGGATTAGGCCTATACCAATATTAAAAACTAAGAGAAATGACTGTCATCACTTTTTGTTTCTTAGATTTTTCTTATTTTAGATCGTATAATTCTGAAGAAAACAATATATGAGAACAAAAATTCATCTCGATTTTCTATATACCGTATTTGCTCGCGTATATCTCGCCCCGCGTATATCTCGCACCCCATTTTTTATTTGAAATTTCAGGAAAAAACAAGTACTCGCATATATCTCGCATTCATTACTGACGCCATCATATAAATTACAGTAATAACCTTGAGGTAGAAACACGTTCGATTAGCGCGCCACAACAGTCGCCATTGTCCAGGAACTTACCCAAAGCGTTACTAACAGGAAGAGCGAGCAACAACGAGTTGATCCGAACTTCGATACGAGCCGATTAGGGATCGAGGCGCCGCGTGCAAGCATACGGCGCAGCGTGAGTGTTAGCACGCTGTACATCGTTCGCCGCGGCTGGCTATATTCCCCGCCTTGAGACACGTTCGAATTAGCGATTAGCGCGCCACGTCAGTTGCGGAGGTAGGCCTACAGTTACATCGCAGAGAAACGCAGCTCATTGTCCTCGAATTTCAATGATTTCGTTTTTACGCATTGCGTCGCATTAGAGCTCGGCCGCGTGCAAGAATACGTCGCTGCGTGAGTGTTAGCACGCTGTACATCGTTCGCCGCGTCTTCGGCTGCAGTTGGTTAAATTCGCCGCCTTGAGACACGTTCGAATTAGCGATTAGCGCGCCACGTCAGTTGCGGAAGTAGGCCTACTGTTACATCGCAGAGAAACGCAGTTCAGTCTTCTTGAATCTCAATGATTTCGTCTTTACGCATTGCATCGCATCAGAGCTCGGCCGCGTGCAAGAATACGGCGCAGCGTGAGTGTTGGCACGCTGTACATCGTTCGCCGCGGCTGGCTAAATTCCCCGCCTTGAAACACGTTCGAATTAGCGATTAGCGCGCCACAACAGTTGCGTAAGTAGGCCTACTGTTACATCGCAAATTTTGTGTTTTTTCGGGAATACGGTCATTCCCCGCGTATATCTCGCACCGAAAATTTTCACACATATTTTCGGTCAAAAAGTGCGAGATATACGCGAGCAAATACGGTAAGAGATAAGTGTGACTATAGACACACTAGCTTGACTGTAGGAACTTTCGGCATTTCCGTTGCATCACTCCATCACTTGACATGCACTGGATTTCAGTTTACCTCACCGACAGTCAAATTCCGTACAATATCCTCATTGCTTTCATGTCTGAAACCATGATCGTCTTTATCGAAGTCTAACTACTGAATGTCACTTTCTTCTGCATCTTGGCGTTCAGTAAAGGCTGGGTCCCATGCTCTTAGAATATTAATCAGCCTGAGATCCGTTGACCCTGAGAACAAGGTTTACAAATGTGTGCGTTTGATCCAGCAGAAATAGTGCCAATGAACATCAATGAGGACCTTGCAAAGAAAATTAAGAAGTTGCCATACTGTGGAACACTGGAAGAAAGTGAGGTCATAAGAGGATACAACGAACTGCAAACTTTAATCAAGAAGCAGATGCATGACATGACCAAGACAGACATTGTTCGAGTTTTGCAAGGAATGACATTTGTATTTCCAAAGTACTCAGAATCTGTGTTGAAAACAATTTTGATACCCTGTTCAAACGCTAACTGTGAACTTTTGTTTTTCAGCTTACACTAGCACGTTAAGTGATATGTGTCACAGTTTTTCACAAGAGAAGTTGGATCTCTTCACTGAAGTATACTTTGAAGGATGTCTGAAATGTGTTATGTTATCCATGATATTTAAAAAATCCCGCCTAAAATTTAACATTTTGAAAGTACCGAAAAGTGCACTTGAAACCACCGAATTTGCCACTTTAAAATACCGCTTTCTTCACTCTGAAATCACCGGAAAATTCCTATCCCTACCTATTAGTTATAGTTATAATCCTTCCTTAAGAGGGGAAGTAAAGCCGGCGGTCCCATGTCATAGATTTATGGCATGTAAAAGATCCTTCCACTAACTAAACTTGTGTGAAGCTAAATTTCTAGGTTAGATTTCGCTGTAACTCTCTATCTGTCAACGTTCACCACTAGGTGTCACTGATATCTGGTAGCGAAAGTTGAAACTACTTGAAATTCAACGGAACTTGTAGTTCACCATATGAGTGTCCGCTTAAAGCAGCTACAGCCTCTGGCAAGCCGAACATGTCCTGGCACTAAAAGCCATATGCTAAATAAATAAATAATAAAAAAAATTATTATGCAAAGTTTCCGTCTAGCCAATACCTTTAATGAGTGGTTGTATCCTCTCCCTTTAAATGGCCCCTTCATCAGCCTTGTAACAATCTCATTGACCAGGAATAATTTGAGATATTGATTAAAATACTGTGAAATGTGAAGGAGATGGTAACACTAAAAAACAGTGCCTATGTGAGCGTTGAAAATATGAAACATTATTGTGAATGGCACCCTTAAAATATTAAAAACATTGAACTTTGTTGGTACATCAATTGTGGAAACAGTGTTTTGTGTTAATGAACAATTCTAGTTAACATAATGTTTCTTGCATGTTAGTGATTAAAAGTATGACATTTCTGAAACTGGAATTTTCTTGGTCCTGTTAAATGATCAATGATTTAATCATTGCGTTGGCTTATTGAAAAAGTTGGCATGAACCTGAGTCATTATTGGATCAGAAATCTTGAAATTTATTATTGTGCTGATATTTACATGATCCATTACAAACTTTTTGAACAGTAAAGGAAGTGTTCTTCCTGGAAATTTAAACAATATGTAATTAGAAAAATGGAAAAACAGACCCATTTTACATTTGATTCTTGAAAGTAGACACCATTGTTTTAAAACAGAATGTGAAATGAAAATTAGAGAAAACTTAAACAAATTTTGAAGAAAATCATTCTTATCATTGTTGAAAAACAGTCCCATCAGTTGATCAACATGAACCCCAGCCTTCCCACCCTTACATCTCTACCCAGTATTCACAAAGAAGACATCCCGATAAGACCAATAGCCAACTTCAGAAACAGACCCATTTATAGAACAGCCCAATTTGCACAGCAATTTTTAAATAAACATAACACATTCAAAGCTAAAAATATTTCAAAAATAGTCTAGATTTCTGCGAACAAACTGAAAAAATGAAAATCCACAGCCTGCTTCCAGTCTCCGACCGGGTCATGAATGGAATGAATGAAGCCCCCATCTTGTGGCGAGGATATGAACTGTGCCGGCTGCCGAGGCCTGACGCACTCCTCGGGGCAATGATTAAATGAATGATAGTGGAGAGTGTTGCTGGAATTAAATTTTGACAGGGAAAACCGGAGTACCCGGAGAAAAACCTGTCTGCCTCCGTTTTGTCCAGCACAGATCTCACTTGGAGTGACCTGGATTTGAACCACGGACCCAGCGGTGAGATGCCGGCGTGCTGCCACCTAAGCCACGGAGGTGTCAAACTAACAACAAACGAACAAACTCAAGATCTCAAATTTGAACATAATCATTCCCTTCACACGATAGACATCAAAGATATGTACACCAACATCCCCATGAAACCAACCATTGACATAATAAGAAAAAATCTATTAAAGAAAGCTTTCCAGTCGGTCAACACAAATTGCGCCCTATTTCATTAGGCGGGAAACAAGTATTTACATGCCCTAACCTGAAGGGGAAGAAAACCAGATATTATTACAAACTAACATGCTTTTATGTACAAAATGGTGTACAGTGGAATCTCGTTAGTACGTTTTTCAAGGGACTGAAAAATTTGGACGTCATATGCGGGAAAACGTACTACCGAAAAACGCCATACTGCATTTACAACGTATAAGAAAGAACGCGGCGTATATATGGACGTCAAATCGCCGACCTTAGTAAGTGATTGTATGCACTACTAGTCACGACATAAACATAGGTTATCAGTAACTTTCACGCAATAAATAACATAAAAATGAATTACTGTACCTCTACACTACAGTATAATACAGGGTCTTTATTTCTGCTTAGCGAGGACATTCTCGCTCCGCCAGTGACGGCTCAGTTACCGGCGACCGCGCACGCATATGTTTGAAGCACGGGCTTGCTTGAACCACTTCAATAAAGCGCTTTCTAGTTGAGGAAACTGTCCCTCTCGCACACGTTTCCTTTTGCCGCTCATTCCTTCTTCAAATGCACGTTCGATTTCCTTCCTTTTGCCGAGAATCTTGTTCAGTGTAGACGGAGGAATGTTCCACTTTCGCGCTATATCCACACGCTTCATGTGAGGATTGCATTCCACGTCTCGAATGTATTTCATCTTCTCATCATTAGTTATCTCCTGTACTTTCTTCTTATCCATTATGACACACGCAATAAAATAGGTCATAACTGGACGTGAACACTAAGAACTAGAAGACAATAGTGCGGAATACGAAGACAATAATGCGCCTACGTGAGAAATATACAAAGGGAAAGGGGTGGAGGGCAGCGGGAGAGAGACACGTCACCTGTGTTGCGTCATAGCTATAGCCACTTCTACGCCGTCAAACACAATAAAATCATCTACACTATCAATAACTATCAGAGAATATGCGGCAATATCGCGTCGTGTTTCCCAGAAGCCGAATTTTTTAATGAAATAAGAATAAAATACAGTTCACTAACAAATAGTTCAACGGAAATTTGATCGTTGTATGCGGGAATAGAGAACGTATTAAGGGGATATATCAACATGAATTTAGTAGGATAGGGACTTGAGAAAGGGCAGCGGGAGAGAGACACGTCCCCTGTGTTGTGTCATAGCTATAGCCGCTTCTATGCCGTCAAACGCAATGAAATCATCTACACTGTCAATAACTAGCAGAGAATATGAGGCAATATGCGTCGTGTTTTCCAGAAGCCGAATTTTATAATGAAATAAGAATAAAATACGGTTCACTAACAAATAGTCAACGGAAATTTGATCGTTGTAAGCGAGAATAGAGAACTAACGATTATCGCGAAACACTTCTCCTGAAGGTGCGAAACTGCGGCAAAATGTTTCTGGCCCTTCAGGTGTTGTGTAACTTGAGAGTGCTGTTCAGCCTTGATTGTTTTCCCACATGGTTGGCAGAACAGAACGCCCTCATCAGAAGTAAAATTATCTTTAAATTCTGCAACATACTGCTGCAGACGATAACTTGTATTGGTTTTTACTTTAGGCATCATAGAACTGCCTTATACTTCACAGGGCCAGAAATGAACTGCATGTGACTGACACTGGTTCCAGGTAGCTGGGAGAGGGGAGGTCTAGCACGTGTTGCAATATGGCTATGGACAAGGGAATTCTCGGTTTCCACAGTGAGTGGCACAGGGCGACAAGTTATGAATAACACAGTTGCAAGCTGACAAGCGCTCTGCATGAAGATTAGATAGCTCACAGGTTCTTTCCCGTTGAAGTAACACAACAAAAATGCAATAAACTGAAAGATCTAGCATACTGATTTTAAAAAATGTAAATATTATGTCTTTTTATGTGCTAATAAGTGAAAAGCAGGAATTTATGTATTTATAGAAAAATGCTTAAAATATGTATTTACATAAAAAATATTTATTTACCTAAAAAACCGAGCCCTAGTTATTACAATGGACTTGCAGCAAGCCCTTCCAACTCCTCACTTGCCGATGGAATGTGTGTTTTATCAACGACAACTGTGGACTTACAACTTTGACATTCACGTGTGCAAGAGTGATACTGCAGTCATGTGTGTTTGGCCCAAGTCTGTTGCTTCCAGAGGTGCAGATGAAATTGCAAGTTGTTTGTTGAAAGCTATGTCATTGATTGGGGAAAGGGTTGGCAAAAGGAAACTTATTGTGTATAGCGACTCGTGTGTTGGTCTGAACAAGAATTTTGCTAAAATGGGACTATGGCTATATATGATTGATTGCAGATTGTTTGAGGAAAACGAACACAAATTTCTTGTGCCAGGTCTCACTTTCCTTCCTGACTTTGGTGTCATTGAAAAACTTAAAAGGAAAACCCAAGTGGTTTATGCACCTGGACATTGGTGTGATCTTATTAGGAAATGTTGCGTGAAGTAACCTTTCACTGTTATTGAAATGGGGACTGAGGATTTTAAAGATCTCAGCATCTTAAACAACATGTTCATAAAGAGAAATATGATAGTGGAGAAACATATAGTAGTTATAAGAAAGATATCTCAGTTTCGGTTTGTGAAAGGAACCCATGCTATGCAAAAGAAAAAAATTGTTTTATGGATTTGGCTTCAGAAGAAATAATAGGTCTACAAAAAGGGAAGGGAAAACTGCCTGTACTACGTGACGTTGTGCTGATCACAAAATACCCCTGTGGCAGGAAGTTGAAGTGGGCTAAGTATGAGGATATTATGAAATTTGTACCACCTGTCCTCAAATATTTTACGAGGGCCTTAGTTCAGACAACAATGATATGGATGCCTAAGTTATTGAACACCTGCAATAATGAGCTGTAAATCATGTTTCTTGAATCATTTAGTCATAATATAATAATAGTGCAAACGCATTTCAATTCATGCTCCTATTATTAATTTCCTTCGAAAACCAAACATTGTATTGCACTAATCATTTGCAGGTAATTGTATGTAGAATATACATGCCAAATTTCATTTACGTGTGCTCTTTGCATTTTGAATGATGTAAAATCTAACAAAAACCCATTTCTTCTCAATACTTAGTCTGGTTGGGATGGGCCCTTATTCCACTGAGCTCCTCATTTGTAAACACAACGGAGTACGTATTATTCACATGTTTCACATTAATATACCAATAATGTGTCACACAAACGCCGATGGTTCTTGCTCCAAATGAAATGTGTTTAAAATAAAACTGAGATGAAGAGGCTGCAGTAACGACAACTTCGAAGCGGAATACAAAGAATAACAAAAAAATGCAGCCAAGATATGAATCATGACTTTCATTGGTGGATTTTAAACTTGGAGCTTCTACTCTGCCAATAGTGTGGCATCTTCTATTGGATATTGAAGCCTATTGGCTACACAATTCGATATCGTGCCCAATCGCGTACATGTACGCATATCTTCTGAATAACAAAAATAATAATGTAACAAGAAAAATATTTTTGTCATAAAAGAGGATGAATTTCAGTTTTAATTTAAAAAAAAAATTAAGAATTCATCAATTTCCAAGAATTTTGGCTCTTGAAAATTAAGGGGGGTACTATATGCGAGGGGGTTTTATAGCCGAGTAACAATGTATTTCCACTTTTCCTACAGATATACTTGCTCTTTTCTCCTTACCTGTTTCCACACACAAAGGCAAGATCACATCTACAACAGAGCAGCATTTGACTCTTGTTGAATGGTGAAAGTTATTTTTTCGTTGTGATTTATCCATTTTTTCATTTCATGTTCTGTTTAAATAATGGTGTCTACTTTGTATTCGTGCAGTGGTTGGTTACATGCTGCCGCAAAGTTATAACCTGGCATGATCTTGTCAGAAGAAAGGAGTCTCTGCCGCTGTGCTTATGGTCTATGACAACGTAATGCAAGCAGCCATCATCATCATCACTTAGCATATTCGTATTTGCGCTAGTCGTTTGCACATACTGCAGCGAGCTTACCGTATATACCCGAATAATCCCCGCACTCTCATTTTTTTACGGAAATTTAAAATTAAAACTTTTATTTTGTCACTTTATTTTAAACAAGTGTATATTATTAATACAGTACTACATATCATGAAATAAAACGTAAGAAGGTACACAATCAACAATCGTTACTTAATAACCGCCTATAACACCCCCTTTTTCTTTTTTTGTTTTTTCCCCAGAATTTCCGACTTCAAAAATAGTGGAGGGTATAATAGGAGAAAATTTCCTTTGATATAAGTTAGGATGGCATGGTACAGGGAGTCTCTTAAAATCTTTGTGACGGAGTACCGAGGTTTATGAGTGCATGGAAACGGAGACAGTGGCAGCAAGGGCCAGCAAAGGTGAGCGGATGTTATTGAGCAATTGCTTCCGTCTGCAGCTGTCACCCGTCACCGGCCTGCTATCGACACACAACATATGGTCTCGCATGAGGAATCCCGCGGACCACAAATGGGGTTCCCACGGGTCCCGGCCTTGAAAATCAAGTCTTGAAAAGAACTCACAAAGGCACACAAAGGAGCACCTTAAATCAACATACAAAATAGTTATTTTAACTTATACTTTATTTACAAAAAAAAGAAGACAACAACCCATTTAAATAGCCACTCTCTTGCATCACAGCTGACTGGTCACAGGACTAAGGCAGCGCTGCAGCCGCACAGCAGTGCGTGCGCCGAGTTCAAGGTTACACAATGTTACGCGGCAACTACCTGAAATACGATAGATTTGTTTCTAATACTGACAGACTTTTATCAAGTACTTTGCAGTGTACGACCCATGACGAGATTTCATGTTAGCTATTTCGAACACTAGTTTTACGTTTACTTATGCCATGATCCTATTTGACTAATTAGAATTTTCCATCTATTCAATACAAAGCATTTTTATTGAAATTATCTTATTTCATTATTGGGACATGTTTCGAGCTCTTTTACAACTTGTACGTGTGTGGGGCCAGCAAGCCAGTAGTGGATGATACCAAATGCTTTCAAAAATGGAACGAGCCTCGGACAGGATGGATTTAATAGACGACGACACGGCTTTACACACGGACTAAGATTTGGAACTTTAAACCTAAGAACGCTGACGGGGAAGGTGGAGGAGATAGTGGATATGATGGAAAGAAGGAAGTTGGATTTATTGGGATTGGCAGAAACAAAGTGGAAAGGGGAAGGAAGGAGAGAACTGAGAAAAGGCTATAGACTGTACTGGAGTGGGAACGAAGAGGGAAAGAGGAATGGAGTGGGAGTAGTAGTACGAGATGGTTTAAAAGAAGAAGTGAGGAGAATAAGTGATAGAATGATGAAAGTGAAAGTAGCACTGAGGGGAGAGACCGTAGAAATAGTGCAAGTGTATGCTCCACAAGTAGGCTGCGCCTCTGAAGAGAAGGAGGAGTTTGAAGAGGAATTGCAGAAGCAGCTGGTCGGAAGAAATATGATTGTTATGGGGGATCTCAATGCCCATGTAGGAAGTGAAAGACAAGGTTATGAGAGTGTTCTAGGACCAGAGGGTTGGGGCGGAAGAAATGAGGAAGGAAAGAGACTGTTGGACTTCTGCCAGAGGAACAGCCTGCTAGTTGGGAACTCCTGGTTTAAGAAAAGAGAGAGCCACACAATCACATGGTACAGTGATGACTTGACCAGGAAGTCGGTGGTCGACTATATACTGTATGAGAAAGAACTAAATAAGAACATCACGGACATCAAGGTTATACCATCGGAGAACCTGGATAGCGACCATCGATTGCTGGTAATGAACCTGAGAGGGAGTAAGGAGAAGAAAGGGACTGAGAACCAGGAAAGACGTATAAGGATATGGAAACTGAAAGAAGGGGATAGAAGGGTCGAGTATCTCAAAATGGTAAAGGAAGGGATTCCAACAGATGAAGAAAGAGGGGTGGAAGAGGAATGGGCTAGATTTAAGAAGACACTAGTAGGTGCAGCAGAAGCAGTATGTGGGAGGACAAGTAGTAAGAAGAGGTGGAAGGAAACACCATGGTGGAATGAGAAGACAAAAGATATAGTAAGGGAAAAGAATAGAGCCTTTAGGAGGTGGTATCAAAATAGGACGGTTGAGACAAGGGAAGAGTACCAGGAAAGAAAGAAGGAGGCGAAGAGAGTAGTGGCTGAGGAGAGAAGAAAGTGGATGGAAGAGTGGACAAAGATGATGAAGGAGGATAGTGAAGGTACAAAAAAGGTCCTGTATGGGATGGTAAAAACTAAGAGGCGGAAGGATCCTACGGATTATGTTAGAATGGTGAACAAAAGGGGACAAGAGATAGAAAATAGGGAAGAACTGAAGAAAATGTGGAAAGAATATTTTGAAGAACTTCTGAACCCGAATGGAAAAGATGGTGAGGAGGAAGAAATCGGGGAAGAGGAAGATGAACTGCAAACAGAAAAGGACTTAACATGGAAAGAAGTGGAAGATGCAGTGAACAAGATGAAAGGAGGGAAGGCACCGGGTGTGGATGAGTTGAGTGTGGAGATGGTGAGAGCAGCAGGAGAGGTGGGGATACAGTGGTTGTACCGAGTGATGAGGACAGCATGGAAGGAAAGGAAGACCCCAGAGGACTGGAAAAAAGGAATAATTGTCCCGACCTTCAAGAAAGGTAGTAGAACAGATTGCAGAAACTATCGGGGAATAACACTGATGAGTCATTGTGCAAAGATCTTCGAGAAAGTTTTGGAAAAGAGAATTAGGACAAGGATAGAAGGAGGGATGAGGGAAGAACAACATGGCTTCAGAGCAGGAAGGTCCACAGTGGATTTGATTTTTGCTGTAAGGCAGTTACAAGAACAGCACTATGAGTATGGAACAGATCTACTGATGGCCTTCCTGGATATTAAGAAAGCATATGACAGTGTATGCCGAAACAAAGTGTGGAAGTCCCTGGAGGATAGAGGAGTAGAGAAATGGACTATAAAGAGGATAAAGGAGATGTACAAGGGAAGCGTGAGCTGTGTGAAAGTGGGAGGAGAGAGATCAGACTGGTTGGAACAGAGAAACGGCCTGAAACAAGGAAGTGCCTTGTCACCGTTACTATTCATTGTGGTGATGGATGACATAATGACCCGAGTGGCACAAGTAATTGGGGAAGGAAAGATGAAAGCAATGGTGTTTGCAGATGATTTGATGATTTGGGGAAACAAGGAGGAGGAGGTACAGGAACAGTTGGACGTGTGGGAAGGAATAATACAAGGATATGGGATGAAATTTAGCATAAATAAGAGTGAGATGGTGATCACAACAAGGAAGAAGGAAAGAACCACAACGGGAATAACAATTGGTGGGGAACAGCTGAAGAAAGTGGAGAGTTTCAAGTATCTAGGAAGCCTGATACAAGAGAATGGAAGAAACGATAGAGAAATAAATGAGCGGGGGAGGCAGGCAGAAGCATTTCGGAGGAGTGTGAGAAGCATGTTATGGAGCAAGGATGTCCCTCAGAACAGCAAAAAGATCATATATCGGACGTACTATGTCCCTATCCTGACGTATGCCTCGGAGACCTGGGTTATGAAAGGAAGGGAGAAGAGCAAAATACAGGCCAGTGAGATGAGGTTCTTGAGAAGCAGTATTGGAGCTACAAAGATGGACAGAATAAGAAATGAGAGGACCAGAGAATTAATGAAGGAGGAACCATTACAGGATGGTATAGAGAAGTCTAGACTTAGATGGTATGGACATGTAAAACGAATGGAGGAGAAGAGGATACCCAGGAGGATACACGAGACGAAGTGGGAAGGAAAGAGACCGAGAGGAAGACCGAGAGACAGGTGGCTGAAGGGGGTGGAAGAAAGCGTGAAGAAGAGAGGAGAAGACTGGACAAGGGTGGAGGCTGAGAGATGGTGGGAAGACAGGAGACGTTGGAGAGGCTTGTGTTCCAAACAGACCCGGCCAGTGGCTGGAAACTGTGCAAGATGATGATGATGATGACGTGTGTGGGGAAGTCTGTATGAAGCTAGCACAAGTTTTATTAAGAACATTAGTTGTTTCCATTATAATAAGTTGGCAATTGTTATTATAGGTCAATTTTTAAGATTATTTTAAATGTACTTGTTTATGAGCATTGTGTTTTTTAGTGAGTGTTTTTATTATTGTTGTGAGGGCACCTGGCTGATGAAGAGCTGATTGTAAAAGAGCTTGAAACATGTTCCGATAAGGAAATAAGATAAAATGTTTTGTATTGAATAGACAGAAAATTGTAATTAGTCAAATAGGATTATATGTCAATACGGACCAATATGGCGTCGAATACTCCTTATGCCATGCTATCACGCAACTCACAAAATTGATGCTTGCGCGACTGATTAAGCCACTAGACAGAAATAAACAATTACACCTGAACAAGCACAAGGCACCATATAGCAGATACTAGTGTGTGGCGGGCAATTTAAATCTTGAAATGTTGGATGGCTCAATTAATACCCGCACCCCAGTTTTTCACGTCCGATTTTGTATAAAAATGTGTGGGTGGTATTCGGGTATATACGGTATAACTTGGCGTGACCTTGTCAGAAGAAATGAGTCCGTCTGTCTGCCTGCCTGCAAGCTATGACTCTCGTTACGCAAGTGACCGGCACGCTAGGCAGCGCTCATGCCAGTCCAGGGGAGTGAAACTTGGGCCTGTGACCAATTAGATTCAGTAAGCCGCCATGCGCTAGCCCCAGTTCTCCCATGTGAAAACAAGCCCAACTGCTATTGGAGGAAAGTTATGCAAGTGACACCCCATGCTAGTCTAGCATCAGCCAATTCTGTGGAAATATCACAACAGAGACCAATGGGTGAGTTTATGCACGTGCTGTTCACAATGAGAAAATTACAGTGATCTTGATGAAAGGGAAATACACAGGATTATCTATGAATTAAGCAAATAATAATTATAATATTGTATTAAGAAAATGCACAAGCATGCAGATACTACTGATACAGTACATTTAAAAAAAAAAATGTCATTTTTCTTCTTTGAAATTTAATATTCTTCAATCGTTGCACCCTGCTTTTCTTTCACGAATTTTAGGCTAAATATATGCAAGAATAATGCATGGATATAGGGTAGTTAAAAAATACTACTCCTCAGAAGATCTTGAAATTCCAGCGGCTTCGGTGGTGTAGTTGGTAGCATGCTGAGCTTCTATGCCCAAGGTCGCAGGTTCAAATCCAGCCAAAGTCGTCGGATTTTTTAAGATCATTAAAATTCCCTCGGTATGCCTTCCTTCGGAGGGGTAGTAAAGCCGGCGGTCCCATGTCATCGATTTATGGCATGTTAAAGAACCTTCCATTTATTACACCTGTGTGAAGCTAAATTGTATGGGTTAAGAATGTAAACAACGCTCTTAGGTTCCTACGTTCGTTGCCAAGAGCAGACTTCGGTGACGTCTGGTAGCTAAGTTCTGAACTAGTAGTCGTTGACAGTGGCGTTTGGCAGCAAAAGTAGGAAATATTTGAAAAATTCAAAAGTCTGCTGTCCTTACATGAATTAAATAACAGATAACACACACTAATACAGTCATCACAATTAACACCAGTTATCAGACAGATTCTACACATACCCGAAGTACACGGGGCTACATGACCGCGTTGTCGCAGCCCCTAAACTTAAGAACCAACCGATCTTGAAATTCAAAAAATTAGGAGGAGGTTGCAGTCTATTAACTGTTCACCCTTGTTTTAGGCTATACGAACTGGAGTGTTTGATGTCCTTCCTGTTGGATCTTTGGATGGACTGACAGCAGAAGATCTGCGGCTGCTACTGAATGGTGTAGGGGACATCAATGTGGCTGTCCTCATCTCGTATACAAGCTTCAACGATGAGTCTGGAGAGTCCAGTGAACGTCTGATCAAATTCAAGCGCTGGCTCTGGTCGATAGTGGAAAAGATGTCTCATGTTGAAAGACAGGATCTGGTGAGTCCTCATGGAATTGCTTTTCAGTCAGTCAACTAGTTATTATCTAGTCTTTGTTGGACACTTTTATACATTTCTTGATAAACTGAAAGGCAATTATTTTTCTAGGTTATGAAGGTAATGCTGAAGAAATGGCCTCCGTCTTATGTAATGTTTGTTCAAAATATGCAAAAATAGTATTTCAAAGGTGCATGCAGATTTGAACTATTATTTTAAATTTGTCCTTTCTGTGAAGATAAAAAAATTATGGACAAGTTCCAAGTGATTTTAAGCTTTTTAGGGAAAAGATATGATTTTGTCATTGGTCAATACGGACCAAAAAATTGATTTAAATTATCCCGGAGAGGAGGAAGATTCACATTGTGCCAAAACAAACCCTGGCCTCAAAGCAGGCAGTATTGTAGGATCTTACAATTTTCAAACATATCATAGATCTTATCCCATCTTAAAGACCTGTTGCAAGCATATATGGACCATTGTCTAGGCTGCAGCAGATGGGGTTAAATGGCCTGCCACATTACTTGGGCATTTTAAAACCGGCCTAAATGATGTCAGCTGGTTTATGTGATGGAGAACTTCCAGTGTTGTTATGCGCAGGCGTGCGAACTACCATCCCAACTCCAGTCACGAGACTGTTCTACTCTCCGCTAACTCTAGTAAGGTACCAATAGGATAGTAGGTACAAAATTAAATCCAACCAAGCAATGGAAAGGGGAGGGGGGGAGGTGTGATGCCCTCGAGATGATTCACAAAAGACGGAGAAAACAGGAGGACATTAGGTGCCTGAAAATCACCACCCCAACTTACCCGTCAGATGGACAGGGGTGCTGGGTCAACTGCTCCCTGGTTTCAGAAGGTCCACGCTGTGATATTGCCGAAGCACCAATGCCTGAAAAAGATGTTAGATCCCCAGGATGGAAGGCTGGGACGAGGAGGATATTCATAAAAATCTGCAACTCGTTCTCTACGAGCCCCGACTAGTCTGACTAAAAAATAGCAATACAGACGGATTTAATATAGTAAAGATTTACTAGAGGACTTGTGCAAGAAATCTCGTATGTTCATTAACCACTCGCCCGGCTTTACTGTTATGCGGGCTTCTATAAATATGTTTATTTGTTTAAATGCACTTTTTTTAATCATGGCGATGAATTCGGAGTGCAATTAGTCACTGCGGGTAATTCTGTTCGAATATTCTTTTCAATATACAATGGGTTGTGTGCGCCCCATGTGTACAGACTACTGGCCCGGTTCTAGTGTTATGCGGGGTTGACACGACACAGTTCTGCCAGGGGCTATCGTCTTGTTTATTTGTTTAAACACACATTTAAAAAAATATATTTCCATTGACTTTTCAAGAAATGCAAAATTTTTCCCGTACTATTGAGATGATTTCGAAGATTTTGGCACAAACCGCACCTTCCTAACTCCTTCAGGTTCAGGAGCTTAAGTTTTTTGACGGATGAACTTATGTTATTTTAAAATCTATCAGTAAATATAATATGCTAACGTTTGCTTTACATGAATATGGATAAGATAATAAGGTGTGCTTCTACTAAGGAACAAAACTAAAATAAATGGATTCAGGCCTGGACTTAGTTATTGTTGTTTTAAGGGGCAGAACTACAAGGTCATCTGCCCCGAGGCCTGGACTTAATTTACCTACTATCTCGCTAAGCGAACACCAGTACTGATGGCAAAACCATAATAACATGGACTATTGCAGGAAAAATATTTAAAAGCAAACAATCAGGAACCAACATAATAATTCCATAACAAAATAAACAGATTAAGTTAGAATAACAAGAGTAATTAATCACTACATATGTGAGGACACCAATAACAATAGAAATAAAACGACGTGACAAATGGTTCACAAATCTATGAAACAAATTATGTTACTTAGGACAAAATGTTACCAGCACTAAAGAATATAGGTGTATAGGTATAGTATTTATTACCTTCACCTCGGTATTATATGCAGTAATAACTTATCAACACAACCAAATGGTTATGAGAACACGGCTTCCACACAAATGCAAGTGTTTTACCATTCACTGACAACCATGAACACACCGACGTCATTGTCATCAAAAACAATCGAATGGCAGGAAAAATAAAGAAGATTATTTGGTGTCCGTCTACGAACTATATTGCTTCCCAAAGAAAAATAACTATTTCGAACAACAATAAGTTTATATAAATAGCCTAGTGAGACAGGAAAGCATTATTTAACTCTAAAGAAATAATCGAATTTGAATAAAGCAAGGGGAAGTATTTTGACAATCAATAATAAAATAAAAGCTTGGTACGGATCCGTAAATTTTAAAAAGACTACTTAACTAATACGAAAATAAATTTTTACAAAACAAACTAAATGTGTCCCGGAATAAGGAACAAAGTAAGGTACATTAAATAAACAAGAAAATATAGGCCAACTAATCCACAGACAATAATGTCTTCACATATGGAGCACATCCATTATTGTTTAAAATGCCTGGGGTTGGCTGGTCAAGTACATACATTTCTCTTTAACCCTTTGGATGCCGACCCCGAATGCATAGAACGCCAGGTATGTTTCAATGGATTGTGCATCACTGCATAAAAAAATTAATAAAAGCCTCAGTTTTAATGATATGGAAATACAATTTGGTATGTTAGCTTGATATATACTCCAAGGACAATAAACACGTGACTTACATTTGACAAAAAGTATTTCATGGAATACTGTGCACAAAATTATTATTTTTTTTTTTTTTTTTTTTTTATAAAAAAATAAAAAAGTTATGATTTGAAATGAATTAGCACATTGTACACAAAATCAAAAGTGTATAAGTGAAGATAATTAATGTTAACTCATATTTAGGATCATATATACCAATTTATATAGTTATAGTAGGCCTACTTTGCAATTTCTTCACCCAAAATAGGCCTACGTGATAGCATGCCTTCTTGCGACAAATGTACTATTTACAACTTTACTAAATCCTAGATAAATTGCTACTGAACTATTACTACAGTAGAAATAATAATATACCTAATATATCACATTAAATAACTCAAATGTGTCAGTTAGAGCGTAAAATGATGAAAAATAAATCACAACACGCGGACATAAACAAACAAGGTGGCTGCCATATTGGATCATAGACGTCAAGCGCGCGCAGACTCTACACTCATAATGTACGAGTAAACAAGCAAAAATAAGCTATGTCAGTGCCATCTGATGACATACGAAGGAATTACAAACATTCTACCTTCTTACTATGTGATTTGTAGAGCAATCTAGCACCACACCGCATAACTAAAACACATATAAGAGCGTGCCGATCGAATCGGCATCTTGGCATTTTTCGTACAGAACTTAAGTGCCGATGCATCGGCATCTTGGCACTGTAAGGGTTAAACAAAACAACGAGTGAAAAAATTAAAATATAAACACAACACATACCTTCATTATCCAGGAACACTTGGTGAAAACACTCAATTCACCCTCCAGGGGTTATCTTTACTTAGTATAAAACAAAGTCCCCGATTCTTGGATGTCACGGGTAATCTCGAGAATCATTGTATTGATTTTGATGTGGTTCTCGCCATTCTGTAAAGGATATCTCGAGTGAGGTTTCTGTAGAAAATTATTTATTTATGATCAAAGGAAACCAAGCAGTAAAGATTTCAGTGAAAATGTCGAAACCAAACCTGGGTCCGTGCGCTTTTTAAGCTTACGCTGGGCAAACCGTTAAAAATATCAATATACTATGAGTGTAAGAATTGTTCAGCATCAAAAGTTCTACAAAAAAGTCTGGGAGAGCACATCTCTATCTTCAATACATCGCCCACTTAAGTGTTTTTACATTTTCATTTTTTCCAACAATCTCCGTTCAGTTACTGAGGCGACAGTTTACGAGCTAGCTAGGGATGAACTTATCATCCCAGGTACAGCTTAGCTATCAGGCGAGCCTATTACCCCAGATACAGCCAGCAGCAAACTGTCGAGTTGCGTTGTGTTAAGACTCCAGAGAAGAGTGGTTGTGTTTGGAGTTTCCCTGGAAGTGCAACTCTGCTCTTCATTTCGCCTGTGAACTTTTCGTTCTGCCGCAAAATACACAGTCATGTTAAGATTGGACGGAAGGGAGATTTGTGTTTCATGTACCTCGCCATGCGCATCTCCATGATAATATAATTAACAGTCCAATCAGTGACTTTAACCCATCATGCCGAGACATATATAACGGATATAGATCGTAGTTCATTAACATTGAGGGGGGATGTAGCTCACCCTATGGGTGTCCGCTTGAAGCAGCTACAGCCTCTGGCGAGCTGAACATGTCCTCGGACACTTCCGGCACTAGAAGCCATGCGATAAATAAATAACATTGAAAAAAAAAAAAGTGCTTATCAAGTAATGCATTCATAACTGTTCCTGGGCGAAGCCGGGGCGAGTTGCTAGTAACCAAATAAAATACACACTTGGTGCCCTTTCTTCCATGACCAACACATGTATCATGTTTGTTACTGCAGCTAAATATTTCTTCAGCCTATATTACCTCTCACTTTAAACCTTTCCTTTGCTTGGGGAGGTGATTACAAAATACCTCCTTTCAAGCCAAGTTCAAAGCGAATTGTCATCTCCCCACATGTCTGCCAAAACAACTGACGAATCAGGCAACTAATTTTAAAAGGGTTCAGTTGGAATACTTGCCGGGATAACTAACAATGCACATGTCAACTGGTGCACATTACACCACGACACGGATTTACGTGGCAATTAAGTCTTTTTAACTATTAGGTTAATATCATTTAGAATATTTAATGTCCAAAGGACACCAATCTCACTCTCACTGACTAAGCATGATTTAACTGGCTCGCCGTAGATACCACAGACTCATCTGTTAGCCAGTAGAATAAGCATAGCGGAACCCTACTGCCAGAGCGCGCCAGTTTGAAACACGAATTAATACTTAGGGGATAAAATGTCTTCAAGTAACATGTCAGGAGCCGAAATCACAGCTCAGAAAAAAGAAAAAATATGCATACCTGTTGTAATCTGAAGCAGAATCTCACAATGATACTTTGTTGCTTCATAAGCAAAATGCAAAGCAAGACAGTTCACACATTGAAAATCCAAAGCTCACAAGTTATGCTTGGTTACAGCAGTTTCCATTAATAAAGGCATTTCGAAACTACAGTACAACCTGTCACATCCGGACCTGTGATATCCGAACCCTCCCATATCCGGACACATCTCTGAATGAATTTTCAAGTCGTAGTTGAGAGCGAGGATACATTAGTGTGCTAGCCAGGGAGGACAAGTGAAAGTTGCAGCGCTGGAAGGCTGTGTGCGTGGTTGACCGCGAGGGGTTGTGGCCTGACTCGGTCAACGACATCTTCCCGGAAACTCATCCCTTTGTGTGAATAAGCGATATTCCTTTCACGGCTTCTACCTGCCTGCCACCAACGTCAACACGAGGCTGCCTCTCTTTCTACCCTTCAGTCTGTGCGTGAGTCTTGAAGCGACAGTTTTTTTTTTGCGAGTGTGTTTCTGTTGTTACTGTTATTGTTTACCGTTGTTATCGTTATTGTTATCTTTTAACCTTGTTTTTTTTTTTTTTTGCTAAAATGTCCGAAAAAGGAAAAAAAACTGTTGTTACGATGGAAGAAAAGTTCCATGCTCTAAAAAGGTTAGATGCTGGTGAAACAGCCAAGAAGATTGCCGCGGATATGGGAGTAGGAACAAGCACTGTGAGTGACTGGAAAAAGGCTCGGAGTGATATTGAAAAGTGGTGCTCGTCACAAGCGTCAACAAGTGGTGTTAAAAAACTTAAAATGATGAAAAAGGAAGCTAACAACCAAGTTAATGAGGCATTGTTTCTTTGGTTTACCCAAAGAAGAGAGCAAGGGTTACCTATCTCAGGTCCTTTACTAAAAGAAAAGGCACTACACTTTAATAAGGAAATTGGAGGGGATGAACAGTTTAAAGCAAGTAAGGGGTGGTTGGAAAGCTGGAAAAATCGTCATGGTGTGTGGAAACTACAGATCAGTGGTGAAAAGCTATCGGCTAACCAAGAAGACGTTGAAAAATTTAAAATATTTTTACACAGTCTAATTGATCAACATGGGATTACTGGAGAGCAGCTCTATAATTGCGACGAGACTGGCCTCAACTATAAAATGCTTCCCACCTACGCTTTGGCTTCCAAGAAAGAAGACAGTGCACCGGGGTATAAGAAGAAAAAGGAGAGGGTCACCATTTTAGCCTGCAGCAACGCCACAGGAGATCACAAGCTTCCATTAGGATTCATTGGAAAATCCAAAAAGCCAAGGGCTTTCAAGAACTTTAAAGACTTGTCTGGCCTACCAGTTTGGTACAGAAACCAGCGCAGCACATGGATGAACTGCGAAATATTTAGTGATTGGTTTCACAAGCAGTTTGTGCCACAAGTGGAAAAACATTTGTTGAAAAATAACTTGCCAAGAAAAGCAGTGCTCCTACTTGACAATGCACCCTCACATCCAAGTGAAGACTTACTTAAAGATGGAGATATAAAGGGTGTGTTCTTACCACCAAACGTAACATCACTTTGTCAACCTATGGATCAAGGCGTGCTTGAGTCGCTAAAGCGAACCTATCGCCGTAGGTTACTTTCTGTGTTGATTGCTGGAATGGACGAAAAAGAAAGTGTTACAGAGACGTTAAAGAAGGTGGACATGTTAGACGTGATAATGTGGGTATCCCAGGCATGGGATGAAATAAAACCGTTGACGCTGGTAAGGTTATGGAGGAAGCTCTTAGATCACAAAGCTACTGATAAATGGACGGGGGAGATAACAGAAGACGTCAATGAAACTTATGCCTGCAATGAAGAAAATCGTCAGATTGCTAAGCTTGTGCAATGCCTGCCTGGTTGTGAAAAAATCAACAACGAGGAAGCCATAAATTGGTTAGTAAATGAAGACGAAGTCAACGAAATTATAGAAATGGTGTGCAATGATAGGAAAAAATCTTTGAACCCGAAGAAGAGGACAACACCCCTATAATGAGTCACTCTGAGGCATTCAAGACCATAGAATCTTTAATCACTTATGTAGAAAATCAAGATGAAACGATTGTGACTGAAGTGATGCTTTTAAGAATATTGAGGGACATGGCATCCAAAAAGCGTGTACAGTGCGTGAAGCAACAGAAAATCACAAACATTTTCAAAAAATTATGTAGAAGCAGAATGTATAGTGTATTTATGTAAGTACGTGTACTGTAAAGCATATTACTGTATTATAATTTAATTATTTTAATTTAGTTTAAAGCAATTCTATTTCTTAGCCTATGTACAGTATACAGTTAACAAAATGATACTAAACCGTTAAAAATATTAAAAATAATCAACAAGAAACTCGTGAATTATTTCTGGTCACCTAGCTATTTGTAAAAATAGCCTTGTGATATCCGGATTTTTCCATATCCGGATCGGCTGGTCGTCTCATTAGTCCGGATGTGACAGGTTATACTGTATTATTTCTGACTACTCTGTTATTATGGTGTTGTTCTGTAACTCTATTGTTATTGAAATGCATACAATCTTGTTTCGAAACACACACCTTCTCTTCGCTGGTCTTTCTGTTCTGCCAGTGATTATAAGATAGCCTATACAAATCTTCTTCAGCGTTTGTCCAGCATGGCTGCGGGGTCTGATACATGGATCCATTGTCTCCATTTTGCTCTGTCTGAAGCCGCACCAGGATGGAGATTCACGCTTTATAGGTCTTTATGTAGCGTGTCACACCATTGTTGCAGAGGTCGTCCTTTTGGTCTTTTGCCGACGACTTCAAGTGCGTATGCCGCATTGGCAATCATTTCACCTCCTGCCCATAAAACATGTCCAAACCAGCCCAGACGGCCTTCGCGCATTTAGTCTCGGATTGGTGCAACACCAAACCTTTTCCTGACGCCGTCGTTGGAAACACGATCTAACCTAGTAAGGCCTGCTGTCTACCTTAGCACATAGTCTCCATAACCCTTAAACGGCGTTGTGTTTCCACTGTGGGCGGATGACAGTACGATAGAGTTGTGATTTTAGATGACCTTTCATCCTGTGGTCGCACATCACTCCCGTTGTTGTTCGCCATTTCATCCACGCAGCATTAGTTCTTGAATTGACCTCTTCCATAAGTTGCCCGTCATCAGAAATTGTGGAACCAACGTATTTAAATTTGCTCACTCGCATCAAATTTGTACGGTCCACTGGGATGGTTCCTGTTTCAAGGGCATCTGATGTCATATCCACTGTTTTCTGTTAAGGCGCAGGCCATATTGCGCCAGGTGATCACTCTATTGTTGGGTTTGATTTTGCAGATCCAAATTGTTTTCTGCAGCCAACATCGTCATCAGCATAAAGAAGGGTCCACGGTAATGGCCAGTGCAGGTCAGCTGTTACTGTGTCCATTACTGGGTTGAACAATAGTGATAATAGGGCAGAACCCTAGTGGATGCTGACTGTTATTGGGAAATCTTTCGATGGTCGTGCGGTGGTTTGGACATAACTGCTTGGTTATGCGCATAGCAGTTGAACTCTTTTTAGAAGGTATTCAGACTCGCCATGTTCTCGAAGCGCGAACCAGATGACACTGTGTGGCACCTGACCAAAGGCCTTTTCAAGATCTAAGAAAGCAAGATGCAACGGCTTGTCTTTCTCACGTTGTTTCTCAACTAAGAGTCTTGCCCCATGAATTGCATAGGTTGTACTACAATTCTTAACAAATCCTGCTTGGTTTCTGGTAAGCTTGATGATCTCTCGGATCCTTTGGTCCTGAACACGCTCGAAGATTTTTAGAGTGTGACAAAATAGTCGAATTGGACAATAGTTGGAACACTCTGCGGGACTTCCCTTCTTTTTGAAGATGGGTACAGTGATACTTTGTTGCCAATCGGTTGGTGTTCGTCCTTCCTCGATGACTCTGTTGAAAAGCTGTGTTATCCATCCTGCTGCCTCCCAACAACGGGAATACCAGAGTTTGGCTGAGAGATCATCTGCGCCGGTGGCCTTTCCTGGCTTCATTTTCTTCAAAGCAGTTTTGACCTCTTCGACTTCTATTTCTCTTTCAGGTCCTTCGACAGCACTGGTGGTCAGGATCAGGAGGTAGGGGAACTCTTCAGTTGAGATCTTCTGGTTTTAACTGTGCCACCGTTCTCTCGCCTTGTTCCAATCTACCAACAGGTTGCCAACCTCATCATTGATTCCATAGAATCGAGAGATGTCCTTTGTTTTGTGATGTCTTGATTTGGCGAGTCGGTATATGTCCCGCTCTCCTTCTCGTATGTTAAGTTTGGCATATAGGTCTGCAAAGCGTGCTGATTTTGTGGCAGTCACAACCTTTGTTGCATCACTACGGGCTGATGTTTTATCATCAAGAAACTCGTGATATAATTGTTTCTTTTTGGCCACTGCATTCTTAACGTTGTCATTCCAAAGCCACGTATCCCTATCGATCTCCCGTTGTCCTGGCTTTGTTGACCCAAGGATGTCATGTGCAGCCTCCTGAGCCATCTGTTTTAGATTTGTCCAGCTTTCTTTTACGGTGGCGATTGATAGTAGAGTGATTCTTGCAATGACGTTTGCCTCTTTCTCTTTGAAGCGCCACCACTTGATTCTGGCTGGTCCTGTGCAATCCAGATGCTTGTTTGTTGGCATCTTGATGCGAAGCGTGCAGATCAGTGGTTGGTGCTGCGATGCCACTGTCTCGTGTGGCACAACTTTAGTATCAAGCCCTTCTCCGAGATCACGACGTCTCGCAAGGATGTAGTCGATATACATGGTATTTGTGCCACTATAGTATGTGAATAGGTGTGAATCAAGCTTTTTGAACCAGGTATTTGTGATTCTGAGAAATCGAGAATACGCTGACCATCCTCGTTCTTGCTGCCAGCAGAAGATGGCCTATACAAATGTAGGAAAGTTTTAATAATGTAGCAATTCCGATGACATGATACACACCATATCTAACGAGACTAAAATACTCCGTATGTACCACATTTACTAGGCTTTAGGACCCCCTCGCCTATAGTAACCCCCCCTTAATTTTCGAGTGCTAAAGTACAAAATTCTTGGAAATCGCTTATAGTACTCCTTCTTAACTATTGAGAGTCAAAATACAACATTCTTCGAAAATAAAGAATTCTTAACAAATTTTTAAATTATAACTGAAATTCATCCTCATTTATGACAAAAATATTGATCTAGTTACGTTCTTTTGTTAATCAGACGATATGACCGCCATTTTGCATATATGTACCGCATACGTGATTGAGCAGGACATCGAATTGTGCAGCCAATAGGCTTCACCCGACGATAGCCAGTAGAAGATGACACACTGCGCCAAGTTTAAAATCGGTCAATGAAAGTTATGGTTTCATATCTTGCCTGCATTCTTTTGTTTTGTATTGTATTCTTTGTATTGAGCTTCCAAGTGGTGTTTGCGGCAGTGTTTTTTTTTTTTAAACAAGAACCGTCGGTGTTTGTGTGGCACGTTATATGTATATTAATGTGAAATATGTGAATAATACGTACTCGGTTGTGTTCACAAATGTTAGTGAGATGTGATCGTTCAGCATCTTCACTCATTCCCTAATTTATGCATTCTTCCTCCCTATGTTCAAATAAAAATAAAGTTTGCATTTCCTTGTCTGATACTTTGTCCATTCCATTCTATTTCTTTTATACTAAGATTTTTGCTTAGCAAGGGATAGTGAAAGTCATTGGAGGGTAGGGAATAGTGGTGGATAAGTAAGGTTATGAGTCTAATAATGGGGCGATTAAAGATGGAAACTTTGTTTATTTTGATTAAATATATCTTTCCCTTTCCCAAAATAATGGATTCTTCAAAGTTCGCATCTATAGTACCCATCCCCATCAATTTCGTAACTAAAAATTTAGCAGAAAAAGGGGTCCTATCGACGAGGAAATACGGTAATTTGTTCTCAAATGGAAATTGCCAAGGTTTGATTTCTGTAGTAATTTATTAGAGAAATAAGCTCATCCTCATTTGTCTTCTCTCTCATCAGGTATACTTCTGGACTGGATCTCCAGCACTGCCTGCCAGTGAAGATGGATTCCAGCCCATGCCGAGCGTCACGATTCGACCTGCAGATGACACTCACTTGCCGACTGCTAACACCTGTATCTCTCGCCTGTACATACCACTCTACAGTAGCCGAGCTGTTCTACGTCACAAGCTACTGTTAGCCATTAAAACCAAAAACTTCGGCTTTGTTTGAAACGACATCCAAGGATCGCATTACTGTAGTTGTAACTTACTCTACTATTTTTCTTTCTACACCTACACGCCTTGGTGTATGTTTCAGAAGGAACCGATGTCTATCTGTTACCTAAACACCTTATCTTGGAACTACATTTCCTTTCTGGGCAAGATTTGGATGCACTATTTATTGGAAATAACCTTGTTTTGTGTCTTCTGTGAACGAACCTCTTTCCTTTCTCTTTTTGGATGGGATTCTGTAGTGATGTGATTGGACACTCGTGATGTGCTGGCGAGACTACCCCATCTACAAAGTGTGTTGGTTAAACAAAAAATGGTCTAGTGCTTCTGTCTGTCTTGCTTGAATTTATTTTTCAATACAACAGTGAAAATAAACAGATACCGTGTGTATTATATGGACTGCAGGTGTTTTATCATACCGAATTTTTTCTTTCTCTATTTTTTGTTGAAATTATTTCAACTTGGTAATAAAAATTCCATTCTAGTGAGCATTGTGTGACTCTGGACAACATTACCAATTATGAGCGAGAATCGGCACAATCCTTATTGTCAAAATTGTTTTCTCTTATTTCCCATCATAATAAAGTTATTGTAAGCGTTCATTACTGTTAGTGTAAAAAATAATTTAATTTAAAGGACAAAAAAATACAAGTGATATTTCTGTTGATAAAGGTATTTGTTGTTGAATGGTATGTGCCATACCATCTCTATAACACCTCTGAAAAGGTGATTTATAACAGGGTGTCGATTGATACTGAAATTTTTAATCACATACTGAATAGTTGATGGAAATATGCGTAAAATAAAGATTTTACTCAATTTCAGGTGATCTGGAGCTTTAAAATCCATCTTTACCTCACTTGACTGAAGGCAATGTGTCTTATGTAATAAGCACCTTCCCCTCCAGGAGTTCACATGATGATAGTTCATATATTATCCCCAGCCCTGTAGAAAAAGGAACAAATTTATTTTTTATTTCTTTATTAGTACTGCTCATATTTTGGGCAGTGTACATCAAATAACAGTGACAATAATATGTTTTATAAATGGCAGCAGCAGCAGCAATTACATGTGATACTGATGGTGGCAATCCTGAGTGTGGTTTTCCACATTCCCTCTAGCAAGTCCCTGACACCTACACTAATACAGTCCCCACTCAAACACACCCAAGTACATAGTACTTTTGACAATGATGTCCCTAGCTGTTAAGTACAACCACATTTTACAAAAATAATCACGCTAGGATGGGAACAATAGAAAGGACAAACACAGATCTGTTGGTAACATGTCATTATTGTGGTGTTGCACATACCAAAATATAGAATCATGTATATGTTTATGCTGCAACGACTGAGAAGTGCACTTGCACTTGTCCACGCTAATTGTAGATTACTGTATTTTACTATAAACTGATTTGCACATTGTAATTAGAAGAATCATTTAAACAATTCCAGCTATGAGATGAATTAAATTATACAATGTTCATAAATGTTTCATATCTGTAATCTTGTTCTCATTGGACTTGCCGTGTTTACTCGCATATAACTCGCACATTTTTTTTTTTTTAATTTTTTTTTATTTTTTTATTATTTTTTTTTTTACCAAAAATAAGTGTAAATTATTGCTGCACGACATATGTGGGAAAGACCCTATATAGTCGCAAGTTTACCTTTATCGGAAAAAGACAACTGGCATACTTACCCTGTCAGTGGCTAGCTGACTCAATGCCTAGTAAACTGAGAGCGATCAAAGGAACTACTCGCGAGTGGTGGAGCTCTCTCCGGTCACGGAGGGGGTCCTGTCATTTTGTGTAGGCTAAGGATAGGTCATGCAAGTTCCACCCACTCGTACCTAACGAGAAGGGAAGACCCCCCCACTTTGTACCTGTGGGGTCATATTCACCGTGTGTGTGGATCTTGCTGACTTACGAAGAAACCTTGGTTTGCAGATGACACTCAAACTTATTGTTACGTGCCACCCCCCTAGTGGCACTTTTGTTAACTGGATTACGGTGGGTAGAAAGCACAACACCAAATACTGCTTAAAGATATAATTAACTTTATTGTGGCCAGAAAGATACACTACTCAACAGCAAATACAAGCAATTATTACCTTACTCCAGTTTCCTCACGTCGAGAATACTTCCCCTTTCACTTGTCAACAGACCACAGTTAATCCTCTCGCTAATGAGTCCGGTCCCGTACGCTGGCTGGAAATATCTGCACTAGGTCTGTCACTCACTGTTTTGCAACTCACTACAATGACCTCTCTCGCACTAGGTAAGCACACACGCTCAAAACACAGGCAGTCCCCTGTAAGCTCCTCACTCCCTTCGCTGTCAAGAGAATCGGCTTCACTAGGGGTTTCGCAAGTCTCCACACTTCTGTTGCTCAGGATAAGCGCTCGCACTCGCTCGTAAAACACAACAACAACCACTGCTTGACAGGTTGCTCTTATATAGCAGTCCGGTGACTCAATGAATGCTTCTAGATCCATCCAGGGTTCACGGCTTCTCGAGGTTTCCATCGCTGGCTCAGTCACGAATATTCTGGACCATCCCTTTGTCCTAGTAGCCCTGTTGCATAAAGCGCACGCAATACACGAGGCAGGGCACAGCCCAGCCCTGGGGCAGTTGTGACTCATGCGGCGAGCGATGACACAAACTCACAGCCGTAACACCACCCCCTTCCTAAAAACGCTGATCGTCCCGATCAATCATTGGTCTGTCTGTGTCCCTCCGTAGGCTGCCAGGCGATCTCGATGCACGATCTTCATCTTCGCCCTCAGGCTACGCTGGATCCTGTAGACGACATCGTTGATCCGTTGCACGACTCGGTACGGGCCCTCCCAGGACTTCTGCAGTTTGGGTGACAGGCCTTTCTTCCATAATGGGTTGAAGAGTCAGACCAGGTCGTCCTCGTGGAATCCGCCGGCATCCGTCTGCTGGTCGTATCGGGTCTTCATTCGGTCGGTCTCGATCCGCAGTTTCCTCCTCGCGAACGCGTGCACGTCCTCCAGTTGGTCGACCAGTTCTTGACAATACTGGCTTACCGGGATCGGATCATTCCCAGGTAGGCCGAAGGCAAGATCGACAGGTAGACGTAGCTCCCTCCCAAACATGGCCCGGGCTGGTGTGCACCCGGTGACTTCATGCACGGCGGCGCGGTAGGCCAGGAGAAATAGTGGAAGATGTTTGTCCCAATCCCTCTGGTGCTCGCTGACGACTATTCGGAGATGGTTCTCGATGGTGCGATTGAATCGCTCTACCATCCCGTCGGACTGAGGGTGTAGCGGCGTTGTCCTTGTCTTCCGGATTCCCAGCAGCTGGCCTAGGTTCTGGAACACCTGCGACTCGAAGTTCCTCCCTTGGTCGGAGTGCAGCTCCAGGGGTACTCCGTACCGGCTGATGAATTCCTTCACCAGGGTCTCTGCAATCGTCGCGCCTTCTTAGTTAGGGAGCGCATACTTCTCCGGCCATTTGGTAAAGTAGTCGCTGACGACTAATATGTAGCGGTTCCCTGCCTCGCTTAACAGGAATGGCCCAGCAACATCGATGGCCACTCTCTCCATGGGGCCGCCCACGTTGTAGGTCTTCAGTGGACCCCGTCGTCTTCGTCCTGGGCCCTTGCTGGCTGCGCAATCGTGGCACCTCGCGCAGTGGTTCTCCACGTCTGTTCGGCATCCGATCCAGTAGAACCGCTCTCTCAGCTTCTCCAGGGTCTTCTTTATCCCTAGGTGTCCACCAGATGATCCTCCATGAACTTCCTTCAGGACTTCCTCCGTCATAGCCTTTGGAACGACGACTTGTTCCCGAGATGTCTTCCCGTCGGTGCTCTCCCAGGTACGGCAGATGAGGCCATCCCTTACAATCAACGAGTCCCACTGCGCCCAGTAGGACTTAAACTTTGGGCTGCAGTCACTCACAATGTTCCACCCGGGTCTGGGGACACAAGCCCTCTTCCATTCGGCTATCAGTCCCAGGTCATCATCTTCTGCTTGTGCCCACGTGAAAGATTCGCGGCTCCAGCTCGCTTGAAGTTCCACGGTAGTCCTTCGGCACTGTATCCCGGTGTTCTCCTCCCTTCGGGCACAGAAGGTGCAGTCTTCGGGGCACGGTCTTCGTGACAGGGCGTCGGCGTTAGAATGCAGTTGGCCTTTCCTGTGCTGAATCTCAAAGTTGTACTGTTGAAGCCTCTCTAACCACCGCGCGAGTTGACCCTCGGGCTGCTTGAAGTTCAGGAGCCACCGCAGGGATGCATGGTCGGTCCTGATGAGGTACTTGTGGAAGTGTTCAATGGTCTTCATGATGACGAGCAGCTCCTTCCTGGTGACTCAGTAGTTCCTTTCTGGCTTTGACAAGGCCTTGCTGAAGTAGGCCACTACTCTCTCCTCGCCGTCCACTACTTGCGACAGGATTCCCCCTATGCCAAAGTCGCTGGCATCGGTATCGACGATGAACCTTGTTCCAGGTCTGGGGTAGGCCAGAATAGGCGCGGTGCACAGAGCCTGCTTGAGTTGTTCGAAGGCACTGGCATTCTGCTGGCCACGTGAAGAGTTGGTCCTTCTCAGTCAGTCGATGTAAAGGTTTGGCGATGTCGGCGAATCCTTTCACGAAGCGACGGTAATAAGTGCAGAGTCCCAGGAAGCTTCGTAGTTGGGACTTGTCCTTCGGAACTGGCCACTCCCTCACAGCTGCGGTCTTCTCTGGGTCGGTGCGCACCCCTTCCTCGGAGACGATATGCCCAAGGTACTGGACCCGCTTCTGGAAGAGCTGACACTTCTTGGGGCTCAACTTCAGCTGGGCAGCCCGTAGCTTCAACAAGATCTCCTTCAGGTTGCTGTAGTGCTCCTCGAAGCTTCTCCCCAGAACGATGACGTCGTCTAGGTAGACCAGGCAGGTCTTTCAGTGTAGTCCCCTCAGAATGGACTCCATTAGCCTTTCGAAGGTCGCAGGGGCGTTGCACAGACCGAATGGCATGACGGTGAACTGCCAGAGCCCGCTGCCCACAGAGAACGCAGTTTTCTCGCGGTCCTTAGTGTGGACCTCCACCTGCCAGTAGCCACTCTTCAAATCCAAGGTGGAGAACCATCTCGACCCTGATATGGTGTCTAGGGTGTCGTCGATCCGGGGTAGAGGGTAGCTGTCCTTCTTCGTGACGTCATTCACCCGCCTGTAATCCACGCAGAACCTGGTGGAACCGTCCTTCTTCACTAGCACGACCGGAGAACTCCAAGGACTATGTGATGGCTCAATCACCCCTTGCTCCTTCATCTCTTCTACCATCCGGTCGACTTCGGCTTGCTTGGCGAGCGGGACACGTCGGAATGGGGCCCTAATCGGTGCGCTGTCCCCAACGTCGATTTTGTGCTGGACCAAGCTTGTCCTGCCGAAGTCTTTGCTCCCCACGGAGAAGACGTCCTGGAATTCGCGTAGCAGGTCCTGAAGTTGGCGTGATTGTTCCTCGTCTAAATGGTCCTGGGATCCTTGGTACAGCTTCTGTAGTTCTTCTGGCAGTGTGCGTCTTCTTCGGTTGTCCGTCTGCAGGTGTCCGTCCGTCGTATCTGTGATGCGGGCAATCCAGGTAACGGGCTCGCAGACTCCTAGGTTGGTGTCCCGGTGAACCGTAATGTCGTAGTCGTTCAGGTTGGACAGGCGGACGTACGGCCGAGACGACGTGTTGATGAGAGTCTTGGCAACTAGCAATCCTTTTGTCTGGATGTCCTCATATTTTGGCTCGATGACAGCCGCCACTCCCTCAGCAGTTCCGTCGACAATTACGGCAGCGCTGACCTCCGTCCTGGCGGGAACGATGACGTCTTCTCTCAGCCTTACCATTCGTGCGGTGATGGACTCGTGCGCAGGTTGCAAAGCAAGTTCCTCACCTCCGAAGTGCAGAGTGTTGGTACTCAGATCCAAGATGATGTTGTTCTGGTCCAGGAAGTCCAGTCCGATGATCACTTCATTTGATACGTCAGCCACAAGCACTGGATGCTTTATCGCCCGTCGACCAATGACGAACTCCAGTGATGCTTCGCCATGTACCGGTGCGGTCTCTCCGGTCGCGGTTATTAGCTGGAGGTTCCTTTGTGTGGGTTGCACTCTCCACTTCGGGATCACGGTGGGACTGACGATGGTCCTCGATGCTCCCGTGTCGATTAGCATGGGCCAGCTCTCTCCGTTGACGACTCCGTCGACCATCAGGCTGCTATTGTCCCTCCGTAACTTTGTCACACGAACCTGGACTGCCGGGGCTTGACGACTGTCACAAGCCAACCTTTGCCCCCCAAGGCTGGCTAATACTAGTTTCCCTGGGTCGCGCGGTTTTCAGACGACTGATTTCCCGTCGGATACCCTCGGCGGCGGCGATCACCGCAGTCCTTGCTCAGGTGGCCTTTCTTACCGCAGGTCCAGCAGGTCGGTAGTCCTCTTCCGGGCCGCCTCTCCGGTTGCCTTCCGGCTGTGTCGTTGCTGGTGGTGCCGCGACTATCGAAGAAACGGCTTAGCGCCTCCATTAATTCGTCGGCCAGGGGCTTGGTCTCGTTGGTTTTTACTGGTTCATCGACGTCCACTTGACGCACCCGCGCGTGCATTCTGGATGCCTGTTTTGCCGTCTCTAACTCAAGTGCGTGGCTCAGCGCATCTGTCAGGGTCTTATTGCGCGCGAGTCGCAGCGCCTGTTGAGTGTCCGAGTCCCGTAGCCCGGCGGTGAAAGTCTGCGTCGCTATCTGCTTCAGAAAGTCGGCCGGCGCTGTTGGGTAGGCGTGCCTTACGAGACGTGCGATGTCCATCTCGAACTCCTGCAGGGTTTCCGCGTTCTTCTGTACCCGGGTCCGGAGCTGCATCTGGTAGGCCTGCTGAAGATGGCTATCTCCATATCGGGACTCCATATGGGCGATTAGTGAAGCGTAGTCCTGGGATCCAGTCGGGATGGCCTGAAGGACGTTAAGGGTGTCCCCTCTCAGCGCTACAATGAGAGCTGTAGCCTTTTCCGTGCTGTTCCAGCTGTTTATTGAACAGGCTGCCTCGAACTGACGTAAATAGGTGCTCCACGGGACCTTTCCGTCGAAGGTTGGGGGCGTCACTCTGCTCTGTCCCGTTCCTGATATTCCCGGTGTACCTGTGGGCGGGCATCGGCGCAGCTCGGCAACTTCCTCTTGAAGAGCGTTGAATCTCGCTTCCATCCCCGTCGACGGGCGTTGGTTCAGCTCAGAAATTTCCTTTTGTAAAGCGTTGAATTTTTCTTCCACCCCCGTCAGTGGGCGTTGGCGCAGTTCGGCAACTTCCTCTTGTAAGGCGTCGAACTTCTTTTCTACTGTTGTGACTTCCTCACGTAGGCCCTGGCAGACGGTGTTGACTTCCTGACACAGACCCTGTTCCAATTTCTTTTGACTTTCCTGTAATTTCGTCAGCAGACACTCTTCCAGATTTTTCTGGCCATCCAGAAATTTGGTGGTTAGGTCCTCTGCTAGCTTATTCTGACCGTCTTCTAATTTGGAAGTTAGGTCCTCGGCTAAACTTTCTGGCTGTCTTCCATCTTCTTCAGGTCCTCCGCTAACTTATTTTGACCGTCTTCCATCTTCTTCTGGCCGTCTTCTAATTTGGCAGTTAGGTCCTTGGTTAAATTCTTCTGGCCGTCTTCTAATTTGGCAGTTAGGTCCTTGGTTAAATTCTTCTGGCCGGCCTCCATTTTGGTTTCCATGCCTTTTAACTTTTCTAGCAATGCTGCCAATTGCGCCTCCATTTTAGTTGTTTGTCTTGTAAAGGGCATGCACTCACAGGAAAATTAGAGAAAATGACCTGCTCGGGTTTTGAAACTAGGACCGTCAGGTGTTGTGCTTGAGTTCGTAATCCCTCTTCTGACACCAGTTGTTACATGCCACCCCCCTAGTGGCACTTTTGTTAACTGGATTACGGTGGGTAGAAAGCACAACACCAATTACTGCTTACAGAAATAATTAACTTTATTGTGGCCAGAAAGATACACTACTCAACAGCAAATTCAAGCAATTATTACCTTACTCCAGTTTCCTCACGTCGAGAATACTTCCCCTTTCACTTTTCAACAGACCACAGTTAATCCTCTCGCTAATGAGTCCAGTCCCTTACCCTGGCTGGAAATAGCTGCACTAGGTCTGTCACTCACTGTTTTGCAACTCACCACAATGACCTCTCTCGCACTAGGTAAGCACACTCGCTCAAAACACAGGCAGTCCCCTGTAAGCTCCTCACTCCCTTCGCTGTCAAGAGAATCGGCTTCACTAGGGGTTTCGCAAGTCTCCACAATTCTATCTCTCAGGATAAGCACTCGCTCGTAAAACACAACAACAACCACTGCTTGACAGGTCGCTCTTATATAGCAGTCCGGTGACTCAATAAATGCTTCTAGATCCATCCAGGGTTCATGGCTTCTCGAGGTTTCCATCGCTGGCTCAGTCACGAATATTCTGGACCATCCCTTTGTCCTAGTAGCCCTGTTGCATAAGGCGCTCGCAATACACGAGGCAGGGCACAGCCCAGCCCTGGGGCAGTTGTGACTCATGGGGCGAGCGATGACACAAACTCACAGCCGTAACATTATATTAGCCGATGAAGCGGTGGCTGCTGATCTCGTCATCCGCTTTATAAGCGAGAGTGTGTTAGGGCCAGCAGTCTAAATTTTCAAGTGATACTCAAAGACCTTGTTCTTTTTAGAATTCTAATTTCTTTGTAATCCGGAATTTTTTGTTTATATTATATTTATTAGTTTTATTTAATTTTTTATTTTATTAATTTTAGATATTTTCATATTTAGGTGTCCACCTCTAAATTTTTAATTCCCTTCAAAATTTGAATAATCTGTGTTAAGATGGGCAAATGATCTAGTAGTTCTGCTCCTTAAAACATCAATAATTAATATACGGTACTGTGCCCGTTCACTATCCTGGGAATCACACGGATCGGCTCCAGCCTCCCGTTGATCCCCCAGACCCGTGAAGTGGCCCCATGAGGGATGCATCCTGGAAGCCAGTTACCTCACAAGAGACTCCAAAATCTACTCGGGGGAAGGGTGAATCTGGTTCAAGAAAACTGGCTCCAGAGTGCAATCGGGAAGGTGGATAAAAATCCAAGGCCGATATTAAAATGTACTTCCATCATTTATTACCGAAGACAACAAAACCAACACAATGACAACATGAACTCTCAGAACCCCAAATGATATAGTGTGACGCCGTGAATAAATGTCAACATCACACCATGTGATGTTTGATTCCATCCGTCTGTTAGGTAGTCAGCCCGGAGGCAGGTTGGAACCTCAAAAAGTGCCACTATCGGTTATGTGGCTGAAACCCACAAAAACCAAAGGGAGCACTATAATAAGGCATACTAAACAAGGTGAGGAGGGAATTAGTTTGGCATTGCTTTCCTCGGTACAGCAATACCAACCGTACGAGTTGAACCTGTCACAGCATCCACCAACACTAGTTGTGCTCTAAAGGTTATTACTCGGCACCACTCATAGCTTAGTAGCTTTCATATAATCACAGCCATGACTGAGATATCGGAAAAAGCCACATTTTACTCTAGCCTGTGCCAACAGACAAATGCTAAATTACTGCACGATGTTTGATTAATAAATAAATTTGTTATTACAAATGTTGCTAAAGCATGCCATGATTAAGAGATATATAAATTCAATGTTCTTATAAACATCACCAAAACATGCGATGATTGATTAATAATTAATTTGTTGAAATTTGCTGCAATTGTCGACCCACGCTTTTTCTCTCAGCCGAGTATTTCTAGATTATTCCATGTTGCAGTCCATGCTGTTACAGGCACATATTCATGCAGAATAAAGAAATAAAGGTCTGAAGAATATAATAATAATAATTTTACGACAACTTCAACGAGAACAGTATAAAAATAACAACAAAAGAAAATGTGCAGTATGTTCAGATGGGGTGACCTTTCCAATCGCTTCCTCATCACGGGTGTGGATTTGTCTGTGACGTAACGGAGATAATACCCTATTCATTCATTCATTCTTCTTCATTTCCCAGTTCCAGTGATCTGGGTAGGGGCGTGAATCAAGGACCTCCATCTGAGGCCTCGTCTCACATAATTAGGTTATTTGTACGATGGGTTCGCCAAACCTAAAGGTTGGCAAGGGCCAATTAAGGCGGGAAATTGAAAACTCCCTAGGCCTTGGATGCCCGAATACCATGGGTGTCGGAGGAGAACAAGTGTTGGCAAGGGAGGCCGACAGGAAAGATAACTGGACGGAGCCCGGCACAAGTGGAAGCAATGCCAGACTCAGCTGGGGTCCCATGGTCGCCAAACCACGTCCCACGAGTTGTGAGCCCTTGGGCGTACCCTATTCATTGACACTGCATATCTCCAAGCGACTCTCACATGTTGGTTATCAGGGTGTCGACCGGTAACGAAAAGTAGCTAATTGTTATGTCTGGATAGCTTGAGGTAACGAAAATTGGCCGAGGTCGGTTTAAGTCATTTAAACCTGTGCCGCTAGGCTCACAGATTGTGATGAAGCGAGTTTCACACAAGCGGCGCCGATTGCGTAAGCTATATTTCCCCGTGCGCGACCTCAAGGAAATGCGTACTGAGGATACTTTCAGTGATACTGTATACAATGGTTCAACGTATATTTTCGGCATCAAGAAGAGAGTTTAGCTTTGAGTGAAATATTTTGTTTATAATTCGGAAACCTGAGTTTTGCGAGACGTTTATTCGCGATAACTTCCGAAGCTCAACAGAAACCTCTCATTTCTAAATTTGGATATCTCAAATTGAAGTCCAGAAATAATGCGAAATAATTAAATTGTCGCAATCTTGCAAAATGATAGTTTCGAAGAAAAAAAATACAAATATGCTTCGAAATACATAAACTATATTTTATCTATCCGTCTCGTAAATTTGCGACATCCAGTGTGGTTAATTCCAAACTCTGTTATTTGTCTATTTTTCCTTCGAACTTTGGTTCCATTGGATATATAATCTAACTGGTTATCTCCAAAACTTGTATAATAATTTGAATTCGAAAGAAAATGTGCCCTCTTGTCGTATTATAGGTGCAATCATCTCTGAATAATTCGTAATATCCGATACCCACTTCGAAAGTTCATCCTCCAAATATCATCCGCAAGACGGCCCACAGGAATCTCGTGAAACTGACCGAGATCGATGCCAGTTGCGTAAAATCATAAAACCCGTGCCCGGTCGCGAATTTGTTTCCTCAAGCACTGCGGGAATCCTGTCAAAGGTTGTTGGGCACCCATCACGAAACATACCGTAGCCTACTCGCCACTTTTCCCATGACCGTATACTTTAAAGTGTACTGAGAGCGTGAAGTTGCTTCAACCCACTTAGAAATAACAGACTACATAGCATCATAATACTCATTTCTTCTCGTGATCCACCGTGAACTTCCAACCACAGCTTAGGGACAGCGACAGCGGGAATCACGGCGCCAACCATACATTATGTCCATAACTGCTCGTCAATTTTAACCATGCCCAACCTCGAGCTTGCCTCCGCCATTCTTCCAGGACAGATAGACAGGGAGACAATTGTTGAACGGCCTGATGCGGTGCCGATTGCATAATATCGCGTTCTCAGTGTCCAACCATGAGGACAACGTGAATCTCGTAAAACGACCGAGAGCGGCAACGATTGTGATACATCGCAATATTTCTCCGCATTCGATGACGAGTACAACTGGATTCTTATAAAAAACGGACAGCAAGCGGCGCCGATTGCATAATAATACTATATTTTTCCGTGCCCGACCTCAAGCACACCAATTTTATCATATTTATTGATAATTTTTCTGTTCAAACGGAAATTACATCATATTCCCATTTGGGAATATTCATAACCTAAATAGAAATCTCATCGAACTAAAAGTGACGCCGATTATGTAAATCGCGGTTTTTCTGCGTGTTCTATTGTGAAAACTACGAATCACGTCAAAACGGCTGAGACCAGCTCCGATCGTGTAACGTCTCGATATTTCACCGTACTTGACTGCGAAGACATAATTTGGTGACGATCACGTAACGTCATGACATACCGCCGGGACAAAGAAAATCTCCCCAAACGGCCAAGATCAGAGCAACTTCTTGTACACAAGGCGGCATATTAGCTGAAACAACTCATTTGATATTAAATATCCATTGTTTATTTTTATCTTTTAAATTTTCATAAAACCATAAGTGAATTTTATTCACTGGATTAAACACAGTTCATTGTTGTTATTATTCTTAGGCGCGCGATGAACTACTATGCTTGCCGACCGCAGACGTATCTTGAATTAAAAGGTAACTAAAATTAACTAAAAGGTAGCTAAAAAGTAACTAATTTTCATTTCACTTACAGTAGACACCCTGGTTATCATCCAATGCATTTTCAATGCCCATCTTCAAGCAGTTCTTCAAAACAACGCCCGTATAACCCAATCACACAAGAGTTCAACTGAATGCCTGCTGGCTCCCTTCTGCCATCCATTCAGTGTACAATTTACAAATATTGTTCTTGAACGGGTTTTTGATGATAACCTCTTAAGTATTGTAGACAATGTGCGAGTCCACCAGGAATTACAATCAGACGACTTTTCTTCGTATCTTCCACCAACTGTCCCAATCTAACATTGCCGGGTGTCGAAGCAGTGCTCCCCGCACCGTACGGTCCCAGTCCTGGGCAAGAGCTGTGTCAATCCTTTTCCTTGAACCCACACATCCTCAAGACGGCTGCCCGCACGACTTGCCTGCAGGAATCTTAGGCATTGCTTTTCTTTTGAAAGTAATGTACGGTGGGAATTTTCTTCGTTATTGCTAACATAACTGTGCAACGCTGATAATCACACCCAGCACGCTCGGACAGGTTTGAGTTTATCGGAGTTTGATATGCATTGCAAATTTGATATAAAAGGTATTTGTGTTTCTTCTTCTTTGCTTTTGCATGGCAATGAAAATCTATGATTTATTGTTGAAATCACCTGTCATTCTTGGTCATTGAGATGTTTCGTTTCATGAATCTACAGATCCAAACAGCTGATACCACGTTTGATAACTAGCTCATGTATGTAAGCCATCTGGAGTAAATGGGCAGGCACAAAATACTCCAACAGGGAAGATGAAAGGTAAAATATAAGGAAATGGTGTGGGAGAACGAATAGAAAAAATTGGTAAATAGGCTGGACCCAATTTATTAAACAAACAAATCAGTATAAAAATTCTAATGTAAACAAATTTTTAAAAGTAGGGTGCTATCTATGACTGTACTGTAATAATGATATTTTATATTCTTTTTCTTCTCCTGCTGCTTTTACGGCCTCATTGGACCACTTCAGTCGATCATTTCTTGGTCCTCTTCTTCAGTAAGTTTCCTTTCCGAGTTGCCCAGTAGCTTTTCATTCGCTCTGATCTTCTCAGGCGTTCCTCATCTGTAAATAGCCTTTTTATTATATTACGTTTATCTATTTTTGCCTGAAATCTTATTTTTATATCTTTCAGTTTTTATTTTTTTGTTATGTTTTGCAAGTCATCCAAGGTTATTTCTAATTCTTTCATATCTTCTCTAATTTCCTTAATCTATCCTACTTGTTGTTTCATATTCCTGAGTTTCACTACAAATTTTCTGGATAACCTGATTTCTGGTGTCCTCATGATGTGACCAAAAAAAGAAATCCGTTTCTTCCGAATAGTATCAATGATGGGCTCCAGTTCTCTGTATACCACTTCATTTGGTACTCTCCGCCACTGTCCATCTTTCTGATATTTTTATTTATGCCTGTCCTAGCTATTCTTCTTTCTACTTTTAAAATTTTGTCGCTTCTGTTTTTCTGAATAACTTTAAAAAGAGTTTCGCTTCCATATGTCACCTCTGGTTGAACCACAGTCTTGTAATGTTTTAATGTTGTTGCAATTGATAGACATTTTCTTTTATATGTAGACCATTTAGCCCAGTCGAATTTGAATTTTTCAAGGAATTAATTTCCAGAAAGCTGGAAATCGTTTTAATACCTCCGTTTGGTCCTAAATGCGTGTAATCCGAATTTGCACCATCCCAAGAGGTGTGCGTAACTTTTGGGACCCAAATAACCTTGAAATTTTTCCTCTTCAGGTTTTTGCTTGTAGCTCAAGAACGGTACATTGGACGGAAAATATTGATCCGTTTAATATTAAAGAGGGTTAAATTCTGCGTTGGATGAACATCTAAAACTTCAAATGTGGTTCAGTGGTATAGCCGAAATCAGAGGTTCAAAACGGGGAAAATTTCTGATTTAGGTGCAAACTTATGCGACTTTCCACGACCACACATCTTTGAAACAGATTTTCCTGTTGAAAACGCCATGGAATAAAAGTTGTAGAGAATAAAATTTCACGTTATATAGACAATTTTGATAAGTTCTTTTAATTTCAAATTGTAACCCCCCCCCCCCTTAAAAGAAAGTTACCTTGTTTGCGCTCTCCCCCCATTTCCTAACTTAATTCTACTGCTACCCATTAGAAAGAGGAGAGGAGAAACCGGGTCAAAGCCCGTTGTGTGAAAGCGGGCCATGCGCCCAGAAGCCGGATAATAACCCCTAAATAGCCTGGTAAATAAATACATACAATACTGTATAATTAATAATAGTTTAATATCACCAGAAGGAAATAACCTTAAACCACATAAATTACACTATAATATACATACAAGAACTCCTTTACATAACTAAGGCTGGTATTACACTATCAAAGAATTTTGTCAAAGAAATTTTATAAAACTTAACTTTTATAAAAGTTATACAAAGCAATAATCACACCATTACACTACATCAAATATTTTATCATAGTTCAGCAAACTGGATGAAGGACAGTTCCTTGTTCACTTGAATTTTTTACGGTAGGAAAAGTTCTGTACTGGCAATACCGGTATATAAAAGAAATGGAAAGATAAACTAAACGTCTATGGGTTAAACCATGGGTCGTCATGTGACAAGAAAGTTACGAGTAAAATCTTGGTGAACGAGCTGCAGTACGAAGACTTGAAAAATCACATTATTATTTAATTATTAATAATTATGATGAAATTAATGTTGGTGACGTTCGAAACAACCACTGCCTAAGCATATAACATTGAAACATATGAAGTAAAAACTTTGGATTAGGTGAGATTCGATCCCGGGTCATTTCGGTCTGGACTCAAACGCTCTACGCGTTCGGCCAACTAGGCACACGTTCGCTGAAGTTGGTTATATGTACTGGTACGGATAAAGTGTTTATTTACATTCGCTTGTAATACCATTATAACATAAAACACACTACTATTCACGGCTTATTTCAGCCTATTTAACTATTTAATTCCTCTTTATGTCCCGAAATGTGCGCCCTTTATGTGCAGCGCTTATAGTCCTGGCTATTTTTACCTACACTTTATATCTATTATTTATGTTTTACATTGTATACCATTCATTATGTAACACATTATGTTACATTTAATGCATTTCACATTCTGATATGAGCATCTTTGTTGTTGTTATATCCGCCATTTTGAGTTGAATCTTTTATCAAAGATACCTTGATGCTCATACATTTGATAAAAGAAATTTTATAAAACCACCTTTTATAAAAGATTTCCCCATTACACTGTCATATCTTTTATAAAAGATCTTTTATCAAAGATCTTTGACAAATTTATTTGATAGTGTAATACCGGCCTAATACACTCCTCCTTCATGCATTACACTAATACATGCTCAAAAATCAGATAAGTTAGTACTCACTGGTTTGCAGTTCATCCTCTCTTTATATAACTTTTAGGTTCAGTACATACTCCCAAAGCATGGGTAGTGGCATTTACTTATTTTGCAGTAGGAATCAATTTGAGCAGAATGGGATAGATATTTTTTAGCAACCGGCCGGTGCCTCGTAGATCTCCTCACGGAGCATGTCGAAATAACTTACTATCAGGTCACGCAATTAACAGAACAAATTTCACCTTTGATACATCTTGAAAACGCAAGCAAGTTAGAACAATTCGGGGCAAACGAGCATGACATCTGTGAACCCAACTAGCTAGTATTCACAGCCCCAAAATTTAGGATTAATCTGGAGTAAGATCCGCCAAAGAACTCCTCAAGTCGGCGCAAAACAATCTGATATTTTTCACCGTAAACCCCTGAATTCCTCCGAACGATACCGTATCTCAAAGTATACGCGTTAGGGAAACATTCTCGTTAATGAAAACCGTATTCAAATAGACCAATATATTCGCTTTCCAGAAAAGCAATAAAATATATCAGCACATATACATCGCAACACCTTACTATTTTTACATTAACAATCGATCACTTCAAAGCAAGAAACTCGTCATGACAACGGAGATAACCAAAACAGCAAGGAAAAGCATTACAGGTCATAGGTCCTCATAGGCAAGAAAACGAGCTACAAAGATAAAATAACAGAATCAAAACCAAACCCTTTCTTATAAACGACCACCGAGAATGCTTCCCGCACACGCCTCTGTTCAAATTTACATTAGGTAAAAGTAAATATGGTGGCGATGAAATGTAATAGTCGACGGACATCACAATAAATTTAAGCTCTCAGAATGTAAACTTCTTAACGGCACTAATAGGTTCGTGATTTCGCCTTCCCAAGAGTCCGCCGGCTCTCGGGAGACGGCCAGAAGTTTCGTTCACCCAATCTTACATTGTCGGCAACTCTCGTACGTTGTCACTTCTTTTTGTTTCCTTTATTAATTCCGCCGTGGTACCAACATTGCCAGTCCTCGAACATCGCCGTCTGTCAACTTGAAGATCCAAATCCCCTTTCTTCTCGCCCGCCGACAGATAGCAACTTCTAATAATATCGATAGTTTCATGGTTTTGTCCATAACATTCACAGATGAAATAAGTTTTAGGAGACATGCCAATACTGACATGTTCCAAATGGGTTTTAGAAGCAGTACAAGTCATAGGTTTTTTGATTATCGAAGAAGTTCATAGATGGAAATGTGTTTTAGGAGACATGTCTATACTGACATGGTCCAACAGGGTTTTAGAAGATACCTGGGTAGGGAATTAGTAACCAATATGTGACATGTGGGGAAAGGTATTAGTAACCATTATGTGACATGTGATAGCAACTGTCACATCTCCCCCCCAAAAGTATACTACCGGGTGTTAGATAGCCCGATTGTTCTAGTTTTCATTTCTCTTTTCTGTGGCTAGGCTGGAATTACTCCGAACCGCAACCGTATTCCATCTTCACGCTTAGGACGGCATACTCCATCAGAGCATCTCCAATAATACCGACCAGCAGATATATCAAATCGTCCAATGAAGCTCCATCCACCCGTTAGTACCCCGACGAAAATGCAGCTTGGCCAAAACTGCACATCCCTGTAATATGAGTAAGGGGCTCCAGGTAGTGAAAGACAATCCACACATGGATTATAGAGTCTCACTCAAGAGTTCTCACATGCTTAAATCCGAGTAAATAACTAGCTCTATCCTCAATTAAGAGTTATCACTTTTTCATTTCCTTGGAAATCGTCAATAAGTCACGATTAACAGTTCATATTCACGAACATTCAATTACGTTTGATGCGTCCCATCCTATCATCGTCCACACCTTGACCCTAACATCAACCACCAAAACGCTTCGCCATCCAAAATCATGCAATATAACTACCATAATCACTTAAATACACCATTATCGTCCGGAGAATTCCCGACTAATTTGCACTGACTTAGATGAGCCCGGAATATTAGTTTGGCGGCGCCGTCCCTCAACATGACCGTCACAGGCGTGATGAATGAGAGTATCTCAATTGGCCCCCGAAAACGTACTCGTAGTTTACCAGACACTTGACGTCCCAATTCCTTGGGAGAGAAATTACGTACACTCGATCACCAACATTCAACTTACATTCTACGCGCCCTGCATTATATCGCTTAGCAATGCGATCGTGCGACACCACCATGGAATCACGAGCTTCATTCCAAATTTCATGAACCTTATGTTCCGAAGGTTGGTCAGGCAACACATCATGAAATTGGTTAAAGGAGAATTCGGAACGTACGATAACATCAACGAAAACGGAGTTTTACTATGGGATTCGTGCAGCGCCGAATTAAAGGAAAACAACCAAGTCAACGACGTCCCATTTCGAGTGTTCCTGATGGTGGTAAGCAATTAGAGCAGCACGCAGGTTCCGCAAAGACGGTTTTGGATAATAGGGCGTGGTAGTAACATGCGAAATCGCATAATGGAAACAAAATTTTCGAAATTTGAAAGAAGCAAAGGATTTCGCGTTATCTGAGACGAGAAATTGGCACGGTCCAAAAGCACTTAAAATTGAATTCAAACATCGGATCACTGTATTCGTAGTGGAAAGACGTGTCGGAAAGATCCAACAAAAACGAGAAATCCCGTCCACACAAACGAGCGCAAATCGTTTCCGGACACAGACCTAGGAAATGGACCCACGAAATAAATGAACATGCGTTCCATAGGTCGGGCTGCTGACTCAGAAGACAACTTCCCCACCTTGGTGTTCACAACTGGCTTGCTAATGTTACACCGATGACAAGACTTAACGAATTGCCTAACATCACCATCCATACCCTTCCACTCGAACTTTTCGCGGATCTTATTTCGCGTTTTGAAAATTCCAAGATGTCCCTCCACTGGAGAATCGTGATAATATTTCAGGCACTAAACTAGATGGCAGGACGATTTTAGGTTTCTTGTCGTGACAAGCCTTGCAACATAATACGCCAGATTTGAGTTCGTAAGGTTTAATCAATTTACCATCGGAAACCCCCACCATGATCTTGCTCAATTCTTCATCCTCTTGTTGATATTTCGCTATGCCCCTAAATAGCTTAGGACTGTTGCTAATGACAGGCAACGCTGCATTAATACACCCTCGATGTCACCCTCCTGAATTTCACCAGAACTCAACTCAGCAGTTTCGGCATACATGCGACTGAGGGAATCTGCGATGACATTATCGCTGCCCCTAATATGTCGTACAGTAAATTTAAAGGAGGAAATTCTCGTCGCCCACCGACCAATCCTACCAGTGCTGCGTGGCCTTGCCAATACCCAACTCAATGCTTGATTGTCGGTTTCAATCTCAAATGACACATTCTCCAGATACATCTTGAAACGTTCCAAACCGAACATTACCGCCAGACCCTCTAATTCGTAAACGGAATACTTAGATTCCGCTTCATTCAAGGTTCTAGACGCATAGGCTATAGGACGACGTCCTAAATCGCAGTCTTGCAACAATACAGCGCCCAAGGAAGCATCCGTTTGTAGTACAAAAGGCTTCTTGAAATCAGGTACAGCTAAAACAGGGGCATTACATAGTGCACGTTTAAGATCTTCGAATGCCGCTTGTTGAGATTCACCCCCAATGAAACTTAACACCCTTACGACGCAAGATGTTCAACGGAAGTGCCCTTTGGGTAAAGTTCGGGATGAATTTCCTAAAACAATTAGTCATACCAATGAAACGATCGATATCCTTCACATTCATAGGCGGTTTAAAGTCCCGTATCCCTTGGGTTCTTGTTTGATCTACAGAAACTCCGGCTTGCGAGACAATGTGACCCAGGAACGATATTTCCGGCTTAGCGAACGATACCTTTCCCAATTTTACCGTTAATCCAGCATCCCATAATCGTTGCAGAACCACCCGCAAATGCTTAACATGGTCTTCAAAAGATTCACTATCGACCACAACGTCATCCAAATAGTGATATAGGAAATCGTACTTTATACCAGAAAAAACGCGGTCCAAAAGACGACTCAATACAGCCCCTCCTTTTGACAAACCAAATGGAACTCGATTAAACGTATGGATTCCAATCGGTGGAGAAAGCAGTTAATGGTTTAGTTCGCTCAGACAGGAATATGATAATACGCTTGGATCAAATCAAGCAGCGTAAAATAACGAGCTTTACAAAACCAAGAGAAACAGCTATGCACGTCGGGCAACGGTATTGATTCTAACACCACCTTTTGGTTTTGACGTCGAAAATAAACGACAGGACGGAAACTGCCGTCAGATTTTGGTACTAAAAACATTGGCGACGAATATGAGGAGATGGATCGACTAATCACCCCTTGTGCCAACATTTTATCAATGATAGTTTTATCTCTAACATCCTCGGAGGACTCAACCCATATGGAGGATGTCGAACAGGCACATTATCCGTAAGTTCAATATACTCCAATACGTTGGAGACATCCCATTTATCAGTAATTACCTCCGGAAATTCCTTACACATTTCTCGAATTATGTCCGCGTGTTCAACTTCCAAATGACCCAAATCCAACTCCTCAATTTGGTTGGAAATACCCAAATCTTCAGTAATATGGGGTCCCAAGTCAATCAAATTACTATACATGTCCTCATTCAATTTATCAGACCTTCTCTCGACCCTTCTGTCAACCTGAACAAACTTTGCCTTAATTTCAGGTCGAAATCTAAAATACAATTCATCCCTCCGGATATCCAACAGCGATCCAGTGAACGACAGAAAATCTGCCCCCAAAATTACCGGACAAGACAAATTTTTTACGACCCAAACTTCCATGAAAAGTTCAATATCTTAATCTTTACCTTCACCGCGCCCAACACCTCCATTTTCGAACAATTTTTCGGTGTTATCGGCAGCAACACTCAAATCTTGAAAAGTTTTAGGTCGGGAACTCATACCTAAATATGACCGTAGATCCGGCGTAACACCATCCACAATTATTGGTACAATCTCCTCCTCTGATAGTGCCAATCCTAACACCTTTCCATATTTAGTAATGTCTTGAACGTAAGCATTCAATGGTTCCCCCAAAAACTGAGGACGATAAAAATATTGTTGGATAACAGAACCCAACAACCGACCGGGAACGAACATCGCCAAAATCTCCTTCAGAAATGTCTTAATAGAAACACCGTACTGTTTAGCATCGACCAGTTTGCTTTTAATAAACCCCGACGTGATCGGAAACACCATTTGGAATATCTGTTCCTCACGAATTATAAACACGGTAGCACATTCTTGAATATCTACCAAGCCTCGAAGAAATTGAATAACTCCCTCCTTAGAATCAGTGTTTAAATGATTTATACTTTCTACTCAAGTAGACAGCGGATGACTAATACCACCAAACTTAGTACCTGTACACATAGATGAACATCGGCGAGAACCTCGAGAGTAGAGGAGCAGTGATGGTTTTGGACAAATCTGAAACATATATGTCCTTGCTACTAAGCCTCAGCCATGTAATATTTGTCGATATCTCGTGAACCCATGGATCGATTTTGACAAACTAGGTGTCGTAGGACTTGGGCTGACGCCCTCTTTCCAATGAACAACATATTTCCACCCTGAAATAAAACCTACCCATACTAGGGGTGAAATATTATTTGTTAGGTAAATGTCGCCTTCCAAGTGCAACATGCATGCGGTCTGATACCAGTATGATATTAAACGTTGTTCCACATAATCGACATGTCAACGAGTCGACGCCACTATGATTTAACATTTTTGTTTTTACGCATGCGCACTTGGGTTTTTTGTAAGAGGGCGGGCTTTTTGAATAATGATTTATAGATAAGGAGTAATTGGAGTCCTAAGCTACTTGGCGTGGCTGTGTCCAAAAAGCAAACATGGCTGCCAAGCGAATGTTTAATTATTAATAGCTCTCGAACCCATGATCGAATTTTGACAAATGAGGTGTTGTAGGACTCTGGCTAACATCCTCTTTCCTACGCACTACTCGTTATATTTTTCCAAAAAACTTAACCAAAAGATCCAAAACTAATAGGTCATCGGCTTTTTAATATCTCATGAACCAATAAGGCTAGGGACTTGTATGAGGGGTCGTTGAACTCGGGCTGACACCCCACCCCCCTTTCCAATGGATAATCTATTTCTACCCCAAAATAAAACCTACCCCTACTAGGGGGTTAAATTATATTTTTCTCGAAAAACTCGCTCTCTAAGTGCGACATGTGAGATTTGGTTGGTTGGTTAGTTCTTATGTTTAGGGGCTGCGACAACGCGGTCATGTAGCCTTGTGTACTTTGGGTGTGTGTAGAATCTGTCTGATAACCGGTGTTAATTGTGATGACTGTATTAGTGTGTGTTATCTGTTTTTAATTTAAGTACCGCAACTTAGGATTTTTCAAATAGTTCCTACTTTTGCCGCCGAGCGCCACCGTCAACGACTACTAGGCCAAGTTCAGAACTTTGCTACTAGACGCCACCGCAGTCGGCTCTTGGCAACGAATCAAGAAACATAAGAGCGTTGTTTACATTCTTAACCTATCCAATTTAGCTTCACACAGGTGCAATTAGTGGAAGGTTCTTTAACATGCCATTAATCTATGACAGGAGTAAACCTTTATATGTACGCAGATGATATGGCAATAACGTCGATCTCGCAGCAAATGTTACAAGAGGCGTTCGATAAACTTGTAAGATGGGCAGACAGTAATGACCTCAAGCTTAATCCACATAAGACAGTACACATGACGTTCAGGAATGGAGGTAGGCTACCAGCATCAGTGAAAATCATGTATGACAATGTGGAGCTAACAAGGGTAAACTCCTACAAGTATCTTGGCCTGATACCCCAAACGACTGGACGGAATTTCTCCACACATATAAAAGATAGAGCTGCTACCGCGGTTATAGCCATGAATGAGATAAAACTAATAAGACAACTCTCCATACAGACTGCATTAGAACTCTTTCACATACAAATTTCTCCAATCATGACATATGCAATGGAATTAATATGGGAGCATCTCTCGAAAAACGACCTTGCTCAGATAGAAAGGGTAAAGGCCATATACATGAAAAAGATTCTCGGTCTAGGACAAAATGCACCGTCAAGGACGACCTATGAACTAACGAGACAACCATTTTACGTATAAGAATGTTACTGCCTTCTACAAATCAATATCAGTTAATACTGCAAGAACTTCAAGAGAAGAAAGCCAACATCTGGAGGGATTTCTACCAAACAGATGCCATGAATACCTCAGAGTGGAAGAATTCTATGTATGAACTTCGCCATTTCATGACAAGTTTCGCTGTTCATGGTTTTCATTTCAAGCTATGCAGCAAGAAGGTATACCATAACCCAGACGAGAACTGTATATGTGAATTGTGTGGAAAGTCGTGTGAAAGATATCACGCAAAGGTTTGTAGTAAGAGAACAGTGACATTAACAGAATTCTGTACCTGACTAAATTTGTGTGCAATTTTAATTATTATTGTATTTGACCATTGGTTGCAATAAATATCATTAAATAATCTATGACATGGGACCGCCGGCTTTACTTCCCCTCCGAAGGAAGGCATACTGAGAGATTTTTAACGCTCTTAAAAATCGGACGGCTTTGGCCGGGTTTGAACCTGCTAACTTGGGCATAGAAGTTCAGCATGCTACCGACTACGCCACCGAAGCCGCCGACATGTGAGAGTGTGAATGCTAGTATGAAATTAAACGTTGTTCCACATAAACGACGAGTCGATGCCATAATGAATTAGCATTTTTTGTTTTTTATGCTTGTGCACTTGGTGATTTTGGAAGAGGGCGGGCTTTTGGAAAATGATATATATGAAGGGGTTTTAGTGGTGAGAGGAGAGCTAGATAGTCGCCTACTTTCCTACGAAGTTTGCCAATATCTCACGAACGCATGGTTGGATTTGAACGTGTGACATGTCAAATCCCTTGTCTTGAAGCCCTTTTGATGTTGTTAATAGGTTAAAGTTTTGAGAATGAGGGAAACAGCCTTTTTTCTAGGTAAAACCATGATTTTAGACTTTTTTGTTATATTTCTCAAACCAATCAAGCTAGAGATCTGTACGAGGTGTCAGAACAAACAATATTTCGACGGGTCGGTTTAGGACAGAGCGAGGTTTCGTTTTTCAGATATTTTACTCACGAAGGGGATTTTTAACGTGTAAACGATGATGGGTTACATGAAAAATGATAATTCTATGATCAGATGATATTTCGACGAGTCGGTTTTGGACAGGCTGAGGGTTAGTTTTCCGATATTTCGACGGTTCGGTTTATGACAGAGCGAGGGTTCGTTTTTCATATATTTTACTCACGAAGGGGATCTTTAACGTGTAAACGATGATGGGTTACATGACAAATGATAATTCTATGATCAGATAATATTTCGACGGGTTGGTTTAAGAGAGGCCGGGGGTTCGTTTTCCGATATTTTGACGGGTCGGTTTATAACAGCGAGGGTTCGTTTTTCTGATATTTTACTCCCGAAGGGGATCTTTAACGTGTAAAATATGATGGGTTACATGACCAATGATAATTCTGTGATCAGATGATATTTGGACGGGTCGATTTAGGACAGGCCGAGGGTTCGTTTTCCGATATTTTGACGGGTCGGTTTATGACAGAGCGAGGGTTCGTTATTCTGATATTTTACTCCCGAAGAGGATCTGTAACGTGTAAACGAAGATGGGTTACATGACAAATGATAATTCTATAATCAGATGATATTTCGACAGGTCGGTTTAGGACAGGCCGAGGGTTCGTTTTCCGATATTTTGACGGTTCGGTTTATGACAGAGCGAGGGTTCGTTTATCCGATATTTTACTCTCAAAGGGGTTCTTAAACGTGTAAACGATGATGGGTTACATGTCAAATGATAATTCTATAATCAGATGATATTTCGACAGGTCAGTTTAGGACAGGCCGAGGGTTCGTTTTCCGATATTTTGACGGGTCGGTTTATGACAGAGCGAGGGTTCGTTTTTCCGATATTTTACTTCCAAAGGGGATCTTGAAGGTGTAAACGATAATGGGTTACATGACAAATGATAATTCTATGATCATATGAAGGGCAAACAGAAATTGGTTATAAGTTGATTGAAGCGAGTAGAGAAAACAAACTTGCTGGAGAGCTGACTGACAGGATGTGGATGTTATTTGAGCTTATTGGAATGTGTTGACTTGACTTGACAACAGGTGCAACATTCTAAATCGCTGAGTCAGTAAAAAAGAATCATGCACGTGTATGAATGCGCTATTTGATGAATCATGGATTGTAGAGGCTTATGCTGTGGCCATGCTTGACGACAATGCATTCATTGATATTTCATGAATCGCAGAGGCTTATGCGGATGGTTTGTTTATGCTTGGTGAAAGCATGAAAATGTTGATTGAAAAAGCAATTCCTAGAATGACCGCCGAGTCACAGTAACCGGATAAGCCAATATAAAAGCCGATATATAAGCCAATCCAAAAGCCAACACATGAGGTTAGGTTGGGTTATGATATGTTGCATTAGGTTAGGTGAGCTATGTGTGACGTCATAGCAAGTCTAAACTTGTAGAACATGTCACGTGCAAGGTTATGTTAGGTGAGTTGAGGTTAAGTCTTTAAATATTCCCAGTCTTTGAGATACTACCCAAGACCATTTAAAAAAAACACTAAATACATTGACAAAAATAACTTGTTAAATAAGCCAGTACAAAAGCCAACACATGTGGTTAGGTTGGGTTATGATATGTTACATTAGGTTAGGTGAGCTAGGTGTAACGTCATAGCCAGTCTTAAAGCAAGTCTAAACTTGTAGAACATGTCACGTGACAAGGTTATGTTATGTTAGGTGAGTTGAGGTTAAGTCTTTAAATATTCCCAGTCTTTGAGATACTATCCAAACCAATTTAAAAATATCCACTAAATACATTGACAAAAATAACTCGTCAAATAAGCCAATACAAAAGCCAACACATGGGGTTAGGTTGGGTTATGATATGTTACATTAGGTTACGTGAGCTATGTGTAACGTCATAGACAGTCTTAAAGCAAGGCTAAACTTGTAGAACATGTCACGTGCAAGGTTATGTTAGGTGAGTTGAGGTTAAGTCTTTAAATATTCCCAGTCTTTGAGATACTACCCAAGACCATTTAAAAAAACACTAAATACATTGACAAAAATAACTTATTACATATTTATTTATTGACGGCTTCGACCATTTTCTTTTATACAACATAAAAGACATTAAGAGTAATACAAAGTAAGGTACCCTACTATTACAATCAACTATATTCATACAGATTGTCTAATGAATAGGAAAACAGATATTTTCTCAGGGGTCTTTCATCGGTATTGAACAGGTCTATGTTGACCCCATTAGAGATTCGCATCATTCTGTCAATGGGACTATTTAGACCATAATTAGTTGGGTGCCAGTTTGTTTCAAAGACATGATGCTTGCGCATCGAACGGGGTGGCACATATATATTGATTTCATTTAGTAATTCTGGGCAGTTTATGTGAGAGTTAAAAATTTTGTACATATTAAGAATATAAAAATTTTCACGACGGGATTTAAGAGTTGGCAGCTTCAATTGCATCATTACTTCAGTGTAGTTATGATTCGTTATTGGGTGTAGGAAACGATATGCATAAATTCGTAAGAATTTGTGTTGTACTTTCTCTAAACTCTCAATTTGTGTTTTATTGAAAGGGCTCCAAATCGGTGTACAATATTCAATTAAGGGTCTGACAAGGGTCAAGTACAGTAGGAAATATATATTAGAGTCACAAAATTCCTTGGAATAACGAGTTATGCAACCTAATCTCTGCAAGGCCTTTTTTTTAATATTTACCATATGCTCATTAAAATTAAGCGTGTCTGAGAATTTTACTCCCAGGTCACAAATACTTCTAACAGCATGAAGTGGAGTAGACGATAGAAAGTGATAAGAGAATTCAATATTCTGTTTCTTCTTTGAGAATCTGACTAGTTTACATTTAGTTTCATTGAGCAGTAACCCATTTAAAGAACAATACTCCTCTAGACGCCAAAGTTCTTCCTGAAGAAGTATACAGTCCTGTAGAGATTGAACTTTCATAAAGAACTTTGTATCATCGGCTAACAGGAGGATTTTGGCATGTTTGAAAACTGTATTGATATCATTAATAAAGATTAGAAATAACAAAGGAGAAAGATGGGCACCTTGCGGAACACCAGAAGAGACAACTATTGGTTGAGATAAGAAATTAAGTATTTTGACAATCTGAGTTCTGCCTTCTAAATATGAGGACAGCCATGATAATAGAGGGCTTTGTATACCATAAGATTGTAATTTTGAAAGAAGAATTTTATGGTCGAGAGAGTCGAAGGCTTTGGCTAGATCAGTGTAGATGCAGTCCACTTGATTGTGCTCTTCTACTGCTTTCAGTAAGTACTCCAAATAAACTAGGAGATTTGTACATGTTGAACGACCTGGCATAAAGCCATGCTGTTGTTCAATTATGTAGGAGGAAAATTGGGGTGTAATTTTGTCAGTAATTATAGATTCAAATAATTTGGGTATAAAGGACAATTTACAAACAGCTCTATAATTTTTAACATTGGATTTGTCACCACATTTCAAGACAGGAGTTACATAGCTACTCTTCCATCTATCAGGAAATTTACCAGTTCCAAGAGAGAGGTTAAATAAGATGAATAATGGTTCTGTTATAATGAATCGACAAGATTTTAATAGAATTGGTGGGAGACCATCAGGACCAAATGATTTGTTATTTGAGAGTTTCTCTAATTTGTTATAAATATCACTCTTTTCAACCTGGCAGGTGGAGACGTTAATAGAGTAAGGAGTTTCAAATTTTTGGGTGTTAACGATTGGTGCCTTATAGACTGAGGAGAAATGTTTAGCAAAAAGATTGACAATACCTGGTCCATCACTTTCATTCACATTGTCAAGATAAACTGTACCAGGAATACCTTTATCATTCTTTTTTGTCTTGATAAAAGCCCAAAAGCTTTTTGGGTCGCTGTATAGATTAGATCTAATTTTGTTTAAATATTCAGTATAACATAGTTTAGACAAGTGTTTACATTTGGCTCTAAGCTCCGAGAAAGCATAATAATCATGAGTGCTGCCCGACTTTTTGTATAAGGCATGGGTCGCTTTCTTCTGTAAGACAATGGCTCTTAGTTCCCTGTTAAACCACTGTGGGAAACATGGGTCCTTATAATAAGCAAGAGGAATAAATCTATCAATGCCTTCATATAGAATAGAGTAAAAAATGCTTACAGCAGAATTTATATCTTGTTCCTTCAATGCAGAGCTCCAGTCTATTGTAGCTAAGTAATTATTGAGACCGATATAATTACCTTTATCAAAATTGTGATAACTATAATTACTTGAAAGAGGTTGATGATCAACCGCCAACTTAAAATCAATATCTAGAGGAGGGTGGTACTTATCCTCAGGAATTAGAACATCTATGCTAGGGTTAACAGTTAAGGAAAAATTGGAGAATATTAAATCTAGATTACGGTTAAGAATATTTGGAATGTTATTAAACTGATATAAGTTTAGATAGCAAAAGGAGTCAATAATTTTTTCTGATTTGTCAGTATTAATTCCACATGGGAGGAACCCCATACAGTCTTCATTTGATTGAAACCATGTTATATTCGGGAGATTGTAATCGCCCATTAACAGAAAATGGCAATTTTCATTTTGAGATTCCAATATGTCTTCAACTGTAATGGTATGCTCTATGTACTTTTGCAATTCTAAGCTTGGTGATAGATATACAGAGCCTAGAATGAATGTTTGGTCATGAATTTGGACTTCAACAAAGACTTGTTCAACAGATTTAATTTTTAGGGATATTAGTTTAGATTTGTGAGTTTTCCTGATTGCAATTAAGACACCACCTCCTGATTCTAATTCACTAGCATCTATGGAACGGTCACAACGATAAACATCATATTGATCTAGAGCTAACTCACCGTTACCTATGGTTTCACAAAGGTTAGATTCAGTAAGGATTATGAAATCGTAATTCGCCATATTAATTGATTGAGAAAGAACAGTTAATTTTGACCTTAGTCCATTTACATTCTGATAATAACCACTGATATTAATATCTTTAGATGAAGAACTATTCCTTTGTGTTGTCTTGTTTATTTGGTGAGTGGGCAAAACCATAAAAAATCTTCATTTCGGGTGGCTGTCTTTTTCTTTCTGCAGGACATGCGAACCGAGCTACAACCTGGTTGTGCATTTGTTGATATGTCAATGTCTTTGATTGCATCAGAGATCATTACTTGACTTCCTGATTCACGTTGGTAGGTGAGATCACTTTCCAGGTTAATACATTTTTCTGCCTTCTCATTACTGTCCAAACTTGGTTTAAACTGGAGAGGGATGGCTGTTCCCTTGGAATGTAAGATAGAGTGCATCCAATCAGCTAATATGCTACTTAACTCAGATTTCCCCCTAGAGTTTAAATGGAGCCCATGCCTAGTGTAACAATTCCTAGGCAATTTAATATCAAGAAATGTACAGTTAGGGTGGTATTTCGTCAATATTTTAAGTTTTTTGTTAGTCTTCCTAATTTCAGTGTTTACACATGACGTTGGTATTAAGTCATACCTGTGTGGAAGGCCAATCACAGCAACGTTTGTTCCTAATAGGGTTGGCAGTACATTTCGTAGAGTTTGAACTACGTCATTTGCCTCATTCTCGTACACGTTGTTGGCTCCACCCCATATAACAAGACAGTCCTCACGGGATAAATTATATGTAACGTTTATGCTTCCTTCCAAAACACTATCTAACTTTGCACCAGGTCGTGTGATGCCCAGAACTTGACATTTGTTGCTGTCAGTGTTTATATTAAGCTTCGGAGCAAGACCCTTGCCGTGGCTGTCACTTAGGATAATTAACTTCGATTTCTTCGGCATAGGTGAGGTTTGGTACATATCTGTTTGCTGATGTTTTGGAACATGATTATGAGGTTCGCTCATATCCTGTGTTGCAGATAATACTTCCTCCCTCTCATCCTCTAGCAAGCTAAATTTATTTTGCAGTCTCAACTGTGAATGCTCTTTAGTCATGCTTTTTAAAGGCCTATGCATTTTTGCGGTGAATTTTACCAACCTCCAGTCGTTGATTTCAGGAAATGATTCCATGTATTTCGGATTTGTTTGGGTCATCAGATCATTATCTTTGTTATAAAATGTGTTTGATCTACTCTTGGCATTCTGAGTATCGAATGCATTATTAGCAGAAGGTCTTATTAGTGCTTTTTTAGGTTGTTCATTTCGGACTAGTTGTATATCCGTTTGTTGAACTCGTGGTTGAACTTGGGCCTCCAAAAGAGTCATTTTTCTTAGTAGTTGGGACGTCATGCCTTCCATAGAGTCTTTTATATATTTCACATCATCTTTAATTTCTGTGCAAGTTTGTTTGTTTCCATCTATGAAGTTCTTCAATTTATCGTCTTGGCCTGCGGATGTAGCAATTCCAAAATTAACTAATAGATGTCTGCATTTACTACACATCCAAAAGAGACTACTTCTCTTCAGCTTCAATGCATTGAATTCTGTTGCTGATAGACCAGCGCAGTCTTTATGATACCATTGTCTGCAGTTGCCAACACATCCAACAGCGCTGTCAACATCAGTAAATGATTTATTGCACTCTTGGCAAATCGTGTTATTATCTTTGGTTTTTCCTGACGTCATATTGGAATGAAACTTTGGTGAGCCAGTACAAAAGCCAACACATGTGGTTAGGTTGGGTTGGGTTATGATATGTTACATTAGGTTAGGTGAGCTAGGTGTAACGTCATAGCCAGTCTTAAAGCAAGTCTAAACTTGTAGAACATGTCACGTGACAAGGTTATGTTAGGTGAGTTGAGGTTGAGTCTTTAAATATTCCCAGTCTTTGAGATACTTTCCAAGACCAATAAAATATCCACTAAATACATTGACAAAAATAACTTGTCAAATAAGCCAAGTCAAAGCCGATATATAAGCCAACACATGAGGTTAGGTTGGGTTATGATATGTTACATTAGATTAGGTGAGCTATGTGTAACGTCATAGCCAGTCTTAAACAAGTCTAAACTTGTAAAACATGTCACGTGACAAGGGTAAGTTAGGTTATGTTAGGTGAGTTGAGGTGAAGTCTTTAAATATTACCAGTCTTTGAGATACTTTCCAAGATCAATAAAAAATCCACTAAATACATTGACAGAAATAACTCGTCAAATAAACCAATACAAAAGCCGAGATATAAACCAACACAAAAGCCAATATATAAGCTTATGATAAGTCCCTTTATCACTAAAACAGTTGTAACCTTTGTAGTGTAAACCTCATACTGACAGGTCAGTTACTACCATGGAACTTACTACAACCAACAAGGGTAGGCAACGTACCCTCTATCAAGGCTACTCTTATAACTATAATCGTCAGAATGTGAAGGGAATAATATTCTGGCGATGCTCAAAGAGAGGTCGATAAAATGTCGAGGGAATCAAAAAAGTAAAAATGGAAAGGTTTTAAGTATGAGTGTTCATCAATATAGTGTTCCAAACAACCCACGGTTGCTGTTTACAAAAAATCATGAAAATGCTAAAAAGCAAGTTCAAGAACACGATATTGTGGCTCAAGATAGTGCAGTGTTTGCTCAAAAGCACTTATCATATCGTCAAAAAGTCATGTTAGGACAGTTGTCAACGTCTAAGAAAACCTCAACACGGACTATAAAAGGGGTCTCTGTGGAAAAGGAATTCAATAGTTTTAGTGATGTTGAGGATAATGGTGATTATAATAATAGTGATAAAGATGCTGAGGAGGATGATAATGGTAATGCTCTGTTTACCACTAAAAATAATTTGTTAAATTCGTTTACTGGAACAATCCCAGTAAGCTAATCCAGCGGCTTCAGTACTTGCATGCCTGTAGACAGGCTGGTCATACTGAATATGAGGAAGAACTATTGGATATAGAAAATGAGCTTCGTTGTGTCAAATTATTATGAAATGAATCCACGTAACCGCTTAAACATATTCCCAGTAATTGAGATACTTTCCAAGACCAATAAAAAAAATCCACTAAATACATTGACAAAAATAACTTAAATGGGTAGCTTGTGATATCCAAAAGGTGAAACAACCAATAATGGCAACCTCTTTAAATATAAATTTGTTATTTGCAATGTTAAACCCTTGGCAATCCACAATCAGTGTGCTCAACATGTTAATGCTTGTCTGAATCAAATCCAACTGACCACTAACTGATTATCCACGACTATGGTGTATCCATGACATTGACTTACATTCACATTCTAGTAATCAAATTGAGGTTAGGGTATGACAGGGGACATGAGAAATAATAACATTAACAGCAACCTTCTTTTACATCATTTTATTGGTATAACAAGTTTTACATCCTTTTGTCATTTTGGGATAGGGACGATACCAACTCATACAACAATACAGTCTTTTATGTTTATAGCGTCCATAACAGCGATGATGTCTCTAAACTGGGTGATTTTGACTGAGCTGCTCATCGAAGCACCCTTGAAGCCATAAGGTCCACACGTATCATAACTTGTTTTTTCATCACTTAGAGATACTAGTGAGGGCGAACATGAATGACATGGTATATTACCCACCTCTAGTCCACACAGGTAGGGACAGGCTGGTGACCAGCGCTGATGTTCTTGCATAGGCTCATCACTTTCTTCCCATTGGTCTATGGTGATAGAACAAAAGGCACATTTCTTTTCATCTCTTGTTTTTAAATAATAGAAACCAGCAGCTGCCAAGGCTTGAGGGTTTATGAAAGGCACATGCTACGTCGCAAAGGTCTTAAAACGTTGTTCCTCAGATTTTAAAGTCATGGGAGTAACACCTGTTGAGGCTTTAAAGCAAGACATGACTGAGCGGCTTGACATAGGTTGGCTTGTTATTTACACACTCGTCACTTGGTTGGACAGTGGATAGTAGTTGACTGGATTTACAAAAAAAAAAATAGAATATAAACAAATATCAATTCATCAATCCTCAATTCTTCAATGTTCATGTTCACACATCATTAACTTTTCTTTCATAGCACTCATCACAATTAGGGCTGTCAACCCCTCTCCCACTGAGGTATCATAGGATGTGAAACGTTGTTTAGCTTTTTTTTTCAACAACACTTGATCCGCCACACATCTTAAAGCAGAATGACTATGACAATAAAAAGGCCATTTTCTTTCCATGCTTAATCCAAAAGATTAATGGATACATCACCAAGCTGCAAAAGTTCTTCAAGGCGAGTTCCAAGGCCACAAAACCGATAACCAGGAAGATGAATTTTGAAAGGTAAGTATTGAATGACTTCGTCAATGATACCATTGCCAATACAGGTCTGACACATCCTTTTCCATTGATGGCGAAAAGGTTTGATCATCCTCCTCTTCTGTAGACGATGTTTGTTGTTGTTGTTGTTGTTGCTTTTCCTCGCCATTACACCCGTGAAATGATTGAACAAAGTCTTAACACGAACTTTTATGATCGTGATAGAGTTTAACTAGCTGGCAAGTAGCACACTGTCGCATAGAGGGCATTTTTGCCATGGCCACTTGCTTATGGTGGTTGTAATCCGTACATGGTTGCAATTCACTTAACACAGGGTCCTGAGTTCATGATTTTTGGTACATGTTGCCTGATTTATTTCACTGCACTCGCTGCCACATAATAAATGAACGACTTGGAGAGCACCAATAATTCTCCTTTGATAAAACTATCTACATATCAAGGGCAGATGATCTTGTAGTTACGCCACTTAAAACAACACTACTACCTCTTGCATAGTCTGAGATGTTGATGGCTCTTATGACGTGAAAGATGGATTAAACATAGCTTTTACAACAGGGGTTAAACGTTGCTCAATAAACAATGAACTATTTTGAGTAGCAACATGTTTTTCTTGTACTAGCTTTTTAGCATTCCGATGATTTTTTGTCAACACTATCAGTGTTTCAATTGTAGCACTACATTGATGATCACTCACACTTAAAACCTCACCATTTTTACTTTTCATATCACCTCGACATCTTGCTGACCTGTGTTTTGAGCATTGCCAGAATATTATTCTTTTACATTATGACGTTTATAGTTATAAGAGTAGCCTTGATAGAGTTATAAGAGTAGCCTTGATAGAGTGCACGTTGCCTACCTTTGTTGGTTGTAATAAGTTCCATAGTAGTAACTGACCTGTCAGAATGATGTTCACACTACAAATGTTACAACTGTTTTGGTGATAAAGTAGCTTACCATATGCATATATATTGGCTTGTGTGTTAGCTTTTGTGTTGGCTTTTCTATTGGCTTATATCGGCTTTTGTATTGGCTTATTTGACAAATTATTTTTGTCAATGTATTTAGTGGATTTTTTATTGGTCTTGGAAAGTATCTCCAAGACTGGGAATATGTTTAAGCGGTTACGTGGTTTCATTACATAATAATTTTGACACGACGGAACTCATTATCTATATCCAATAGTTCTTCCTCATATTCAGTATGACCAGCCTGTCTACAGGCATGCAACTACTGAAGCCGCTGGATTAGCTTACTGGGATTGTTCCAGTAAACAAATTTAACAAATTGTTTTAGGGGTAAACAGGGCATTATCATCATCATCCTCAGCATCTTTTTCATTATTATTATAATCACCATCATTGTAATCAACATTATCCTCAACATCACTAAAACTATTGAATTCCTTTTGTTCCTTTTCCACAGATACCCCTTTTATAGTCAGTGTTGACTTTGATAGTGTTGAGGTTTTCTTAGACGTTGACAACTGTCCTAACATGACTTTTTGACGATATGATAAGAGCTTTTGAGCAAACACTGCACTATCTTGAGCCACAATATCGTGTTCTTGAACTTGCTTTTTAGCATTTTCATGATATTTGTAATCAGCAACCGTGGTTTGTTTGGATCACTACTTTGATGAACACTCACACTTAAAACCTTTCCATTTTTACTTTTTAGATTCCCTCGACATTTTGTTGACCTCTCTTTTGAGCATCGCCAGAATATTATTCTATTCACATTCTGACGATTATAGTTATAAGAGTAGCCTTGATAGAGTGCACGTTGCCTACCCTTGTTGGTTGTAGTAAGTTCCATAGTAGTAACTGACCTGTCAGTATGATGTTTACACTACAAAGGTTACAACTGTTTTAGTGATAACGTGACTTATCATAAGCTTATAAAATATTGGCTTTTGTATTAGCATATGTATTGGCTTTTGTGTTGGTTTATATATCGGCTTTTGTATTGGCTTATTTTGACAAGTTATTGTTGTCAATGTATTTAGTGGATTTTTATTGGTCTTGGAAAGTATCCCAAAGACTGGGATTATTTAAAGACTTAACCTCAACTCACCTAACATAACCTAACTTAACCTTGTCACGTGACATGTTCTACAAGTTTAGACTTGCTTTAAGACTGGCTATGACGTTACACATAGCTCTCCTAACCTAATGTAACATATCATAACCCAACCTAACGTAACCCCATGTGTTGGCTTATGTATTGGCTTTTATATTGGCTAATGTATTGGCTTTTGTTTTGGCTTATGTATTGGCTTCTGTATTGGCTTATTCGTTTACTGTGACTCGGCGGTCATTCTCGCAATTGTTTTTTCAATCATCATGGTCATGCTTTCACCAAGCATGAACAAACCACCCGCATAAGCCTCTGCGATTCATGATTCATGAAATATCAATGAAAGCATTGGCAAGCATGGCCACCGCATAAGCCTCTACAATCCATGATTCATCAAATAGCGCATTCCTACACGTGCATGATACGTTTTACTGACTCAGCGATTTACAATGTTGCACCTGTTGTCAAGTCAAGTCAGCACATTGCAATATTCTCAAATAACATCCACATCCTGTCAGTCTGCTCTCCAGCAAGTTTGTTTTCTCTACTCGCTTCAATCAACTTATAACCAATTTCTGTTTGCCCTTCATATGATCATAGAATTATCATTTGTAATGTAACCCATCATCGTTTACACGTTAAAGATCCCCTTTGATAGTAAAATATCGGAAAAACGAACCCTCCCTCTGTTATAAACCGACCCGTCAAAATATCGGAAAACGAACCCTCGGCCTGTCCTAAACCGACCTGTCGAAATATCATCTGATTATAGAATTATCATTTGTCATGTAACCCATCACCGTTTACACGTTTAAGATCTCCTTCGGGAGTAAAATATCTGAAAAACGAACCCTCGCTCTGTCATAAACCGACCCGTCAAAATGTCGTAAAACGAACCCTCGGCCTGTCCTAAACCGACCCGTCGAAATATGATCTGATAATAGAATTATCATTTGTCATGTAACCCATCACCGTTTACACGTTAAACATCCCCTTCGTGAGTAAAATATCTAAAGAACAAACCCTCGCTCTGTTATAAACCGACCCGTCGAAATATCGCAAAACGAACCCTCGGCCTGTCCTAAACCGATCCGTCGAAATATCATCTGATCATAGAAATATAATTTGTCATGTAACCCATCATCGTTTACACGTCAAAGATCCCCTTCATGACTAAAATATCTGAAAAACGAACCCTCGCTCTGTCATAAACCGGCCCGTCAAAATATCGGAAAACAAACCCTCGGCCTGTCCTAAACCGACCCGTCGAAATATCGAGTGTTCTATTAAGTGCGGTCATTATAACCAGTAATAGCCTTGTTAAAACACACGCCCATTGGTATCGTCTCTCTCTATCTACAACCACTCATCATGAACATAAGATATTCGAAAGGGGGGTGCGTTACCCCAAGTCTTTAGACACCTCGTACAGATCTCTAGCTTTATTGGTTTGAGAAATATAACAAAAAGACTAAAATCATGGTTATACCTCAAAAAAGTCTGTTTCCCTCATTCTCAAAACTTTAACCTCTTAACAATATCAAAAGGGCTTCAAGACAAGCGATTTGACACGTCACACGTTCAAATCCGACCATGCGTTCGTGAGATATCAGCAAACTTCGTATGAAAGTAGGCGACTATCTAGCTCTCTCCTCTCCTCTAAAACCCATTCTTATAAATCATGTATCAAAAAGCCCGCCCTCTTACAAAATCACCATGTGCACATGCAATAAAAAACAAAAACGAAAAATGCTAATTAATTATGGCATCGACTCGTTGGCATGTCGTTTATGTGGAACATCGTTTAATTTCATACTAGCATTCACACTCCCACATGTCGCACTTGGAAAGCGAGATTCTCGAAAAAATTATAATTTAACCGCCTAGTAGGGGAAGATTTTATTTTGGGGTAGGAATAGGTTATCCATTGGAAAGGGGGGTGTCAGCCCGAGTTCAACGACCCCTCATACAAGTCCCTAGCCTTATTGGTTCATGAGATATTAAAAAGCCGATGACCTATTAATTTTGGATATTTTGGTTAGTTTTTTCTGTAAAATATAACGAGTGGTCCATAGGAAAGAGGATGTTTGCCAGAGTCCTACAACACCTCGTGTCAAAATTCGATCATGGATTCGAGAGCTATTAATTATTCAACATTCGCTTGGCAGCCATGTTTGTTTTTTGGGCACAGCCACGCCAAGTGGCTTAGGACTCCAATTACTCCCTATGTATAAATCATTATTCTAAAAGCCCGCCCTCGAACAAAAACCCAAGTGCGCATGCGTAAAAACAAAAATGTTAAATCATAGTGGCGTCGACTCGTTGACATGTCGATTATGTAGAACAACGTTTAATATACTGGTATCAGACCGCATGCATGTTGCACTTGGAAGGCGACATTTAGCTAACAAATAATATTTCACCCCTAGTATGGGCAGGTTTTATTTTAGGGACTTAGGGAAGTTGCATTCCGAATACCACGTTCGTGCCCGATATGTCCGTTCGGCCTGATGCAATGGTGTAATTCACTATTAATAGAACACGGCAACCCCGTAAAACAGTTACGTTCTCTAGACATCGGAACAGCTGATCTCTCGCATCTACCAGTCACACTAATAGGCATCACACTGCTGAATCCAGCAAGATTATAGTGACCCAACGATGTACCTACACCGAAAACGTTACTCAATTGCGAATCAACCTCGTCTTCTCCAGAAATATCATCCTCCCTTATATCATAAATCACTTGACCAGAAATACGCGGATCAGATCTCAACAAATGGGCATTTCGCCTTCCGACCCGAACAGTTTCATGGATTGAGAACTCCGGAACAACATTCCTCACAGTCCCACCACCCTATTTAAATTGTTCACCATAACGATTCAGCGATAGCCTCGAAACTCTTCGCTTAGAAGCATCGACATCGCGATAGTATGAAATAGAAACATTCAATCCTTCGGTCTCAGTAAATTCACGAATAGAACCAGAAGTATATACATTTTTAGGCAATGTATCACGTGACAAATTATCGACATTACCAACAAATTTGTTATTACTCTGCTCAGCATTCCCCAAGTTAGAATCTCTACTTGAATCGCCTATATGGCGTACTCTAGAACTAGTTGGCGGTACATTAGTATTTTCATAATTAACAGTTACAACTCTTTCCTCATCTAAATTAATCTCTCTAACCAAGTTTGACAATAAAGTCTCCGGTTCCTTCAATAGATTTTCGCCTACCGACGCAGTAGTCTCCTGCGCATACGCGATATCTAACCTTTCGCACGGAATTCTCAATACCGCATCACCACCACACGCCCCTGCATCATCATCATCACCTACGTTTCCATTAAATATAATCGGTTGATCGTCATCCAAAATACATCTATCACCTTCAACCAACTTGGCTTGTAACTCTACTAAATCATGTTTCTCCTTCTCTTCCCTATTTACAGAAACTTCAATCATATCGTCAATTCTATGAAATAGATGTTGTATTCGAGCTCGTAACATACCACGCTTTTCAACACTTCACCCACGAGAAATTAAATCATTCACAGCTTGCACGACAATGTTCACCTTATTTAATATAAGGGACTTATTCAGCATAAAAGTGGCATCCGACATGATAGGTGGCGACACGATCGCATTCTTTGCAAGGCTTAAAATCTCGATATTCCTCTCCAAGGTCTCAGATATGTGCAGATCTCTAATCCGCATTTCGTTACAAATTTCATCAGAAGAAAGAAAATCCAGAAATGGAATTACTCGGGCCATAACGATACCCGTAATCACAATAAATAGAGAAAATCAAGGAATAATCCTTCGTAAATACTCCCCCCAATCACCATCCGTCAACAGTCACGTCGCCAAACACGACCGGCCTTTTTACTCAGTTGTATGTGTTATATTTACCATGCTTCACCTACAATACTACAACGAGTGCAACCAAAGCTCAAGTACAAGTGCAAAAGAAACCTACATAACCCCAATTATTCTCAAAATAAAATCATTGAAATATACAATCCCATGAATAGTGAAACAACAACATTTGACAGGAACAAAATCACGTTGAAAAAAATGGCACAAGGCAAACAACAACGTAAAGAAACTCACAAGAAAATTAAGGAACAATACCATAAGTAAAACAATAACCTAACCACGCTCTATGGCTGCCACTAATGTACCCCCCCCCCCCACACACACACACACACTTAAAAAAAGTTACATTGTTTGTGCTCTCCACCCATTTCTTAACATAATACTACTGCTCCCACTTAGAAAGAGGAGAGGGAAACCGGGTCAAAGCCCGTTGTGTGAAAGCGGGCCACGGGCCCAAAAGCCGGATAATAACCCTTAAATACCCTGTAAATAAATACATACAATACTGTATAATTAATCATAGTTTAATATCACCAGAAGAAAATAACCTTAAACCACATAAATTACACTACAATATACATGCAAGAACACCTTTACATAACAACTAATACACTCCTCCTTCATGCATTACACTATTACATGCTCAAAAATCAGATATGTTAGTACTCACTGGTTTGCAGTTCATCCTCTCTTTATATAACATTTAGGTTCAGTACTTACCCCCAAATCATGGGTAGTGGCATTTATTTATTTCGCAATAGGAATCAATTTGAGCAGAATGGGATAGATATTTTTTAGCAACCGGCCGGTGCCTCGTAGCTCTCCTCACGGAGCATGTCGAAATAACTTACTATCAGGTCACGCAATTATCAGAACAAATTTCACCTTTAATACATCTCGAAAACGCAAGCAAGTTAGAACATACTTCAGGGCAAACGAGCATGACATCTGTGAACCCAAAATTTAGGATTAATCTGGAGTAAGATCCGCCAAAAGAACTCCTTAAATCAGCGCAAAACAATCTGATATTTTTCACCGTAAACCCCTGAATTCCTCCGAACGATACCGTATCTCAAAGTATACGCGTTAGGGAAACATTCTCGTTAATGAAAACCGTATTCAAATAGACCTATATATTCGCTTTCCAGAAAAGCAAAAAAATATATCTGCACATATAGGCCTACATCGCGACACCATCCGCCAAGATAATCGACGTTCAACTCTTTTTAGGCTTCGGTGGCGTAGTTGGTAGCATGCTGAGCTTCTATGCCTAAGATAGCGGGTTCAAACCCGGCCGAAGCCGTCGGATTTTTTAAGAGCGTTAAAGATCCCTCAGTATGCCTTCCTTCGGAGGGGAAGTAAAGCCGGGTGTCCCGTGTCATAGATTTATGGCATGTTAAAGAACGTTCCACTAAGTACACCTGTGTAAAGCTAAATTAGATAAGTTAAGAATGTATACAACGCTCTTAGGTTTCTACGTTCGTTGCCAAGAGCCGACTGCGGTGGCGTCTAGCAGCTAAGTTCTGAACTAGGCCTAGTTGACGGTGGCGTTTTGCGGCAAAAGTAGGAACTATTTGAAAATTTCTAAGTTGCAGTCTGTACTTAAAATTTTAAAAAACAGATACACACACTAATACAGTCATCACAATTAACACCTGTTATCAGACAGATTCTACACACACCCAAAGTACACGGGGCTACATGACCACGTTGTCGCAGCCCCTAAACTTAAGAACCAACCATCTCTTTTTACATTAACAATCTATCACTTCAAAGCAAGAAACTCGTCATGACAACGGAGATAACCAAAACAGCAAGGAAAAGCATTAAAGGTCATAGGACCTCATAGGCAAGAAAACGCACTACAAAGATAAAAACAAGATGTTCAGTAAAGAACATATAGCCTACTTTCTCCTAAATGCATGGGTATTGTTATAACTCTTTGTCCTTTTCAAGGAGTATGATTGAATGTTGGTTGTAGGAGCTTGTTGAAATACAACGTGCTATAGGGATATTAAACATGAATATGAGGTGCCCTTTGCTAGTGCTACCTCTGTACCAAATTTCGTTCAATTCGGTTTCACCGTGTTTGAATTGATAGGGGGAATCGATTTGCACACATACTTGGCCACCATCTGCAAACTATTGGGCTGATGTTCTTGCAGGTTGGTCAGAATATGTTTCCCACATAAAGATATGGTGTTGCAAAATTAGGTAGAGACTAGATTATTAGGTTGGTCGTAATTACATTTTAGCTTTTAACATTTGGGTGGCCGCGATTACGTTTCCATCAAGATAGCGGTGATATAAAACATGACACTGAGGTGCCCTTTGCTAGTGCTACCTCTATACCAAATTTCGTTCCATTTGGTTTCAGCGTGTTTGAATTAATAGGGGGAATCGATTCTGACACAAAGATGGCCGCCATCCGCAAACTATTAGGCGAATGACCTATTAGATTGGTCAAAGGATGCTCCCTCCATAAAGGTATGTAGTTGCAAAATTTGGTAGAGATCGGATGATTAGGTTAATCGTAATTTGATTTAAGCTTTGAACATTCGTGTGGCCGCCATTACGTTTCAGTCAAGATGGCGGCGATATAAAACATGACACTGAGGTGCCCTTTGCTAGTGCTACCTCTGTACCAAATTTCGTTCCATTCGGTTCCACCGTGTTCGAATTAATAGGGGGAATCAATTTTGACATAAAGATGGCCGCCATCCGCAAACTATCAGGTGAATGACCTATTAGATTGGTCAAAGGATGCTCTCTCCATAAAGGTATGTAGTTGCAAAATTTGGTAGAGATCGGATGATTAGGTTAATCGTAATTTGATTTAAGCTTTGAACATTTGTGTGGCCGCCATTACGTTTCCGTCAAGATGGCGGCGATATAAATCATGACACTGAGGTGCCTTTTGTTAGTACTACCTCTGTACCAAATTTCGTTCTATTCGGTTGCACCGTGTTCGAATTAATAGGGGAAATCGATTTTCACACAAAGATGGCCGCCATCCGCAAACTATTACGCTGATGACCTATTGGTTTGGTCAAAGGATGCTCCCCCCATAAAGGTATGTTGTTGAAAAATTTGGTAGAGATCGGATGATTAGGTTAATCGTAATTTGATTTAAGCTTTGAACATTTGTGTGGCCGCCATTACGTTTCCGTCAAGATGGCGGCGATATAAAACATGACACTGAGGTGCCTTTTGTTTGTACTACCTCTGTACCAAATTTCGTTCCATTCGGTTGCACCGTGTTCGAATTAATAGGGGGAATCGATTTTCACACAAAGATGGTCGCCATCCGCAAACTATTACGCTGATGACCTATTGGTTTGGTCAAAGGATGCTCCCTCCATAAAGGTATGTTGTTGAAAAATTTGGTAGAGATCGGATGATTAGGTTAGTCGTAATTTGATTTAAGCTTTGAACATTTGTGTGGCCGCCATTACGTTTCCGTCAAGATGGCGGTGATATAAAACATGACACTGAGGTGTCCTTTGCTAGTGCTACCTTTGTACCAAATTTCGTTCAATTCGCATTCACCGTGTTCGAATTGATACGGGGGGACAGACATTCAGAGTACACACACTCACACACACACACACACACACAGACTCACACACACACATACACACACACAGACAGACACACTTTTTTCGCCCTGTGTTGATCTCATAAGTCTACTTTCATTTTTTGCAAAAATCGAAAGTAGGCTAATAACAGAATCAAAACCAAACCCTTTCTTATAAACGACCACCGAGAATGTTTCCCGCACACGCCTCTGTTCAAATTTACATTGGGTCAAAGTTAAGGTAAAAGTAAATAAGGTGGCGATGAAATGTAATAGTCGACGGACATCACAATAAATTTAAGCTCTCAGAATGTAAACTTCTTAACGGCACTAATAGGTTCGTGATTTCGCCTTCCCAAGAGTCCGCCGGCTCTCGGGAGACGGCCAGAAGTTTCGTTCACCCAATCTTACATTGTCGGCAACTCTCGGACGTTGTCACTTCTTTTTGTTTCCTTTATTAATTCCGCCGTGGTACCAACATTGCCAGTCCTCGAACATCGCCGTCTGTCAACTTGAAGATCCAAATCCCCTTTCTTCTCGCCCGCCGACAGATAGCAACTTCTAATAATATCGATAGTTTCATGGTTTTGTCCATAACATTCACAGATGAAATAAGTTTTAGGAGACATGCCAATACTGACATGTTCCAAATGGGTTTTAGAAGCAGTACAAGTCATAGGTTTTTTGATTATCGAAGAAGTTCATAGATGGAAATGTGTTTTAGGAGACATGTCTATACTGACATGGTCCAACAGGGTTTTAGAAGATACCTGGGTAGGGTATTAGTAACCAATATGTGACATCTGGGGTAACGTATTAGTAACCAATATGTGGCATGTGGGGTAAGGTATTAGTAACCAATATGTGACTTGTGATAGCAACTGTCACACAAATGACTAGTTAACTAATTTAATCACTACTATAATAATATTTAATTCAATTCCAAAAATAGCGACTCTTTCCAGCATGTTCAAGTTATGACATAATGATGTATGTACGAAATTCAATCTACCTACTCTGATCACTGCTAAGAACATTTCAATTCAAATATCTAAGATATACGCAAATCAGAAAAGTAGTTATATAAATGTGCACACTCTGAGTAGTGATTCGGATTACAGTACGAATGAAAAACATTTTAATTAGAACAAAGTTGTATATTGCCATTCTTTAATTAGTAAACATTATCAATATTAATTAATAAAGTAATAGGAACATTTAAAATTAACATGCTGAAAATAAGGCAGCATTCATGCTCGCATTTTCTTAGATGTCGATGGCCCTTCATCTACAAACCTCTCAAGCTGGGATGGCACGTCGAGCTCCTGTTCATCGAGATCATCTTCATCACCTATTTCTGCTCCTGCGGCGATCGGCATGTGCGACACACCCTCATCCTCGAATGGTGCTGAATTCGAGCAGGACTGGCCGTGACAGTTGAGGCAAATTGTTGAATATTTCATACCAACTTTCCGGCAGCTGCAACTTTCTGCACATCCCTTCCTACATCCCCAGGATACAGTGTTGAGGATTTCAGCTGGAGCTGGATCCTTGGTGTTCATGGTGGAGAGCAGGCCACGATCCGCCCTCTTCCAACCCCAGCTGAGGGGATACTTTAGTCTATCATACCAGCCCTGGATTTGGTGGTAGACAGAATATGTTGGGCGGTGGCTGCGTTTGTTGGTGGTAGAGAGGCCAGGGTGAAAGTTGGCTTTGAGGGATTTTGAGAATATCTCGTGGCGGATTTTGTCCAAGGAGGTCTCATTGGCCTTAGGTGAATATAGAGCCACCAGGAATAGTTGACCTGCTGAAATGGGGTCCTCTGGATCAGCATCTGCATGGTGGAAAACCTTAACAGCCTCTTGTAAAGCAGTGTTGTTTTCAAGGAGTTTGACAGACTTCAAATTCCCTTGGCAATAGAATGCAGAGGTTGTACACCCACTGATTGCATGTAGGAAGAGAAGGTTCTGTTTGACAGCAGACGAGAAGTTGAAGTACCTCGAAAAGTAGAATGTGTTCTGAGAGATCCGCTTTCCAGGCTTCATGACGTAAATGTTTGAATTTGGTGCTTTGGCGGTTAATAGGATCAATAGATCGGTGTCCTCTCCGATTATTATGATCGTCGCAAAGTTCTCTGCCAGTTGAATGGCGGTGTTGATGAGAGTGTCAGCATCCTCAAGAGCTTGCCTCACTTCAAACCACTGCTGTACTAATTTCTCACCCGGCATGGAGATAAGCCGTTCTTTGTTACTGTCGTTGGACGAAAATTGTTCTTTCGGCATGGATGCATTCATCGTTTCAGTGAACACTACGTTAGAAGAAGAGTGCTTGCTTTTACGGCGAAGATCCCCCATCAATTACAATGGCACTACCTGCAAGAGCTGGTGGATCAGCAACTGGTGAAAATACATTCTAGAACACAGATTTCTTTGTTTTCCGCATTCCTGTTTCATCAAAGATGGAAAGGGGATGTGGAGCTAACTCAAACTCGAAATAATTTTTGAACTGTTCCTCAGATTTTTTAAGAAGTGTTATACGTCGGAAAAGTGTTTCTGGATTTACTGGTATATCTTCGCCGTAAATTCTGACTTTCGTGTTGAAAGCTTTAAGAGAAACCACTCTGTTTTTTCGTTGAAACTTGACATTACTGAAGTCGTTGTCAATAATCTTAGTAATACTCTGTATCCCTTTTTCAAACGCTTCATGGCAGTCAATTTTCACATCGCCCGTTGATCCTGTGCCAATGGACATCACAAATTGTCCAGTTGGAAAGGGATAGTGAGATGAAAACCAGTCAAGAAGGATCGCAACGTCCCTCTGAACCCTAGCGTCGACGTGCTGCTCTGAAGTACCATACGTCACGCCACAAATGTCTTCCACTTGTACCGCAATTTCCATGATGATGGTAGGTATTGTGGCTACTGTTGAGCCTCCAGGATCGACACGACCCTAGGACCTCAGACTCCCACACACCCCCGAGGAGGTCATAGGCCTACGCCACTGAACCTACAAATACACCTACAAAATGGACATCTACATGCATGCATGCCGCGATGAAACGAGACGAACGAAGAGGTCTCAAGGGCGGTGGCACAGCACCCGACCCTTAAAACAGCGCTGCACGGTATGTGCGCACAATAATATTTGGCCAAGGGCATTTGAATTATCATGTATTTCTTTCAGAGAAAGGGCCCCCACCACTGCAGCAACAAGGGAACCCAACAATCATGGTAAACAGGTAAAAATAAGGTGCACCACCAATGACACGCAAGCATATACACACTTATACAGCCCTCAGGGGCTCACATCTAGTGGGACGTGGGTTAGCGACCACGGGACCCCAGCTGAGTCCGGCATTGCTTCCACTTACTTGTGCCGGGCTCCTCTCCGTCTTCTTTCCTGTCGACCTCTCTTGGTCAACTCTTGTTCTTTTCCGACCCCGACGGTATTAGGGTATCCTAGGCCTAGGGAGTCTTTCACTTTCCCGCCTTAGTTGGCCCTTGTCTCATCTTTTCTTTCTTTGGTGTAAATGTGTGTGTGCGTGACAGGAGGTGGAATCCTCCCCTAATCACAAGCTGAGTGGTCGTGGCGAGGTGATGAATGGCTACTGGGTGAGTAGTCACAAGCGACCCACCTCCAGATACCTGGCGACCTCTGGAGAACCTTAGCCTTACCCCGGGCAAGCGGGGCTCTGCCGGGGGTTGACTTTTAGTTCCCTAGCTACTCGTGGGACCAAACATAGCGTCCATTATTTCACAGGGTGGCTCCCTTACAAAGCCGTCTTTAAAATTTAAGAAGAGGAAGTTTATGCCTCTAGTTTTGCCGCTTGATGAAAAGGATTCAACGTTTTTCCCTCGGTACCTTATGGTAACAAGGACCGATGGACAAAATTTTACAAACGTTGATCCTTTTGATTTACATGATGCAATTGAGGGGAAATGGGGCGATGTAGACACAGTAAAAAAAGCTGCGAAACGGCGCACTCTTGATAAAAACTCAAGGAAAGAGACAGACAGATGGTCTTCTTGGGACGACAAGTTTCGGTGGTATTCCAGTCGAGGTAGTGAAGCACCAGTCCCTAAACCTGAAGAAAGGTTTAGTATTTCATAGGGACCTGGTGAACACTACCGACGAGCGTATCCTGGAAAGAACTGGAAAGCATGGCGTTGTCGAGGTGAGACGAATCAAACGTAAGATGAATGGTGTACTAGTTGACACCGGGGCGTTCATCTTATCGTTTGAGTCGGATAGCCTGCCCAAGAGGATCAAAGTGTCAATGTACACTCTCGATGTGCGACCGTATATTCCATCTCCATTGCGGTGTTTTCAGTGTCAGCGATTTGGACATACCTCATCTCGTTGCTCGGGAAAGCCTATCTGTCTTTCCTGTGGCAAGGCCACTCATGAGGGAGCGGAATGTACACCACCTCCCGCATGTCCAAATTGCAAGGGAGAGCACTCTCCTCGCTGGAAGGAATGTCCTGCCTTCCTAGAGGAGAAGAAAATTCAAGAAATAAAGACCTTAGACGAGCTCTCCTACACTGAAGCACGCAGAAAATATCGCTCCATGGCCTCTCCTATTTTCTCAGTATCATATGCTCAAAAGGTATCAAACGAATCTAGTAATCAAGCGGCAAACTTGACATCGGCAAGTTCTAAAAGAGTTACCACTGTTAAAGGGGCTACAAATAGCCCTATTATCACCCCTGTTAGCCAGAAGAAGGTTACGGAATCTTCTTCTGGCATCCAACAAAAGGCGCAGGTGCCTCCAACTAAACCGGCGCCATCGGAGAAGGCAACTCCTCCGATAAGGCCAGTGAAGAAGCAATCTCCGACTCGTTCGAGGAGGAAGTCTTCGCCGGCCACGGCTGGACCCACATCCAGCCAAACAAAACAGGGAACAGGAACGGCGGGTAAGATAGAGACTGTTCATCGCCGTCTCTCTTGCCCTCCTGCTGAAAAGGCAGCTCCAATACCTGCTGGCAATTCTGCTTCCACGACCACCGGAGGAGCAGTCCTAGCAAGTGCTGCATTGTTTGGCAGGACGGAGACGTCAGGGGGGAAGGGACCAACTACTTCCCCAAATAGACGTCAACGCCGGTTCAAGAAGAAAAATAGTCGGGACGTGCCGGGGACGGACTCCCAGTCATCGGACCGGGAGAAGGTCCCTCGTCACCGCTCTCGCTCTTCACCAAGGACGAGACCCGGAAAGTCCGGCGATAACCGTTCGCCAACCAAGAGAGCATTCGCTCCGTTTTCTTCGTCCTCCGAAGGAGATGTGGAGATTGAGGAATGCTCTCCTACCCTATCACCCACTCCTAAGGATAGGGATGGTTGGCAAACGGTTGAGCATAAGTAGACGACTACCTTCTACTTAAGTCCACACTATGGCACTATTACAATGGAACTGTAATAGCTATTTTCGACATCTCGCTGAAGTACGCCAATTGATTTCTCAGTTTACGGCAAACATTGTCTGTCTTCAGGAATCCAGGTTTCGTCCTGGACATGAGACAACAATGCGACACTTCAAACTCTTCTCTAAAGACCGGGTGGACGGAGCTGTGGCCGCCGGTGGCGTCTGCACTCTCGTCCACTCTAGTCTCTTTAGTGAAGAGGTGCCGTTGCGTACTCAGCTAGAAGCAGTTGCAGTTCCTACTTCGTTGCCAGTAATGGCAACAGTATGTATCGTGTACATCCCGCCTGATTCTCAACCGGATTACGGACAGCTGGAGGATCTAGTCTCTCAGCTCCCCCCTCCTTTTCTCCTTCTGGGAGATGTTAATGCCCACAACACCATCTGGGGCTCCGCTACCACTAGCGGTAAAGGGAGAGATTTTGAGAGGCTGATCAGGCGGCTGGACCTGTGTTTGTTGAACACAGGGGAACCTACGCACTTCTCTATTGCACACGGCACTTATTCAAGTGTCGATATTACATTGTGCAGTCGTGCGCTGGTTCCCCTGCTACAGTGGGGTGTACACGACGACCTTTGTAATAGTGACTATTTTCCAATTATCGTTACTCTTCCGAACCAGAGAGCCATCGAGTTACCAAGTCGATGGCTTCTCCGTCGGGCTGATTGGCCAACTTTCACGGCACGTGCGGTGTTTGCCGAAGATAGCTTTGAGAGTGTCGACGATCATACCATTCACATAACGAATGGTATTTTGGCTGCTGCTGAGGAAACAATACCTTCCTCATCCGGAAACTCACGCCGGAAGCTTGTCCCTTGGTGGACAGCTGAGATTGCAGCAGCCATTAAAGATCGTCGACGTGCTTTCAAATGCTGTCGGAGGCAAAACACCATGGCCAACCTTATCACCTTCAGAAGGATGCGTGCCAGAGCCCGATATCTGATTCGGGAGAGTAAGAAAACGACGTGGGAAAAGTATGTGTCGTCCATGACGGTGCATACTCCATCATCTCAAGTGTGGACTAAGCTTCGCCGGATCTCCGGACTCCCGACATCACTGTCGATACCCGGAGTGTCCATCAATGGAGACATCATCACGGACCATCTCGCCATTGCCAACAGCATTGGCTCGCACTTCTCCGATGTTTCCTGCTCCGGGAGTTACGATCCTACATTTCTGACTCTGAAGCGGGAGGCAGAGACTCACCCCTTGTCCTTTGCCACTGCTGCTTCGGAGTCCTATAATGTACCATTCTCTGAATGGGAACTGCGCAGTGCGCTTGCACTGTGCAGGGATACGGCTCCTGGACCGGATAACATACATAATCAAATGTTAAAGCATCTGTGCGAATCCAGTATAAAACAACTGTTGATCCTCTTTAATCGTATATGGATTGAAGGGGAATTTCCATCTCAATGGCGAGAGGGGATCGTGATACCGATTCCTAAGGCTGGAAAGGATCCCAAGTTTGTAAGCAGCTATAGGGCCATTTGTTTGACAAATGGCCTTTGTAAGCTGCTCGAAAAGATGGTGAACCGTCGACTGGTGTGGTTCTTGGAGGATAAAGGTCTCCTGTCTGAGTACCAATGTGGATTTCGCTCTCATAGGTCCACCACTGACCATCTGGTGCGACTTGAGAGCGCCATACAGGAGGCTTTTTTCCGAAAGCAGCACCTAGTCACGGTTTTCTTTGACCTCGAGAAAGCCTACGACACCACATGGCGCTACGGGATCCTTTCCACCCTTCACAAGTGGGGACTCCGTGGTAACTTACCGACTTTCATTGCGAATTTCATGTCCGTCCGACTCTTCCGTGTAAGGGTCGGTAGGACATTATCGCAATACTATACCCAAGAAAATGGAGTTCCTCAGGGTTCAGTGCTGAGTGTCACCTTGTTCGCGATTGCCATTAATGGCATTGTTGCCGCAGCCGGGTCCGCGGTAGTTCCATCGCTGTATGTAGACGATTTAGCTCTGCATTACAGCTCTGGAAGTATGGCAGTCGTGGAGCGGCAATTGCAGCTAGCTATCAACCGGGTCGACACGTGGGCTCACGACCGGGGTTTTCGTTTTTCAGCAGCGAAAACCTCCGTCGTCCATTTTTGTCGGCTCCGGAGGCTACATTTACACCCTGAACTACATCTCAGGGATGCTGCGTTGCCGTTGGTTGACACTTATCGCTTCCTGGGGCTCCATTTTGACAGCAAGTTAACGTGGCAGCACCATATACGGCAATTGAAAATGACATGTCTCAGGAAACTGAACATGCTCAGGTTTCTTAGTGGCACTACGTGGGGGGCTGACCGTGCGGTGCTGCTACGGTTCTACCAAGCCCTCGTCCTGTCCCGGCTAGACTATGGTTCTGCGGCATACGGTTCAGCAAGGCCGGCAACCTTGAAAATGCTGGACAGTATCCACCATAGTGGCGTTAGGCTGGCTACCGGTGCCTTCCGGACCAGCCCGATACCCAGCCTACTCGCCGAATCGGGTGTTCCACCTTTAAATTATAGACGCCAACATATGCTTTTAGCATATGCTGCCAATGTGCGTCAAATGCCGCATCACCCGACCTATCAAGCTCTCTTCGGTACCCAAAACCACCAGGGTTACGCCAACCGGCCTCGTGCCACTCGGCCGGTTGGTATTAGACTTGATTGCTCGTGTACTGAAATAGGAGTGGCTGTAGGTCCCTGTATGATCCGGACATCTAGCGAGGTGCCTCCGTGGCAAGTCCCGCGTCCGGAAATTCGGTTAGATCTGCACCGAGGTCCTAAGGTGAACACGGATGCCTCCGTTTACCGGAGGCAGTTCCACAGCATAGTTCACCAATTTCCGGACGCTGGCATTCTATACACGGATGGTTCGAAGGTGGACGAGAAAGTGGGTTGTGCTTACGTTATTGATTGTGCAAATACCAAGATCTCTTTGCCTGAGGCCTGTAGTGTGTTTACTGCGGAGCTCGTTGCCATCTATGAAGCTCTGCAGTTTGCACTACAGGATGCACGAATCCACTTTCTCGTGTGTACCGACTCTTTGAGTTCGTTGCAGTCAATTGCTACATGTTTCCCGCAACACCCCCTAGTGCAGCGAATCCACGACCTACTAGCCGGGCTGTGCCACGCTGACACTCGAATCACCTTTCTGTGGCTTCCAAGCCACATGGGAATTGTGGGAAATGAGTTAGCAGATCAAGCTGCAAAAGAGGCGGTATCACTACCACCTCGACCAATGGAGGTACCCGCTAGAGATATTCGCTCTCAGTTACGCCTACAAGTTCTGGCTTTTTTGGAGAGTCAGTGGCTAGCTGACCCACTGCCCAGTAAACTGAGAGCGATCAAGGGAACAACTCGCGTGTGGCGGAGCTCCTTCCGGGCCCGGAGAGAGTCCGTCATTTTGTGTAGGCTAAGGATAGGTCATACAAGATCCACCCACTCGTACCTAATGTGAAGGGAAGACCCCCCACTTTGTACCTGTGGAGCCGTATTCACCGTGGCCCACATTTTTACCGAGTGTGTGGATCTTGCTGACTTACGAAGAAACCTTGGTTTGCAGACGACACTCAAACTTATATTAGCCGATGACGCGGTGGCTGCTGATCGCGTTATCCGCTTTATAAGTGAGAGTGGGTTAAGGCCAGCAATCTAAATTTTCCAGTGAACATTGACTCAACGACTTGTTCGTTTTTGAATGATAATGTTTTGTTTTTTCCGTAATTTTTGTTTATTTTTATAATTTTTATTTTTTATTTAATTGTTTGTTTTTGTTTTATTAATTTTTGGTCTTTTTAAATTTAGATGTCCACCTCAAAATTTTAAATTCAATTCAAAATTTGTATTCTTTAATCTGTGTTAAGAGGGGCAGATGACCTCGTAGTTCCGCCCCTTAAAACAACAATAACTAACTAACACACTCATACAGTACACTGAGGAGACACGACAAATATACAAGAAAAACAAAATAGCTGTAAGTAGGACAAGTTCCTAGCCGGCATAAGCTAGCATAGACATGACGCGCCAAAGAGAATTGGTATGGCCATAAGCAAAAGACGATTGAATAATATATGTGCATTTCATTGTTGTCTGAAACTTGCAGCTAATCAACATGCGTTTCATTACAGAGCAGCGGACGAGAGGCACTCCGAATTTAACATGTACAATCTCCATTTTTTTTACAGATGGCCAATGGCATATACATAGACTTTGTAAATATATTTCTCAACACCAAAATGCACTACACTACTCTATTCTTCTCTCACACACAAATACACTGCTCTTCGCTTTCAGTCGCACCAATACGGTGACGACGACGGCGCCAACAGCGAACAGGGTTCGTGGGACACTGTACGCCGCTGACGCAAATACGAGGACGCTTGAATGATGAGCGACATGCGATGGCCAGGGACGGTACAATTTTGTAAGTGCCGAGCCTTGCCATCAGGGTGAATTTTTCCCGCCCACGAAGGGAAATTCACTAGGGACAAATACATTAGTGGACCAGCCACTAAACCACGGTAGGAGGAGCGGCTGATTAGAGGCAAGAGGTAAAAATGGCCAGAATAATGAAAAACGGTACCACGCTCATGAGCAACAGGACCTAGGAGTATTATTAAGTATAGTTAAGGCACTATATATGTAAACATTGTAAACAAAATTGTAAATTGTAGAGAGGACGGTGGGAACACACACCATCTAACACTGTTACGCTATAAATATTGTACACACTCATTTTTCTTTCCTTTCCTTTCCTTCTATTCATAACAGATTGTAAAGGTGGCCTATTTTATCCCAACACAATAAAAACTTTCTATGCATGTCCCCTAAATTTACACCCAGGCCACCTGTTTTTCTTTCTCTTTCACCTTCCATCATTATACACTTATAACCTGTACACACCGGATGCACGTAGAGAGCACTTTTTTTTCTCATCCAATCAATGTTTTTTTTTCCTGTCTACGTGGATACCGAAACTTAACCATAGATTTGTCTCTTTATGTCAAACACCCATGTTTTTATAATATACCTACAGGAAGCACTTTTTCCAGCCAGCACACGGACGGCACAACCACCCGCCGAACCATGGTTTTTTCCCTTCCTGTATAGAAAGCAAATTAAGTATGTTACTTGTGTATTGTTTAATATTAAGCTGAATAACAAACTAAGTTCCACACCCAAAACCAACCCCTTTATGAGCACACTCTACCCACACATCGCCAAACAGACAGGACTACCCAACCACAGGTACAACACAGCATCACGGAAGAAGAGGAGGACCAGAAGGACGAAGAAGAAGAAGAAGAAGATGCTAGAGAGAGAAACCACCCCTAACTCTCATTCCAGCTCGCGAGGCCTCGAGCTAAGCATAGACGAGGTGTTGTTGAGCCCCCAGGGTCGACCCGACCCTAGGACCTCAGACTCCCACACACCCCCGAGGAGGTCATAGGCCTACGCCACTGAACCTACAAATACACCTACAAAATGGACATCTACATCTACAAATACACCTTCAAATATTCTGCAAGACTACCACATCGACCACATTACTAAACACCCTCTTCTACCCTAAAAACCACCCCAACTGGAAACACTATAATTCCAGAACATATCTCCACACAGCAAGCGGCGACCACCTAGCCTAGGAGGTTAGCCAATAGCTTGCAAAACTCACATAACATTTACACTAAGAACTATCTGGGGCAGCTACACTGATGCAATGCTGACTAAGCAGCGCCGAAACCTATAAGAACGGAACCCGGATTGGAGCTATTGTCTATTGCCGCCGTCGGCCCTGCTGGTCTGTTTCCCGTTCCGAAGTCATCACCAAAGGAAAGAGTGTGCCCAGCTATCCTTTAACACAGTTGTATTCCCTTCACTCCACACCTACACTACAATGTATTTTATACCAACCTGCTCATACGATCCCACACTAAAAGGGACGTTACATCTCACCAATTACTGATCCATTACCCACTCGATCAGTAAGCTACACTCTTGTTATCATTTATACTTGTTGTCACATCCGCACTCCCCACCTGACATTCCTAATTGCCCGTGACCGTCAAACCAGAGAAGTGCAAGATAAGGTTTTCCATTGTGTTTGTATTAGAATACTCGAGCGGTCAGGCAGTTCAGCCGACTCAGCAGGTAGGCTCCCAGCATACTTGCAGCTGTTTATTCAGCGCTGCCATTGAGCCTATCTTGATCGCGCATCCCTTAAGGACCGATCACACCCCCGTAGAGCTACAGCCCCAATTCCCCACATCCTTTAACAAACACCTACAATCGCGGTTTCCCCATTTACGTGGAAACTCGCACCTTTTGGAAACTACCCCTAAATTGGACATTAACACAGCTTGTTCGTCTCATCCCTCCAACCCCGAGACAGAACACTACCCAAGTCACCAGAATACTGTCCGTTATGCCTCTTCCATGAGACAGCCCATCTTGGTCTTTCAGAGACCTCATTACCACCTGCTCAACCGTATGATCAGTGAATACACCAGACCAAAACTTGTCAGACCTTCCGATGAAAAATCATCTGTTTCGTACATTTTGGTCGAGGAGGTATAACAACTTTCTATGAAACAGCTGATTTTATTTTTACGATATCAGAGTTCAATAGGAGTATCTATTTTGAAGATATATGGTCTTGGAAAGTCGCAAAATATAATTTTGCACCTAAATGAGAAATTTTCCCAGTTTTTTACTTTTGATTTCGACTATACCACTGAACCAAATTTCAAGTTTTAGATGTTCATTAAAGGCAGAATTTAACCCTCTTTATTATTGAACTGATTGATATGTTCCGTCTGACGTAACGTTCTCGAACTACAAGCAAAAAACTGAGCAAAGAGGAAACATTTCAAGGTTATTTGGGTCTCAAATATTATGCACACCTCTTGGGATGGTGCAAACTCGGATTACACGCATTTGGGACCTAACGAAGGTATTAAAACGATATCCAGCTTTCTGGAAATTAATTCCTTAAAACGCTTTTTTTAATCTAATTTGATGGCCTAATGTTAACTTTTGGGCTTTTATCATTTTATTAGTTCTTTCTTGCCATGCAGGTTTCTCATTCAAGTTGTAATTTATAATTTACTGTAAGTATTTAAATTGCTTCACTATTTTAACGTTCTTGTTATTTACTGTTATGTGATTGATTACAAGCGGATTTTCTACCATTATCCCTGTCTTTTAAAATTATATCTGAAGTCCAATTTTTGTAGGCTTATTATTTGATTTCTGGCTTCTTGCATATTATTAGCCAGTAATGCTAAGTCATCTGCGAATCCCAAGCAATTTAAGTCTATTTGATCTTTCTTGTTTCCAATTCTTATGTTCCTAGGATTTTCCCTCTACCGTTCCCTCATCACATATTCCAAAGCACTTGAAAAGTAAAGGCGAGGCGATAAACCATCTCCTTGTCTTAATCCTGTTTTAATCGTAATCGGCTCAGATATTTCTCCTCTGAATTTTACTTTAGAATTGGTGTTTGTTAGAGTTAGTTTTATAATTCTTATTAATTTGGAATGAAGTCCGAAATTCCTTAGTATTTTCAGCAATGACGATCTACGTATAAAATCATAAGCTTTTTTGAAGTCTACGAAGGTTATGGGGTGCTGTTTTTGTCTACGTTTTTAGTAGTCCATTACTAATTTTAAGGTGATTATCTGTTCAGGGCAGCTTTGCCATGGCCGAAATCCATCTTGGCATTCTCCTATTTCCAGTTCTAATTGATCTTTACAAGGAATATATAGAAATCGTGACATGACTTTATACGTGATATCCAAAGGGGAAATTCCTTGATATTTTATATATATTTTTTTTTAAATTGTGCGCACAGATATTTAAGTATTTAAACTTTGAACGTTGGGTTCAAAACACACTATGATAGACAGTTTTTGTATTAAAATAAATTATAAAAGGTAGGAGTTTGCCGTGGCCAATAGCAGCTAGACCACATAGAAGTATGTACAATAAGAGAGGATGGCAATATTTTGCCTTGGCTAGCATGCACAAGAGTTAGGTCACATAAATGTATGTTTAAATAAGATAGGTTGGCTGAAGTCGGCCGTGGCTTGTGAACAAAGTTAGGCCATAAATAAGGAAGATTGATAAACTGATTGTTTAAACAAAGTAGTTTACAATGAGTTTTGATTTAATGAATAATAAATGATACGTTTCAATTTCAACTACGATACGGTAATGCAATAATATATGAAAACCTGCCATCTATCGACAAATGCGAGAATCTGTTCTTGACAGTTTCATGCTCAGGCTTAAACAGTTCGACAACGAAAATGTACCTCACCATCAATTTATGTTTAGTGGAATATCTGAACGCAGTTGGGTCTCAATAATGGATCGTTTATAAGCTAAAACCGCATCTACTTTTTTAAGACGCCATGGAGGGAAAACGTACTTTCCAGGAGATGAGGTGATCTTTGGTTTTCTTTCTAAATTTATATCATGCCTGTGTTAAAATTACCCACATTGTGTCGTGCACGTGTTTCGAATTTTGTCCAATGGCAAAATGCCAATTGTAATTATTCTTAAATAACTTTTTATTGATTTCTCACTTCGTTTGATCAACATACGTACCGTATTTCTGTTGATGCCTACAATCTACAAGAACGTCTCAATAGTAGCCACCTAAGTCATGGTGATTTGCATAGTATTTTAATTTATGTTTATTAATATGTGGTGAAAACTTGTTCTTTGTATATCCTCCCATTTTCAGTGGTAACGTTCCTGTACGTGAAGATGCTATGTTCATCTAGGTTAATTTAAATAATCTGTCATGACGTCTTGTTAAGTAGATCCCGAGGTGTACAGAGCTCCTCGGTTATTTGGGAAAATCCTGATTTTTAAGTTTAAAGGTGGAGATCCCCAATTAGTGAAGTTGGGCCTGTGTCTAGTAGTTTTGTTTGTGTTACGGGGCCTGCGTTTCCAATATATATATATATATTGTGCCCTTTTAGCAAGAAATATGCCAATCACAGTATACCAGCGTAGCTCAATTCGGAATTTTCGGGGCAGCGGTAAGTTCCCCCACTCTGTGACTCACATATTTTGGATTAATTAGAGGATACACTTTCAAAAATAACAACAAAATCAACTCCTATTTTAACACATTTAATTAATAAAATTTATGGCGCTACAAACACTTTAACAATTTAATTACTGACCCATAATCATCTACTTGTTCCAAATGAACAAGGAATCACAATATAATAAAACAAATATTGTATTAAAACATATGGTTTCCACATAAACCAACAATTCCTACTTATTTTTACTTCCATAAAGCCTCAGCTGTAAGTTTCATATAACTCCGGGCTTTTTTTTGGCTCAATGCTTTCTATAATAATGGTGTCACTCTTTGTACACCTCAAATACTACTTTTTATATTTCTTAATCTTCAAAACAAATGTATAATTACATTTAAAATTATATGTTAATTATCTAACTCAATATTTTGGGCATGTTCACACATTTTCAGCTGTTATCATCTCTCTCTAGTTTCACAAATACATTAAGGTAATCAGGAAATTACTTGTGTACTCCAGAGTATGAAGATACTTGACACAGTCAAAAAACTATAGTTACTCCCGAAACCTAGTTGCCTTCAATTAACTCGTGGAATCCTACTTCCGTACAACATTACAATAGGGATTGTTATTTATCTCATATGTCTTATAAGACCATTATCACATAAGAAAACTACGATCTGAACAGGCAAGCGGAAATATCAATCTACAAGGACCTCGGTTCAACACCCGGGTCGTTAACAACTTTAAACACTCCTGGTGTATTCATTACTCCTTACACGACGGCCTCCAGACACCCCTCCTACTCCGAGGGTCTGGCCGTGAAACATGATAGTTATTTATGACTATGCGGGCTCCTTCCCGTCTGGCCCGAGCTAGAGCTCTCTTTAAATGCTTTCACAAAACACAAACTTTCCATTCTCAGTTCTTTGTGGAGACCTGGCCTTTTATTCTTCGTGTCCCATCAACAATATTATTGGGCTTAAAAACCACATTCGTAATCTTGGCGTTTATTAATTATGAAAGGTCCTCATTGATTGTGGAAGAGCAATTAACGACGAATAATAAAGGGGCTTTCAAAATAAGAGGATTCTGAGTTCGAATCTCTTCACATGCCTCGGGAACCTTTCCCTTATAGAGGACTATACAAAAATGCGATTTAGGGTCAGCCAATAGCTAATAGACCTACGCTCAATACCATACATTTGCTCCCTTTCAATACATACACAATGCCTCGTGATACTACGTCACAAATAGAGGACTTATACCAAATCTCAATTCGCTACAATCAACTGCCTCTCATAAGTAATTTACCAAGTACATTAACTTTTACGCGTTCCTAGCGTGACATTTTACTTTAATTGCGCTCCTTTTGCGCTATACATTTTAAGCCTAGCGTCATCCAAAGAACTGATAATATCATATTAACCATTGATACACATTTCAATTTTTATATTATTCTTTCCTTTTGCAATAACTTTCTCTCTTTCAAGAACCTGCATTTAAACATCACGTCTATACTTTTTATTAAGGCTCTAACGCTCTTTTATTCACATCAATTAATTTGATCTTTATTTAATATTTCCTTACTTGGTTATTCTTATTATTATTTCATCTCGTTATTCTTTACACAAGCTCAAAAGCTATTTCTTTTATATCTCAAATTTACTTTATTTAAATCTCTTTCATAATAATTACTAATATTTCGCTTGCTCTTATGACATTTGTCAAATACATAAACATTTTATTCACATATTTCCTCTACGGGATTTATTCTTTACATAATTATTTATAATTTCTCAAATTTCTATTTTTGTTCAGACCGCGTTCTTGTTTATTTAGTATTTATTTATTAAAACACATCCCTTTTACTCAAAAACTCCGGTGGATTTGTACACAGTCATTCCCTGACACCAAAATAGAATGAAATTCATTACTCACATGTGTTTTAAGGTCGTCCCATGACCTTTATTCTTGTGCGATGTTTCATTTTGGCCCACTTTGAAATTTTACTCCATATTATATAAATTCATCTTATGTACGAACACTTCTTGACACATATTTAATACACTTAACATTGACGACATTTTTATACACTGGTGTGTCCCTTTAGAACACACAATAAACACTAAAAAATATTAATTTAACACACAATCTTGATCAATTTACACTTCACAATTCTTGATCACTAGGCCGTATTTCTTAGCCTATCACACGTGACCTCTTAATTTCCCGTTTCCAAGGGTGAAATTTATTCAATGTCGGCTTCCTATCCTGCAGAATACGAAAGTCTCGAAACATCTACTTTTCCCTGGAATTCTAACTCTTCGAATCCTATTCTGGATGACCGGCTATTTCTCTAGCTTGAACGGCTTCCCTTGTAGATCTGGTTTATCGATCCTAATGAAAGTCTGTTCGGATCGAGGTCTCCTCGATAACCTATCGATGACCTATGGATTTATTTTATAGCAGCTAGTACTTCTCGAGTCTAGTGCTTTAGAATAGTTCGTCTGCTTTCTGGAGAATTGTCTATAGTCTCCGTTCTTCTTTATTTGATCGGTTCTAACACTCCTACGTTTCTGAAATACGTTCCGAACCTTACTCTGTTCTTCCCTTTTTGGGTTCTTTAATTTAGATAACTGTTTATCTTTCTGTTACGGTACTTCCGTACGTTATGATATATTCGTTCGTCTATTTAAAGACCTATCGCCTTAAGTCCAACGTTCGCAGCCTGCTCTGACTATATCTTACGAACTTTTCACTGTAACTTATGTACTGTCGGACCTAAATCCTGTAACTAGGATTTTCCTAACTTTTCAACACGGCGATACTTTAATTTTTCTTCTTTACCACTCCTTATGGAGGCCAGCAAGTTGTTAATACTGCGACGCCTATGGCTATCGGATATTAATTCTGCGGTGTAATACAGCGTTTCTCCCTTCAAGGAGTACTAGTAACTGTCTTCGATGTGACGCAGAGTGACGCCCCACACGGCTGTCTGAATACTGATGCGTAGCAACGCCCCCCTTGGGCTATTTGGACCTGCTTGTACTGATGCGTAGTAACACCCCTCACGGGTTGTCAGAATAACTGCATGATTGGCTTGGTGAGGCCAGGAGTTTTATACCTTTTCGCTACAAAAAGATAAGACTCTAGCCCTTTCTGTGGCCAACTTCTAAAATACTGGTTGCACAATTATAAAAATTATACCTTCCGAAAGCTCGTCTTCTCAATGTTAAATAATCTCATTGCACATAAGAATCGATCGTGCAATTCGGAGATATTAATTAATTTCTCGTCCTCAATTGTGTGGGTGTTGCTGTTCTTTTGTACTCTCCCCTCTACACCAGCCTTGGTAATTCCCCGATGACGTCTACTTGCGTTTGCAGTTTTCTCCTGTGCAATATTTAAAGGGTTTTTCTTCACTAAAAAATCTCTCATTCGAAATGATTCACCGTACTGTACTTGTTTACTCATTTTTATACTCGTAAACGGGTTAAATTTAATTATTCCTCTTCTGGCGCATAAGCGGTGTTGTCGTTTTCCAGCAAGCTCAGCTCGATTTCCGAATCAGGCTTCCTTGTCTAACAGTGGGAAATTTCCACTCGGTTATTAATACTCATGACTAGCTCCCTTCTGAATGTCAAGAGGGGTGATCTCATCTCTCGAACACCTGGTTCTCGCTTCTTGCACCATATTAGGCTAGCATCCTAGCTTGATCTTTCTCTAAGTTACATTAGAAACTGTACGTTTCTTTCATTTCTTCCCCAAATACATGGATTCGACCTCCATGGACCCTATGGCACATGGGTTCAATATATATATATATATATACGTAAAGGGAGATCGTGTCGTCGTGAATTAATGGGGTTATGCGTTCTCGGCGATTGTGTTTGTGTGCTTATTAGGAGGACGTATTGGTATTACTTTATTATTCCTACGTGTTTTGTGTGAGCCATGTATTTGAATTCCAAGGAAGATCCGTGCTTCTCATGTTATGTTAATTTGCGTTGGATAGGCCATGTCGTTATGATCGAGTGAGCTAAGTTGTTTGATTTGTTGTGATATGTTGGGTCATCGCTACTGGGGTTAGGTTGATAGTATTTTGTGTTAAGGGTAATTTTAAAGAGTATGTATCCTCCTTGGCATTCTCTTGAAGGCTTAAGTGTTTCTTTATTTTTGCGGGAGAGTAATATTTATTTGTAATGGGTTCCGACTGGAGAGCGAGGATGTAGTTGTTTATTCTTCTTATTTTGTGTTTGTTTTCCAGTCGAGAACCGTTACTTGATTCCTCTGCGTTATTAAATGAGATATATATCGATCCAGTCTTTCATGTGGCGATTAGCTGTGTTGATTTCAAGTATTCCGGAGACTGATTTCGATACGCATTTCACTTTCAATGTTAGATGGTTGCACCATGTGCATTCATCCGTAAACAAGATTTACTTTATGAATTATTGAAATTCTTTTATTTGGTGATACGTTTCTTGATTAATTTTATACCTTAATTCTTTATCCTTGTAGTCTGGTAATTTGTGGTGAACTGGTCAATGTTTCGTTTTAAGGGGTTGGTATGTCACGTCTGTTTATGTTTGTGTGTGTGACGTTCAGGGGCGCACCCAGGGGGGGGGGGCTTTGGGGGCTTAAGCTCCCCCACCAAAACCTGGGAACACTTTAAAAACATTGATGATATCTTTCTAGAAAATTGATTGCATAACTGGAATGATAGGGAATCTTCTTCAGGAGCTCTAATACTACTAAACTCCTTAAGTCAAGGTGAATTTATAATTGATCTCATGGCATCAGAAAAACTGCTTGTTTATACAATAAACCTAAGCAAAAAGCTTCAGGGAACTGATTTAGATTTATCGTCCACAATTACACACGCTGAAACTGTGATTGAAAGCATAAAATCTCTAAGAAAAAATGCAGATCAAGAATTTCACTCGTTTTTTGAAGAAGCTACCAAAATTCCTAATAACTGCGGTTCAATAATTTCGATGCCTCGAACAGTTGGAAGACAACTTACAGAAGCAACATACCAGCAGAAACTCCAGAATTATACTAGAAAAGATCTGTTTTCATCCCTTGGATTGACTCTTTCATTAATTAATTGGAATCTCGATTCATCAAGCATAAAGACTTATTAAAGAGTTTTGAGTGCTTGCTGCTTCAGCCAATGCATCACATACACATAAAGAAACCTTCCAAGAAAAAATGCAACTTGATTTCTTACAGCTGTATATTTTTTATAAGAATGGCATAATTGAAAGTGGAGGAAACAACAAAGGCCTGCTTTTGGCTGAGTTTGAACTGTGGTACAAGAGCTTGAAGACCCACGCTAATATCCCTAAAAACGCAATCGATGTGTTGAATCTATGTGACAAGGACTTGTTTCCTAATATCCACACATTGTTGAGAATTTTGTGTACGGTATCATCCCTGTGACTACGAGCTCTGCTGAGGTGTCATTTTCTACACTACGTCGGCTGAAATTATATCTTAGGAATACCATGGGTGCAGACAGGCTGACTGGACTAGCAGCACTGAATATTCACCGGGAAATTGAAGTCACCAGTACAAAGGTAGTTTCCGTTTTGAAACAAGAAGTTCCGTGACGAACTAAGGAGCCTACTTTTCATGCCAATGATTATTCTACAGTATATGAACCTATCTAGAATAATGACGAAATTAAGTTGGTAATATCGAAATGTCTAATTAGTTCTAAATATTCCTGGTATAATGTAGCCTAATAGAGCACTACAGTTGGCAGCCCTGGTGACTGAATATATTGTTAGTTCCATATCTTAAGGTACAGAATACAAAATTTGGTTGAAGTCCAATGGACGTTACATGCACTTAGACATTGGATCTATCAGCACGCGTAAAAGCATGTTGGCAACAATGTCATGCGTGTGCTGGTTAGAAATAAACGGAAATATTATGATATCTTGTTGGGCCAATTTTGGATGAAATCCATTTGTTAGTATAGAAGTTACATGTTTTTTTAAATTGGACCTATCAGCAAGCATAGAATCATGTTGGCAGCACTGACTTATATTAATTACTCCAAATTAATCCAGAGTGTCAGGTGCTACACGTGTGCAAAGTATAGAGCTGTTGGTTTGCATACTTTCTGATATATTGATATTAGGGTAAAAAATTTAGACAGCATTTATTAACAGTTGGCAGCCCTGATTGCTCTTAAGAATACTTATAGTCATTCTGTTATGTTACACATAGCACATACGAAATTTGGTTGAAATCCAACTGATAGTATAGAAGTTATATGTATTTAAATATTGGTCCTATCAGCAGGCTTACAATTATGTTGGTAGAACTGAAGTATATAAGTTACTCCAAATTAATCTAAAATGTCAGGTACTATACGTGTACATAGTATAAAGCTGTCGGCTTGCATACTTTCAGATATATTGGTATTTGGATGAAGAAAATAGAGAGAGCAATTATCAACAGTTGGCAGCCTTGGTGGCTCTTAAGAATACACTCAGTCATATTTGTTTATGTACACATATTGTATTCAAAATTTGGTTGAAATCCAATTAATAGTGTAGAAGTTATATGCATTTAAAATTGGACCTATCAGAAGACTTACATTTTTTTGGCAACACTGTCATATATGGCCTCCTGGAAATTAAACTGAAATAGTATTATCTACACGTGTGCCAATTTTGGAATAGCTCCAATGCATACCTTCCATATCCAACATGGAGCTCAAATTTCTAGTGCGTTTTTTCAGCAGTTGGTTGCACTGACATCAATTTCAAGTATGGACTTGAGATATTCCGGTATACATCTTTACTCATACTAAATTTAGTTTCGATTGTTGCAGCCATTTAGGAGTTGATAGGGGGGGGGGGACACACAGCCAGACAGACAGACACACATTTTCCCGTATCGATCTCATAAGTTTACTTTTTCCTCATTTTTGCAAAATGTGAAAAGTAGGCCAAAAATCTGCTAGGCGGCTGGATTTTTTTCTGTGAAATTTGAGTTTCCACTTTATTGAAACAACGTTAATGTTAATTCATTAATACATGATTTGTATCAACTATTTGTTTAAACTTGCATTCAGCCTGTGTAATTAAGTTCAACTTGATATCAGTGGCGTATGCTAGACCAAAAGTATGGGTGTGCTGTTAAAAAATATACAGTTGATCTATGGCCTCACAGAAATCTTACAAGTGACATATCGGGTCTTCTTCCCCCCTTCGGCATTTCCCAATTAATTGGGGTCGCCGGAGCCAACCAGGCTCATTTTGGTTTTGGCCGGGGATTTAAGGCCGGATGCCCTTCCTGACACCACGTGATTTTCCAGGTGAAAATTCCACCCCGCTGTCACCGGGATTCGAACCCCGGCCGTCCGGGTGAAAGGCGAGAAACTAAGCCACTGCGCCATCACGCTCCCCAAGTGACATATCGGGTACATTTCATAAATTTAGTAATTAAAACCACGTAGGCCTACGTCTTTCATTTAAACATCAACTGTATTCTTCTCTCTTGAGAAGAGAACTTCTCAATCACAGCATTATAAAATGAGTCTTTGTCCTTCATCGTGTGTACTAACTCCTTTTCGATTGATAACTAACTTAAGTTACTCAGTCTTTCTTGTGTTTGAGTGCTTCGTAGGTAAGTCTTGATTCTTCTTAATGCAGAAAACGAACGTTCCACAGAGCTTGTAGTACAAGGAATGGTTGGTATTAATTTAGCAACCTATGAACTTCAACAAATCCAGAAGCGAGGTTATTTCATGCATAAAACTAACAGTGGCAAAGTCGTGATGTAAAACTCCACCTGGTTGGTGCTACTTTGAGTAATTTCTTTCGCACAAATTCTTGCAACGCATGTGTCCTTTTAGATGATTTAGAAAAGAAAGCAGGGAGTCCAGTCAATGTTTGGAAATATATTCCTGCATTCTTTAATCACCGATACACTCTGCTGGAGAACAAGGTATAGAACATGGGCAAAACAGCGGGTGAATATTGCGTTTGGATAGGCCGGTAAGACTTTAGATTGTAAGCCATTCACATGACCGCTCATTACAGAAGCCCCATCGTACGTCTCACCCACTAGTTTAATGGAAATTCTAAATTCACTTACTACTTGTCCTACATTAGCAAATAAACCGTTTGCTATTCTATCAGCACTAACATCTACGAAGCCCAAGAATCTTTCATAGACAGTGCTGCCCTTTACATAGCGGAGAACTGTAGATAGTTGAGATTTATTCTCAATATCTGACGTTTCATCCAGCATTATAGCTACAAATGAAACGGAGTTAATTTCATTTTTTATTTCTTATTTTACTATGTCAGAAATAGCTCTTATGATATCATTTTGAATCATGGGAGAAGTTCCTCGAAATACTGTGGAGAATTTAGATTGTTTTTAAAGATTCAAAAATTCTAAAAAATTGCCTTTGTTGAAAGAGCCATCTGATTCGTCAGTCCCCGTAGAGGGAGATCCTGGTTAGCTAGGAGGCAAATAGCATCAATAATTCGTATTAATATGGCTGTATTTTTCTTTACCTCTTCGTTATGTTTACTGGTATCAATTCTACGTTGATCATCAAGTAAAGTATTAATTCGCTGTCAGCCGAAAAGTCTTGATTTCAGAAAATATTGGACATGGGTTTGAGAATGTCAATGTTTCTGTTGTGCACTAGACAAGTGATTTAAGTCAGCAAACCCATGCTTACTCCAAACATCATTTTTGATAGAAAACAATAAGCATGTCCAACAAAATAATCTGTTAGAAGTTTCACAACCCGCTAACCAGTCTACATTTTCATACTGTGAAATAGAAAAATGTCTAATGTATTGTTCACTTGTTGTTTTATATTGTTGCACTAAATTCGGAAGTGGCGGAGTAGGCCTACCCTTACTCACAATATCCAATTTCTCTTCTAATGTACGAAGAGGGAATGGTTTTTGCAAGAGATCTACAAGAGTATACATTTCCAAGCACAGGTGTCAACTCGGAAGATTCACACTAGGCCTATCTTGCACTGAAACACAACTAAAAACTCCAATCAAACCTAAACACAGCACCGTACTTATGTTATACGAGCAAGAGCTGAGCTGCTGGCTTGCCGCACGACCTGGCCGCTTGTGAATCTCGAGTTCCCCCTCCCCACCAGTTGCGCGCGCAGGCAAGAACAGCGGTATTTTGAAACAAAGCTGTCCGGAAGCAGGGACAGCACAGCCGAGCATCAGAGCCATGCAGAACACAGGCCGGGAGCTGGTGACCGCAGCAGCCAATTTACTAACTTCCTCGTCATTCTGGCGATTATGTACTCTTTCAGCCAGCAGACATTTGAGATTTAAATGGTAATAAATTGAATATATTCTTGAATCATATGCAGTTAACTTCTAATGAGGAAGAGTGAAAAAAAAGAACAAAACACAAATTTATAGGGTGTCCAGTGGACACCTTGAACACCCGCAATATACGCCTCTGCTTGGTATTCTAGAAATGTTTTTTATTATAATGTTATTTATTAAGGAAAATTAAAATAACTTATATATTTTCACGTACAGTACATAAAATATTTGTTACAATCCATAACACTAAGGTATACAATTACATCTCTTAATTTTTAAAATGTAATTTTTAGTTCCAATTAAATTTACATATACAAAATCAAAATGTTATTATTAATTTCCTAAAACCTATACTATTTCTTGGTATAAACAACTCAAAACTTAGTAAATGATTGCAGATAATTGATGTTACGCATCAATCTGGCGATCCTGGTAGCTGGATATACTCGTAGTTATGATAATAATGAGCAGAGCAATCCAGTCGTTATCACTCTGATCGTGATCAAAAGTTAATTCTTGATAAAAATCATGCAGGTCCTTTTTATTACTTGTATAACCTTAGCTCAATGGTACTGTAACTAAAATTTGTATAAAACCAATGCACATTTTATCTAAATAATGTCCAGTCCAATAGCATATTTTTATTGGTTTTAACAGAGCATTCTACAGTATGTTTGATCTTTTAGAATACCTTTTTATGCATATGATCTCAAATATACCGTACATATTTACATACAAGACTAATAATGGACACATTCTCTTTCCATAGCTGAAATAATGTTAATGAGGAAAGCCTCCTCCAAACCAAAAGTCTGGGTGCGCCCCTGGTGAAGTTCTATGTTAATGTCAATTGCGATGCAAGCTCTGTTGTATAAAGGTGTATTTTCTTGAGGGACAGTGTTCATGGAGTTGTAGTTTCAAAAATTGTATAAAGCATTTCTTCTAGTTACGATATTACGTAGTAACCAGAGGTGGGGTAAATGTTTATGAAATTATCGATATTTAACTTAATGTGGGCAGGAACTCCTTTTTTAAATATTTGTCATCAGGCAATCTCCTAACATAAAGAAATTAATTTGGAACATTTCTCTGAGAATTAGGTTTTATATTAAATTTTTACTGTGTTTAAACCATGTTTTTATTTTTAGAAGTGTTTAACTTGTGGAGTAGTCTGACATCCCTTAATAACTTCATCCTCAACCATTTCATCCGTCCCTCATTTTCCCTCCCCTGAAGTATATTGAATTATTTAACCTTTTGTCATTTGTAATTTTCTATTTTGTTTACTAAATTTGCCCCTTTGTTTTGTGGCTCTTGTAATGGATTGTGTGCGCATTGCAAAGGCTGGTTTTCATTTAGTCAATCTTCTAGACTGCTTATTCTTGATACGTTTCCTTTTCTTGGACCTCTGTGTCTTAGTCCATCCTCTACACACTGTGGGACCGTCCTACGTCCTCTGGGGACGATCGTCATCCAACCGTCTTGTTCCTCCTTCGGGTCCGATGGCGTAGATGGATTGGCTGGCCGGCTCTGACGATCCTCGCTACGGTGGTCGCGGTTTCGTTCACGTAGCGTGTTCTTTGTATATCCTCCCATTTTCATTGGTAACGTTCCTGTACGTGAAGATGCTATGTTCATCTAGGTTAATTTAAATAATCTGTCATGACGTCTTGTTAAGTAGATCCCGAGGTGTACAGAGTTCCTCGGTTATTTGGGAAAATCCTGATTTTGAAAGTTAAAGGAGGAGATCACCAATTAGTGAAGTTGGGCCTGTGTCTAGTAGTTTTGTTTGTGATAAGGGGCCAGCCGTTTTCAATATATATATAGTGTGCCCTTGTGAACAATAAATATGTAAATCACTGTCCGCCAGCTCAGTAAGGCATTTTCGGGGCATAGAACGTCCTCCCACTGTGTGATTCACATATTTTAGGATCAAGATTAGGGTAACACTTAAAAGAAAAGAAAATTCAAAATCTAAAAATTATTTAATTAATATTCAAAAATTGGCGCTACAACAATAAAAATTACACTCCAGTGTTCACACTTGTCTAAACAAGACAAGGAATCAATAAAATAAAACCACAAATCAATATTGAAGGTTCCGAATGTACCTGACAAAAATCAATTATGCTTTTCACTTCCATAAAGCAAATATAAAAGCTTCAAGATATGAGCATCTGATGGCTTTGAGATATATTCTTACATAATTATTCATTAAAAAATCAAGCACTTTCAACCCCCATTTGGAGTTCTAACGAAAGTTGTGCTTATTTGTTTATAACAAACACATTTATTAATGTACACATGAGTTTCAAAATTGCATCCCTTTCAAACAATTCTACAAATCAGTGTTGTCGGGAAGAGAAAATCGTGCATCCAATGAGTAATGAAAACTACTGAATAAAATCAATTTAAAGGAGACTCCCAGGCTCGTTTAATATTTCCATTGTTACTCTGGAACAACATTATCATTCTTAACAACAATTAGGGATTTCATATTGGTCTTAAACCATTTATTTAAGCTTATACGGTTCTCTGAACGATATTTAGGCAAGGATATAATAATATAAATTCACGGTGCTGATGACCGACGTGTCTATAAAACACGTAAATTCCTGGCACACAAGCGTGCGGTCCACCGACCTACCCCAAGCGATTAGTGGTTTGTTTGTAGTGCTGTCAAGGCTCTCCACAATGATTTACAATTACGAGCGTCCTACAACTCCCTCTTGCTAGACAGAAAATCTCTCTGCTGGCCGACAGGCTATTCTAAAGAAAACGCTTCTGGCTCGAGAATACCCACAATAATTCCTTAATTCATTTACAGTTTGGCGGGCATAATCATCCGCTATTATCAGTTCAGGTGAACATATTGATTGTTAGGTATCTGCACTGGTAGGGTATGGTATTCATATACCAATAATGACGGGGCTGTCGACGTGAATGAACCTTAGTTCAAAACCATACTGAGAAGTCTGCCTCCTAGGCTTATTCCTTATCGGGAGCTCTTGCCAAATATAAAAGGGTCGTATAACTGTCGCACCTCACCTCTTCCCAACCTTGATATGATCAAAATTAGCATAATTAAAACAAGAAATTAATTCGGTGACACTAAGGCAACCGAGAGGGGAGCTTAGAAACGCCCTCAATAATTTAGATCAAGGCAGGAAATAGGCGATGCCAGGACAAGCCTGTTGATTGGAAGGGCTGGACTTACCCTGAGACCGAATGCGAACATTTCCCATCCAAAAGCCGAGGAAGGAACAAGGTAACCATTTCCGCTGAGCTTCATGCACAAAAAATAATCACAATCTCAAGATGACTCCTCATTGTATTAACATAAGAATTACAAACAACTAAACTAGGCAACACCTTAAATATAAAAAATGTTACACAATAAACATATGGTCCCAGTAGGTTAAGATTAGGGCGAAATTAAAACCCCGTGAATTTAAAACGCGTTTCAACCAACACATCCCTCGTCCAAGTGACGGTTTGTATTTCCGCATTATAATTCACAACTAAAAATACTAAAGTAATTCTCCCAAATAGTATGAAAGGAAATAACGATATGAAGTTAGGTAAAGCTACTCCAGAAAACAAAGTTGTTTGACACCACCAAACAAGTCGCTTATTGCGACCAGACCGTCTGAAGGACACCTGTCAACTGGTTTGGCGAGGAGTCGTTCTGACAAAGTTAAAGCCAACACCCTCCCTGAAGAGCAAAACGGAAACTAAATAATGAAGAAATCCCCACCCTGAAATAATGCAACGCAAAATGAGGAGGACCACATCCCCTTCCAAAATGCCTCAACCTAAAACATGTCTTAAAATTATATCTGAATTGCCACATGACACGTGGCTAGGAAATGCACTACGAGAGTCAAATAGAAGTTTTTAGAATTAATAGTCTTAGCAAATTCAAAGTTTTGTCAGATCCCTGTTAGATAAGGTTTTAGCAATACTATACTGTTATATGCCTCTCCCCAGAGGAAAAGAAAATTTCCTCCGGGAAGGGGTCTTCGACACTCCCAAGTTCTGCGTGTGAGATTCAAGAAGAGTAGTAGGGCTAAGCCGGTCCTGGACAGATTTCAAGGTCATCCATGGTTTCTCGTGGTTACGTGCCCCCCCCCCCCCAGGCGTTCCCTGGGGGGCTTGGGGGAGGGGTGGGGGGGTGGGGAGGGGAAAGGGTGGAAGGTCTGGCTTGGAAGCAGACCCAGTTGTTAGCCGACCTGTGTTGGCCAGCCAACTGACTGAGCTGGCTGGTGTGCATTGCCTATATAGCTTGTGGATGGAAGTGGGGGAGGGGACTGGTTCGGGCGACAGTCGAAGGTAGCCGAATGTGACCGAGTGTAACTTAGAGTAGTAGAACAATGCGATGGCCGGGGCTGTAGGTATCAATCAATAAAGACCTAATAATAATAAATATTCCATTAAGCATGGTTACGAATATGAATAATACGAAATACTAAATGTCCCCTAGAGATCTATGTATGGTAAAAATGTAGAGGTATATGGACTGTTGTTAACCCATGACGAGCTGTCGTGTGAGGGATTCGAACCCTCGCTTCCTGTTGAGGAAATTCGAGGGGCGCTGTTTGTGAGGCCCCCTGTGTGAATGGGGTATACTTATGTTCGATGCTTGTGAGACCCTGATATAATAACGTGAGAGCAGCTACGCATTCTCACTGGTTGTGGAGCTCCATGACGACTAGCTACTTGTGGGAGCACTGTTTGTGAGGCCCCTGTAACATCTCAGTTCGAAAATAATTCATCTCTTAATTTAGAAACTGGAGCATGTTGCTAAATATGGGCACCACGCCCTACGCGCAAGCCTCTATATGTAAGGAGTGACCGCGTTTAAGCTGATCATTTGCAAGTGTGGTGTACGCGTACAAGCAACAACGTTTGGTGAGTACTATCAAATATATAACAAAACATATAATGAATTTCGTACAACATCTACATACACTAACTATTTTTACAGTATTTTCAAAGAATGTCCATTAAACTATATTTTATCATATCACACAACTCAATTTGACTACAAACTTAAACATCGCGGTTATCAGTCCTATGTAGGTTAACGCGGTTAATCATCTGTGTTCGGTTATACTATGGACTACATGGTCATCAAGCCTGTATACTGGAGATGTGTATGTGTGTGTGTTGAATAATCATGGGGAGGAGTGAAGCATCGCGGTTATCAGTCCCATGTAGGTTAACGCGGTTAATCATCTTTGTTCGGTTGTACTAAGGACAACATGGTCATCAAACCTGTATACTGGAGATGTGTGTGTTGTATGATCATCAATTACACGGCTGAACTTCCCCTGGGTTCTTTGACATGTCGACATTGAATGACATGCGTATCGTAATTTTTGCCGCCTTTCGAAAATCACTTACCACGGCTAAGAGCTAACCTGCAAGCTTGGGGTTGATAGTCCGACACAATAACCACTCACGCACCGTGGCAAGCTATCAATCAATCAATAATTATCTCATAATAATAAATATTCCATTTAGCAACTACACGACCGAACTCCCCGCCTGTGACATCATCCACGGTCTCAGGACGTGGCGGTCATCTTGCACATTAGCCACTGCTCCAGCTCTGACTGTCCCTCCATAAGAATAACATTGAGTGGTTGCGTGAGGCGGCGGGGTTCTTTGACATGTCGACATTGAATGACATGCGTGTCGTAATTTTTGCCGCCTTTCAAAAATCACTTATCACGGCTAAGAGCTAACCTGCAAGCTTGGGGTTGATAGTCCGACACAATAACCACTCACGCACCGTGGCAAGCTATCAATCAATCAATAATTATCTCATAATAATAAATATTCCATTTAGCAACTACACGATCGAACTCCCCCCCCCCCCCCCCTGTGACATCATCCACGGTCTCAGGACGTGGCGGTCATCTTGCACATTAGCCACTGCTCCAGCTCTGACTGTCCCTCCATAAGAATAACAGAGAGTAGTTGCGCGAGGCGGCCATCTTGCACATTAGCTCCTGCGATAGCTTCGGTCTATTATACTTACCATCTAAACATCTAGTAAGGAAATAGCAATGTTTGATGATTATATAGGACTTGAAAATAAATAAAACAAAATACATACTATTTCTTTATTTACAATATTTGACATACACATAGACATGTTTTGATTCACAGATAATAGCGAACACACATGAAGAACAAAACTGTATTGGTTTACTCATTAAGGGCGTAATGGCCCCATGGCAAGCTTGTGAGGTGATCATTTACCCATGAACGTTTATCATCAAACAAAAGCAACGAGCGTCGCATTTGCTCGACAAGAAACACTTCATGGGTACGGGACGTTAGACGTGCCTGTTTCGCATACTGTTCAGTGGGATTATATAATGCCTCACGATAACGAGCCATACATAACGTTCGTATGACACTAGAGCGGACCCCCTTGGCTCGACTGACATGTCTTGAACTGTCGCAAGTATAGCAGTACATTTTTGATGCTAGACCTAAAAATTCTGTCATCACATCGACGCCACATTCATCTTTCATGAGCCCCATAACTTTATTGTTTTGAGGTAACAAGCCAAAGGTGTTACCATCAGGAAAAGAGGACGTATCGAAATGCTCAGGATGGTCACGCATCACCTGATAAACGTCTGTTGCTTTAACCTGATATATGTAACTATCGGTATCAGTGTAAACAAGATGGACATCCTTAAAATAGCGACGAGCAAACCCATAATGAAAGTCATACATGGTTAATTTTGAAAACTCCAAAATAGTCATCCCTAAATAAATAGGTTTGTTGTAAATAATTTCAACCTTTCCTAATTCGACGGTAGCCAATGTATCAGTAATAATTTTCATGGTTTTAAAATGGGGCTTGGCAACATATTTCCGAGCTCCATACCTACCTTCCCACGAATTAACTAAATGGATGGACCGGTGTTTGCGTACATTTTCAAACGTTTTTCCGTATGCTGCATTATTCATCAATTTAAAAAAAAAATTCAAAAGGTTGGGTAGCACGCTGCCGATGGTGAGTATTCAGGTCCATGTAAGGCTTCAACCACGCCTTTTGTGTAAACGATACAATACGATGGATCTTACTCAACACGAGTCCATACGTTAAGCATTGTAAAAGCACTTGGATGTGAATCACATACCTTGTTTTAGGAAGAAGCGTTCCCAGTAACTTTGGATGTTTTGAGCTCGAATTTGGAGGAATCCTACGCTCGACACAGAACGGTAAATCAGCGTGATCGTCATGCACATGTGCAGGGTATTGTATATCCACTTCCAGGACAAAGCCAATTTCTTTTTGACGAGCAGCGGTGAACACGTCAAAGCGTTCGATTTCCTCGTTACTGAGCCAAACAAAATCTTTATACGGGAGGGGTTGACTCATAGCATAGCCGTATAAATTATTTATATCGTAGTGTGTTAAATAGGAAATGGGCTGCTGAGCATTATACGTTGACATGTAAGGATGATTGGCATGGACATGTCTCTGAACAAGGGAAACAAATCCTCCACGAATACCCTTTTCAAAAAATAATAACATGTCAATATCTACAAGTAAATCCAACTCGATACCTGTGTACAACAACATGGCATCCCATGATAAACCCGGTGCTGTATAATAGTGACACGGGTCCAGCTTGTAAATCTGTATACACATGCGACGGAATTTCTCAAAAATATCCGTTAATAGCAAGGTATCCACAGTGAGATACAGATCAGCATATTCACCTAGGGTGGTACAACCAAAGGTATCCCACACGTTGCAGGCGTGGATATAATCAGTATCAGTAATGGTAGTATTATGCAACGTGCTAAAAAATGCATCCTGTGGAGGTAAATGCGTTTCGTCCAAGGAAGACCAACTGTTGGTATATTCATAAGGATAAACGTCCTTCCGGATGCAAAGTTTGAATTTAGCATCATCCGAAAAATGGTTTCGTGTAAAGTGCAATTCATCGGGTGAAATGCCCTTGACCAAGGCTTCTAACGAAGAGGCTATAAATCGATAGGAATCGAGAAACCGAAGTGATATACCCTGGTAATGTATAGAAAAGGAAATAAACCGCTCATGATTTTGCGGAATAATGGAAAAATGTTCCTTGTCTAATGTGGCAAACTCACGAATAATAAAGTGGGAGTCAAAATTGGTGAGACCGTGAAAAAAGACGGGTATATACTGTACTTTGCTGCACGAAACGTTAAATTACACGTGTTGTGTGCAGCTCCTCGATAGACGCCCGTGTAATGACAATGGTCGCGCACTTTAATGTCGTCAGGTAAAATAGGCTTCTGACAAATATGACACGTTGTTGCCGTATCATGATGTATCATTTCGTCTAGCGTCATCTGTATGGGCTTGGGAATTTGAAGAAGCTGATGGACATGCTCAGCTAACTGTTTCAGTTCCTGTAACAACCACTGAATACAGGTAGATCCTCGAAACAATTTGAAATAGGATTGACTTGGATCATAGGAACAAACAACTTGAAAGGCCACAGAAAACGGAGTATGTCTTTGAATAGCATCTGTGTATGAGGAAGACGGATTCGGTGGACACCGCTGAATGGGGGTAGTTAGAGTTTCAATGTCTGCATACACAGTATAGGCCACTGGATCCATGCGATGGAAGTTTTTGAATTTCATTTTTGCCTCTTTCGGTTTTGGAAATGTAATTTTAACTGCTGGCTGAGTAGAACAATCCACTGTGTGGCTATCCAGCTTGATCTGCGTTGAAAAGTACTGCAAACACCGTTCACAAATAAATGTTTTATGGTGTCTAGATGAAAGTTGACCTCCAACAAGCTTGGAGAGGTTTTTAATTAAACAATAGTGACTTGTTTGCTCGTTAGAAATGTATAATAAATTTATATGGTGTACCTTCTGCTGCTGCGTACAATAAAGCGGTCCAATAACCGTATTCTTATCAAGTCCATAAATCATAAAGGAAAAATGAGGATTAAGACTTTCAAATTTAGCCATAGAGGTAAGTTCCATAGGAAATGAAATAGTTGCAAAGTTGAGCGTGGAGAGTAACCTGTTAAACATGACTGTGTATGAGGATGTTAAACTAACATGACGTTGAACAGGGGCTAGAAATGCAGCCATGCACCACAAAAAGCAATACTCGTCCTCATTTTGAATGTTGAGAACGGCTTTTCTACGTTGAACAGGAAGAGGAAGTGGAAAATATAGAGAACCTGAATTTAAGGGATCAAAGCAACATACATTGACTTGTAGAAACGGGATGACCTCGAGCGATTTTCCACTTTCACCTTCAAGAAAGGCGTCAAACTTAGACACCAAAGCGTCAACGACATGTTCGTTATACCAAGCTTCCCTGTCATCCGTCCGATAACATGGTCTCATTTTTGTTGTCAAATAAATGGTTTCCCGTTTTTCATCTCCACTGACTTTAAAAAATACAAAGGTACACGCTAATTCTGTGTTCACCTTTAATGCTGTGAAGCGCATAAAAAGAGTGATAAATTGTAATAAAAAAACGGGTAAACATGCTTGTAAAAACAATTTTGGATGTAAAATTTTGTTGACATTGTATATTCGTCCACTGCACAGTCGTGTTTGAAAGCAGTCACGAACATTTTCCCAAACAAGTGGCACCATGAGGTTATTTTCTAATAAACACTTACAATAATAGTCAACTGCTATTTCTCTGGTATTAAATGGTTTTGTTAGAGGTGGAACAGCGAGGCCATCTGCTCATACACGATGTGACAAAGAGTTAAATGTTATCCGCTTCAAAGAGGACTAGGCATGCATTATTGTGCATGCCTAAATACTTCAATACCAAGGGGCGTGAATTTAACGTTGCCAGCGTCTCGTTGGATATGCTGGCAAATCGACTTGGTAGAAACACCATAAACTCTTGGCAGTGACAAAGAAGTCTGGTGCCGAATCGTGTCTCAATTCTCTTCAGACTCTCTACAGGGAACGGCTGGTTAACTGGGAGATCCCTTAGTCTTCTTGTTTCCAACCCAGCCTGGGCCCCTATTTTGTTTAACTGTTGGAGAGCATCCATGTTAACTATAAAAAAAGATAGCCCCCATATAGTCTATAATCATCTACTAACTGTTGAATAATGATAAGAAAACACAAAACGTTAACTCACCTTGTACAGAGCAGAACGATGTTCACGCCAAAAGAGACTTGATGCAAGTGAGATTGGGTGCGACCCTTACACCTGTATATATAACAGATTCGTGGGTGTGCTCACCAGTGTGGAAGGGGGTATAATTATAACAAAGTTATTTACTGCAACCCGACCGCTACTATGTATGGGCACCGTGCTCTACAGTGTGGAAGGGGGATATCATTTTAACAAAGTTATTTACTGCAACCCGAACGCTACTATGTATGGGCACCGTGCTCTACAGTGCAGAAGGGGATATAATTATAACAAAGTTATTTACTACAACCCGACCGCTACTATGTATGGGGCACCGTGCTCTACGTGCAGCATGGCGACCGAAGGTTACATTACCGTCTTTGGTGACCATGAGATATTGATAGCGCGGAAGTAATTCATCATCTCCACTTAGTAACTGGAGCGGTAAGCGTCCGAAGGACCGCTACTATGTATGGACACCGTGCTCTACGCGCAAGTCCCTATATGAATGGAGTGAAGCCGGTTTGAGCTGATTATTCGCTAGTGTGGTGTGCTAGGAAACAACCAAGAAAGATTTTGCTGCTAATTACATATATTTCTTGTGTGAGTGTTGTGGAATAACTAATTCGTTTTTATCTTTTACTGGTACGCATTCAAGCAACAACGTTTGGTGAGTACTATGGCTAACCAATCTGAAACTTTTAGACAACACTTTTCTGACCCAAGTCACTGGATATATGCAACAAAACATGGTCATCGCAGTCAAATATATAACAAAACATATAATGAATTTCGTACTACATCTACATACACTAACTACTTGAACAGTACCTTCAAAGAATGGCCATTACACTATATTTTATCACATCACACAACTCGATTTGACTACCAACTTCATTATTCTATGGGGCAAGACACCATCATTTTCCCACGACAATTCAATGAGTTACAGTGTGTGACGTACATTAACGACTACCACATTCCTGACACAAATGACACGTACGAAAATAGTGACGGTGAAATTGACTACATTAATTGTCACAAGTTGTGTTTAAAATGTTTTGTTTTATGCTATGGATTAGACCTTGCTATGGAAGATGATGAAGATCCAGATAGTAACAACACTGACGACACGCTTCCCCTCCCTAATAATATTCACAGTCAAAGTTATTTTGTAAAACATAAAAATTGGAAGTATCTCTTAGACGACTTGAATGAGGAGGACATATATTGGTGCCATAAATGTACAAAACCCAAATTTGTTACAAGATGTGTATTCCCAGATGGAAGTAAAACGGATATAATATATCCAAACACCAATGATTACTTATATTCTTCATACATTTACTCAGTTGGTCAAGTTACTTTACATCCTACAAACCAACTAACATCTCTCAGAAGTAGATATCATCCCTACTAAAAGGTAAGTTATATTTATTGTATGCCAGATTTACCACAAACCTTCCAAACTCAAATTGCAATAGCTTTTTCTCTAGAATGGAATTTCGTTCCAGTGTAAACAACAACCTCGCGGGAGATGATATAGAAGAAGAGGCAGTAACAACGCCTACGCTTGCCACTAGTTTTACTTCAGTGAGGAGTTCTGCTCATCAAGATACCATCCCCATCGCAACACCATACTCATCACAACACCATTCACATCGCATCAACGTAAAAACTTATGTATAGCTTTTTGATTACTATGAGTTTTTTTTATAAACAAAAAAGTTTGACTTTTGAGTTTTTGATTTAACTATTGGTTACATGCATGCTACCCCAAGTATGAGTTAGAAAAAACAAACATATATTTTAGTTCATTTCTTTATTGGCATCGTTTGCACATCAACATGTTACCACTTGTTTAACATAAGGTAAGAATAGTGTAGAGTTTATTTTTGCTTTGTTCTTGATCCTTTCATATGTTTTGTTTGTAAACGTCCACCACTCAACACGAGCTTCCCCTTCATAGCAGCTGCTACCACAAGGGCCGCCATTTTTTCTGCAACAGATGCAGAAGGTGACGTCACACGTTCCATAGCCTTTCTCAAAAGTATCTGGTCGGCGACACGTCTTAGTTCAGAGATGTTGTTCTCACGCTTTGATGTTCTGTACGCTAGATCATGCTGCTTGCAAGCTGCGTCTAAAGCATTAATTCCAGGATCACCACGTGCCAGTCGAACGGCTAACTTTGTACCAGGGCCACAGTATTGATAACCAGGTAAGTGCAGCTCAAAGGGTAAAAGATCTATGACTTTGTCAATGAGACCATGACCAGTAGAGATCCGGCATATTTTTTCAGTCGGCGACGCACATGTTGATTCTTTTTCCGCTGCTGCGGAGGTTGCTTCTTTCTTACCATCACATCCGTGGAATGAAGACGCATAGTCGTTGCATGAGGTTTTATGTCCATGATACAGTTTAATTAACTGACACGTTCTACAATTTTGAACTGATGGCATTTTGGAAATGTACACTTGTTGATGATGTTCATAATCAGTGCACGGTTGAAGTTCACACAACACAGGACCCGTGTCCAATCACTCGGCACACTATCCCAAATCTCCTTTACAGCATTTGACGCAACATAAAACAAAAACGCTTTGGGTAAAGCATTTAGTTCTTCTAGGGTAAAATTGTTCAGTTTTTTCTTACAAGCGAAATACTTAACAATAGCCCGTTCAATGGGGTTAGATTTTAAGCCTTCAATGGTAGCCATTATACACACAGACGCGTCTGTATTAGACATACGTCTCTGTCTCACTGTTCTGGTCTGCATTCATGCACAAGGTTTTACACTCATTTTCCAGGTACCGACATGCATTGCGACTTAGCCAATCAAAGAGTTTCGATACGTGTAGGAGTGTCTTTTTTTGTACACGTTCACCAGGCTCATATAAGGTGTGCAGTGCAGGACATCCCATTTCGTGTAGATCGATGAGTTTACAAGTTGGAGAAACATACTGACGTAACCATTCCTTTTTTTCACCTCCTTTTACAAAAATAGTGTTGGCACCGAACAAATAGGCTTTTAATACAAACAGTAGATAGTTATAAGGAATGTTTCCTTGATTCCAGTTCAATCCTAAATGACGTTGCAGCCACTCGGTTTGTCTTCTATCCTCGTCCGACTGCATGTATAAGGGAAACGGTGGTTCAAAAGTGAAAGCACTTACTGTGGGCGTCCACATGGTTGTGCAATCTATAATTGCAACGTCCTTGAAAACAAACTTATTTTCATTGACTTTGAAGCCTTGCATATCGACAATCAATGTTCTAGACATGGTTACTGCTCGCGGATACACACTCCTTTCTTCACCAGTGCTTTCCGCCAACTAATCCATCTCTACCTATAGTCCTACTAGTTAAGGGGTTGGAAAAGGAACTGGGTTTGCTAAAGGGATAAAAACAACATAAAATGGCTTATACTACTTTATTTGCAAAAAGATCAGAACATTGTTTTTCAATCTTTTATCATAGGATTTAGTCCAGGGCTCTGCAGCCAAACTACTATTTATACTCTGGTCACCATATTGGACAGCGGCTGATAATACACTTGCGTCTCGTGAACAATCAGGCAATAGGCTGTTGTTTTTTCTGGAATAACTACAGACGTTTCAAATTCTAACCGGATATCGATAGTTGTTTCCTTCATCGACTCCTCCAAATACGAACAGTCCATCACCACCAGAGGTGCTTTGGTTTTAAAGTCTTGCGGGGATAATAGCGGACATGCTTCTTTCTGATAATAGGAGGACTGAAAGTTTGTAAACATGTCGTAGAGCTTACCATATTTGTTCTTGGTAAAGTTTAAATCCATTCCTTCATAGGGGAAGGTAACTCCGTTCAGGAAGAGTCGTATATTTCGCAATTGGATGTGATCAAATTGTGATGCATCTTTATTCTGTTGATATTTGCGATCTGTTTGAAATCCAACCATGACGTAGAGAGGTCGCTCTGTGTACCGTGAGGTTTTTATAGACCAAGTATGTGTATCAGTGAGTGGTAATACCGGGTACTCATGCAGCTCCCAGCTTCTAAATTGTATGGGTAAAGCTGTATCCTTCTCCACAATCTTGAGCAGACTCAATTTTTTCTGGTCAGAGAGAGTCACGTGCGGTACTTTCCATAGAATTCGTTGCAATAAAATTTTTGAATCTATTGCAGCTCCATCAGCACCCTTCAGCGCATTATAATCGCTCCTATCTCGAACATGAATCAGATCCTGTCTTGCGTTCACAACGACGCGCTTATGGTCCTCTGCAAAGCCTAATATTAATTTTAGGGGTAAATGACCGGTAAATGTACCATCATCATTAACCATCCAGTCGTTTGTCGAGTCAGGACACCAACCGGCCATACGAAACGCTTTACTCTCCTCGCTTCCGTACGAGGGATAAAGTTTCATAGCGCTTGTTATACCAACATTTCGAGTCGTATCCACTTCGATTCCGTTGATGATGTAGCGAACCTCGGAAAACAAAAAGGCCAGCGCATGGTTAGCCAACTTTGACGTTGTCGGAATGGTACCATCTGATTTGGTGAGTTGACCTTCAATCTGGATGTAACTTTCATGGGGTAGGGTGTAGATATCTTGTTGATTAATGGTAATACGAATTTCGTCATTGTTATTTAGACCCTGAGTGTACGGTTGATAGGAATGGTGTTCAATTCTTGCAATACCCTCCTGTACTTCGACCGGGTTGATCACGTCGAGGATCGAATTCATGACGTACGGTGTAACCCAGTTGTTGTAAGATCTGCTTGTTGACACGTGTTAACCTGTACACGCGTTGAGAACAACTAACACCCACCCTCAATGGTGTTGTTGCTTTATACACTTGTTTCATGCTGGCTTCAGATACAATTTGTAGGTCACAGGTGTATGAGGGTCTAATTCGATGAGACGTTGGTTTCTATTCACTAGTCTCAAGGTAATATTCCTGATGTGGGTCACACTCACAGGGTGATAGAGCACCACCGATGGGTTTTCGCGGATGATATAACCACCAGGTGAAGTAACAATAAAATCATAAAGCGAATGCGAGGGATCTTGATTGGTGTAGACGTCTGTAATAATATTACACGTGACAGATATGTGATGATCTTCAATTATTTTCACCGGTTGGTCAGACTTGTGTATCACGTTTGGTACTAACACTTGTGGTGAATAGCCTAGCAATGGACCAATTGAGTCTGGTTGTGCTTTAAAATCAATCCTAAAGGAAGAAAGAATACTGCAGCGATGTGTCACGTTGTTGGCTATGAGTTCAAACTTGCGTGTCCCGTCCAGAAATGCTTTTAGACTAAATTCCTTGGTGAGAGTTGTGTAGATATGATCGTGAATATCATCTACGGTGTAGCTGCCAGACGGTAGAGTTAACACATAGTCATCGTAGTAAAACTTATCATTGACGTCTTCAATTATGTTGCAGATTCTATTATAGCCTTCAAACGAAACAAGTCCCAGCACGTAGGGTCGTTGTCCCAATTCAATTGGAGGATAAAAGTCAACAGTTACTTCGGCTCCTTGTCCGTGCACTGTAAACGCTCTACTTTCTGCCATTATACTGCTCACGTTACCACCTGCGCTGAGTCTTATATAGAAAGGTCAGACATAGGCGACCACAGTGTTGAGTGTTAAAAGTTTGTACTCGTTTCACATTATAGTTTATTGTTGCACTGCTTCCGAAATAGCGAACAAGCTCTGTCGGCGGAGGAAGGTTTCCAAAACTGTCAAAGTACCACACGATACAACCATGCTTGACGTAGGCCACGTAATGTGTTCCCGGTCCATGACTGTCATCCAAATTAATAACTGCACTCTCACGCTTCCAAGGTTGAGGAGGTAATTGGTTGCGCATAAATACACCTCTAAAGTGTGCAATTTTCAACTGTTTTGCATATTTTATGACTTCTCCGTGTGTCATGGCTCGCCGGGGCAGTGCATCGATTAAGCGTTTTTTGGCGACATGTAAATGCCAAGTCCTTTTTTATAGGGTGCTAGCTTCATGTTCACACCCTTGCCACGCAGTGCTATAGCTTCCATCGTTTTATTGTGCCTCTCACTTTCCTTCAACTGTTGCTTCGCTTCCTCGACAGCTTTCACCGTTCGCGCTACCGCACTTGCTCCACCAAGAAGTGAACCCAGGGCTGCCAGTCCAGCGAATAGTGCGGGTAAAAATCCGCCACGTTTTGGTACAGGAATAACTCGAGCACGTTTTTTAAAACTTAGTTTACTTTTGGAATTCGCATGCAATCGTGCTGCTCGGAGAGCTTTTTTAATGGTCAACTCGCTATTGGTTTCTCCACGCGAAGCCTGACGTGCCGCATGGAGAATAGCTTTAAAGCCTCCCTTTCTTGACAACGTCTTCCTCTTCTTCACCACATATCTCTGTTTCACCATCGCGACCAAGGAAGAAGACAACCTCACAGTATAAAGGATAGACAACAACTAACGCTCCTCAGGAAGAGAGCCTGCAATTATTTAATCGATGGTGGCGGTATATTCGAGTTCTATATACAGCGGAAAATCATTCATTGATTTTCCCGCCTCTTTTTCTTCAGACGACAGTTTCAGTTGAAAGGATAATTTGTCCTCGGCTTTCACCGCAAGTTCGATGAGTGATGATATAACACTACCGTTTAATAGTAGCTCTAAATGTTTAAAATCCGGTGTATACTCGATAACACGAATGGCACCATCATACGGTAAACGGTAATTGCTATGCCCCGAACGTAGTATATAGGTGAGGTTACTGGGGTCTTCAACCGGTTGTTGGTTTACAATGTGAACCAAAAATAAGTTTGGCATTGTTTTAATGAAAAGCGATAATCGTTGTTCCAAAAATCGTTTAGTCGTCACGTCATGAGGATGTACAGGATCGGCAACATCGGCTATTCGTTTTCGCTTCATCTGTAGAGCGTTCTCTCTGATTTCCCACACCTTCTCTATTTCAGAGAACAAATACCGTTTTGTACAAGCATCTTGATCATCCTCCGGATCGGCCACGTGTACAAGGCGTGTATTATTCGCTGTATAACCATTTACTGTTAGGAATGGTACAAAATGGCGTAATTCTTTCACCTTGTTATCTACATAGTCCTTTCTAGCAGCGTCCGTGTCGTTGGTTGGAAGAGCTAGCTGAGTGATTCGACGTTGGTGTACATCATAGTCTTTCTCTTTTGTTAACACCACAGCATTGGTTAACATATAGGCTTTGGTGCACACATCTTGATTGTTTACGGGGTCTGCAACGCCCATGATACGTTTATTCTGTGCTTCATAGTCTCCCTTGATACGCCGCAAGCGATAATAATCTACATACCTTTTTGAACATGCGTCCGAAGCTAATTGTGGTTCTGTTATATTGGTTAATCGCTTTCCATTAAAGTCGTAATGACCATCCGTTGTGCGTGGCAGTGCATTGGCATCGACATATCGTTTATTAGCCGGATCTGTATCATGTTTTGGATCGTTTATCGAAGCAGATGGCTCATTTCCTTTCTTTGTTTTATGTGTTCTCCCAAAGGCATCCATGGTTACACTAGATCTGAAACAGCCACATGCTTCATGTATATAGAGACCACCTCTTCCCGTTTCACGTTCAGTCGATATGCAGATTATTAAGCAACAACATTCACTTCCGGTGGGGGATTTGGTTTCTCGCCTCTTCTCGACAACGTCCGAACGCCGCCACGGTTCACTCTTCCCGTCTTCCATTCGCTGTCTCATCGCCGGACCATCGGGATGTGGAAAAACCAATCTTCTGCTTACCTTAATCACCTCCTTAAACGGAGTACGATTTCAAAATATCTACATTTTTGCCAAGTCGCTCTATCAGCCTCTTTATGTGTTCTTGCAACAAGTCATGTCGGGTCTTCGCAATAACATGGGTTACTTCACATTCCCCGCGCACGAAGATGTCGTCTCACCGGATCATGTTCGCCCGAATTCGCTCATGATTTTTGATGATGTGTCCACAGAACGACAGGCTATCATTCAAACCTATTTTACCATGGGACGTCATAAATATATTGATTGTTTTTATCTCGCTCAAACCTATTCCCGAATACCCAAACAGCTCATTCGCGACAATGCCAACGTGATTGTTCTCTTCCGGCAGGATGAACGCAACATGCGTCACGTCTACGATGATCACGTGAACCCAGACATGACCTTCCTAGCCTTTACACAGTTGTGTGCCACATGTTGGAATGCTCATCACCACGGTTGCCTCGTTGTCGATAAGCAGAGTGATATCAACAACGGACGCTACCGCATGGGGTTTGATCATTTTATACGTATTTAAGGCACTGCATGACTTTTTCAAACGTCATTTATTCAGCTAGCATGGCAACAGCAGGAAGTCAATTAAAGAAACACATTATCCGTGCGCAAAATAATATTCGACGCAAGTTCCGTGAACTGAAACGCACACATGCTGATAGTGAGCTGTTGATCGCGAAACATTTGAAATCACCTCTGGAAGCCGTGTTAAAGGGAACATCACAGACCAATAAGCCAAATACAGTATCAAAAGAAATACAAACAATCGAGGAGGAAGAACAAGAAGAAGGCGATGAAGAAGCTGAGGATGTTTTTACTTCTGGAACAGAATCACCGCTTCCAGAGTTTCTAAAAACAACAGTCATTGCTCAAACGCCCTCTAGCTCTAGAGAAAAAAAACCTACCCTGTCAGAAATCTTGGCTACACCTGAAAAGTATATGCAGCTGAAAGGTATTCTGGTAGAACATTTTGGACCGTTGGTAACGCCCTACCTTGAAGACCTTTTTACTAGAAAAACTGATACGACCTACGGTGTTCGCTATGAAAATAAACGTTTTCGAATTGGTGACTCAGAGATCAAAATAAAAGATAATGTCGTGATTGTTAAAACAGTTCGATATCAATTGACGCCAGGTCTTTTAGAACTTTTATTTGCACGTGTACCTTCCAAGGATGGCTATGACGAAGACGATCTTCAAAAGTATAAGGACATCTTGATGGCTACAAATGGTTTTAGACGTAATTATAAACGTTCTGAATCAATAAATGCAAATAAGGGTTTCAAATATAAGGCCATTATATCCAAATTGTTTCCCACCTATGCAAGTGTCCGCCATGAAAGCTCAGCGTCCGGCGTCCCGTTTAAAACGTTAAAACCTTTCGTTGATTTCGCCTATTGGAACGATCCTAATAAGTTGGTTAAACGTCTACAGCTCCTGCACGCTTCCCAACAGGCTGGCCATACAGGTCATGAAGGTGAAATTGTAGAAATAGAAGAGGAGCTTCGTCATGCTGGCATTATTGTATAATAGGTCCACGTGACAATACCCCTTCGCCTATTAAAACAGTGATTGCTCACGAGTTGCATAAACCAGCTCGCCGTATCTATCCACGTCGTCATGTTGTCTCGCGAGGAATTGATGAACTTTGGCAAGCTGATCTCGTGGAAATGATTCCCTATGCTACTAAAAACAATGGCATCAAGTATTTGCTGACTGTCATCGACGTCTATTCCAAAATGGCATTTGTAGAGCCTGTGCGAAATAAAACAGGTACTCTAGTTACTGCAGCCTTTAAACGCATTATTCAAAAAGCTAAACGGCAACCTCGCCTCCTCCAGACAGATCAAGGTAAGGAGTTTTTCAACAAGGAGTTTTCCACCTATCTGCAAAAACTCGGTGTTCATCACTATACCACTTACAGCAATTTGAAAGCGAGTGTGGTAGAACGTTTCAACCGAACGTTAAAAACACATATGTGGCGAGAATTTACAGCCAGAGGGTCCTATCGCTGGCTTCATCTACTGCAGACTCTAGTGTCACGTTACAACGATACCAAACATAGAACTATTGGGTTAAAACCACGTTTGGTCATAAAAAACAGTCCACGGTTGAATCGCCTTCATCATGGCATCAAAACAGCTGACCCACAACGCCATCGTTTTCAGGTGGGTGATTATGTACGCATCAGTAAACATAAATCCCTCTTCTCAAAAGGATACACGCCCAACTGGAGCACAGAAATATTCAGCATTCGCCAAGTAAAACGTACCCACCCCGTCACTTATCTACTCCAGGACCATAACCACCAGCCCATCGAAGGAGGATTCTACATCGAAGAACTTCAAAAATCGCAGTATCCCAAGCATTATCTTGTTGAAAAAGTGATTAAAAGACAGGGTAATAAACTCTATGTCAAATGGTTAGGTTTCAATTCCTCTTTTAATTCTTGGATTGATAAATCTGATCTTGTATAATGAGCCTTGTTTTATTTCATCCTCTTAACCTTTCCTTGTCGGGTTGGCCGAGCGGTCTAAGGCGTTCGACTTAAGTTCGAATTTCCTCAACAGGAAGCGAGGGTTCGAATCCCTCACACGACAGCTCGTCATGGGTTAACAACAGTCCATATACCTCTACATTTTTACCATACATAGATCTCTAGGGGACATTTAGTATTTCGTATTATTCATATTCGTAACCATGCTTAATGGAATATTTATTATTAAATAGGTCTTTATTGATTGATACCTACAGCCCCAGCCATCGCATTGTTCTACTACTCTAAGTTACACTCGGTCACATTCGGCTACCTTCGACAGTCGCCCGAACCAGTCCCCTCCCCCACTTCCATCCACAAGCTATATAGGCAATGCACACCAGCCAGCTCAGTCAGTTGGCTGGCCAACACAGGTCGGCTAACAACTGGGTCTGCTTCCAAGCCAGACCTTCCACCCTTTCCCCTCCCCTCCCCCCCCTCCCCTCCCCCAAGCCCCCCAGGGAACGCCTGGGGGGGGCACGTAACCACGAGAAACCATGGATGACCTTGAAATCTGTCCAGGACCGGCTTAGCCCTACTACTAAGAAGGCTGGATACTGACTCTTTATGATAGTGTGCATCATATTTGTTTATGTCTTAATGTATATTTGGGCTGAGGAAGTACAGACTACTGTACGAAACATGTACCCAGTTGTATAAATAGATTATTAACATTGTATTGAAAAGACGGACATTATTAATAGTTTTATTAGTGAACATATTCAATACGGACCTAAAATGGAGAATATTGCTCTAAGCTATTGAAAGAATGCAAGCCGGTAACCATGGCAACACAATCTCAGAAGTCCATCTATTTCTGTAATAAGACGCAATGCCATTCCATTTATTACATTACTGTGAACGTTCGCAAACGGCTGTAAGGTTATCACGGAACCAACTTAAGCTGTAAAATTCATCAATACGTATATAATGCACTTAAGGGGGTCAAGGGATACCAAAGCTCTATTATATCCCTATCCCTATATTATTAAATTATTATTATGATTATTATTATATTATAGCGTACAAGGATGAACAAAACTCATTTTCAGCCCCTCAGTGGCTCGGAGGCTACTACGTTTTAAGGCTCTAAAACCACGTTTCTGAGATATTCCCAGAAAACTAATATTTCATTTAATAAACTAATAATGACCACCTCGTGGCGTAGTGGCTAGCATTGTTGGCTGTTACCCCCGAGGTACCGGGTTCGATCCCTGGCTCTGCCAAGAATTTAAAAGTCTTGGTATGGTCTGGTACGGGGTCTCCCAGCCTCGTGATGCAAAATGGGAACCTGCCGGATGCTATGGTAGGAGGAGGAGTGGAAAGGAACTGACCACCCTACCACACGCGAACTCCGGCTCGGGATGCCTGGTTAGTGATCCCTTGACGTAGTCAAGGGCTCTTATTCAGGTCGCCTACGTCCCTGGAGGGGATATGTCACTCTTTTATTTTATAAACTAATAAATAGATGAAGAGTACATAAGAAGACCAAATCAGGAGCTATATAGATATTCTGAGAAAAACACAGATGTGGCCAGGAAGAGACGTCTGGCTTTCTATGGGCATGTCTCATGGATGAACCCAACAAGACTAACAAACCGGCTTCTCAACTACTGGGGGAAGAGAAAGAGCGTGACACCGTCGCTAACAGTAGTTAACAAGGCTATACAAGAACTGAAGATAATGAAAAGTGATATTAGAAGCCGATCACATCTCAGAAAGATACTTAAACAGAAGAGTTTTCAGGACAGACCACCAAGTAAGAAAACCGGCATCATCTGGACAAAAGAGAGGAAGGAGAAATATAGCCAGAGAATGCGCGAATATTGGGCAAACATCAAGTCCCTCGTCAAGCTGAAAAGTTGAACGTCGTGGTCCTTAGCTGGCCCATCCGAAAGAAGAATAAGAATAAGAAGAAACTAATGAAGTAATGCAAGCCGGTAAGCATGACAACAGTGTCACAAGAGGTGACATCCAACTTTCCATCTATTTCTGTAAGAAGCAATGCCACTCAATTTATTACATTTCTGTTGAAGTTTGAAAATGGCTATAAGGTTATCGTGGAATCAAACATAGACTGTAAAATTCAACAATGCGATTAAGGGGGTCAAGGGGTACCCTAGAATTTTTACACGTGACTTACACGTGCGATATGCGATATGTTGTACAGAAGATCTATTATATCTCCAAACAGCAACATCATTTTCAAAAAATCCTGAATTGGAATAGTGTTTTTTGCAGCTTTTGGGAATTTGGGCCATTGGAGGCTAAAAATCCCGAATGTTCATGCACCACGAGCCTTTATAATTTATTAAAGGGGTCTTCCTGGGGATGGGGACTTTCCACAACGGTGAGGGTCAGTTTTTATTTGACATATATTGCGTTTCGTGTGCGAGGTTTTCAATATTATTTTCACGTCAGGAAGTACACGTTAGGTGAATTTAGTTTGAGAGCACATTTTAAGTAATCATATTTTTGTCGACAAACGGGTTCATCGTAAAGATGATTTTGTTTGATACTGTGTGGTTGATATATCTTTATGTTTATGTACGCCTATAATTCATGTTCGGGTGCTTGGAGCATCGTAAAATTAGGTATTGTAACCATGAGTCAATACACCAATCATTTAGAAAACTCTTCAACGTACTTCTCATAGAAGGGTGGGTATAAGGAACAACTTTTCAAAATACATTCTAAAATAGGCGAAAAATAAAAATTATCCTAGAAGGACGACCAAAGCATATGTTGCGCTTCTCAATGTGTGACACAAAACTAGGGAGTCTATAAAGGGTCTCCGAAAACCACATTTTACGGCCCTTAAATTACTGTAACAGTGTCTGCGATATACCCAGAAAACTAACTTCGTTCTGATAAACGTATGCAGGAATGACAAGCCCCACACCATCGGAACAGTATCTCAATTGATAACGTCTGGTTATTAATACCGAAGACCGTTCGAAGAGCGAGTACTTCTCCTAGTATATATACAGAGTCATCGAAAAATAATGCCAACATTTAAAAAAATGATGGCACCGAAACCCTTTATGTTAAACGTGTAATTCTTTCACCGAACGCCAGCTGGTTAAAGTAAGTTTTGTTTTGGAGGGGACGTGACCTTGCTATGCGCACACTAGATGCGCAGTAGCCTAGGTCGGCCGGGGGGTGCGCGCGCCAATTAAGTCCTGACCTCACCCCTTTGGATTTTTTTTTCTGGGGGTACATTAAAAACATTGTGTATGAAGAAAAATTCGGGATTTGGAGCACCTGTGGGAGCGAATTTCTGCCGCAATCTTGACAGTTACTCCTGAAATGATTGCACGTACCAATCCAGCCATTGGGAAAGCGTGCGTTCCATGCTGATGTTGGTGGTCGGCCTGGCCTAGATTTTTTCTCTACAGTCCCTGTTTCCTTAAACTGATTAAACCATCGAATGACAGCTTTGTATTCAGGTGCAGTTTGTCGGGCGGTGCAGTCATTGGCGCGCGCGCCCCCGGCCGACCTTGGCTACTGCGCATCTAGTGTGCGCATAGCAAGGTCACGTCCCCTCCAAAATAAGACTTACTTTAACCAGCTGTCGTTCAGTGATAGACTGGTTCACTTTTCTCTATAATTGCCACTTTAACAATTCTAGCGGCATTTTGGGTAACATTTGGCCAAATGTGATTTTTTTACTAATTCAGACCTGCTGAACTCGAATTTTGATGTTGGCACTCCCAAATTTTGACCGGAAGCTCAGAATTCAAGATGGCGTCCAAGATGGCGGACATTTTCTTGCTTATCCGATATTTTCACTCCCGGGACTGATTTTTCTGATCTAAATGCCTTTTTCAGGGTTATTTTTGTCGTAGAATGCAAAAATAATTGTCTTAGACTGTTAGAAACAATTATATAACCGTTGTTAGTATTAAAATACTCCATAAAATAAATTATCCAGGGAGGAAAATACATATTGTGTGTGGTTTTATTTTGTAGTTTAGTTGTTGTAATATTTTGTTGTTTATTAATAATACTGTAGTGACATCTTTTAAATACGTTCAAAGATGCTCAAATACGAGTCTAAGGGGCCGTGAGTCGTGAGCGCAAGCGCAAGAGTCACGCCACCTGACTGCACGACCCCTTCCCCTGAGCGCGCGCGCCTGTCTAGACAAGTTTGTGTGCGGCTTCTCGGCGCTGTTTTCTGTATGTTGTGGGCATCTTGTCGCAGCTTAGAAAATTGATAAGTTCTTTGTGTTTGGTGCAATAACTGTTCTTCAATATTTTTTTAGTGGAATTGTGTCTGAAAGTGGTACCGGTAAGTGTTTATAAGCAGTTGTTTTTATCGTCGGAGCAAGAATACGCAAGTGTGACATTCTTTGAGGTTATGGTCTCGTGTGTTTTAGATGGAACCTCAAGTAAAACTAAACGGTGATGGTGACAGTCGAAGTAATTTGTGCATTCATTGTTCGAAATCCAAGAAAGGAGTATTTACGTTGACAAAAGGAACAGTAGCACGTTATGAGAAACTGAAGTCGTGTGCGGAAGAACGAAAGGCTCTGTATGACGAAATTTACAGTTTTGCTATAGACGTTTTTTTTAGTTGCCAAGTAACGACGTCTCTTTTTCCTATCACAGAGAATGTTACTCTGATTTTACCAACAAATCGAATATAGAGTGTTTGAGAAAAAAGAGACACAGAGAGGAGGTTAATCAAAATGCCTCCACCTCTAAAGACTCTCGTGGCAAGCATGATAAAAAAGTGCACTGGAAATGGAGTCAAAATGATTAATGTAATTTTCAAAAGTCTTGTATTATTACTATAAATATGCCACTCGTCATTCCCTTCGGGAAGCGTGGTTTACTTATTCTTGCGACACATGTAGTATTTTATTGCATTTAACCACAGAGTAATAAATAGCCTCATTAAAGGCCAACTAAAAGCCAAAACAGAAATACCGGCAAAAATATACAATAAAAAGAAAAATAATGCCTATGCAATATCAAATCAAGACATGAACTTTGCCAAATGCAAGGTTAATCCACTCAAAATAATTTCATGTTTTCTCAGTATTTTTTTCGTTCTAAAACGGTCAACTAGTTGCATTAACACTCTGTAACAAAAACCGTGGATCTCTCAGGTTACACTAGAATTAATGGATGAAAGGCGGAAACACAAGAATGTAAGCGATGAAAAGGGGAAAGCAGAATACAGACGTCTGAGAAATGAGGTTAACAAGAAGTGTAAGGAAGCGAAAGAAGAATGGTTGAAAGAGAAATGTGCAGGTATAGAAAATTGTCTGAAATTAGGAAAAGTAGACACAGCTTATCGAAGGATTAAGAATACTTTTGGGGAAAAGAAGACTAACAGATAAGGAAGAAAAGGTTGAGAGATGGAAAGCTTACATAGAGTGATTGTATAAGGGAATGGAGATTGATAATCATGTAATGGAAAGGGAGGAGGAAATTGAATAAGATGCAAAAGGAGATTTAATATTGAGAACAGAATTTGACAGAGCATTGGAGGACTTAAGCAGGAACAAAGCACCAGGCATAGATGATATACCGATTGAGTTGCTACGCTGCATAGGTGATGAAGGTCTGATCAGGTTGTAACGTGTTTTTCGAGGGTTTTTTATGCAACTGGCATAAGTCAGTAGGAAGCCATTCTATATTTATTTACGCGGCAAATTGTTCAGCCAAGAGAATTTTTCATGTTAATTTATTATTATTATTAATTTATTATAATTATTATTAAGATATTTTCGAAGCATTTTATAAAAATTATTAGCATTCAGATAGGTTTTCTATGTCTTAGAAAACGCTATCAAGCAAATTATTACGAACGACAATATCATAGAAAATTATGTGATTACGGAATTTTACGGAGTTTTGTCAGTTAGGGTATTTGAGAGAGATGAGTCACTGGGAATTCAAATACAAGCTGATTCCTGTCGAGAAGTATTACGCAAGCGGGGTTTGCAGCGTCAAGAAAAGGCGAATGGTTGGAACGGAAAACGACTTCTCCCTCCCGCGGAGTGTAATGAGCCAGAGTGGGGATGTAGCACATGGGGTGCAGCCAATCAGTGGAAACCACGTAAGCTGGAAGTCGGATGAAGAGAGGGAATGCGGCGGGTGCATATATCGTTCGACGCGCCGTGGAACGAGGACAATCTGTGTAGAAGTTGCCGAGTATGTTTGCACGCGGGAGTCGCTCCGATGTTCCGTGGAGTGGGGGACTATCTGTGTAGAACTTAACGAGTACGGATGCACGCGGAGTCGCTCCGATGTTCCGTGGAGTGGAGGACTAACTTTTGTAAAACTTAACCAGTGTGGTTGTACGAGTGTTTGGGTCCGATGTACGGACCATAGAATTATCTAATCTACCAGAATATCATCAACTATCGACAAAGATGACGACGTCCAGGAGACTGTGGGAAGCTCACAGCATCATCCAGTACGAGGGAAAGGCTTCGGCCATTTCCAGTGGTAAGCGCGAATGACGCAGAAATACGCAATCTCTCATTTCTCTTTGTTTTATATTTCATATTTCAGTAACTTCATAGCTTGGAAATAAGAGTAAAATCAATTTATCAGACTCCGTTTTCACGTAATTTTCTATCGGTAATATTAAAATCGCAACGCTCCAATTTAAATTTTAAACTTATTATTATTATTAATTTTGCTATAGCCTACTTGTTTTATATAATAAAGTCAATTCTTTTACAATGCAATCTTTGCTTTCAGTAGGTAGCATTAGATATAGACCAATTCCTTCTCCTGATACAATTGTTTGTTGGGTTAATGATCAAATCATACCACGATCTGAGTGAATAGATTCTTGAAGGTGTTCTACCAGAGCTAGACGTTGTTAAATACAAATTTAGATTTCAGCATTGCGTTGAAGTCTTGGCGCCCATTAAAACAACATAGCTTAGGCAAAGGTAAACAGTTACATTTATCACCCAACAGTTTGGAGCAAAGTGAAAACGTTACAATTGTCGCTCAACGTGTGGGCTAGCAAAACGTTACACTTGTCGCTCAAAGTGAGGGCTGTAGAAACCATTACAATTGTCGCCGACAACTTGGGGCTGAAAACCTAATAACATTTGTGGAAGGAGAAGGGTATATATTTCTGTGCCTGTATTTTGGGGGTTATTTGTCTGTATCAGTGTATATCATTATGGGGGATGAGAAAGAAAGACAGATGAGGTTACGTAGTGGTCATCAACGGGAGAGTGATGATACGAGCAGTATGTCGAGTGATGGTAGTACCGGGGTAGCGGAGGTAAATCCCGATACTGAAACAGGGAGTGTAGGCGGCCAACCAGAATTAAAAACTTTACTTCTCGAGTTCATGTATCAGAACAAAGTTAGTAGTGATGCCTTAAATGCAAAATTAGAACAGAATAATGCAAAATTAGAACAAAACAACGCTAAATTAGAACAAAACAGTAGGGAAAATAGAGAGAGTAATGAAACTTTAAACGCCAGATTAGAACAAAACAGTAAGGAAAATAGAGAGAGTACTGAAACTTTAAATGCTAAATTAGAACAAAACAGTAGGGAAATGAGTGACAAATTCGAACTGATTAGAGGTGAGATCAAGGGGGTGATGGAAGAAAAGGCTAAAGAGATTATTGCAGATGTAGACAGAAAATTAGGAAAAGTACAGGAGGAGTTGGAAATTAGAATCAGTACACAGGCTGAAAATTTAAAAGAACTAGTGCAACTGGAAACACAGCTGGTCAAAAAGCAATTGGGGGGAGAAATTGACAAAATTCAGGTAGCAACTAAAGAGGTTAAGGAACAGCTGGGGGGGGGGTAGAATTGAGAAATTCCACTCACAAATAGTTGCAGAAGTAAATGATTTAAGAGAGAGTAATAGAGAGAGCATTAGCAAGATTGAGGAGAAACAAGCAAAGCTATATGATAAAGTAGAAGAATCAGAAGGAAACATTAAATTAACAGTAAACAGTATTGAGAGGAAGGCTGAGGAAAAAATCGCAGAGTTAGAATTAAAATTAAAAGCTAGGATCAGGCAAGAAAATAGTCAGAATAGGCCAGTTTTTGTGAATAGCACACACAGGGAGGTAGAACTGGGTAAGTTCAGCAATCGACAGGGGTGCCCAATGGAGTTCATGAACACTATAGAAAATAAATTCGGGGAGAGGTTGGAAAATGGTAGTATTGAGTGGTGCCAGGTAGTTGAAATTTTAGAACAAGTGTTTGTGGGGGAAACGAGGAATTGGTTTGCTGTCTACAGAGACAAGTTTACTGATATTAATGATTTTAAAATGAAATTCTGTGAAAAGTTCTGGAATGAGGTCATTCAGTCGCAGCATCGTGAGGGAGTAGTGTGTGGTAAATATAACCCTAAAAGAAGCTCCACCATGACCGAATACTTTTTAGGGCAGGTATTAGTGTGTAAATATCTGGATGGGTTGAAGGAGGAAAGTCATGTGGTGAGGTTGCTACTTAGGCACTTTCCCTATAGGATCAAGGAGGCTGCTTGTATCCAGAATGTAAAGACAGTATCACAAGTAGAAAATTTGTTAAGCACATTTGATGCACTTGGGAGAGGGGGTTATGAGGACAATTTCAATCGGAACCAGGGTAATAATAATAATAGACCTAATGAAGCCAGGCATCAAGAAGTTCAAGGGAACGGTGGCGAAGGGGCCAACGCTCAAAATAGAAATAATAATAATCAGCTAAATCAGAACAGAGGAAATGGCTATGGTAATCAGTATCAAGGGAGGAACAATGATTTCAGGGGAAATAAAGGGAGGAACAATGATTACAGGGGAAATCAAGGGAGAAACAATGATTTCAGGGGAAATCAAGGGAGAAATTATAATGACAATAATTACAACCAGAATAGGGGTCAAGGAAGAGGACAGCCTAGTGGTAGTAATATACAGCCAAACAATGACAACACAGCCCAGAACAACCAGACTAGTGCAGTAGTTAGTAGTACTACGGCCAGCTGTAGCGGTTCTTTAAACGCGAACCAGGCTGCGAAGTAAGGTCAGAATCTCAGTCTGTAGCATGCCCTGTCCATACAATTATACAGGAACCCTATGACCTAAATGTAAGAAATGAATTATTACATGAACTAAATGATGAAGGTATTATTCAGGAAGTGGTTAGTAAGAGCCCCATAGTTAAATTTAACGTGTCCGAGGCGTACACAGATGTTTTAATTGATAGTGGTTGTATGAAGAGTTGCATAAGTAGTGCATTTTATGATAAAATGAAAGGAACTGGAGTAAATTTTGAGGAGATGCCAATTAAAAGCACTTTTGTTATCACTGCTGTTGGGAAGAGGTCTAAAGTAATTTCTAAGCAAGTTTTAGTAGACATTAAAATTAATAATCATGTAGAGAAGCAGATTTGCCTTGTAATTCCAAATTTAGTATTCAGTGTTATCTTGGGTTCAGAGTGGCTAAGTAGAGTGTCTGGTAACTTATGTTATGATGTAGGGAGTTTGAAATTTAAATGGGGAGATTCTGAAGTAGAAGTAGCGTTCAATGACCATATTCAGAGGAGTAGTATTGTAGGTGTGATTTGTACTTTAAATGAGATATCGCCAGCCGTAGAGCGGGGTTCTCCATGTTTTGTGGGCAGTGTGATTACGAACGGTAGTCTAAAGGACTCGTTACGTGATGCTGCATTTCAGGGAAATATAGAGGTTGAACATTGTGTTCGGCTCTATGATGTGTTATTGTGTAATAGGAGAGTGTTTGAGGATCGCATTGGTATGGCCAATTGCTATACACATTCATTGAACGTTATTGATAGGTCAGTATTCACAGGACATAGATATCCTGTACCTTTCGCTTATCAGAGTGCAGTTGAGGCACAAATTAATCAGATGCTTGAAGATGGGATTATTGAGCACTCTAACAGTCTATATGTTAATTCTTTGATCACGGTACCCAAGACCGACGGCACAGTTCGTATTTGTTTAGACGCTCGTTTGGTTAACAGTAGAATTAGTTCAGATCAGCTGAAATCTATGTCAATAGAGGAATTAATGCAAACATTTGAGGGGAAGAAGTATTTCACTTGTGTAGATTTGAGTTCCAGTTTTTGGCAAGTGCCACTTATGTACGAAGATAGACCAGTTACAGCTTTTAGTCATAAATATAATCTTTATCAAGTTTGTAGAACACCTTATGGGTTAAAGAGTAGTTCAGCAGCTTTAATTAGGGCTTTAAACATCGCATCAGGGGATGACACAGGAGAGTTTGTAACCATTTACATAGATGATATGGTAATTAGTTCACGCAGTTTTGAGGAGCATCTACGTCATTTAGATATAGTTTTTCAGAAGTTAGATCAGGCAGGGTTCACTTTGAAGCTGTCTAAGTCGTCATTCTGTCAGTCAGAAGTGACATTTTTTAGGTCATAGAGTGTCGAGTAGAGGTGTAACACCAGAAGAAAGTAGGGTTAATAAGATACTTAACGCAGAGGTGCCACAGAATGTTAAACAGTTAAAAACTTACCTGGGAATTTGCAACTTTTTCAGGAGGTTCGTTCTTAAATACTCAGGGTTGGTAGAACCATTCAGGGAATTGCTTAAAAGTGGGACTCGGTGGAGATGGGATTCCAAGCATGATCAGGCTTTTAGAGCGCTGAAGGAAGGTTTTGAGAAAGCTGTAGTGCTGAAATATCCGTTAAAAGATAAGGAATATGTGGTTATGACAGATGCTTCACATATAGGCATTGCTGGAGTATTATGTCAGAAAGATGATGAGGGTAATCTGTGCATTGTATCTTTAGCCTCGCGAGGACTGACAGCAGCAGAGAAAAGATACACGATTACTGAGTTAGAGCTTTTAGGTATTGTTTTCAGTTTAGGGAAAATTAGAATGTATTTAGTAGGGGGGAAATTTGAGATCCACACAGATCACCATGCATTACTGTATATGAGAACTTGTAAACTCAGTTCTAACAGAGTTAGTAGGTGGATTCTTGCTCTGCAGGAATACGAATTCACAGTAAAATATATTAAACGTAAACATAACATTCTTGCAGACATGCTATCGAGGGACACTAATTTATGTAGGGATTATCCTGTGGTTAAAGCAGAGGACGGTATTTTAATATGTGCATGTGTGGACAGTAGCAACAGGGCATCGTTACAGATACTGAGAAATATGCTAGTGGAGCAACGTGAGGACGTTAAGTTAAGGGAGCCACTGGCTAGGTTGGAAATAGGTGAAGAAGAGTATGTGAAAGTAGGACGGTTCACGTACAAGATGCAGGATGGGCTTCTTCCAAGGAAATGTAGGAATAATCGCTGGGCAATATGTGTTCCTGCCACTTTGCGGGAGGAGCTAATTTGGTTCATTCATAGGGAATTAGGACACTTTGGTGCTGCCAAGGTCTTCTATGAAATTGGTCGTGACTTCATTTGGAGTAAAATGGGAAGGGATGTTAGGAGGATTTTAGCTAAGTGTGTCACCTGTCAAGGGAGTAAATATCCAGTTAAATATTTAGTGGGGGAGAGATCTGCAGTTCTCACCAGTAGTCCAGGCGAACTACTGTGTGTGGATTTATTTGGCCCGATCGTTAAAGGACAGTACGGCTACGAGTACATTTTTATTGTTATTGACGCTTTTAGTAAGTATGTCAAGCTATATCCGCTAAGGAAAGCCACGGGACTAGCGTGTAGCCGTCTGATCATTAATAAGTATGTACCTGAGTTTGGCCTTCCTCTCAGGATACTATCTGACAGTAGACCACAGTTTACTGCAAAGAAATGGAGAACCAGTATGCAGGAAGCTGGTATAACACACGTTCATGCCTCTGTAAGGTACCCTCAGGGTAATTCTGCAGAGCGTCCATTAAGGGAAGTGGCTCGTCTTTTTCGGACTCTAGTGCATGACAAACATGCGGCCTGGGTTGGACATCTTCCCAAGGTTGAGACTTGGCTGAATTCTGTCCAGCATGAGAGCACGAAATTGACGCCATACGAAGTTCACTTCGGAAAAAGACCACAAAATGAACTAGCGAGGGTGTTGGGATTAAATGAGGGTAAGCAACCGGGGATGGATTACATTGTCCAGTTGGCGAAACAGAATTTATCTAAGTCAGCACAAAAGAGAATTCGCCAACAAAAAGAAACTAAATTTGACCTATTCGAGCCGGGAGACAGAGTCTTACTTAGAGTGCCGAAACAGTCAAATAAGCTAGAGAAAGTCATGTCCAAGTTCTTTTATCTCTACGAGGGCCCATTTATAGTTTCCAAACGTATTGGCAAAACAGCATATGTGCTGGAGGATAGTAAGGGAAACAGATTATACGGGACGTATAATATACATAGTCTACGAAAATATGTGTCATAAAGCGAGGATGTTTAGCTGGCGAGCCAGCCTATCAAATGAGTAAGTGTGGTATTTGGTGCGTGGGAGGAGATGGTCTTCCAGGCAGGCGTATCAGAAGTCACACAGGGGGGGTAGTATGTAAGTAAATGAGAGTTTTTAAGGTACAGGGGAATATGACGGGATTGTCGGATGCTCTTGAGCAGTAAAATGTCTCGTTACACCAAGGCCAGAATTTGGTAGTGCTGGTGAATTCCCATTTGCCTCCAAGAGATGGGTGAGCGCTTGGACAGGGTATTTTTGCTTAAGGCGTCCACGAGGCAAAAGATGGGCCATCAGAAGGCGAGACAGTCCTTCATGAAACTCATACATAACGGCACACGTGATTTCTGTTTACGGCCTCGCCATGTAAGATTTGTAAGTGTGTAATTTAAGGTAATTTGTACAAAGGTATTATTTGTGTGAGGAGAAATGGTCTGTGTTGAGAACTAGTATTAAGTAGAATATGGTCTACGGGAACTTAACAAGACAGGGCGATTACGGCACAGAAATATTTGGTGTTATATGTAATGCGCATTTACTGTTTTTTTTTTTTCAGAAGTCAATATTAATTTAATCTGCTTTAAAGAGTGATTAAGTATTATGGTCACGAGGCGCTGCCACAATAGTGTGATCATGTCCTCAGTGATAAGTGGGATTAATTTCACAATAAGGAAGGAACCTCCAGTGAAATTAGGAAGTTCTAGGGAGATATACATATATCAGAACACCTTGAGGCGTGTGATGTGACATCTCATATACATAGTGCTCACACAGTAATTATGTCTATTTTTCCAACATAGAGAAATTTGAGAGGCGGAAATATCCGTGGAACACTATTCTATGTGAAAAACATTGGACTGGTTGCAAAGTGCAATCCATAGTGACAACAAACTTTGACGCAAAGTGCGTGAAGAAAAATTATGAGTGTATATATCTGTAATTTAGGGTGATTTCATTTATGTAATATGTATTTTGGATAGGGTTTATTAACATGTCTGGGATAATCGGATAATGGACCGTCGTCACGGTAAATCATCCGATGATCCGAGGCGAATATGTAACGTGTTTTTCGAGGGGTTTTTATGCAACTGGCATAAGTCAGTAGGAAGCCATTCTATATTTATTTACGCGGCAAATTGTTCAGCCAAGAGAATTTTTCATGTTAATTTATTATTATTATTAATTTATTATAATTATTATTAAGATATTTTCGGAGCATTTTATAAAAATTATTAGCATTCAGATAGGTTTTCTATGTCTTAGAAAACGCTATCAAGCAAATTATTACGAACGACAATATCATAGAAAATTATGTGATTACGGAATTTTACGGAGTTTTGTCAGTTAGGGTATTTGAGAGAGATGAGTCACTGGGAATTCAAATACAAGCTGATTCCTGTCGAGAAGTATTACGCAAGCGGGGTTTGCAGCGTCAAGAAAAGGCGAATGGTTGGAACGGAAAACGACTTCTCCCTCCCGCGGGGTGTAATGAGCCAGAGTGGGGATGTAGCACATGGGGTGCAGCCAATCAGTGGAGACCACGTAAGCTGGAAGTCGGATGAAGAGAGGGAATGCGGCGGGTGCATATATCGTTCGACGCGCCGTGGAACGAGGACAATCTGTGTAGAAGTTGCCGAGTATGTTTGCACGCGGGAGTCGCTCCGATGTTCCGTGGAGTGGGGGACTATCTGTGTAGAACTTAACGAGTACGGATGCACGCGGGAGTCGCTCCGATGTTCCGTGGAGTGGAGGACTAACTTTTGTAAAACTTAACCAGTGTGGTTGTACGAGTGTTTGGGTCCAATGTACGGACCATAGAATTATCTAATCTACCAGAATATCATCAACTATCGACAAAGATGACGACGTCCAGGAGACTGTGGGAAGCTCACAGCATCATCCAGTACGAGGGAAAGGCTTCGGCCATTTCCAGTGGTAAGCGCGGATGACGCAGAAATACGCAATCTCTCATTTCTCTTTGTTTTATATTTCATATTTCAGTAACTTCATAGCTTGGAAATAAGAGTAAAATCAATTTATCAGACTCCGTTTTCACGTAATTTTCTATCGGTAATATTAAAATCGCAACGCTCCAATTTAAATTTTAAACTTATTATTATTATTAATTTTGCTATAGCCTACTTGTTTTATATAATAAAGTCAATTCTTTTACAATGCAATCTTTGCTTTCAGTAGGTAGCATTAGATATAGACCAATTCCTTCTCCTGATACAATTGTTTGTTGGGTTAATGATCAAATCATACCACGATCTGAGTGAATAGATTCTTGAAGGTGTTCTACCAGAGTTAGACGTTGTTAAATACAAATCTAGATTTCAGCATTGCGTTGAAGTCTTGGCGCCCATTAAAACAACATAGCTTAGGCAAAGGTAAACAGTTACATTTATCACCCAACAGTTTGGAGCAAAGTGAAAACGTTACAATTGTCGCTCAACGTGTGGGCTGGCAAAACGTTACACTTGTCGCTCAAAGTGAGGGCTGTAGAAACCATTACAAGGTTATTTCACTTGGTGTGTAGGATTTATGAGACAGGTGAGGTACCCTCTGATTTCAAGAAGAATGTTATAATCCCTATACCGAAGAAAGTAGGAGCTGACAGATGTGAAGATTACCGTACAATCAGCTCGATTACTCATGCTTGAAAGATCCTGTCAAGAATACTTTACAAGAGGATGGAAAGCCAGATAGAAACTGAGTTGGGTGAAGACCAGTTTGGTTTCAGAAGAAATGTAGGAACAAGGGAAGCTGTACTAAGTCTTAGGCTGATTTTGGAAGGTAAAATAAGGAAAGATAAGAGAACGTTCATGGCATTTGTAGACTTCGAAAAGGCTTTTGATAACGTTGATTGGACTAAATTGTTTGACATTTTGAAAAGGATTGGAATAAAGTACAGGGATAGGAGGGTGATCTACAATCTATACAGAAACCAGACAGCAGTCATTCGATATGAAGAACATCAGAGAGAAGCTGGTATTCAGAAAGATGTAAGGCAAGGCTGCAACTTATCAACCTTACTTTTCAATCTTTATATTGAACAAGCAATGAAGGAAATTGTAGAAAAATTTAAAGTGAGAGTGAAGATTCAAAGAGAAATAATGTCAACTCTGAGATTTGCCGATGACATAGTCATCTTGGCCGACACGCCTGAGGATTTAAATGAGTTTTTGAATGGTAAGGACTAAGTCTTGAGGAAATAATTCATGATGAAAATTAATAAATGCAAAACAAAAATATTGGAATGCAGCCGAAATAAATCAGAATCCTCTATGGACATCAAGTTGGCAGGTGAAGAACTAAAGGAAGTAGGATACTTCTGTTACTTAGGAAGCAAAATAACCAGTGATGGACGAATCAAAGAGGATATCAAAAGTAGGTTAGCTCAGGCAAGGAAAGCATTTCCACAGAAAAGGAACCTGTTGACATCGAATATAGATTTAGGTGTTAAGAAGTCATTTTTGAAAGCCATTGTCTGGAGCGTGGCACTGTATGGAAGTGAAACTTGGACTATTGGTGCAGCAGAAAAGAGGAGAATTGAAGCGTTTAAAATGTGGTGTTACAGGAGAATGATGATGATCAGATGGGTAGATAGGGTTACAAACGAAGAGGTATTAAGACTAATGGGAGAGGAGAGATGTTTCTGGCGACTGCTAATGAAGAGAAGAGATAGGTTGGTAGGACACATACTAAGACACCCAGGAATAGCAAGCTTAGTTATGGAAGAAAGGGTCGAGGACCAGAACTGTAGGGATAGGCCAAGGTTAGAATATGTTAAACATATTGCCTCGGACGTAGGGTGTGTTAGCTATGTAGAGATGAAACGATTAGCTCAGGACAGGGAGGCATGGAGTGCTGCATCAAACGAGTCAAAAGACTGAAGACTCAAACAACAATTAGAATAGTATTCTTATACAAAAATAACCAGATGTACAGTCTTAAAATGTAAAAAGTCGGCCCCGAGTCGTGAAGTTGAGAAAATGTCCACCATCTTGGACACCATTTTGAATTCTGACCTTCCAGCCAAGGCTAAATAATTGCTTCCACAATCTGTTACAGTCACTATCGCATTCTAATACATAAATAACCCTAAAAGCGGTCTTTAGATGAAGAAAATCGGCCTCGGGTGTGGAAATATTGTACTAGTAAGAAAACGTCCATCATCTTGGACGCCATCTTGAATTATGAGCTTTCGGTCGAAATTTGGGAGTGCCAACATCGAAATTCGTGTTCAGCAGGTCCGAATTAGTATTAAAAACACATTTGGCAAAATGTTACCCAAAATGCCGCTAGAATTGCAACCGGTCGATAAGTGGACCAGTCTAGTGAAAGAATTACACGTTTAACATAAAGGGTTTCGGTGCTATCATTTTTTTAAATGTTGGCATTATTTTTCGATGACCCTATATATATACCTTTTTATCGTTTATCCTCCCAGCTCGGACTCTACCATAGTAAGGATGGTGTCTGGGAGCTGAACACACTTTGTCAGCAGATACAACTGGGGATGGTAACAGGTGACCGTTAACTTGGGTATAATTAAGGAAGGGTCAGAGAAGGGATTTTGGAAGAAAGTCGGCCGTGGACCTGTTGAAAGGAGCCGTCCCGGCATTTCCATAGGCCGGTGAAAATGGATAAACACGGAAAACTATTTTCGGGACGGCCAAGGTGGGATTCAAACCTACGCTCTCTCGATACCAGCGAACTAGCGCGGTAGCGCTCTCTTATATTTGTATAAACTCCCAGGAACTGATTAGTCTGTATCAATAGGCCCATGTCTAAATCAGTGATAAATAGAAAAAAGGAAGGAAGCTTTTAGTTTCACGTGACCATTAAGCTTGTGATCATGAGCCACTTGACCTCCTTTTTACGTGGAATCCGAACTACAGGACATGGCATTTCACTTCGAAAATGTCACATGCACTGACCGGGAATCGGACCCGGCCCACCTTGGAGAGAGGCGAATAGCTGCGCCACCACGGCCTCTTGATAATTAGAAGTCTAAGTTACAGTATTTCTTTCAAATTCATACCCCTAAGTAAAAATGTAGACTTTCACGACCGGCGTTGAAATAGGAACCTCTGTTTCGCGGGCTTATAGGTCGTGTTCCAAGGACATTTTGTCGTCCTGACGTTTCGCTGAATACTGCGTTCAGCATGTTCACAGGTTACATAAAGCTATTTCCTGTGGAAGGGTGATTTCTATGAACAAATTAATGGAGTCGCCATGGGCAGTCCCCTTAGTCCGGTGATCGCGAATTTCTTCATGGAACAATTTGAACAAATAGCACTTGAGACCGCACCTTTGAAACCTAAAGTGTGGCTACGATACGTGGACGATACCTTTGTAATATGGGGCCATGGTAAAGATCAATTAAATCTGTTTTTACGACATCTTAACAGCCAGAACTCGAACATTCAGTTTACCATGGAGTTAGAAAATGAACAGAAAATCGCGTTTCTCGACGTTATGGTAACGAAGACCGCTGATCTAACTTTGGGACATACAGTTTACCGTAAGCCGACCCATACTGACCGATATCTACATAAGACGTCCAACCACCACCCACGACAGAAATACGGAGTTATAAAAACACTGGCTGACCGCGCTAAAAGAATTTGTGAAAAGCAGTGCCTAAAACAAGAAATTGAACACCTCAACGAGGCCTTACGCGCGAATGGGTACAGCCAGAAAGATATCCAGCGAGCACTCCATCCGAGACGTCCAACTACAAGGGTAATTGGAGACAAGCAGCCCCTGGCTAGAGCTTTTCTTCCATATATAAAAAAGGTCACGGACAGAATAGGGAGGCTACTCGAGTCCCATGATATAAAGACCATATACAGGCCTACACGAAAAATTAAGGACATGTTTAGGTCCGCTAAAGATAAGCGACATCCTCATACCGCGGCAGGGGTTTATAAAATCCCGTGTGATTGTGGCCAAGTATATATTGGAACAACGAAAAGAAGTATTGCCACTCGCCTCAAGGAGCACGAACGACACAGCCGGCTGGGACAAACAGATAAATCCACTGTAGCAGCACACTCGCTACTTGCAGGTCACGATATAAGATATGGAGACACCGAAGTTCTGTCCACCACGGTGTCTTATCATGCCAGGCTACAAAGGGAGGCCATTGAAATCCTGAAGCATACTAACAGCTTCAATCTTAAGGAGGAAGCAGAACGTGTGAACAGAGCTTGGCTTCCAGTCCTTAATCCCCTCAAGCCTGCCCTTATTGACCGTCGTAGACGAGAAGATGCAACAGACGAGCAGCCCTGTCCTTGATGCATTACTTTTATGTGGTACGCCGTTGCTATTGGTAGCCTCTATGTGTGGGTTGTTGATTATTTATATATCTTCTGTTTACTTGTTTTACCTCGCTTTATGTAACCTGTGAACATGCTGAACGCAGTATTCAGCGAAACGTCAGGACGACAAAATGTCCTTGGAACACGACCTATAAGCCCGCGAAACAGAGGTTCCTATTTCATACCCCTAACTTTATGGAGTAGACTAATGAATTTTTCGTATATTTCAAGTAGGCCTAAAATATATTTTAAGGGGGTTCATTCGCAAAAAGTTTGTCAAACCCTACTTTATTTTATAGATTTCTTTTCTAGGAGGGTTTGAAGCCCTGTTTGATTCCGATGTATTTTCGGGGCCAGTTGCGATGATTAAGGAAATGTCTTCAAATGGACAGTTGACCAGTGTTTTAGGTGAGGGAGTGGTGAGAACAAATCGCCTCCAATGTGTGGGGAAGCTCACTAAGGATCTCCAGTGGGTCTCTGTTCGTTTATTTCGAATATTCGCTAACATTTTGTTTTTCGTCCGGGAGAAGGTGTACCTCCAGTTTCAGTCCTTAAAGTTTAACACCAAATGTTTCCCATTTGTTAGTCGGTAACCATTATCACGTATTCATCCATAAATGACGCATTCGTCAACGCCACCTGAAGCATGAATCAGCAAGAGCGGAAGTTCCACTGAGGCAAATTCCTCAGAAATCTTGAAATTGTGGTGGAGTTGCTATGAGAAGGCCTGTTAGAGCAAACCTAAGTTTTCAATGAAAGAGTTATTCAATCCATGTCTGCTTCCTGGGCCCAGGCAGTGTCTTCATCCTCTTTTAATTGCTAATATGTGAATGATAATGAACCGTATTAACCAGTTTTTTTCTTTCTACTGTATTAACATGATATTTGCCAGAGAACATTAGCAATAATTATGACAATCAGAATTTTTTAACTAGAATTTTACAGATACAAAAATTAAAACAGTGGTGTTAAAACTATAGTTAAATACATGCTGTAAAAATTGCCATCAACAAATAAAGTTACAGTTAAAAGGAACATTTGTTTTCATCAGTTATCCTCTCTGCTCGGCTTTACCAACCGACTCTGCGAGATATCATTCCTCTACCGTTGCATGGGCGGTGACTGGGAGCTGAACACACGTTGTTAGCAAGCGATCGCAAAATTGGATCTAATTAAAGAAAGGTCAGGGAAGGGATTTTGGAAGGAATTCGGCCGTGTACCTGTTGGAAGGAAAATGGGAAACCATGAAAACCATTTTTAGGACCCACCCATGCCAATGAAGCACGAGTTACCGCGTAGCGTTCTCGGCCACCGTGGCCCGCGAAGATAATCATCCGTCCCTATATTATTCTGCTAAGGTCCCATTCCAGTTTTGTACCGAAAATAAGGTCCCATTAACACCAACCTACACATATGGGGTACCAAGATAGCGGGTTCAAACCCGACCGAAGCCGTCGGATGTTTTAAGAGCGTTAAAAATCCATCAGCATGCCTTCCTTCGGAGGGGAAGTAAAGCCGGCGGTCCCATGTCATAGATTTATGACATGTTAAAGAACTTTCCACTAATTACACCTGTGTGAAACTAAATTGTATAGGTTAAGAATGTAAACAACGCTCTTAGGTTGCTACGTTCGTTGCCAAGGGCCGACTGCGGTGGCGTCTAGTAGCTAAGTTCTGGGCTAGACCTAGTAGTCGTTGACGGTGGCGTTTGGCAGCAAAAGTAGGAACTACTTGAAATTTAAAGTCTGCAGTCCTCACTTGAATTGAAAACAGATAACACACACTAATACAGTCATCACAATTAAAACCGGTTATCAGACAGATTCTACACACACCCAAAGTACACGGGGCTACATGACCGCGTTGTCGCAGCCCCTAAACTAAGGAACCAACCAACCATATGGGGTACCTACAGGTTCAGCATAACCTAATGCGTAAGCGAAACGCACTCACTTACTCTTTAAATGCCTCACAATTAAATAAATAGGCGGCTTCGGTGGCGTAGTCGATAGCATGCTGAGCTTCTATGCCCAAGATCGCGGGTTCAGATCCGGCCGAAGTCGTCGGATTTTTTAAGAGCGTTAAAGATCCCACAGTATGCCTTCCTTAGGAGGGGAAGTAAAGCCGCCGGTCCCATGTCATAGATTTATGGCATGTTAAAGAACCTTCCACTAATTACACCTGTGTGAAGCTAAATTGTATGGGTTAGGAATGTAAACAACGCTCTTAGGTTTCTACGGTCGTTGACAAGAGACGACTGCGGTGGCGCCTAGTAGATAAGTTCTGAACTAGGCCTAGTAGTCGTTGACGGTGGCGTTTGGCGGCAAAAGTAGGAACTATTTGAAAAATTCAAAAGTCTGCAGTCCTCACTTGAATTAAAAGACAGATAACACACACTAATACAGTCATCACAATTAACACCGGTTATCAGACAGATTCTATACACACCCAAAGTACACGGGGCTACATGACCGCGTTGTCGCAGCCCATATACTTAAGAACCAACCAATTAAATAAATACCTTAAAACATGTATATTTACAATGACATAATCAAAGAATGCAACACGGTAACCATGGTAACAGAATCTCACAGGTCCATCTGTTTCTGTAAGACGCAATGCAATTCCGGTTGGTTGGTTAGTTGGTTCCTCAGTTTAGGGGCTGCGACAACGCGGTCATGTAGCCCCGTGTACTTTGGGTGTGTGTAGAATCTGTCTGATAACCGGTGTTAATTGTGACGACTGTAATAGTGTGTGTTATCTATTTTTTTTTAATTTAAGTACTGCAACTTAGAATTTTTCAAATAGTTCCTACTTTTGCCGCCAAACGCCACCATCAGCGACTACTAGGCCTAGTTCAGAACTTAGCTACTAGACGCCACCACAGTCGGCTCTTGGCAATGAACGTAGAAACCTAAGAGCGTTGTTTACATTCCTAACCTATACAATTTAGCTTCACACAGGTGTAATTAGTGGAAGGTTCTTTAACATGACATAAATCTATGACATGGGACCACCGGCTTTACTTCCCCTCCGAAGGAAGGCATACTGAGGGATTTTTAACGCTCTTAAAAATCCGACGGTTTCGGCCGGGTTTGAACCCACGATCTTGGGCATGCTACCAACTACGCCACTGAAGCCGCTGCAATGCAATTCCAATTATTACATTACTGTGAAAGTTTCCAGACGGTTGCAAGGTTATCACTGAACCAAATTAAGCTGTAAAAGTCATCAATACGTACAGTATAATGCGCTTAAGGGGGTCAAGGGGCACTCAAGAATTTTTTCACGCAATTTTCACGTGTGGGTGTGGTCCGAAAGGTATTTTTCACCCGACTATAAAGGGTCTCCGAAAACCACATTTAAAGGCCCTTAAATTAACAGTGTCTGTGATATTCCCAGGAAACTAACTTCGCTCTGATATACCTATGAAGGAATGACAAACCCCTAACCACTGCACCAGTAGCTGAATTGATAAAGTCTGATTATTCATACCAAAGACAAATCAGTCATAGCATTCATGATTAAGATTTTGCTAAGTGTACTCTTTACAACTAGAATATTCGCGGGCGAAGCCGCGACAGGTAGTGCTAGTGTGAATTTGTCTTCCTACTGATGTTTCCATCTATACAACACGGTTGACAATTCAAACGTCGCACTAACTGGTTGGCACCTGAGACAAAATTCACACTCAATATTTCGGAAGAAGATTTAGTTTTACTCATTTCAGGCACTCAGTTAAAATATTTGTTGATATTCGGCACTTGTATATATTATTTCAGTAGTATAGATCCCTCCTGCGGCGCTCACAAGTGACCGATCGTGACAAATGAGCATTCAATTGAAAGAGAATAGACATTACCAGTGACGAATTGAACTCTAATTTTATAAATATCTATAATTTCCATCACAACATATTTTTAAAAACATGTAAGAAGTGTGCGATTTGCAGATACTTTTGCTGTAGGAAAATACTCTCTATAATTGCTGTCGGCTTCACAATTTGGCCGCTGTGACGTCCGTTTAATGTCATTTTAACATTCTGAGGTCTTTCCTTGATCATTTTGCATGGATTTAAAAACAGTAAATCAAAGGAATGAGTACAACCTCTCTCCTTAAGTCCCTCATTATAAACCAATTCGGGAAAGTGTGGTTTATGAACATGCGAGATTTCTCGCACGGGTCCGCTAATATTATATTGTTACGGCAGTGAGTTTGTTTCGTCGCCTCGCAGCGTGAGTCACAGCTGCCCCGGGCTATGCTCTGCCTCTGTGTGTTACCTGCGCCTTACGCAACGGGCTGCGAGGACAAAGGGATGGTCCAGAATATTCGTGACCCAGCTAGTGATGGAAATCTCGAGAATCCGTGAATCCTGGACGATTCTAGAAGCATTCATTGAGTCACCAGCCTGCTATATAAGGGGCTTCATCAGCGAGGGAGGGACAGTGTTTTTGAGCTAGTGCATGTTTTTACCTGAGTGACAGTAGTGTGGTGACGTGACTTGCGAAACCCAAGTGAGGCTATTGCATGCAGTGAAGTGCTGTGTGAATTACGAAACCCAGTGAGATTCTTTCCGAGCCTGCGGAGCAGTGTGTAGCAGACTCGTAAGTAGCCTAAAGGTAGTTTGTGTACTCAAGGGAGTGTACAGGTATTTCGGTGAGTGACAGACAGGCTAGACACAGGTCAGCCTAATTAGTGAATGGACAGCTGCTCGAGAGAGTGAAAGGGACGTGTTCCCAGTCAGAGAGGAACTAGAGCGAGATACTAATAGCTTGTATCTGTTTATTGTGCGGTGTATGTAACTTGCTAAGACCTGCAATAAAATTACTATTTCTTTAAAAGGACCATTGTTTTGTGCTTCTACCCACCGTAATCCAGTTAACGAAAGTGCCAAAAGGGGTGGTACGTTACAACTGGTGTCAGAAGCGGGATTACGAACTCAAGCACAACACCGGAAGGTCCTGGTTTCAAAACCCGAGCACGTCATTTTACCACAGTTCTCTAATTTTACTGTGAGTGCATGCCCTTTACAAGACAAACATCTAAAATGGAAGCGTAATTGGCAGCATTACTAGAAAAGTTAAGTGGCATGGAAACCAAATTAGAAGACGGCCAGAAGAAGATGGTAGACGGTCAAAATAAGTTAGCGGAAGACCTGAAGAAGATGGAAGACGGCCAGAAGAATTTAACCGAGGACCTAACATCCAAAATAGAAGACGGCCAAAATAAGTTAACGGAGGACCTGAAGAAGATGGAAGACGGCCAGAAGAATGTAACCGAGGACCTAACCTCCAAATTAGAAGACGGCCAGAAGAAGCTAGCAGAGAACCTAATTTCCAAATTAGAGGACGGCCAGAAGAAGTTAGCCGAGGACCTAACCTCCAAATTAGAGCACAGTCAGAATAAGTTAGCAGAGGACCTGAAGAAATTGGAACAGGGTCTGCGTCAGGTAGTCAACACCGTCTGCCAGGGCCTACGTGAGGAAGTCACAGCAGTAGAAAAGAAGTTCGACGCCTTACAAGAAGAAGTTGCCGAACTACGCCAACGCCCACTGACGGGGGTGGAAGAGAAATTCAACGCTTTACAAACGGAAATTGCTGAGCTGAGCCAACGCCCGCCGACGGGGATGGAAGCGAGATTCAACGCTCTTCAAGAGGAAGTTGCCGAGCAGCGCCGACGCCCACCCACAGGTACACCGGGAATATCAGGAAAGGGACAGAGCAGAGTGACGCCCCCAAACTTCGACGGAAAGGTCCCGTGGAGCACCTATTTACGTCAGTTCGAGGCAGCCTGTTTCATAAACAACTGGAACAGCACGGAAAAGGCTACAGCTCTCATTGTAGCGCTTAGAGGGGACGCCCTTAACGTCCTTCAGGCCATCCCGACTGGATCCCAGGACTACGCTTCACTAATCGCCCATATTGATTCCCGATATGGATATAGCCATCTTCAGCAGGCCTACCAGATACAGCTCCGGACCCGGGTACAGAAGAACCCGGAAACTCTGCAGGAGTTCGAGATGGACATCGCACGCCTCGTAAGGCTCGCCTATCCAACAGCGCCGGCCGACTTTCTGGAACAGATTGCGACGCAGACCTTCATCGACGGGCTACGGGACTCGGACACTCAACAGGCGCTGCGACTCGCGTGCAATAAGACCCTGGCAGATGCGCTGAGCCACGCACTTGAGTTCGAGACGGCAAAACAAGCATCTAGAATGCACGCGCGGGTGCGTCAAGTGGACGTCGATGAACCAGCAAAAACCAACGAGACCAAGCCCCTGGCCGACGAATTGATGGAGGCGCTAAGCCGTTTCTTAGATAGTCGCGGCACCATCAGCAACGACACAGCCGGAAGACAACCGGAGAGGCGGCCCGGAAGAGGACTACCGACCTGCTGGACCTGCGGTAAGAAAGGCCACCTGAGCAAGGAATGCGATGATCGTCGCCGCCGAGGGTATCCGACGAGAAATCAGCCGTCTGAAAACCGCGCGGCCCAGGGAAACGAGTATTAGCCAGCCTTGGGGGGCAAAGGTTGGCTTGTGACAGTCGTCAAGCCCCGGCAGTCCAAGTTCGTGTGACGAAGTTACGGAGGGACAATAGCAGCCTGATGGTCGACGGAGTCGTCAACGGTGTGAGCTGGCCCATGCTGATCGACACGGGAGCGTCGAGGACCAAAAACAATCCCACCGTGATCCCGAGGTGGAGAGTGCAACCCACACAAAGGAACCTCCAGCTAATAACCACGACTGGAGAGACCGCACCGGTACATGGCGAAGCATCACTGGAGTTCGTCATTGGTCGACGGGTGGTGAAGCATCCAGTGCTTGTGGCTGACGCATCAAACGAAGTGATCATCAGACTGGACTCACTGGACCAGAACGAGATCATCTTGGACCTGAGTACCAACACTCTGCACTTCGGAGGTGAGGAACTTGCTTTGCAACCAGCACACGAGGCCATCAACGCACGACGAATAAGGCTGAGAGAGGACGTCATCGTTCCCGCCAGGACGGAAGTCAGCGCTGCCGTAATTGTCGACGGAACTGCTGAGGGAGTGGTGGCTATCATCGAGCCAAAATATGAGGACATCCAGACAAAAGGATTGCTGATTGCCAAGACCCTCATCAACACGACGTCTCGGCCGTACGTCCGACTGTCCAACCTGAACAACTACGACATTACGGTTCACCGGGACATCAACCTAGGAGTCTGCGAGCCCGTTACCTGGCATTCCCGCGTCACAGATACGACGGACGGACACCTGCAGACAGACAACCGAAGAAGACGCGCAGTCCAGAAGAACTACAGAAGCTGTACCAAGGATCCCAGGACCATTTAGACGAGGAACTATCACACCAACTTCGGGACCTGCCACACGAATTCCAGTATGTCTTCTCCGTGGGGAGCAAAGACTTCGGCAGGACAAGCGTGGTCCAGCACAGAGTCGACGTTGGGGGCAGCGCACCAATTAGGGCCCCATTCCGATGTGTCCCGCTCGCCAAACAATCTGAAGTCGACCGGAAGGTGGAAGAAATGAAGGAGAGAGGGTGATCGAGCCATCACATAGTCCTTGGAGCTCTCCGGTCGTGCTAGTGAAGAAGAAGGACGGCTCCACAAGGTTCTGCGTGGACTACAGGCGGGTGAACGACGTCACGAAGGACAGCTACCCTCTACCCCAGATCGACGACACGCTGGACACCATATGAGGATCAAGATGGTTCTCCACCTTGGATTTGAAGAGTGGCTACTGGCAGGTGGAGGTCCACCTTAAGGACCGTGAGAAGCCGGCGTTCTCTGTGGGCAGCGGGCTCTGGCAGTTCACCGTCATGCCATTCGGTCTGTGCAACGCCCCTGCGACCTTCGAAAGGGAAATGGAGTCCATTCTGAGGGGACTACACTGGAAGACCTGCCTGGTCTACCTAGACGACGTCATCGTTCTGGGAAAAAGCTTCGAGGAGCATTACAGCAACCTGAAGGAGATCTTGATGAAGCTACGGGCTGCCCAGCTGAAGTTGAGCCCCAAGAATTGTCAGCTCTTCCAGAAGCAGGTCCAGTACCTTGGGCATAACGTCTCCGAGGAAGGGGTGCGCACCGACCCAGAGAAGACCGCAGCTGTGAGGGAGTGGCCAGTTCCGAAGGACAAGTCCCAACTACGAAGCTTCCTGGGACTCTGCATTTATCACCGTCGCTTCGTGAGAGGATTCGCCGACATCGCCAAACCACTGCATCGACTGACTGAGAAGGACCAACTCTTCACGTGGACAGCAGAATGCCACAGTGCCTTCGAACAACTCAAGCAGGCTCTGTGCACCGCACCTATTCTGACCTACCCCAGACCTGGAACAAGGTTCATCGTCGATACCGATGCCAGCGACTTTGGTATAGGGGGAATCCTGTCGCAAGTAGTGGACGGCGAGGAGAAAGTAGTGGCCTACTTCAGCAAAGCCTTGTTAAAGCCAGAGAGGAACTACTGCGTCACCAGGAAGGAGCTGCTCGCCATCGTCAAGACCATCGAACACTTCCACAAGTACCTGTACGGGCAAGAATTTCTCATCACGACCGACCATGCATCCCTGCGGTGGCTCCTGAACTTCAGGCAGCCCGAGGGTCAACTCGCGCGGTGGTTAGAGAGGCTTCAACAGTACAACGTTGAGATCCAGCACAGGAAAGGCCAACTGCTTTCTAACGCCGACGCCCTGTCACGAAGACCGTGCCCCGAAGACTGCACCTTCTGCGCCAGAAGGGAGGAAAACACCGGGATACAGTGCCGGAGGACTACCGTGAAACTTCAAGGGAGCTGGAACCGCGAATCTTTCACGCGGGCGCAAGCAGAAGATGATGACCTGGGACTGATAGCCGAATGGAAGACGGCCTGTGTTCCCAGACCCGGGTGGAGCATTTTGAGCGACTGCAGTCCAAAGTTCAATTCCTACTGGGCGCAGTGGGACTCGCTGATTGTAAGGGATGGCCTCATCTGCCGTACCTGGAGAGCACCGACGGGAAGACATCTCGGGAACAAGTCGTCGTACCAAAGGCTATGACGGAGGAAGTCCTGAAGGAAGTCCATGGAGGATCATCTGGTGGACACCTAGGGATAAAGAAGACCCTGGAGAAGCTGAGAGAGCGGTTTTACTGGATCGGATGCCGAGCAGACGTGGAGAACCACTGCGCGAGGTGCCACGATTGCGCAGCCAGCAAGGGCCCAGGACGAAGACGACGGGGTCCACTGAAGACCTACAACGTGGGCGACCCCATGGAGAGAGTGGCCATCCATGTTGCTGGGCCATTCCCGTTGAGCGAGGCAGGGAACTGCCACATATTGGTCGTCAGCGACTACTTCACCAAATGGCCAGAGGCGTATGCGCTCCCTAACCAAGAAGCCGCGACAATCGCAGAGTCCCTGGTGAAGGAATTCGTCAGCCGGTACGGAGTACCCCTGGAGCTGCACTCCGACCAAGGGAGGAACTTCGAGTCGCAGGTGTTCCAGAACCTATGCCAGCTGCTGGGAATCCGGAAGACAAGGACGACGCCGCTACACCCTCAGTCCGACGGGATGGTAGAGCGATTCAATCGCACCATCGAGAACCATCTCCGAAGAGTCGTCAGCGAGCACCAGAGGGATTGGGACAAACATCCTCCACTATTTCTCCTGGCCTACCGCACCGCCGTGCATGAAGCCACCGGGTGCACAGCAGTCCGGGCCATGTTTGGGAGGGAACTCCGTCTACCTGTCGATCTTGCCTTTGCCCGACCTGGGAATGATCCGGTCCCGCTAAGCCAGTATTGTCAAGAATTGGTCGACCAACTGGAGGACGTGCACGCGTTCGCAAGGAGGAGATTGCGATTCGAGACCGACCGAATGAAGACCCGATACGACCAGCAGACGAATGCCGGCGGATTGCACGAAGACGACCTGGTCTGGCTCTTCAACCCATTACGGAAGAAAGGCCTGTCACCCAAACTGCAGAAGTCCTGGGAGGGCCCGTACCGAGTCGTGAAACGGATCAACGATGTCGTCTACAGGATCCAGCGGAGCCCGAGGGCGAAGATGAAGATCGTGTATCGAGATCGCCTGGCAGCCTAAGGAGGGACACAGACGGACCAATGATTGATCTGGACGATCAGCCTTTTAGGAAGGGGGTGGTGTTACGGCTGTGAATTTGTTTCGTCGCCTCGCCGCGTGAGTCACAGCTGCCCCGGGCTATGCTCTGCCTCTGTGTGTTACCTGCGCCTTACGCAACGGGCTGCGAGGACAAAGGGATGGTCCAGAATATCCATGACCCAGCTAGTGATTGAAATCTCGAGAAGCCGTGAATCCTGGACGATTCTAGAAGCATTCATTGAGTCACCAGCCTGCTATATAAGGGGCTTCATCAGCGAGGGAGGGACAGTGTTTTTGAGCTAGTGCGTGTTTTTACCTGAGTGACAGTAGTGTGGTGACGTGACTTGCGAAACCCAAGTGAGGCTATTGCATGCAGTGAAGTGCTGTGTGAATTACGAAACCCAGTGAGATTCTTTCCGAGCCTGCGGAGCAGTGTGTAACAGACTCGTAATTAGCCTAACGGTAGTTTGTGTACTCAAGGGAGTGTACAGGTATTTCGGTGAGTGTCAGACTGGCTAGACACAGGTCAGCCTAATTAGTGAACGGACAGCTGCTCGAAAGAGTGAAAGGGAAGTGTTCCCAGCCAGAGAGGAACTAGAGCGAGATACTAATAGCTTGTATCTGTTTATTGTGCGGTGTACTGTGACTTGCTAAGACTTGCAATAAAATTACTATTTCTTTAAAAGGACCATTGTTTTGTGCTTCTACCCACCGTAATCCAGTTAACGAAAGTGCCACAAGGGGTGGCACGTTACAATATTATTCTTGGTTGAGAGACATTTTAAATAAGATACTTTCTAAATTCAGTTCGTTGTAAGACATGATTACGACACTCAAGGGATATTATGATTTATATCACCAATCGTGATGAACAATTATTATTCATGATGGACGAACTCCAATTTGATCAAGGTTTGCCTTGTATATTTCGATCTGCTGATGCTCGGTTGAAGAGCGAAGCATGTGTAGTCCATACAAAATATAGCCTATATAATATCTTTAACATGTAATTTCTTTCAGGCTATTTTTCCACATCTCCCAGTAATTGAGATTATATTGTGTTGACCGACTGAAAAGTTGCAATAACACTTGTTTAACGTGTTGGTTGTTGTTAATTAGTATTAGTGATATGGGACATATTTGGTCATCAGCCCCGTGTGCTGACTGTAGTAGTATGGGTGCGCCGGGAACTTGAAATAAGGTAATGGAGAGAGTGTGGACAAACTTGGGGATGTTAACGAGCCACTGTCAGCACCATGATTCGAACCTACACTCTCTAGCCTTGCCGCAGCTCACCTTCACTGTGTTGGTGAGCGATTTAACGCGCATAACTACGCCGTAGGGTCTCATTATGTTCCTGTTGTCCACCTCGGGGTGTAGCGGATGGGATTCTTAGCTGTCACCGTGCAGGCCTGGGTTCGATTCCCGGCTCTGACAAGAAATTTAATAGTGGTCTGAGAGCTGGGATGGGGTACACTTAGCCTCTTGAGGGGAAACTGACAAGAGGTGGGTTCGATTCTACCTCAGCCATCCTAGAAGTGGTTTCCCACTTCTACTCCAGGTAAATGCTGGGATGGTCCCTAACGTAAGGCTACAGTCGTTTCCTACCCAAATCCTACCTCAGTTACAAGTAGCCTACACACACTAGTACAGCCATCACAGTGACACAGGTTATCAGACAAATGTGCGATGTCGCAGAGCCCCTAAAGAATCAACAACAACAATAACTATATTCTTAAATTATTTTTCCTTTTCATTTCTTCCTCAGGTTTGCAAGTTAGCTGTAAGTAGTTAATACTAGTAATAATCATCCACATCTAGGGCAGATGACCTTGCTGTACCGGGTGAGTTAGCCGAGGTCGTTGCGGCATGACTGTTGGCAGTCGCTCACATCCGGGAGGCGAGAAGGTTCGAATCCCCCCGCCGGCAACCTTGAAGATGGTCTTCTGTGGTTTCCCATCTTCCTTCCAGGCAAATGCCGGGGTTGGTCCTTAACTATAGGCCACAGCCGCTACCTTCCAACTCCTCGACCCTCCCTTCCAACTTTCCTCCCCAACGGTACTTGTAGCTCACCCATTGGGTGTCCGTCTCGAAGCAGCTACAAAACTGGCGAGCCGAACATGTCCTCGGACACTCCCGGCACTAAAAGCCATACGCTTAAAAAAAGACCTTGCTGTTGGTTGGAACTTGCCTTACAACCACGGGCTGTTTCCACTTCCTCGGCACGCGATGGGAGTACAGAAATAGGATGTGACAGTTTAAAGGTTCAATGAGCAAGGTAGGTGTCGATTGTGGGCGCCTAATTGCGCCCCAAGTGTGAGGGTGCCACCATGCCTCGCGCGTCGCCTCTAAATATAAGCTCTGAGTAATGTTTTAATATTTGGAGCAAACATCAAAGGACGAGGGGAATAGCGTGGGCGTGTGACTGACAGTTCCTAGAAACTTACAGTAGTTAAACCTGGGTTAGTGAATAGGAGTGCAGATGGGCAATTTCACAGAACAGGGATTTATTTCTTCAATAATAGAACTGTCAGAAGAAGGTGCAATAGCCTACTCAGTCAGATTTCGTAGAGATGTTCTGTTTCTGTTGACCACCTCATGGTGTAGTGGCTCGCACTCTTGGCTGTCGCCCCAGAAGTCCGGGTCCGATTCCTAGCTCTGCCAAGACATTTAATTCTGGTCTGAGAGTTGGAACGGCGTACACTCAGCCATCCAGGAAGTGGTTTTCCGCGATTTCCCACTTCTACCCCAGGCAAATGTCGGGATGATTCCTAATTAAAGACCACGGCCTCCTCCTTCCCAAACCTACCATGAATAACAACTGCACACACTATTTCAGCCATGGCAATAACACAGGATATCAGACATATATTACACACCGAAGTACACGGGGCTTAAATGACCATGATATCCAAGCCCCTCACATAAAACAACAGCAGCAACAACAACTGTTTATGTTGTTTCATTTAGGGGCTTGGACATCCCACTCATTTAAGCCCCGTGTATTTGGGTGTGTGTTGGATTTGTTTGAGTGTGGTGTCTATAGTAGTGTGAGTATTTGTAATTGAGGTGAGAATTGAGATGATGCGACCGTGGCCTTAAGTTAGGAACTAACCCGGCATTTGCCTGGAGTGGAAATGGGAAACCACAGAAAACCACTTCTAGTATGGCCGAGGTGGGAATCGAACGAGTCTCTTCCCAGTTTCGCCTCGTGATGCTGAGTGTACACCATTCCTGCCCTCAGACCAGAATTTAAAATCTTGGCAGAGTCAGGAATCTAACCCACTCTCCTGGGCGACAGCCAAGAATGCTAGTCGCTACATCATGAGGCGGTCTTTTTCTTTTGAAGGCAGAACTCAGACTATAAGTGTGGTTACACCTTCACCCCCTGGACATTCATAAAAGTGGACAACATGGAAGGCTCTTAATCGGCTACGCTCCAGTACCACGAGATGCAAGACTAACCAGCAGAAATGGGGACTTCCTGTGGAATCAGTTTACTGCGAGTGTGGTACTAAGCAGACTAATGGTCATCTTCTACTGTGTTCTTCTTCTCCAGACACTTGCATCATTAAAGACTTAATGAGAGCAACTTCAAATGCACTAGTGGCAAATTATTGGTCAACCAGTGTTTAATATTTCTATTGTTTAATTTGTCTATGTTTACTTTGTACTTATACTTCTGACACGATAAATAAATAAATACCTTCACCACTCACAAGAAGGGAAATGTCATGCAATAAAAGGACCAAGAAATCTTGAATATCTAAATGAAATAATCATCCGGTAGCTACCGTTAATACAACTTGATAATTCGGTTGGTTGGTTCCTCAGTTTAGGGGCTGCGACATCGCTCATGTAGCCCCGTGTACTTTGGGTGTGTGTAGAATTTGTCTGATAACCGGTGTTTTATTGTGATGGACTGATGGCTGTATTAGTGCGTGTTATCTGTAATTCAGGTAAGGACTGCAGACGATCAATTTTAAGTAGTTCCTACTTTTGCCACCAAATGCTATCGTCAACGACACCTAGCTTGCGGACTTGGCTACTAGATGCCACCGCAACCAGCACCTGGCGACGAACGTTGGAACTAATAGAACGTTAATCAAATCTAATCTAGAAATTTTACCTTCACACAAGTGTAGTTAGTGGAAGGTTCTTTTACATGCCATAAATCTATGACATGGGACCGCCGGCTTTACAGTGCCTACCAAAAGTTTAAGACCACTAGCTTATTTTCAACAAAATCTTCCTGGTCTTATATTTTTGCTTCAAATTTTGCCAAATATTTTATGAAATTACTTTTATGTAATAGAAATCCACCTGTACCAAGAACAGTTTTTGAGTTTCAATTTTTTAATACAAGTGGAGTATCGAAGATCAACGCAATTTTCAACCACAAATTAATTTGTGGACACTAATCCAATGGGTTTACCTTGTTGATTAATTTTTATAAGTATTGTAGAATGTATACACACGTTTTGGTAAATGAAAAAAATATCCCAAAAATGTTCTTGCCATTTGGCAGTGATGGTTGTACTTTTTGTAAAGGTACCGGTAACGAATTGTAGCTAAAACTGATGAGCGTTCACTGGCTAATAGCTTCTGTGAGGCTTGACTTAGCGGACCCAAACTTTCACCAGGCACAGCAAAGCATGTTGTCAACAGATAAAGAGACAGTTCCAAGGTCAACACTCCGAGTACCTGTAATCAGTTTCCCTCGTCTATTCTGAGAAGCCAAGTATACAAAAATCACTACCAAATGATAAGATTTTTTTTTGCATGTACCAAAACGTTTGTATACATTCTACAATACTTATAAAAATAATTAATAACGTAACCACATTGGATTAATGTCCACAAATTAATTTGTGGTTGAAAATTGCGTTTTTCTTCGATATTCCACTTGTATTAAAAAAATGTAACTCAAAAACTGAAATCCATATTACAATGTTCTTGGTACAGGTGGATGTCTATTAGATCAAAGTATTTTCATAAAATATTTGGCAAAATTTGAATCAAACACATAAGACCAGGAAGCTTTTGTTGAAAATAAGCTAGTGGTCTTAAACTTTTGGTAGGCACTGTACTTCCCCTCCAAAGGAAGGCATGCTGAGGGATTTTTAACGCTCTTACAAAGTCCGACGACTTCGGCCGGGTTTGACCCCGCGATCTTGGGTATAGAAGCTCAGCATGCTACCAACTACGCCACCGAAGCCACCTTGATTCTTTTTAGGAGCTTGGGACATTTTGGTCATCATCCCATTGTACTTGAGTGTGTGTTCAATTTATCTGATCTGTATTTATGTATTGGCTGTAACAGTGATTAAGCTGCTTGCCTCTCACCAAGGCGAACCAGGTTCCATTCCCGGTCAATGCATGTGAAAATTTCGAAGTGCAATATCACGTTCCGCGGTTTGGATTTCACGATAAAATGGAGCTCCCGTAGCTCGTGTGCGCGAAATTAACGGTCCCGTGAAACTATAAGCTTACATTTTACAGTCGCGATGGCTAACGGAGTTCCAGGCAGTTTCGACATACGATTGATCCTAAGCCTTATACAAGTGTTTCTCGCCCATCAGGGTGGTGGTTTTATGAGAGTTAAGGGCTTCAAGCGGAAGTAGGCTCGTAAGTTTCTATCTCCAAGACATTAGTTATACAGCCGCAGTACCTTAAAATCATGAGGGACAGCTGTTATCGATAGAAAGGAAGCCGACGCCAAACCCTCATTACTAGTTGGGCAGGACCGAGCGGTAGAGTATGTGGGTGAAAGAACACCGCCTGGGTTCGCGTTAGTCGTCACAACTATACTACGGTCATCACAGAAACACAGGTTATCAGACAGTTTGAAAACACGCCCAATTACACCGGGCTTATGGCAATGATATCCCAAGGTCCTAAAATGAATCAACTACATAGGACAACATTAGGTTCTTGCTAATAATCTCTTGGGTTGGCAACACTGGAGTGACCTTTGGATGCCCAAACGTGTGGAAGTGTCTGTTCTTGTCACAGCTGTGTGAAATAGTTGTATAAACGTGAGTACGTTCTGTACAAAGTCCTCGCTCAACCTGAATCATTGTGTCTTAATCCCACATGACTCAACAGGCTTATGAACCACTGAACACAAAAAGATAAAAAAAATACGGTGCACCACTTTCTCGCTGGCACGGCTATACGAGATGATAACGACATCCACACTGTCAATTATATAGGTAGCCTTCACACGTCACGTGATGCACGCCATGCACGTTCCATTCCATTGATATAACATCGACACTGATAACAGCCCAGTGGTTCATTAAGGAGCTTCAAGAGCGAACAGTGAATGAGTTAAATGGACGCGTTATAAAAGTCGTTTCACAACACAAACAAACTGAAATGTCGTCCTATTTTTTCAACCACAATAATAGTCTAACCAGGGTTTCCCAAACCTTTTCTGACCATCGCCCACTTACGAGATTTATAATTATTTTTCGCCCACCTTATTTCAAAAAACGCACAAATCTTAAAATTACTAAAACACACATTCTAATACCTACATATAAGTTGAGAAATGAGGATTTTTGAGGACATTTTTCTTAATAGGTACAACACGTTTATTTAGGTATAATTATGTACATTAAAAATTTGCAAACAATAGGTCTAAAAAGGAATAACAACCAATGAAATAAATTAAAGCAAAAATTAAAACTACATGAACTTTTATATCTAATTAATTAAACAACATAAATACCTATGTCTAATTAATGTGAGGGATAGATTTGATGAGTTTCAATCAATTTGTTGATTGAATGGATTTGATGAGTTTCAATCAATTTGTTGATGCCAGGAAACATTTTTGTTAGAAAAATTCTAAGATCTCCTCACTTTTCAATTTCTAACCTACTTCTAGACTTCGTGGCAAGATTATTTACCGCACTAAATCCTCTCGCAACCATGTAAGAAAAAGGAAAGGCTACAGACAACTTTTCTGTGATAAACTACTGTAGTGGTAAATTTAAAAAGGAAACATAATTTGAGATAATTAAATTACTTGTTTGCAATTTTATTTTATTCCTTGTTTTTATAGGCGAAAACTTCTCGGTCATATTGTATAACATAAAAAAACTGAATTATTTGCCCACCAATTTTTTCAAATCGCCCATCGAATTCACATTCTCTCAGTTTCGCCCACAGGAGTGCTAAAATCGCCCATTACCGGGCGAATTCACCCAGTTTGGGAATCTCTGGTCTAAACTTACAGGAAAATCAAAATATCGTACATACAGTAATTTAAGCCGGCCGCGGTGACCAAGAGCACCAACGCGCATCGGGAGAGCGTGGCGTGGGATGGAATCCCACCTCGACCGGCCTAAAAATGGTTATCGTGGTTTCCCAGTTTCACCTCCAGGCAAATGCCGGGACGGTTCCTTTCAAAAGGTCCACGGCAGACTTCCTTCCAAAATCCCTTCCCTGACCATTCCTTAATTAGACCCAATTTATCGGTCGCCCCCAGTTGTATCTGCTGACAAAGTGTGTTCAGCTCCCAGACACTGCCCTTGCGACGGTAGATGAATGATCTCTCGCAGAGTCGAGCTGGAAGGATAAGCGATAAAAAAAAAGGTAATCTAAACAACTTTGAATACTTTTAGAACTTAAAAGGTTCGTTCTGGTTCCGTATTGATAAACTAATTGAGTAATAAATAGGTTAAAAATCCCGCCTGACCAATACTTTTTATTAAATAAAGATCACTGTGTGATCATTGTTGGGACATGTTTCAAGGCCTAAGTCCCATAGGCTATAAGGTTTAATAACAAGGGGCGTTTTAGTGTTACGCTGTACATTTATCTTGTGTCTTTGACATGTATTAATTCATTCATATCGGCTGATGAAGGGACCAAAAATAATTAGGCCTTGAAATATGTCCCACCAATGATCACACAGTGATCTTTATTTAATAAAAAATATTGATTAGGCGGAACTTTTAACCTATTTAGGCCTATTGGGCTACTCAATTTGAATACTTTTCCACATAGCCAGCACAACGGTTCAGGCATTTGTCCCATCGTGGAACAAGTTTGGGGAAGCCGCTGTTGTATAATTCTACCGCTGGAGCGCGGAACCACCACATTTGCGAGCAGCCATAACGAAAAAAAAACATCTCGTGGGCAATGTGGATCTCCTCCATGATAACGCCAGGCCTCGTGTGGCAACAGAGCCGCCGATCGACAGCACTGCAGCCATTCAGAAGGGAGGTAATGGACCATGCACCATGTAGGCCAGATGTCGCTCCTAGTAATTACCATCTGTTTGGTCGATTGAAGAAGTTCCTGGCAGACCAGAGATTCATTTCCGACTGCCCCACGGCGTAGCCATGTTCGTTAAATCATGCACCACGGCCAAGAAGGCAGCTGCAGCAAGTCCAGAAATCGTAGGTTTCTTATTCTAGCGCTAACAGCGCCTTCCTTAAGGGCTTTCCGACATCGTGGTCATGTGTGTGTGTGTTTGTAATCAAGGTAGGAAGCGGCCGTGGCCTCAACTTAGGTACCATCCCGGAATTTGCCTGAAGTAACCACGGAAAATCAATTCCAGGATGGCTGAGATGGCTGCCTCTTCTCAGTTTTGCCTCACGAGGCTGAGTGTACCCCGTTCCAGCCCTCAGACTAGAAATAAATTTCGTGGCAGAGCCGTGGCCCACAGTTTAACCAAGTTTGTGGATCTTGCTGACCTACAAAGAAACCTTGGTTTGCAGATGACACTCAAACTTATATTAGCCGATGACGCGGTGGCTGCTGATCTCAATATCCGCTTTATAAGTGAGAGTGGGTTAGGAAGGAAAGGAAGCTTGTAGTTTAACGTGACCGTTAATCGCGAGATCATGAGCCACGGGACCTCCTTTTTACGTGGAATCCGAACCACAGGACATGGCATTTCACTTCGAAAATCTCACATGCATTGACCGGGAATCGAACCCGGACCGCCTTGGTGAGAGGCTTACAGCTAGACCGCTGAGCCACCAAGGAGTGGGTTAGGGCCAGCAATCTAAATTTTCCAGTGTACATTGACTCAAAGACTTGTTCTTCTTTGAAATCTGAATTTGTGCTTTTCCGTAATTTTTGTTTATTATTATAATTATTAGTTTTTTTTATATTAATTTTCGATCTTTCCATATATAAGTGTCCACCTCTAAATTCTTAATTCCATTCTAAATGTATATACAGTGCTTTAATCTGTAAGAGGGGCAGATGACCTCGCAGTTCCGCCCCTTAAAACCCCAATAACTAACTAACGAACCGGGAATCGGACCCAGGCCTCCGCGGTGTTAGCCAATAATGCTAGCCACTACGCAACGTGACGGACGAATGAAAGTGCGAATGAATGTTCCATCCTCAACGGGATCGGGGATTGAATGAAACAATTTGTAATTAGGCATATTATTTTTAGATGTCAAATTTGGCAACGTATTTATTCCCTTTTACCCCTATGAAAATCAACTGGCGTAAATACTGTGCGGTAGCATACTATCAAGAGATTCAAGCTTTGTTATTTGACACCCAGAGGGTAGCTTGCATGTCGAATTTCGTTGTTTCTTAAAGCACTATGAAAGTCAAGGAGGTTAGATAGCCTATCTAAGCTCCTTGAACAATATAGCGCTTTCTAGTAGAGTAATGAAGAACTTTGTGTTGGCGGAAACTCCCGAGATTGATGTTGCCACTATGAACACGGCCTACTGAATTCAAATGGGTTCTTTGACATGCCAACATCGTATGATATGCGTGTCGTAAATTTTTGCCGCCTTTCAAAAATCACTTACCACGGCCAGGAGCGAACCTGCAAGCTTGAGGTTAGTAGACCGACACGTTAACCACTCACCCACCGTGGCAAGCTTATATGTTCACATAGATGTGATATCAAATTTCTTCCATATACGACGAAACGTACGTTATATCTCAGTAGTACTATAATTTGGAAGTATCCATGTTTTAACCACAAAAGAGGTGTGGCCTTGATTCAGACTATTGCTATGGGAAGTAATGGTGTGAGCAGCTCCCTGGACTACGTTCTGTACGGAGCTCAGAAGAATACGAGTGTGGGGTGAGAGGAGAGACAGACGTCATTCGTTGCCATGACAACCTGCTTACTGCTTGGCGTAATATATCGGCCCGTTGCGCACGCAGTAGGATAAGTAGACACTGGTCGGAAATTATGGCACAATGTTTTGGGAAGGCAGATACCACAATGTTATCGCTGGCTCAGCTCTTGACGGCTACATTCCTCTGCCTAGAATTCTTCTGAGCTCCATACAGTAGTTTTCTGCGCTCAGTGGTCATCACCATAGGCCAGGCATTTTTAACCTGATGCTCTCGTCATACGAGCCAAAAAGTGCTCGCCAGCACCGCCTCCTCTGAGATCCATTCTTCGATTTTGGAAGGTAGAATAAGGAAAGATGAGAGAACGCTCATGGCATTTGTAGACTTAGAAAAGGCTTTTGATAACGTTGATTGGACTAAATTGTTTGACATTTTGAAAACGATTGGAATAAAGTACAGGGATAGGAGGGTGATATACAATCTATACAGAAACCAGACAGCAGTCATTCAAGCTGAAGGACATGAGAGAGAAGCTGGTATTCAGAAAGGTGTAAGGCAAGGCTGTAACTTATCACCCATACTTTTCAGTCTTTACATTGAACAAGCAATGAAGGAAATTAGAGAAAAAATAAAGTGAGAGTGAAGATTCAAGGAGAAATAATTTCAACTCTGAGATTTACTGATGACATCGTCGTCTTGGCCGACGCGCTAGAGGATTTGAATGAGTTTTTGAATGGTATGGACTCCGTCTTGAGGAAAGAATTCATGATGAAAATCAATAAATCTAAAACAAAATATTGGAATGCAGCCGAAATAAATCAGAAACCTCTATGGACATCAAATTGGCAGGTGAAAAGCTAAAGGAAGTAGAATACTTCTGTTATTTAGGAAGCAAAATAACCAGTGATGGACCAAACAAAGAGGATATGAAAAGTAGGTTGGCTCAGGCAAGGAATGCATTTCTACTGAAAAAGAATCTGTTGACATCGAATATAGATTTAGGTATTAGGAAGTCATTTTTGAAAGCTTTTGTCTAGAGTGTGGCGCTCTATAGAAGTGAAACTTGGACTATTGGTGCAGCAGAAAAGAGGAGAATTGAAGCGTTTGAAATGTGGTGTTACAGGAGAATGATGAAGATCAGATGGGTAGATAGAGTTACAAACGAAGAGGTATTGAGACTAGTGGGGGAGTAGAGATGTTTCTGGCGACTGCTAATGAAGAGAAGATATAGGTTGGTAGGACACGTACTAAGACACCCAGGAATAGCAAGCTTAGTTATGGAAGGAAGGGTCGAGGACAAGAACTGTAGGGGTAGACCAAGGTTAGAATATGGGTAACAGATTGCTTCGGATGTAGGGTGTGGTAGCTATGTAGAGATGAAACGATTAGCTCAGGACAGGGAGGCATGGAAAGCTGCATCAAGCTAATCAAAAGGCTGAAGACTCAAACAACAACATTATATTGCCCCATTATAATAGTGATAATTAACTAACACATGTAATTTTTTCCAGGAGTGTTATTTACATCTTATATATATAAAAGTGAAAGTTTGTATGTATGTATGTATGTATGTATGTATGTGTGTATGTATGTATGTATATATGTATGTATTGCGCCCGTTGACGCATGTTTGCACAGCTAACAAAGACCGAGATTCATGTTGAAGAGTAACTGAACATACCCTGCGAGAGGCGAGAAGAAGCCGAAGCAATATCGCATATAATAACATTTTTATGCACCTTAGACACTCTATAAATCATTAATAATTTAATCAACGTAATTCTGCTTATTTAAAGTACGGTATACATCGCAGATAAGCGAAACCGTCAATTTACGCGGCTAACTCATGTCCTGAGTGAACGCCATGCTTAGTGAAGCCAGTACCCACTTGTCGTTTGTTGAAGCAACACGTATGTGCATGTTGAAGCACGAGTAAGGACACGTTCCGTGAACGGAACCATGTGCAATAGAAAAATCCAAGTGCATTACGAGAATGGACAGCCATCCGGGCATAATCTACTAACCAAGCGATTGTAGACAATTATTAATGTTTAAACAGTGAAATATTTTTGATCCACGAGGTAAAACTATGGAAGCGTTGTCCGCAAACTTTAAGACCGCATGGTCGCATCTAAGTGCGTCATAAAACTGTGAAACGGATAAACTGTGAAAATCTAGAAGTATATTTTATGTTTTGCCGGATAGGCAGTTACTTTGGTTTCTATTTTTCAGTGTAAATAATAAGTGAAAAGTTGCGAGTGAGTATCGCACAGGCGATAATTTAACGCCAGTGGCGGAGTGAAAAAAATGGGCAATTGATTGCCGCACCTTAGAATCTGTGAGTGCAAGTTATGTTAAAATGTGTAATTACATAACCAACGGCAACATTATGGAACTACTGAATCATCTAATTTTGGAATAGGCTATAACCCCAACCACGCAATGGAAATGGATGACTAAATCATGCGTGGGGAATTGATATCGGAAGGTGACCGAAACAATGATGAGATGATCTAAGACCATTGAGGAGACCGCTTATAACACCTCATGGCGCGTCTAGAACGAGGGTCGCTGCAATCTGTAAGTCAGATCATGTATCAGTAGCGTAATTGTAATGAGTTGGAACAGTAGATTAATTTTAGTATGGTTTCATATAAAGTGCAAAACGCAGGTAGCTATTATAAGACCACGTGTGGAAAGTTACAGTTTCGTTATAAATTTATAAACGCCAGGAAGGCAGTATTTTCAATGTCCATTTCGTATCATTTCAGAACAGTTATTATCAACTTTTATTTCGTCAAGCTGATGACAAAGAAACTAGTTTTGGCAGATGTTAAAACAAGGCCAAGGTTACATGTGTACAAGCCAAACCACTACACAGCACACTAGATCTTAGGCAGAGCATTATTTATTTAGAAAGCTGTGAAATACCTAGTATTATATAATCGGAATGCAGAGTTCCGTTATTTACATTTGTTTTGCCAGATCAATACTTGAAAACAGGTTTATTTCTTTACGAGAAGCCAGACAGGCAATGAAAGAAACAGTATTTTGTAACCAGATTTGTTACCGCATTCAGGGAAGAGGCAATTTAATAAATGCACAATCTCACACTTTAGTTTGTATCATAAGTCTTCATGTTAATTCAGAGCGTTGTTAGAATGTGTTTTCTACACACATAACCTTTATGATCAGTATTTGAAACGTGTATAATTCAGGGATCCACACTTATTGTAACTAACGTTATTATTGTAGCCTATTATTGAAATAAGTCGTGATGGTGGATTGATACCTCCGACATGTTAATGTGGTTATTCCGGTGGTAACGAGCTACTGCATTCGTACCAAACCGATGTTGCCAGAATTGATGAATCCGTAATTGTGAGAGTGAGACACAGGGTGTCTAATAATAATGAAGTATTGGTGGAGACACAGGGTGTCTATTAAACTATTAAGTTATTATGCATTAGTTGGATACATACTTTACCTGAGTACACTGAACGCTATTTAAAGGTCCATAAACTGAACAACTATACTGTGAGGAATAAATAATTGTGTGAAGCGTTAATAATGAAAGATAGGATTTTGTGATACTAAACAAATCTCATAATTCCCCCTGAGCCTAAATAAAGATAATAAATACTAAAAATAAAATATTTTCTGGACCAAATGTTCGACACTTAGTTATTGTTAATTTATCTTAGATACATTTTGATACATTTTTACATGGATAGTCGACAACCAATTGGTGATGTGAAAACTGTAGCACACACATCAGATTGGCAGCAATATGAGTCGATGTAATTGTTTAATTACCATAGCATTTGCAGGCTTTCCTATTTTTCTAACTCTCTTAACACTTTGAAACTATGACCATTTGTTACAAACAGTAACAAATCGAGTACGCAGGCAGTGCCAATTGCACAACCATAGGAGTGCTGAATTATTGTATGTATTTGTGTTGTATTAGCATAGCTTTTTTTTTATTCAGCAACGTTGTTCACATAGCTTGATTTTCTTTGTAATAAACGCGTCTTGTTTATTAATTAATGCTATTTATGACTAGCTAAACACGTAAATTTAAAGATAAATGTTGAAGATGGCACCATCATAGCATAGGACAAATTTACCCCTTGCTATTAAATGTAAATGTGTCTAGTATTTGTAAACAAGTAAATGTCTTGCTTTGCTGTAGATTCTTTTGATGTTTGATCCTCCCGTAGTCATTTTCGATGTAATTGCTTAGGGCTGATCTTACGTGCCATACTCTTAGCTTGTTCGTTCTTATTCAAATTTTGTATTAGGACCATGAGAGTAATTTAGATTTTGATTAGATTTTTTTAAATATTTTCTTTTATGGCAGAATAGTATCGGACTAGCCGTTTGCAACTCTCATGCTAGGCTAGGGATCTATTCTGAATAAAATTTATTCGTGATTTAGTTTTGTTATCGATGCATTCCTCTGAGCTGGTTAAGAATCGAACCTCACCAATTCACCGAGTGCAGACTTTTGTGCAACACCACCCTATGACTGTGTCGTCCCCTATACTTGTGTGTTAACTGGAAGAGGGTCTCGGAAGGGTCATTTGAAACCGGTGACTCCCCGAAACCTTCGGCCAGCGGGCACTGTATATATGTATGTACTTTACCCATCTGTCAATTGGTTATGTGTTCTTGCTGTGCTCGGATAACCAGCTCTCAGGGGTGTTACGTCCTCCCATACGTCAGTAGAATATATTATGAGGTTAATGAGCCAGGAGCAGACACCTCCTCCAATAAATACAACCCTCTCACTAAAAATCAATTTATTTAACTCACACAAACATATAAGAATCAACTCCCTGCACAACATCTAAAAGATCATCAAATCACCCTCGCAACATCACTCACCTCACTATACAATTTAATATTATCATCACATAAAACTCACTCAAATGTCTACTTACTAGGACGTCATTAATCTAACACATTTGCATACCCGCACGTATTTAAGGAAACAGGACATACAACGCCTGGGAACAGAGCAACTGTGGATGTGGAGAAGGATGCTGAAATTAAGCTGGACGGAGAAAAAGACTAACGAATGGGTCCTCAAGGAAGTAGACGCAACAAGAAAAATGTTCGCTATTATAGAAAAGAGGAAAGCAAAATTTGTTGGCCACACCCTACGTCATAATGAGTTCCTGACCACCATACTGGAAGGAATAGTTCTGGTGAAGAAAGGAAGAGGAAGACCGCGGAAGGCTCATCTGGATTCTGTGATGCCAATTTAAACAGTGTGCTCACATAAAACGTTCAGCAAGTGAGATACAAATGTGACAAGGCCTGGCCTTTAAATGATGATAATGATTTGCCATATCAAGTGTCTGTGCTAATTTCACTCCATGCACACATTATGAGTACCTAAATTTACCATGTTTTGGGTATCAGGACGTGTTTCCAACTAATACTTGACCATTTAATCTTAATATCGGTTCCCGTACGGACTAATTATTCTTGACCCTATTCTTCTTCTTATTATTATTATTTATTCAATTCACCATGACAAACATGGGTTACTCTAAAGCACGGGTTAAACCAAGTGCTTTACAACAATACATAAAAACTATAATACATACATATCATGTATATACAAAATATAGAGTTCATTGTCACTCATTAACTAGCCAGGAAGGATCGCACAATATTGCATGTGGACAATAGGACAGAATGCTGCATACTCCTGTAGATGGTCGGTGGAAGATCCAATTCCTTCAGACTCTTGTGGAGTGTGTGAGGTATGAGGACATTGACTGACAAGATCACAGGCACTATCCAGACGCAGTTCATCTTCCATATCCTCTTGATTTCCTCTGCAAGCAGTCTATACTTGGTGATTTTTTCATTGTGTTTCCGTTCGATATTGGTGTCGTTGAGGACTGCTATGTCTATTATAAATGTAGTGCCATCAACCTTATTTACTACTATAATGTCTGGTCGATTGTGATCTATTGTTTTGTCTGTCACAATACCAGTGTCCCAATATATTTTACATAATTCATTTTCGAGGAAGGATGGTGGATGATACTTGTAGTAAGGGATATACTCCTCAGTTAATTTATATTTCTGTGCAAGTGCTTGATGAATGATGCCTGCAACATTATTGTGCCGTCTTGTATATTCAACTGATGCTAGTATTGGGCAACCTGCAGTGACATGGACAATGGTCTCGAGATGAATGGCGCATCGCCTGCATTTGTCTGAAATTACACTGGTATCTTTGATGATGTATTTCTTATAATTTTTTGTAGCAATGACTTGATCTTGGATGGCAAATGCGAATCCCTCTGTTTCTCCAAACAGTCGACCACTTTGTAACCACATACACGATGCGTTTTTATCAATACTCTGTTGGGTTAGGTTGCTGTAGTATTGTCCATGGAGGGTCTTTTCTCCCCATGCCTTTTCTTTTTCAAGTAAGTGTAGTTGCTGGGTGATATGATCATCAGAGGTTGTACGAAGGTTCAATACAGAGTGCTTATCAGCAAGTACAATGACTTTATGGAGAATGCTGTTTTCCTTTCTTTGATAGAAATATCTTCTAAGGGTTTCAATTTGGTTCTGGAGCAAAATTTGTAAATCCAGTACTCCTCGACCTCCCATCTTTCGTGGAAGAGTGATCCTTTCTTTGCAGGCGTTTGGATGATGTAAACGGTAAGTAGTGAGAAGGGTCCTTGTTTTTCTCTGGAGGCTTTCTATTTCTGTTGCTGACCATTTCAGAATCCGAAATGAATATACTAGGGTAGGTATAGCGTATGTGTTGATAGCTTTAATTTTGTTCTTTGCACAGAAATTGGTTCGCAGCACTTGATGTAATATCATGGTATACTTGCCAATGAGTTCATCTTTGAAACTTTTATGATCCAAAGTTGTATTTTCAGCAAATCCCAGATATTTGTAGGTTTCTATTTCAGTCATTCCTTCAAACAGTCGACCACTTTGTAACCACATACACGATGCGTTTTTACCAATACTCTGTTGGGTTAGGTTGCTGTAGTATTTTCCTTTGCGAAGCTCATGTGGTTCAGAAGTTGCATATTTATCTCTTTCAATTTTCAAAAGCTTGCATTTCTTCACTCCCAGCGTCATTATTATTATTATTATTATTATTATTATTATTATTATTATTATTATTATCACAATCACATCGAAGTGAGTTCTTTTTATCAATCATTAAACACAAATCTTAGGAATCCAACCCACCAATTCTAATTATCATATTCAAATGAGCTGCCTTCCTGACAACTTATAATTAGGGACCGGGCATTTGTGCACTGATGATGAACTGTACCCCTTCCAGTCATTGGGCAAAATCGTGTTGACCGACCGAAGAGCTACAAATGACAGAGGTTTATTTTGAAGCTGAAGGTTTAACATACAATTCGAGGAAAGAAACAATTAAATATCTCAATACACATGAAATATATGGGGAAACAGCGCAGGACAACTCAGACCAAGGACAACGTTTGAAACGGTGATTTCAAAAACCTCCCAAGTCCAGGGAATAAAAGTTTTCAGGAGAAACAAAAAACTGGATTGTATTTATTAATTTGAAGTCAAAATATTGTAATACCATACATTAGTCGTCCATTCTACTGTATTCCTAGAAAAGGATAATTTTGTAAGTCTTGCCAGCAACCGTCAATGGGTGTACAAAGCAAGTGGACTTCAGATGTTTTTCAAATCAATGCTTATTGTATTGAAGTAACATATGATGTACTCTGACTGAACAATTACGCCATTACTTATCCTGCTGACGCCAAATGTATCCACTGCACACTTCATATTACAATATCATGTTGTTGTTTGAGTCCTAAGTCTTTTGACTGATATGTTGCAGCTCTCCATGCCTCCCTGTCCTGAGCTAATCGTTTCATCTCTACATAGCTACCACACCCTACAACCGAGACAATCTGTTTAACATATTCTAAGCTTGGTCTACCCTACAGTTCTTGTCCTCAACCCTAACTAAGCTTGCTATTCCTGGGTGTCTTAGTATGTGTCCTACCAACCTATCTCTTCTCTTCATTAGCAGTCGCCAGAAACATCTCTCATCTCCCACTAGTCTCAATACCTCTTCGTTTGTAACTCTATCTACCCATCTGATCTTCATCATTCTTCTGTAACACCACATTTCAAACGCTTCAATTCTCCTCTTTTCTGCTGCGCCAATAGTCCAAGTTTCACTTCCATAGAGAGCGACGCTCCAGACAAAGGCCTTCAAAAATGACTTCCTAATACCTAAATCTATATTCGATGTCAACAGATTCCTTTTCTGTAGAAATGCTTTCCTTGCCTGAACTAACCTACTTTTATATCCTCTTTGCTTCGTCCATCACTGGTTATTTTGCTTCCTAAGTAACAGAATTCTCCTACTTCACCTGCCAATTTGATGTCCACACAGGTTTCTGATTTATTTCGACTGCATTCCAGTATTTTTGTTTTACATTTATTAATTTTCATCATGAATTGTTTCCTCAAGACGGAGTCCATACCATTCAAAAACTCATTCAAATCCTCAGGCGTGACGGCCAAGATGACGATGTTATCAGCAAATCTCAGAGTTGAAATTATTTCTCCTTGACTCTTCACTCCCACTTTACATTTTTCTCCAATTTCCTTCATTGTGTGTTCAATGTAATGGTTGAAAAGTATGGGTGATAAGTTGCAGCCTTGCCTTACACCTTTCTGAATACCAGCTTCTCTCATGTCCTCATCTCGAATGACTGCTGTCTCGTTTCTGTATAGATTGTAGATCACCCTCCTATCCCTGAACTTTATTCCAATCGTTTTCAAAATGTCAAACAATTTAGTCCAATCAACGTTATCAAAAGCCTTTTCTAAGTCTACAAATGCCATGAACGTTCTCTTATCTTTCCTTATTCTTCCTTCCAAAATCAGCCTAAGACTCAGTACAGCTTCCCTTGTTCGTACATTTCTCCTGAAACCAAACAGGTCTTCACCCAACCCCGTTTCTATCTGGCTTTCTATCCTGTTGTAAATTATTCTACACAGGATCTTTGAAGCATGAGTAATCAAGCTGATTGTACGGTAATCTTCACATCTGTCAGCTCCCTCTTTCTTCGGTATAGGGATGATAACATTC